>JAPTHN010000003.1:67892691-69140191 GCA_026936325.1 Platynereis dumerilii | reverse complement strand
CCACATCATTCTGTATATTCATAGCTTTAAAATGATGTATAACACAACTATATAACTACAACAATAGCTTATCTGCAGTCAATTATTCATTATCGCATTTCACAGTGGGTTTTAACCACCTTTAAGTTAGAAAAAATTCTAATGGCACGAAACCTGTTGGACATAGTCCACAAAGACTCGCAGATTACATAACTGAAAACGAGAAAAAAATCTGTTGGGAATTTTTGAGAAAATTGCATTTTTGGGCAGCCATTTTGCAAAGTGATAACTCCTTAAAAGTGTCATAAAAGTATAGAAATATTTTGTAACAGCATGGAACTGCTGTATATAATCCATAAGGATGTGCTGATTACATATCTGAAAACGGAAATGAAATCCGTCAAGAATTCATTAAGAAAAACACATTTTCATAAGTCAGCCATTTTTCCATGTGATAAACTCCATTAAAAGGTCATAAAATCATCATAGACTCGTTTGTCAGTTGTCAAAGTAGGGGAAAATGGGGACCGACGGGCCATGGGGACCGAAGGGCCGCCCTCTTTACTCCTCATCAAAAACGTTTGGAATGATCTAATTTGCATTTTTAGTATTGCTTGTCACATCTATACATCCCATATTGATGACTGATCCCTAAGTTATAGCACAAGCATTTAGTGGGCAAAATGAAAATTTCAACATTTAAAATTATTTTTTACTGATTCAGAAAAAGATTAATATCTCAAATGTGTGCAGACTCGAGGCAATATACTTCGTATGACGACTTTCCCTATATATTGGCAGCAATTTACACATTGAATCTTAAGAACAAAACGATTTTTCACCAAGATAGGGGGGTCTAACTATTCTGAAAGCTTTTGGGGACCGACGGGCCACCCAACATGGGGACCTATGGGCCACTACTTCTTTAGATTTTCTATAGGTGGCGTATTGGCATGGGGCTGGATATTAAAGTCTATTTGGGGGAAAAAGCACAAAAGAACTTCAATTTGCATCTTTAAATGTTAAGTTTCGACTTGAAAGAATGCCCTCAAATTTACAGTGATGGATTTGCCTCAGTAATTGCTTGAAACACAAAATGACGGAAAATTAAAAACTTGATATCCATAGAAATCACAAATTTTCAATCTAGTTAGTATTTGGTAAATAATAAACATAATGACACTGCTAGACATTGATGCAATCTAGAGTGTAAATTTAAAATTTTTACCAAAATATAACCTAATGAATGGCTATTGATGAATTGTATTGCTTTGATTCCAGATTTCTCCTATAGGTGGCATACTAGTACAGTGATCAATCAAAAATTTTACTTTTTCCCTAAAAATCCAAATGGTCTACAGAAGTGATTAATTGATGGAGAAAACATTTAATTATACTGATTTTTTAATGTTCATTAAAAAATTTGAGGTATTAGGCAAGATTTTGATGGTCACAGTGATAGCCAAACTTCTGTATCGACCATTTATCAAATAATTGTTTTCTTCTTAGTAACCAATGAACCAATCATTTTGAAACTCTCTGACACAGTTTCTAATACATCTGTTCATGTACTGCTAAAATATAATCTCAATAGATTTACTATAACTACAAAAAAGTAACTGATGACATCAGTGAAAATCTAGCTTTTTTTCAAAGTGTGAAATCTGGGCATATCTATATTTTTTCAATCTCTTATTATCATACACACTAGGACGGATCAACAAAAACATCTTGGAACCAAATTTCGAAGTCTTCCTGCTTCCTTGGGCAAGTTAATGACATGGTCCATCGGACCCCATGGGATGGCCCGTCGGTCCCCATGGTTGGGGACCGATGGGCCACCATCTTTCTTGACAGTTAATGTGTTTTGTCATCTTTCTCCGTGGGTTGATCTATGTGAATCTTATATCATTTTGTAGCTAATTACCTAGGCTAAAACGGTGCACAGTGTTAAACCTGTATCTGAAGCAGATTTGCCTCCATGGTCAAAAATTCGTCAAGTGGCCCATCGGTCCCCACTCTCCCCTACCTTATATTCAATATCAGTACAAGGTAAGAGCATAGAAAGCCAGGAATTTCAAATCGGAATATTCAAGTCATCTTTACATTAAACATGTGCAGCATTGTATTCTTTAATAGTCTGACGCAGTTTCTGTCCATATTGTCAGCTGCTGTTGTCCTTAATCATGTGTCTTTCCCTAAACTTAGCAAATTCTGCATGAACTGCATCAAATGCTTGTTCCGAAAAACTGGAAAAGCCACATTTGTGTTTTTGGCATAATGGTATTTCATGGGGGGTCAGGGGGGCTGTAGCCCCCCACCCTGGCATCAGGGTGAATGGCATATATCAGGGCGGCAAATCCTGACCAATCAGGGCAGGTCCACTGCCTTGGTCACATCCGTGTCATGTTAAAATTTCAGGGCAAAATAGCGACAGAAACCGCCCCCCCCCCCCCGTGAAACGCCTGTCCCGTATGCCTATGGAATGGTTGAAGATGATCAAGTAAGATATGAAATTTGGGAGTAATTGTAATATTCAGTTGCAAGTAGGCATCACAGAATTTCTCAATGTCTTGCTCCCAACCTTCCAGCAAGTCTTTCCCAAAACAGGAGCATACCATGCTTGCCATGTGGTCAAACGCAAGTAGAAATGGCACAGTATCAGCATTCACGGAATCTGTTTCATTCATAACTTCCGACAAGGCGATCGTGTTTTAATATCTTGGTCAGATTGAAAACTGCATCACTAATAAACGATGGATAAGTCCTCGAAATTTCGAAGTCTATGATTGCTTGGTATGCCAAATTTTCTTTGGCAGTCGAATTGCCCAGGAAACTGCACATTGTACAGGAGGAGTACCACCATCAGTTCGAGGGGAATGATTGTTATAAACTAATTTGTAACACTAGCTGCAGCCCCCCCTGATCTCCCACGAAATACCATTCTGCAAAAAACACAAATGCGGCTTGTCCAGTTTTTCAGAACAAACATTTTAGGCAGTTCATGCAGAATTTGCTAAGTTTAAGTTTAGGGAAAGACACATGACAATAGCAGCAGACAATATGGAAAGAAACTGCGTCAGACTATTAAAGTATACAATGCTGCTCATTTTTAATATAAAGATGACTTGAATATTCCGATTTGAAATTCCTGGCTTTCTATGCTCTTACCTTGTACTGATATTGAATATTACTTTGACAACTGACAAACAAGTCTATGATGATTTTATGACCTTTTTATGGAGTTTATCACATGGAAAAATGGCTGACTTATAAAAATGTGTTTTTCTCAATGAATTCTTGACGGATTTCATTTCCGTTTTCAGATATGTAATCAGCACATCCTTATGGATTATATACAGCAGGTTCCAAGCTGTTAAAAAATATTTCAATACTTTTATGACACTTTTAGGGAGTTTATCACTTTGCAAAATGGCTGCTGCACAAAAATGCAATTTTCTCAAAAAAATCCCAACAGATTTTTTTCTTGTTTTCAGTTATGTAATCTGCGAGTCTTTGTGGACTATGTCCAACAGGTTTCGTGCCATTAGAATTTTTTCTAACTTAAAGGTGGTTAAAACCCACTGTGATTTACATGTATGTACAATTAAGACAAATTTTCAGATATAGGGGATGAACGACATAGATTCTACTGTGAATATATCTTCCAGGATTCTGTGTATCTTTATGAAAACAATTGTAGATATTTTTTAATACTCTATATTCTGCCTCTAGTATGTTTTCAGGAGTTTTAAAACAGGTATTTTCATGTTTTTAACTTGGTTATGGCATCCATATTGCAGATTGGCAACCAAACATTTTTTGTTACAAACATGTCCGGTTGAGCTACATTGATGGTTTTCGGGATAAACATAATTTTTCCTGAAATAAGAACTGGTTTTCCTTCTCTGAAAGGAAGATAGTGCATTTACCCCTTGTTTATTCAAAATGGCATGCTAGCAATCCCAGAAAAAACTACATTTTTCTGAATACCGGGTGCCGAATTTCATTATTTTTAGTGAGACATACTTTCTGCCACAAAATTAGCAAAAACTGCCTCAATAGTCATCTTTATAACACAATGTAGGTATCATTGGAACCACAAATTAGTAGGTTACACGATTCTATGTTGATGTACCAAAGAGGAAGGACTGAAATTTGACACGAGGCCATTTTCCTCATCCTACCCCAACATTTTACTTAAAACAAAAGAAGATTTCCGCACACATACAATCACTATAATCAAAGGTAAATTCTATACAAAAGTCATAAATTCAGTCTGGGTTAATTAAAGAAGAAATTGGTTAATTATTAAAATATTTCTTATCTATAACAGGAATGCTCATAACAAGAGAGGCCCTTTTTCTTCTCTCACCAAGTTTTTATTTTGCCAATAATTATTTTGGCACAGAAATGGTAACAAAGATGTTTAATTAACTTCTTAAATACAAACCATTATTATTTTAAAGAAAATTTTGAGTATTATATGGTATTTTTTAAATATATTTATTAAGCTACCTGGCACATATAGTTTCATTTTGGACCAAGGGTCTGGACTTTCCAGCCACACTTTGTAAAATTTGAACAATCGCAGATTTGCCAAAATTCAACAGCTTCCAAACATTTAACTCAATTAAAAGTGGTTATTAAAAATGCTAGGCACATTCAGTTTCATATGATAATTTAGTATAATTACCTGGCCAACTGGCACATCTAGTTTCATTTTGGACTAATGGTCTTGACACTTCGGCCACACTTTGTAAAATTTGGACTATCGGAGATTTTTGCTAAAATTCAACAATTTCTAAACAATGAGCTGGCTTAAAAGTTGTCCTAAAAATTGCTAGGCATATTGTATTTTATAGGGTAATATGATATATTTACCAGGTTATCTGGCACACATAGTTTCAATTTCGACCAGGGGTCTGGACACTCCAGCCACACTTAGTAAAATTTGTACTATGGCAGATTTTTTCTAAAATTCAACAACTTCTAAACTATGAACTGGCTTTAAAATGGTTATAAAAATGACTAGGCTTATTGAATTTTATATGGTAATTTAGAATATTTACCAGGCTATCTGGCACATATAGTTTCATTTTGGATAAAGGTTCTGGACACTCTAGTCAAGCTTGGTAAAATTTGGACTATTGCAGAATTTTGCTAAAATTCAACAACTTCTGCACTATGAACTGGCTTAAAATTGGTCATAATAATGGCTAGGCATATTGAATTTTATATGGTCATTTAGCTTATTTACCAGGCAATCTAGCACATATAGTTTCAATTTGGACGAAGGGTCTGGACACTTCAGTCACACTTTGTAGAATTTGGACTATCGCAGATTTTTGCTAGAATTCAACAATTTCTAAACAATGAGCTGGCTTAAAAGTGGTTATAAAAATGATGAGGCATATTCAATTTTATATGGTAATTTAGTATATTCACTAGGCTATCTGGCACACATAGTTTCATTTTGGACCAAGGTTCTGGATACTCTAGATAGTTAAGCTTTGTAAAATTTGGACTATCGCAGATTTTTGCAAAAATTCAACAACTCCTAAACTATGAACTGGCTTAAAAGTGGTTATAAAAATGACTAGGTATATTGAATTTGATATGGTAATTTAGCTTATATAACAGGCTATATGGCACATATAGTTTAATTTTGGACCAAGGTTCGGACACTCCAGCTACACTTCGCAATATTTGGATTATCACAGGTTTTTGCTAAAATTCAACAACTTCTAAACTATGAACTGGCTTAAAAGTGGTCATAACAATGGGTAGGCAATTGTAGGCATATTGAAATTTATATGGCAATTTAGTATATATACCAGGCTATCTATAGTTTCATATTGGACCATGGGTCTGGACACCCCAGCCACACTTTGTGAAATAAAGACTATCGCAGATTTTTGCTAGATTTCAACAACTTCCAACTTTGAACTGGCCCATAGGTGGTCATAATAATGGCTAGGCTTATTGTTTTATAGTTTTATATGGTAGTTAAGTATGTTTAACAGGCTATTAGGCAAATACAGTTTCATTATGGACCAAGTGTCTAGACACCCCAGCCATACTTTGAAAAATTTGGACTATCGCAAATTTTTGCTAAAATTTAACTTCTGCCATACTTCGAGCTGGCTATGGCTTTGGTGTCGAGACCCTCAGTCCAAAATGGAACAATACCTTTTCCATGTCCTTAATATTTATACAAACATTTATTAATATTTAGTTATATTTCAGTGTATTGAAATAGACAGTATAACACCAAAGATCCTTGGAATTATTATATAGACAATTGAGACAAGATAAATGGCCGCCACTTTGAAAAACGGGGTTAAACTGCACTTAACTTTCCAGGAGAGTATCAAAACCTGTCTTAACGAATTCCTGACCCATGAAAACATATATTTAGACCCAAAAATCATTGTTCTAGCCCAATTAGATCCAGAGATATGGGCAAAACGATTAATTGGCGGCCATCTTGGAATAATCCATCATAGCCGCCAGTCGTTGAGGTTATATAACATCCAACAAGCAAAAACGTGTTCTCTGGAATATTAGCTTTCCGATGGTATGTGTCTTCAAAATTCCCAAGGGGGGGGAGGGGGGGTTACGGTGGCCCGCGGACTAATTGGATAGTAATAACAGACACATTTATAGAACTATGCCGAAGAAGAGAGTAAAGTTTTTTCTTGACCACCTTGTATGCAGGGGCGGACTGGCCTATGTGGGAGAGTGGCAGCTTCCACGGGCCAGTCCACTCATGCAGGATGTCCAAAAAAAATTTTCAAGAAAAAAGCGAAGGAGCAAAGCTAAGTCATCCGGTTTAGCTCAGTGGGATGCCATCAAATTGACTAATAAGGACAAGATCCGCTCACTTTGGCGCCCCTAGTCTAATGAAAATTTACCAAATTATTCAACATTTGCAAATAACGCTGCCGAAAGGGACATAGGGGCCCATAGACTTATTTTGCCATGGGCCCAAAAAGCACCAGTCCGCCCCTGTAGCTATGGGCTGCGAGCTTGGATTTCATGTTCAGCTAATTTAACTTACTTATGGACCAATGATGTTTATGTATCTTACTTTGGTAGCAGACTGATTTGGTGTTCCTTGCAGACTCAGAAAGCATTGGATGTTATCAAAGCTGAAGAAGGTGTAAAACAATAAATAACACATAATTGCATAGTATTGTTCTTGTAATGCTTTTCTATCATGCAAGCCTGTGCATCATACGGCGGCCAACCTGATGCAGCTGCAGCCTTAAGTATGTCTCGATGGGCCAGATGAGACTGCATTTTTGTAAAAATGGATAGGCTATTTGTCAAGCGTTTAATTCTGAATAAAAACATCTTGTTGGTCTGCCTATAGATCATTGTTGTAAACAGAAATGTTCTGTCTAGTGTTCGGGGAAAAATTGGGGGAGTCAGCAGTATGAAATCATTTCAACAATCGTACGAGTAGAGCCATAACAATTCATTCAACTTTTTGAATTAAAGACGTGAACAATGGTTGGTACCTAAAACGTCCGGAAAGACTGACAAAGGCAATTTGTTTAAAGCTGAAAAATCTTTCAGAGTGAAATGAGCTATTTATAGCTTACTTGTGGTTTGGCCAAAATACGGTTTGAATGAAAGAAAACAACATGAAAGAAGATTCCATTTCACTGATGCTTTTGCGCTATATGTGCATTTGCTTGAAACTCGATTCATTGAAATAAAATAAAAACGCTTTAAACTTCTTATTTCAAATCCTGTAGATTGTAATAATTTCTACTACAATTTTATTTTGCAATGAAATTTGTGTTTTGTACATTGTTATCAAACCACTAGCCATTAATTTCACAAGCAACTCAATCTCTGCAGACTATCACCATTTGTTGACAACTGAGAGACAAGTAATATGTGCCTGATTTTAATGCTAGAAATCTGTTATGACAAACAAAAAGAAGACCTCTTGATAATTGAAAATTTCAATTATACCCATTTATTTGATTGCACACTATAAGCTATTATGACACTTTTGGCCCTTTAGCCTACTAATGAAATGGCTGTAGTTTAATTCAATCACATTGGTAATCATGATTCTAATCTTTCATCTCATTGTTGTGTCCAATGTCCATCCAAAACTACAATGGATATATATACTGTCATCATCAAATTTCTTTATTAACCAATATTTCTGGCAGCTATGAATTCTGTGTCAACCAATATGTCTGGTAGCTATGAACATGTCAGATAGCTATGAACCAATCTATATGTCTGCAAATTATTATTCTTATTGAAATGCTTTTCGGTCACGCAAGTCTGTGTATCATATATTGTGGCCAACATGATTGACGTAGAGGCCTTCATGTAGTTTTCCATAGTCAATAGGCCAGATCATATTGCATTTTAAAAAAAATGTCTATTTGTCAAGCACTTAGGTCTGAATAAAAGAAGCCTGTCTATCTGACTAGGTCATTCTTGTAAACAGCAATGTTCTGTGTGGTGTTCAGGGGGCAAAATCGGGAGGGGACAGTACAACTTCATCAAAACAAACATAGTGACGTCACACTTCATTCCACTTTTGGAATTAAAGGCATGCGTGAAGGTTGGTATCCAAAACTTCCAACAAACCAAGGAAATCAATTCGTTTAGACCTGAAAAAACTTTCAAAGTGCAATGAGCTATTTTGGTTTACTTCTGGTTTTGGCCAAAAGACGGATTGAATGAAAGAGCACAACATCAAAGAAGATGACATTTCATTGATCAAAGCTTTTGTGCAATGTGCATTCCCCTAGATGGAAAGGTAGGCTTTATTAATTAAATTAAAATTACACTGTCAACTTCATGTTTTGCTTCTCTGTAGATCTGGAACGCTTTCCATTGTAATGCAGGTATGAAATTCAACGGAGACCCTAGGAGGAAGACATCAACAGTATGAAATTTCACTCACTCAGATACAACTTTGGTTTGGTGGAAGGTTAGCTCAGTTGGTATTGCACTGTATGGGACACAAGTCACTGAGTCCTTAACTGAAATATGTTGGACAGCAGTTCCAATCATTTTTTGCCTCATTTCTGTCTAGCGTCCAAAGGGAAAACCTAACAAGTCACATTAAGGACATTCTGAGAAAATTGACCTTTACATTTCAGTTCGTGCAGTAAGAGATAGACTTACTGGGATTCGCAATTGTCATTCTGGGGTAATGGGCCACTTCTCGAAAATCTAAACTTAATAGATATATAGAAACGTGTCTCAGAAGTCCTGTTTTGACCTTAACTCAATTTGGCCCAAAATGTGACTTACTAGGTTTTCCCTTTGGACACTAACTGTGTCCTCCTCATTTCCTAATTAGCCTACTGAGTGCATAAATAGGAGACGTAATGCCCCAATTATCCATCCATCCAAATCATCCATCCACCTGAGACAATCCCAAGAACAATGCACAGATTGTACACATCACTCAATGTCAATGCAAGTATGCACCATTGACATTCATGCAGTACCATAGTCATATCATCCTGATGCATCCTCCTACATCCTACAACATCTATTTTCACAGGCATACAATACATTTTGTCTCCTATGTCATTTTAGCCATGTTAGGCATTTGCTATTCATGTGTCATTTTATGCCATTAATTCAAGCACACTTTCTCTGAAGGCTCGGCATACAGAATTCATGAAACATGGTAATCAATGGTTATACCTACACCTTGGTGTTTCATATGCATGTAGCTTGCAGATGTTCAAATATTTTTCTCCATAGTTCATGTGTGCTGCCGACATTATCATATTCACCTTGAACATTCTGGCTTTCTTGAAGATGTACAGACACTGTGGAAAAAGAAGATTAACAGCCTAATACCCAAAGTAGTTTGTGTTCTATTGTTTTTTGTTGGGATAACAAGGAAACGAGTTTGTTAGGCTTCACATCATTCTAAGAGTTAGGAAAATCTTTATTTTTCTTTTGTTGGGCCTGATGACAGGATGCAACCCCCACTGTATTTTTTTATTCCGTAATATATATATACATAAACTTTTATTAGACAACTGAATACCATGAAGATACATGTGTCGTAATGCCCCACCCCAATTTTGCACCTCACTTTCCCTACTTGACCCCTCTCCCTTGGATCAGACAGTGCCCCTCCTCCCATTGGCTAGTCCTCCATTTAATGCATGTTTTGAATTTTCATGTTTCTCTATCCTTTAGGGTTGGTAAGGACTTCGAAATGACATTCAACAAGATTCCGAGACATTTTGTCTGACACAAAATGTTTTGTCTAACACAAAATGATGACATTATTAAAGATGTCCATTAGGGTGCATTGTCTGCCCCCTAAAAATGAAAAAATTAAGATATTCATTTGCACTTTTGCGATATTGTACCTTTGCCCGCAGAAACACATTCTGCAAAATTTCAATAAGATCTGAAGTGGCTTTAGGGTGGCAATTTTAGTGTCAAAGTTGAGTCCAAAATTGTCAAAAAATGATGCTTTTAAAAGTCGCGGTTAGAAATATCTAGCTTATGGTTGGCTGTATGATTTCAATTCATATACCATTATTCTCAGAAGAAAATTGTTTTTAATTTGAATGGTAGAAAGCTATATTTCTGAAAATTTCTCATGCCTAAGTTTTTGGAAAGCCGAAAGTTTCTGACTGTTATGACAAAATGTTTGGAAAAATCAACTTAAAAGCTCAACTTCTGCCTAACTTTGATGTAATCGTTAGAATAAAACAAAAGGAATGCTTTGCTGAAGAAAGTACAAAATTGAAAAATTTTTCTAGATAGTTATTCATCAAATTCAAATGTGCAAATTTTCATGAATGACATGTATATATGAGAAATACAACAGTTCGTTGAGACACCGTTCTGCATCTCTTTTTCTTCTAACTACATCATAATGCAATCAAGGTTTTATCAGTGGATGTAGTAGACCATATTTCCACGTTGTAGACTTCTTTGACTTCCCAAAGTCATATTAACATCCTTTTTTTGATTTATCACATTTTACCCAATAAAAAACATAATATCTCCACTCAATTTTGACTTCTACTGAATGGAAACCATTGATGTTGGTATTCAAATTAAAGCTCTCTTTCTAAGGAATCTAACTGTGCCATTCACAAATCATTTCATTTAAAATTGACAATATTATTTATAACCGTGAATCGCTAAAATATCACCTAATACTGAAATTTCAAGGCTGTTGTGCCACCCGTTGGCATTAGAATTTTTTCCTTAAATTTTGCAGGGCTTCTTTTATGATACAAGGGAACAATCACACAAAAGTGCATGATGTTTTGGAGATATAGAGGCAGACGATGCACCCTAATCTCCATTGTTGTTTGGAAGGACACAACAATGTGATGAAAGATTAATTAGAACTATGAACATTGATCACCAGTATGAGTAAATTCAATTACAGCCGCTTCATTAGATACAGGGAAAGACAGTATTGCTTCACATTGAAATGTGTATTTTCTGAGTCTTGATTCCTGAAAGTGTGTCGTCATTATACCTTTAACATAAGTATCATTGAAGCTGTTGAGTCATGATTGAGGAAAAGCCTATTGTCAGTATTGATGTGTCTTTGCCAATTTAGTGTATGCGAGGATCATATACTTTGTCATAATCATTTTGTTTGTGAGTCATCAACAAACAGTATAAACTCGTTAAGTTAATTTGCTATACAAATACATATATATTGTAATAAGTTGTGCCTTGACCAAGACACATCATTAGCAACATGCCACATCATCAGCACAATTAAGTTGCATTTTCTTCTCTCTCCTCAAAAAGTATTGCAATGCCTGTGCCCAGTGGACTAACACTTATGTATCCTAGAGCTCTTTGACAAAATACAGAGACAGAATAAATCTGATGTAGATCTTAATAAAGATATACAATGTGGATCACCATTTCCAGCAACTTTGTATGCATTCAGAATTGCTTTCAATGATATCAAAATTCCAAAAGAGACATATTAAGTTATATTTCTTCAAAGGAAAGCCAATACCATGAGAAAAACTTAAAAAGAAAAAAAGCTTTGAATTCCTTTCTGAGGAGATCTCATTACTTTTGTATGCCTGAAGTATATGAGTACCAAAATCTGAAGAGAATCATTTCCTGCATCATATAAATGTACATAAATAGCCAAAATTTGTACTCATACTAAAGAAATGGCCTGCATCTGGGAATCCACATTTTACTTATAACCCTGCAATTCTCTGATTGGCCACTTTGTCAAAAGTCCGATATCAGGCAGAAATGGATGCCTCAAGAGAATATTCCACCTTCTTCTGCTGTTCTCAAATGTGCATAGTCAAGTTATTCTATATGTGTCCATTCCCTGCCCTGCTCTGAAATCTTGATTAAAGATTCCAGAATGGTATGATCCCCAATTGTGTGAAGATTTTTTTTTCACACTGCAAAGCTATGTACCTCAGGAACTGAGCGCATTGCATGCTGGCCTTGTAATTTTGAGGTTCAGGGTTCGATTCTACTGCATGGCAATACTTGAAAGCTAAATTTAGGTACTGACACGGAGCCATCTGGTGATAGACATGCCCAAAGGTAGCCAAGCAAATGGAACTCAGTTAGCATTGAAACCCCCACCTCATCGTTCTATGTGTGGTGACTGATCAGTGAGCATAGTTCTAATCTTTCATCTCAATGTGTCCATTCAAGACTACAATGGACATCTATAATGTCATCATTTTGTGTCCGCCAAACGATCTCATAACTATGAACTCCTCATTGAATGTCATTTTGAACACTCTACCAACCCAACAGGAATCTTCATTATTCAAAACGTGCATGAAGTACAGGACTCGCCAATCTTGAGTCTCAAATCCCTCAACATGCAGATCCATAATTGCAGGAAACTCATTTGCTTGAATTCAAGAGAGACTTGAAAAATCCCAAACAAAAATATAAGGTAGAACCACCTTTCTTCTCTTTAAAATTCGAAGATTGGAAAATCTGTTGATACTCCATATCTTAGTCATTCTGAAAATATTGTGGTGCCATGATTGTTCATTGGTGTTTAAGAGCTTGATATTATATTTGTCACTTTCTCACGTTTGGTCTGAGATGGTTGCATTGAAATTCAAGATTTATGTAGGCCTATGTGATATTGATTGATTTTTTTTCTTTTACACAAGATAAACTAGGTATGACATAAGAAATCTGTGGGCATGGTATTATGTCACAAGAGACGGCATGTGCAGTATGTTGGCTTTTCCTTATGACTGGATTAAGAAGGCATAATTAAGGCCTTTATAGCTATGGGCTGCAAGCTTGGATTTCATATTCAGCTAATTTAACTTACTTATGGACCAGTGATGTTTATGCATCTTACTTTGGGAGCAGACTGATTTGGTGTTCCTTGCAGACTCGGAAAACATTGGATGTTTCCAAAGCTGAAGAAGGTGTAAAACAATAGATAACACATAATTGCAGAATATTGTTCTTGTAATGCTCTTCTATCATGCAAGCCTGTATGTGCATCATATGGCGGCCAACCTGATGCAGCTGCAGCCTTTTACAAGTAATATGTCTTGATGAGTCAGATGAGACTGCATTTTTGTAAAATTTGTAGGCTATTTGTCAAGCATTTAATTCGGAATAAAAACATCCTGTTGGTCTGCCTATAGATCATTGTTGTAAACAGCAATGTTCTGTCTTGTGTTCGGGGAAAACTGGGGGGAAGGAGCAGTACGACATCATTTCAACAACCCTACAAGTTGAGACATTCATTCCACTTTTTGAATTAAAGGCATGAGCAATGGTTGGTATCTAAAATTTCGACAGGCTGAGGAAGGCAATTCGTTTAGAGCTCTGAAAAAGCTTTCAGAGTGAATTAAGCTATTTTTGGCTTACTTGTGGTTCGGCCAAAATACAGATCGAATGAAAGAGAAAAACATCAAAGAAGATTCTGTTTCACTGATGCTTTTACGCTGTATGTGCATTTGCCGAAACTCAATTCATCAAAGTTTAAGAAACCACTTTAAATTTCTTATTTCATCTGTAGATTGTAATAATTTCTACTACAATTTTATTTTGCAATGAAATTTGTGTTTTGTACATTGTTATCAAACCATTAGCTAAGCCCTTAGTTTTACCAGCAACTCAGTCTCTACAGAAAAACACCATTGGTTGACAACTGAGAGACAAAGTGATATGTGTCTGATTTTAATGCTAGAAATCTGTTATGACTAACCAAAAGAAGATCTTTTGATAATTGGAAATTTCAATTATACCCATTTATTTGATTTCACACTATCAGCTATTATGACACTTAATGACACAACATGATTGACGTTGAGGCCTTCATGTAGTTCTCCACAGTCCATAGGCCAGATTATATTGCATTTTTAACAAAATTTAATGTCTATTTTTCAAACATTTAGGACTGGATAAAAGCAGCCTGTTTACACTCCTGCTCATAAATATGGAATACTTTTTTGGAAAAAAAGTGTCAAATAAAAGTAAATTTCAGAGTGTGTTGTAAAGGTCAGGTCATCTTCTCTAGTCACTCTTTGAAAGCCTCAAATACATTTTTTGCAAGAGGGTTTAATTTTTGGTTGAATGCACCTCACCCTAAAAAAAACCCTGAATTTCCATATTTCGTGCTGCTTAAACTTTTCTTGGGGTTAACGCTGCAGCATGCGTTTTACATGAGAGCATGTTTTTCCCTTTAGCGGTCATTGGAAGTAATTACCATTGAATCAGACCATCATGTGCTCCAGCAAAAGTTGCTAAAGTTGTCAATTTCAATGGAGAATGTTGAAGTATTCTGCATTTATGAGCAACGGTGTATCCCACTAGGTCATTCTTGTAAACAGCAACGTTCTGTTTGGTGATCTGGGAGCAAAATTAGGGAGGGGACAGTACAACATCATTCAAACAAACATATTGACATCAAACTTCATCCCACCTCCGGAATTATAGGCATGTGTGAAGGACTGAAGGTGGGTATCTAAAATTTCTGACAGACCAAGGAAATCAATTCGTTTTGAGCTGAAAAATGTTTAAGAGCTCTTTTTGGCTTACTTGTAGCTTTGGCCAAAATAAGGAATGAATGAAAGAGCACAACATGAAAGAAGTTACCATTTCAGCGATCAATGCTTTTGTGCAATATGCATTCCCTGAAATAAAAAGGTATAGATCTAATTAATTTAATGAAAATTACTGTCAACTTAATTTTTTGCTTCTCTGTAATCTCAGATCTGGAACGCTTCCAATTGTAATGCAGGTATGAGATTTGAAGGCAGACATCAACAGCGTGAAATTGTACTCGCTCAGAGTCAACTTGGGTTGGGTGGAAGGTTAGCTCAGTTGGTATTGCACTGTATGGGATACAAATCACTGATCACTTTTAAAACTGGAAATAATATGTTAGACAGCAGTTTCAATGGTTTTTTGCCTCATTTCTTTGTACTACTCATTAGCCCACCAAGTGCATAAATAGGGGACATAATGTCCAGTCATCCATTAATCCGTCCATCTGAGACAATCTTAAGAACGATATACAAATCGTATGCATCTAGTCCGGGCAACTGGTGGTCATATGGGGGGTAACCCACCACAAATTGCAATAGTTTTTAACCATATATCTTATGAATCCTAGACCACCCAGGGATAACATATCAAAAGTTTACCAAAAAATAATTAGTGGAAGGCACTTTTCTGGGAGTATCTTCGTTAAGCTCCGTGAGCATGTAAGTTCAGTTAAAACGGAGCACATTACTGGTTTTAAGTGACCTAATGTTTGATAGAACTCCACTATAACTAAAGTTCTTAACACCCAACAGCATCAGAAACACTAAATGATACAGACATGTAAAAAAGTGGGCATAATTAGGAAATATTACCCTAATTAGTCATATTTTCTTCTAACGAGGTCACATCAAATTTTGTTTCTTGCAAGAAGCCTGAGAAAGATGAAATTGTGAAAGACGCAGAAGAGATAACTTTGAAGAATTTTTTTTTTTCACACCAAAGTGGACATAATTATCTATAGAGATTCATAAATGCTGATGAGCAGACTTGTTTGCTAATCAAGTGACGGTGGCAAGCCTTTTCTGCAAGATTCCAAACCGCAATCTTGAGTATTGATGCATTTCAACAGATGAATACCCTTAACCCCACATGTATAAAGACTGATTTTTCTGCTGATGATACATAATTATTATTACAATTGTAGACCACTTATTTCTAAGGAGGGCATGAGAATGGATGCAAGATTAGTTGTCAAAGGAACAATTCCCTGCTCGTCATGCCTTCTTCCATTTCCATTCCTGAGGAATCATATTTTCCTCTTTACTTCACCTGGCTAAACCTGAATTTGCTGCTAAACACAAACTCAGTGGCTCTGATATTACAGAAGTTGTTTTTGAGATTGTAGTCAGTTCCACGTTTTCTTCAAGAACTTATGATATTGTTTTCCTTTAAGATTTTATTCTCATTTCCATGGATAATGCAAGACGAAAGCTGAGATGTATGTTCTGTCTTTCTGTCTGAAGGTAAAGGTATTCTTATTTAACCTGGGTAGCCAACGAAAGTCCCCACCTGGAGTGGATGGAACGACTTATTTCCAGTTGAGCCCACGGCACGCGTCAGTCTCCTCCCCGATATCCAGACTAGGCTAGTACTGCTGGCTACAGTACCCAATCAAGCAATCACCCAGTGCCGAATTGTCAGTTGGGGACCAAGCAGCGGTCGGGAGTTGAACCATGAACAATTTTGCATTGCTTTTCTTTTTCCAATTCCACATATTATCTGAGAAAAGGTGTCATTATAAAGAAAGGACTGTCCGGCACTTCATCTAGCACATTGAATCTATCTTTCATGGAGCTGGTTTGAATACCCTTCTGTCATGTTCAGCCTGTTTGCATTTGTTCACTTATGACTAAGAATTAGCATGAACAAATGTTCCTTTCTTGCATTTGTTGAAGAGTTGAAGAGGAATCCTTTCTTAGTTTCAATAGATTGATTAGACATTGATTAATAGAAATGAACCTGAACATGTATGATGTGCATTCCGTCCATCTGTCTCCCATGTGTGTTGTCTTTGGAAGAAGAATATTCATTAAAACAGTTTGACAGATCTATCTACTTTTGCCTTTGTCTATAAGGGAGACACGTCCTCTTTATTCACCCTTTGTCCAGGAAATCTTGTGTAGAAGCACAGATCCATTTATTATTAGCTACTGAACATTTTCTGAGACAGTCAAAACCTTCAGCTAAATTTTCAAACAATCTTATGATTCTTCAGGACACTATGAGGGCTGCAAGGTAGTTGCAAACTGCTTATCTGATGCACATATATATGTATATCTCGCAGACTGACAACAGGCAGATAAGCACGCATTGCTGCAGACTAACAAAATTCAAGTCAAATTGGGTGTCTATCAGGTCAGCCTCAGCAGAACTGCATTGGGCTGCTTTAGATTTGCATGTATTCACCGACGTGACATACAGCAGTTCTAGTGAAATATTGTAGCCTGATCCCTCCGTTCACAACACAATAAGGCTACTGTAGCCTGTATCTTGACTGTTATGCCCCAATCTGCCAAGTTTATTGTAAAAAGTGTTGATCGCTCTTTCACTTTTGACCTAACTCTTTCCATTTTGTCCAAATGGGAATCACTCCTTCCATTCCAACATTTTTGCCTCACTGTAGAAGCGTAAAAAGCTATGAAAAAACAGTGAGTCAGCTGACTTCTTTGACTGGAATAGATTTTGCATTTGCCCCCTCCCCGTAGCTGATTTTCAAAGTAGTCTGTTCAATGCAAGTCAATTTCTTTGTAAATTAGATCATTATTTCCATAATTTGCCAGACCAAAGCTGAAAGAGAGTTTGGTAAACACAGCTGAGCTGCTTCGGATGAGAAGTCATAATATATATATATATCCTTGTTATCTTGTTGCTGTCTTGATCTCCTGAGTACATTGGGACTCTGGCTTCTTCAGAAACCTTTGTTGATGTTTTTGAAGAAGTGCTGAAGCCACCCTGTAATTCCTGTTGAATCTGATTACAATTTTTTCCCCATTAGCCTCTAATATTGCATAGGAGTCAGTGTTGGAGGTCTCAGGGCCATATTTTGATGGCCTCAGCCTTGGTCTCAGTGTTGGATGCCCAATCCTTGGCCTTGCCTCGGTGTCAGCTGTCTTTGGACCAGTGTTGGAGACCTCAACATTTTGATTGCCTCTGCCTTGGTCTCGGTCTTGGGGGCTCATGCCTCCCTCCCGGCCTGGACTACATTAGGAGTTACCTAGCTATATGTCTGTAACTCACAATTTGTATAATGAAGGATCTACACCAGTGCCATCAAGCCCCTTCTGCATTTTATTGATCAGCCAACTGTCAGACAATTTTTGGTCTGCATTCTCCTGGTTCCAGCGCTTGATAAGAGATTCTATAGATCTGGCATCCTCTGTACAAGTTCTTAATGCAAATATTAATGTGCACAGCATCTGCAGCAATATAATTATCTCCAATATGGAGTGCTTTTATCTAATTACATTGGCCATCCCGCCACGATGAAATTCAAATGCCACCAATAATATCTCTTCAAAACCAAGTCAATTTCATTAAACTCTCTGACCATCATCAAGGGCAGGCATCATCAGGGTGACAGGGTCAGATGCAGGAGCTTTGAAAAGGAGGTGTCAAGCACAATGAAAGCACAAATTCTGGCATGTGATTTTAACTGCAAACCTATTTCATATGTGAAAGTATCAACATCTTTCAAGGAAGATGGGTAGGATCTGGACCCCCTTCCATGGAAAAATTCATACATATCAGACAACTATAGTGTATGAACAAAACAATTATCTTTATATTTGAAATAGTTTTTAATAAATGTACATGTATAGCCCCTGACCAAACAGTGTGCAATGGACTTCCTCATCTTATCAAATAAGTGAGAATGTTCTTTGGATTTACGTATTTGTCTTTTTTCTCACATGACTTCAAGATCCACACCTTTTTTAATGCCAATTTTACAAACCGTTCCTCAAGGGCCTATGGCTACTAGCAAAACACAATTGTCCTGTCTTCATTCTGTGCATCTTTTGTGCATCTTCAGTCAGTTCTTATATTTCTATTGCTTGAGTTGGTCAAGTGCAGTTGTCCTGCTTGTCGACGGAAGTGATATACTCCCATCCCCGACAAAAAAGGGATTATTAAAAGATATGACCTGACCCCACAAGGCATTTGACTGCAATGTGTGAATTTCAGAAGAAAAGGTTGACCTCATCTTGATGAAAGTGAAGGCATGAATATTTTTCGGGATTGTGGCAGCGACAGAAATACTGCTTGATATTTATTGTTTTATTTATCTAAATAACATTACAGATCACTCAAGATACCTTGTAGCACATATTTGCAAATAAGTCTTTACTTTTGGATCATTTTCATTGGATATTTGAAATTTATTATGTACTTTTCCTCATTTTACCCCGAAGCCTCCTTCCGCACTGCCTTAAAATGTTCCCACGTTCGAAAAAGGGTCTTCCACTAAATATATTTTGGTAAACTTTTGATATGTTATAGAGGAAGATTCAAGCTTTCAAATGATATATGACACAAAACTATTGCAATTTGTGGTGGGTCATTCCACCAGTTGCCCGGACTAATCATTCAATATCAATGTCAGTATACATCGTTGACATTCAAGCAGTTCCACAGTCATTTAATCTAAATTGATGCATCCTCCTGCATCCTCCAGCATCTGTTCTCACAAGCGTACAATACATTTTGTCTGCTATGTCATTTTAGCCATGCTAAGTATTTGCTTTGCGAGTGAGGTGTCATTTTATGCCATTAATTCAAGCACACTTTCTCTGAAGGCTCAGCATTCAGAATTCATGATGAAACATGCTAATACATCAATGGTTATACCTACACCTGGGTGTTTCTGTGCATATATTTGGCAGATGTGCAAATGTTATTCTACGTAGCTCTTGAGTGCTGCCCACATCGTCATATTCCTTCTCCTTGAACACTCTGGCTCTCTAGAAGATGCATAGACGCTCTGGGAAGAAGTAGATTAACTGCATGCCCAATACCCAAAGTAGTTTGTTTGCTATTGTTATTTGTTGGGATAACAAGAAAAAGAGCTTGTTTGGCTTTACATCTTTCTACTATGTAAGAGTCTGGGAAATCCGTATTTATATACAATATGTCAGGCGTCATGACAGGATGCATCCAACTGTATTTTTGGATTCCACAATATATCCCAATTTTGCACCTCACTTTCCCAACTTGACCCCGCCCTTGGATCAGACCCTGACCCCCCCCCCCCCTGCTGGAGTTCTGGCAATGTCACTGTCTATTGTGAAACAATAACATGCTCACAGATTCCTTATATTATACATACATCTTGTCAAAAGCAGTCCGAACAGATAAAAGTAGAAAAACCAATCTGTTGATTACGGTCAGATGCATTAATCTTGAATTTCAGATTAAACTTAAGAAAGTGACAAATGAAACATCAAGCACTTGAACACCAATGAACACTCATAGCCCCAGATTTTTTTCAGAATGACAAAGCCATGGAGTGTCAACATATTTTCCAATCTTTGAATTAAGTGAAGAAAGGCGGTTCATGCTTTCTACCTTTTGTTCATATCGCTTGGCTGGGATTTTCAGGTCTCTTTTGAATTTAAGCAGGTGCTTTTCCTAAAATTATGGATCTGCATGTAGATGGGTCCTTCATTTAATGCATTGTTTGAATTTTGAAGTTTCTATATCCTTAAGGGTTGGTAGAGATTTTGAAATAACATTCAACGAAGACTTCATGATTACGAGAGTAACGAGACGTTTTGTCTGACATGAAACTTCAACATTAAAGACATCATTGTGGTTTGGTTGGACACAACAATGAGATGAAAGATTGGAACTAGGATCAGTGATCACCAGTATTAACAAGTTCAATTACAGCTGCTTAATCAGACGAAGGGAAAGAGAGTGTTGCTTCACTTTGAAATGTGCACTGTCCTGGTCTTGATACCTTATGGCGTGGCATCATTATACCTTTAACATAAGCATCATAGAAGCTGTTGAGTCATGATTGAGAAAAAGGCCTTTTGGTTGTATCATTGCCGATTTTAGTGTAGCCCTATGTGAGGATCATATATTTTGTCACAATAATTTTGTCATCAACAAACATTATAACCTCCTGACATCGGAGGGGGGGGCCAAACTTTGGGAAACAGTAAGATTCAGGCAAAAAGGCAAAAAATTAGGGCAGAGGATTAAATAAACACTATTGAAATTTAACGATTTCCAGGCAATTTAATTTGAAATGGTAATAAATCCTGATCTTGAAATTCGGGCAAATGTCGCTCGCCCCCCCCCCCAAAAAAAAATTGTGCGCGTCGTTCGCCTATGCCTCCTGATGTTGAAGTGCCAAACATATATTGTAACAATTTATGCCTTGACCAAGACTCATCATCAGCAACATGCCACATCACCCAACGCAAGGAGCATTTTCCTCTGTCTCCAACCAAAAATACTGCATCGTCTGTGCCAAGTAGACTAACAGCAACACTGATGTTTCCTAGAGCTCTTTGACAAAATGCAGACACATATGTAGATCTTAATAAAGATATGCAATGCTGATTACCATTTCCAGCAACTTTGTATGCCTTTATGCCTTCAGAATTGTTTTCAATGATATCATAATTCCAAAAGGGACACAAGTTATATTTCTCAAAAGGAAAGCCAATACCACAGGCAAAAATTAAAAAAAAAAAAAAACCCAGAAAATAAGCTTTGAATTACTTTTTGAAGAGATCTCATTACTTTTGTGTGCTTGAAGTATGAGTACCAAAAGCTATCTGAAGAGAATTTTTTTGTGCATCATAAAAACATAAATAGCCTAAATCTGTACCCACACTAAAGAATTTAATCAAACGTCAGACAAAAAGTATCTAAATGAACAAAATAGACCATCTCAATGAACAAAATAGACCGTGTTGTACCTGGAAATTATTCTTTGATGTTTGACAGATTAAAGAAACTAATGTAAAGGAATTTTTTGTCTGACTGACACAATAATGACAGTAATACATGCAATCATATTGTTGAGGGATGCCTTTTTTTGTGTTAGAAAGTTACTTAAGAATAAAGATTATAAAATATAATCCCTCCTTGTTTTTACTCTCTCAGCAGGCTCACCAGAACAGTTTACTGCTATCCATGAACAACGAACGTGTGAGCAGTACGAAACTGCTGGGATTACATGTTTCCGACGATCTGCCCTAGGAAGAGCATGCTAACAACATTTACAGGAGCAGGTAAACTGCCTCAATATCCCCAATGCCCTACACATCTATCTTTGCCCTATTTTAGTCATGCCAAATATTTCTACCGGGGGAGCAATTGTGCATACATCTATCATGTGGCGACACCTGTGGACGGACTTTGTTTTTTAAAATAAACATGGCTGCAGGCCAAAAGCACAGCAACCCAGATGAAAAATGTATTTTGGATGTGGAAACGATTATGATATTTATAAATTATTGTAAGATTGACAAGTTTTGGGGTGTCTTTGAACGTTGGGAAAGGGTGAGCATTGTGCATGGTGTGGTGTTTGAGATATTTGATGGATGCCATGCAATGGACACTAAGTGTAAAATCCCCCATAGCATAGCATGGGGGATAACAAGAAAGCAGCTAAACGTTTGTATTCCCTGATGCAGTGATCCCTGCGATATAAGACTGCCCCTTCTGCGGTCATGAAGCGGTCTCTCGTGGTGGTGCGGTCTTGTCGGGGTGCAAATCCACTAAAAATACTACTTATTGCGGGAGGAAAGCGGTAAAATAAGACAAGGCGGTCATACAACAGAGGGTCTTACAACACAGGGACCACTGTATTGAAAAGAGCTGGCGTTTCTCCTAAGGATATGCTCATTGCTCACAAACTACATTGCCATGATCGGGCCTGCAAAAGAGTACTATTGCCAAGTGTGACACACTCTTTTGACAAAATCCCAATCTGAAATACTTGACTCAGTTCAAAAACGGGCGTTATGCATAATTTATTACTCTCCTCAATTCAAGGAAGAATATGGTGTCCTCTTGCAGTTCATATCAGCAAACTTGATCGTTTAGTTGATGGCAGATCCAAATTATGTTCGTAACTTTTTGAACAGATGCAGTGTGAAAATCACACGTTACATTCATTGCTGGTGCCGTATATGAATGCTGACCGACAAACCAGAGTATCAAAGGATATTAAACTACCAATCTGTCGCAGTAACAGATTTTAAAAATAGCATGCAATGCATGCATCGGGTCCTTGGTCTATTTCAACAAGTTGGGCCTCTTCAATATTCTACCAACAATCTATCAAGTTAGGTATAAGAAAGCAGTATATTGTGACTATGCACAAGAGGGCAGCACAGTTCAACTTTTGGTGTGTATACAGAAACCAGTTTTTGTGTGAAGTGCTGACAGCTCAGAAGAAATATGTTTAATAGAAGAAAATTTGAGCACTGATAAACACAATATTGTAGCCAGGGGTGCATAAGCACCATCTTGATCACAAGGGCACATCTGTTGGGGTTGTCATTTTGTCTGTGAAATGTTTTAGTGAGTACACCAACTTTGCCTGTTCACAGGAAATGAAGCTGACGACAATGGTCTTGGAATGAATTCCAAGGACCCAAAAAGGACATTCTGATTCCTTCCTATATTAACAAACTTTTAATTTCATGATTTTATTATGTCTATTATATTGATGGAAGCCTGTTAAGGAGATGTCTCCAAATTCAGAAAGATACTCATACAAACAGAGCTAATGAAACTAATTGGTTCAGTAAAATAATAAACATTTTAAGCTCTTGTAACATTGAATATGAAACAAGTAACAATACTAACTTAGACATTGACAGCATATGTAGAACTGTAAAATCAAAACTTTATGAAATAGAACAGGAACAATTATTCATATCTATAAATGATAGTACACTGCAACCAAAACTTAGAACATATAAGCTTTTTAAAACTGACTGTAGATTAGAGCCATATCTCAGGCTGCGACAAAACCGTAAGGTGTTAACTAAGATTGCCAGATTCAGGACAAGTTCTCACAGTCTACAAATCGAAATAGGCAGACATCAAAAGCCAGTGATTCCTGCAGCAAATAGAATATGTGAAAAGTGTTCATTAAATATGGTGGAGGATGAAATCCATTGCCTTGTTGTATGCCCTGCTAATGAATCGTTCCGTGAAAAACTGTTTTCAACAGCTGCTAAATTCATCAACAATTTTCTATCTTTGAATGACAGTGACAAGTTCACATCAATAATGAAAAGTAAGGAACCTGACCTACTAAATACTCTAGGGAAATTTTTACTTCAGGCTGATGTTTAAATTTAAAGCGACTATCTCCTGCATCCACACGGTCACTTATAATACACAATTATGATAATTAGTATACAATGTACACTTTAAGAAATAAGTTATTTCTAACATAAATTGAACTATTCAATATAGCAATCGATCAATATTAAAGCGACAATGTATGATATTTGATACATGTTTTGTAAATAATGTTCAAATATGAAATATCAAGCATTATTAATTAATCTATAAATTTGTTAACTTGTATGTATTTTGTCTTATATATATATATAATTAATCATTATTTTTTAATAAGCCGAAATGACTATTTGTAAGTGATCAGTATCAGTGGTGTGTGTATTTTATTGACTGCTATCTATATTAATTGATGTTTGATACCTACTTTATTTTATAACTATTTGGGTGGCTGGAACCTAGTTTGTATGTATTTTAATCTTGTGCTGAGTGCTCTTTTTATCCAAAACTACTATTACTCGTATATGTTTGTATCAATATGCTCACTTGATTTTAGCTATTTATAACATGTGTATAATCAATTTTATGTATATATAGTTAATCTTGTATATAATTAATACTATTTTTATATATTTTATTTAACTTTTCCCCATTACAAATGACATATGTATCAATTGTGATATTTATAGATGTCAATAAAAGAATATATATATATATATTTTAACTTACATAATATTTTGAAATAATCTTTTTTAGTCGTAATTTACTTTTATATGTATATCTTTAATTTTAAGTCTGATTACATATCATTTATATTTATACTAAAATATGTAATTGTATCAATTTAACCTGTGTGGTTATAATGTAATAAAGCTTTATTTATTATTTATTTATTTATCCCGACTTCTTGTTGTATGGATAAAGGTTGGCTCTTTTTGTAATTGTATCTTTCTTTGTGCAGAAGCAAATTTTACCGAATGATGGTAAATCAACATGTCAAATTGTCCTAATTCTGCTGTGATTGAAGCTCAAAATTTCCCCAAATTGTATGAAGGGGATCAGCTTGGTTCTTCGAGACATCAAGCAGACATAGGCGTACGGCGCGCACGATTTTTGGGGGGCGAGCGACATTTGCCCGATTTTCACAATCTAAATTTATAAAAATTTCAAATGAAATTGCCTGGAAATCATTGATTTTCAGTAGTTTTTATTTAATCATCTGCCCAAATTCTTTAGCCCTTTTGCCCGAATTTCACTGTTTCCAAAACTTTTGGGGGGGCGATCGCCCCCCCTGCCCCCCCCCCTCCGATACGCCTATACAAGCGGATATGTTGTCCATATTTGTTGCGGTAGCTACTCGACTTGTGCAATAACGAAGAAAATCATTCTGCCTGTATATCTGTTTTCCACAAAATTTAATACAACCTTCCAAGTCATACTTTCCTGAGAGCTTCCTCTGATTCAGAATATATCATATGCCATGGCATGTTTGTGTTGATAGATAGATAGAGAGATAATTATATAGATAGACAGATAGTTAGATAGATGGATATAGTGTGAAGAACGACAGAAAATAATTGATGGGTGGATAGTAAGTTGTAATATGACATCAGATGAATAAACACAGTTGGTTAAATATTACATACGTGCTAATAAGAGAGGCACATGTTAAGATTTCTTGTGAAATCGATTTTATTGCCGATGTGCTTGTCTTTTAAAAAATGGAATTTTAATTCCAGAATACACTCTTAAAAAAAAAAACAGGGTTTTTTATGGAAGGCTTCTATAGGCTGGTATAGATAAAGAACCCTAAAAGGTTCATTACTCAACTTTTAATAAGGTTCCAACAGCAAACAAAATAAACATTTAGATAATCCAGCTGCACTGAACTCCCACATTGGAACCCCTTTCTCTCAATTTTGGAGCATTGGATCCTATCATAGGGCCTTCACACCAAGTATTGAACCTTATCAATTCAGTGGAACCCTTAACAAGAAAATCTTTTTGAAAAAAAAAGATATATGCTGGCTGTAGTGATTACGATTTCAAAATTTACAATAAGAGTATGTTTTGCCAAAAGAATTTTAAAATATGGTATAAGAGAAACTACAGATGAACCCATGATATGGTATAAGAAGCTATAAGAGGAATTATAGATGAACCCATGATAGATCTATCTATCTATCTGTCTATCTCTCACCCTCTCTATCTCTTCATCCCAAGGGGGGCATGCGATACTCCGGAGCCACCAACTATACTTTTTCTATATCTCTCACTAACTAGGTCTTGATCACACACATATCATGGGTTCATCTGTAAATCCTCTTATAGCTTCTTATACCTGCTCTGCTGATCTACACTAACTGGTGTATTGTATTGACTGTTATTTTTATTCCTATGATAGTTTAGCCGGAGTTGGCAAGTTCATATGGAGGAGCATAGGTTCAATATGACTCACTATTAATTAGTAAGTCACTATATAGTATATATATGACTGTCAATCCTTAACTGTTAATCAGGCATCCCTTACTGTTGTTCGTCAGTTAGTCACTACCTGTTAGTCATTAAGTCCGTTGTTTTGGTAGTTACTATTTGTTAGCCACTAAATATGTTATTTAGTCACAAACTATTAGTTAGTCAAAAACTGTTAGTCAGTCAAAAACTGTTAGTTAGTCAAAAACTGTTAGCTAGTAAAAAAGTGTTAGTGAAAAGTGTGAGTTAGTACTGTTAGTCAGGTAAAAACTGTTAGTTAGTCAAAAACTGTTTGTAGTAAAAAACTGTTACTCTGTCAAAAACTGTTAGTCAAAAACTATTTGTAGTCAAAACTGTTAGTAGTCAAAAATGGTTAGTTAGTCAAAACTGTTAGTTAGTCAAAAACTGTTAGTTAGTCAAAAACTGTTAGTGAAAAGGAGGAGTTAGTCAAAAAGGTTTGTAGTCAAAACTGTTAGTCAGTCAGAACTGTTGATTTGTCAAAAACTGTTTGTCAGTCAAAAACTGTTTGTAAAAAAAATGTTATTCTGTCAAAAACTGTTAGTTAGTCAAAAACTGTCAGTTAGTCAAAAACTATTTGTAGTCAAAACTGTTAGTCAAAAATGGTTCGTTAGTCAAAAACTGTTAGTTAGTCAAAAACTGTTAGTTAGTCGAAAACTGTTAGTTAGTCAAAAACTGTTAGTTAGTCAAAAACTGTTAGTTAGTTAAAGGGGGAGTTAGTCAAAACTGTTAGGAGTCAAAACTGTTAGTCAGTCAAAACTGTTAATTTGTCAAAAACTGTTAGTCAGTCAAAAACTGTTAGTTAATCAAAGACTGTTTGTAGTAAAAAAAACTGTTATTCAGTCAAAACTGTTAGTAGTCAAAACTGTTAGTCAAAACTGTTAATTTGTCAAAAACTGTTAATTAGTCAAAAACTGTTAGTTAGTCAAAAACTGTTAGTTAGTCAAAAACTGTTACTAGTCAAAACTGTTAGTTAGTCAAAAACAATTTGTCGTCAAAACTGTTTGCAGTCAAAAACTGTCAGTCAAAAATGGTTAGTTAGTCAAAACTGTTAGTCAAAAACTGTCAGTTAGTGACAAACTGTTAATTAGTCACTAATTGTCACTAACTGTTAGTCAGTCACTAACTGTTAGTCAGTCACTAACTGTTAGTCAGTCACTAACTGTTAGTCAGTCACTAACTGTTAGTCAGTCACTAACTGTTAGTCAGTCACTAACTGTTAGTCAGTCACTAACTGTTAGTCAGTCACTAACTGTTAGTCAGTCATGTAAGTCAGCTAGTCCTTAACTGTTAGGAAAGTTACTAACTGCTAGTCCCTGACTGTTAGTCATTTTGTCCCTAACTATGGCATTATTTTCCTGCCAAAAGTCAATCTGTTGAGTCACTCAGTCACTTCAGGTGACTCCAACTGACTTCAAGTGACTTCAAGTGACTTCAAGCGACTTCAAGTGACTTCAAGTGACTTCAAGTGACTTGAGGCGTCTCTCAGAGCGGTACTGTATAGAGGGAGGATGGGCGGGGGGGGGGGGGGGAGGGGGGCTAGGGCCGTAGCCTGCAGGGGGGAGGCAGGGGGGCCCCCCCCCTAGAATTTTGCCAAATTATGTGCATTACATGTTAAAATTTTAAATTTTCCGGAGTTTTCTGGGGTCCGCATGCCTCCGGACCAGTCACTGCCCCCCCTAGGATTCAGCCCAGCCTACTGCCCTTGGGCATGGGGGGGGGGGGTGGGAGATGGCTGGGCATTTGCTTTGTCTAATGCGTGTACTTATGTTGCCGGATGGGAAGGTTTATTAGATATTGTGATACATGTAAATAGGCATTGGAGGCAGGGGGGCTGGAAAATTTTAGAAAAGCAATTTTTCAGGTACATTTAGTCTCGGGCAGTAAATTTTGTGAATTTCTCGATTTCGGGATAGGGAATTAGAAACTTCTTTTTTGCGACCCCCCCACCCCATGAATTAATTAGCCGTGGCCTGCAGGTGGGAAGCAAGGGCCCCCCCTAGAATTTTGCCAAATTACTCGTATGTGCATTACATGTAAAAATTTTCAATTTTCCTGAGTTTTCTGTGGTCCGCATGCCTCCTGACCAGCCACTGCCCCCCCCCCAGGATTCAGCCCAGCCTACTGCCCTTGGGCTGGGGGGGGTGGGAGATGGCTGGGCATTTGCTTTGTCTAATGCATGTACATATGTTGCCGGATGGGAAGGTTTATTAGATATTGTTATACATGTAAATAGGCATTGGAGGCAGGGGGGCTGGAAAATTTTGGAAAAGCAATTTTTCAGGTAGTCTCGGGCAGTAAATATTGCGAATTTCTCGAATTCGGGGGGGGGATTAGGAACTTTTCTTTTGCAACCCCCTACCCCATGAATTTAATGACCTCCTATGTCTATGCTGTCATGTATTGGACAGGGGAGGAGGTCATGATTCATGAATGCATGTCATACCTCTCAGAGTAACTAATAGAGTTAAGTCATTATAGCATCTCACTAACCATCATACCTTTGTGAAAGAACATGCTCTTAATATTGACATACTATTGTCTACACACCATCAAGAAAAAAATGGTGTTTAGAGTATCAAATTGACTCAACACTATTGACAACAAAAATTGGTTGATGTATTGAAATCGGTTGCATGTGCATTACACATGTATTTAAAATCATACTAAAGGCAGTGTCAGCAATATTGAAGAAACTATCTGATTCCAAATTTTCTTAAGTATACTATAGCTCCAAAATTGCATGGAGTAGATCTATTTGTTACATATTCGGTGAGTTTCTGATGTCCAGTTATTACAGCCAAACTCTTTGATATCGAATTAGAGTGGACTGTGGCACTGTGAAAATGGCACTTCGTGACTCATGATAGCCGATGAAGTGTCATTTTCTCTGCTTTCAACATGGGAAACATAGAGGCAGTTTGATTAGTCATGATCAAGAGAAGACCATTTGACTTGTCATAACTGGTTTTGGATTGAAATTCAGATGCATGATCCTTTTGTTTGGCTTTTACCAACAAGTTGGATAAGTCTCCTCAAATCAAATTAGCATTGAAAGTATTGGGTTTTATCATGACAAATCATCAACATGATGACACACAAAGTGCCATTTTCACAGTGCCACAGTCCACTCTAATTCTAAATCAAAGTGTTTGGCTGTAATATTAGGGTGTTTCAGATACCAAATGAAAGAAACTTGTCAGCTTCACAAGCATTTTATACAGCCTTCCACTTTGATATAGAGACAATGAAGATCAGTTCATTGTGAAAAATGCATTAAATTTTCTTGACTAATGATAGCTGATGAAGTGTCATCTTCTCTACTTAAATTCAGAGTGAAAATCAGATACATAATCCTTTCGTTTGGCTGTCACCAACAAGCGGGATTAGTCTCCTTACATCAAATTGACATTGAAAGTATAGGGTATGATCATGACAAATCATCAGCATGATGACACAGCAAGTGCCATTTTCACAGTGCAACAGTCCACTCTTTTTCTTTATCAAAGTGGAAGGCTGTAATCAGATTATCAGACTGCGCGCTTGAAGGTAAAGAATCTGCAGAAAAATTAGATGTTGCAACTCCCTATTCATAAGCCAATGCATGGCTTTGACATTTTCTTGAAGCGAATTTTTAAACATTAAGTTGTACCATAAAAGGACACTACACTTTCAATCATTTCACAACTCCTCTTAGAGTAGGCCTACAGTATTTTCCAATATACATTCACTTTATGGATTAACAATGGGTTTCGGTTTCCAACATGTCTTTTAGTTTGTAGAAAGTCATGTGGTGTATTGAACATTCTGAATTTCCAGTCTTTTCATCTCATGATTTCTTCCATGTTGTCACAGAATGTAACACATGCTAAATATACTGCTACATTTATTTTCAAATTCATGTTTCAATTCTGTGAAAAGTCGAGTTTTATTTCAGACAGAAGCGATATTTTTTTTTTCAGAAATTCTTAAAGATGTTCGGTTATAAGGATTTATACTATGTATTTAGAGATATTTGTCATCTTTCTATCTATGTCTGTATTTATGATCTTTTCCACATGTATGGAGGCATTTGATGACAACACCGGAGTGGCAATGCTAAAATGATTTGTGATTTTACTTAGATTTGAATGTGGATTTAAGCCTAACATGTAGGCCCCATTTAAGTATGCAACTCCCAAACGGAGCCCCCATTTGGGACTTCAGGGAGTTAAGGGAGTTGACAGGAGTTACCCGGAGTTAGTGGGTGTTAGCGGGAGTTAGCGGGAGTTAGTGGGAATTACGGAGTCAATTACCAGGAGTTAGTGGGAGTTACTCGAGTTAGCGGGAGTTAGTGGGAGTTAGCAGGAGTTAGTGGGAGTTACGGGAGTTACGGGAGTTAGCAGGAGTTAGTGGGAGTTACGGGAGTTATGGGAGTTATGGGATTTATGGGAGTTAGCAGGAGTTAGTGGGAGTTAGCGGGAGTTACGGGAGTTAGCAGGCGTTAGCAGGAGTGAGTGGGAGTTAGCAGGAGTTATAATGGGAGTTAGCGGGAGTTAGCGGGAGTTAGCGGGAGTTAGCGGGAGTTAGCGGGAGTTAGTGGGAGTTAGTGGGAGTTAGTGGGAGTACATGCTTAAATGGGGCCTACATGTAAACTCTGCCACTATAATAAGGACCTCGGTGATTTCCTCAGCAAATGGGTTAAACCTTTGCATACTTGTTTGAAATGCAATGCAACCACTATGAAATATTGGTAGGCTGTCAAGCGATATAGGCCTATTTGATCAAAATAAATTCCATTTTCACATGAACTTATATGATTATTCACACTACTTCGCTGTTGGATTTGGTCTAAAAAATTGTGCTGTGCTGGGTGCACTGTGTTTACATGGCACCTGAAATTATATTTATACAGGCACAATATTTTCAATACAGATAGTGGCATACCTGAAGATAGTTCTGTGAAAATTTCATTCAGCTCCTTCAAAGAGAAAGGTTTACCCCTCGTATATATACTAAATTTTTTTATGGTTGAATATTAAAATGCTTTTGCAGTTAGAGAGATCTCACTTGACTCTACATACATCTAGTGAAATAAATATCTACTGATTAAGATAATTATAGGAGTAAGGGACATTTTAAACGGCCTTCTTACGCCACCAATCGGGTAAGAGGTCCCCCTATCATAATGCTATGGTAATTGTTTTGATATGCACATTCAACTTGAAAGTTGTTTTTCGGGTTACTTCTGTCTTTTTTAAGGCTTCCTCTTCACTTTTCTTTAGATTTGTAATTTTTTTCTAAATTTTTGAATTTTTCTTTTGAGAGTTCTCTTTTTTTCATATTTGTTTCATGATCAGTGAAGGGGGCCTTGTGTCCCATGGCATGCAGGGAGCTCTCGCCCCACAAATGCATATTTTAATTTGACCCCAGTGTTTTTAACAAAAATGCAAAAAGCATGACCTAAATCATAACTAGATGATGGTCAAAACGGAGGCCAATGCAGATATTCATCATACTTACTCATACAAAAAGTGATTGATGTAAAATTGTGTGCAAGGAGCACAAGGAAGAGTTACATTGAAATATAAACATGATTCATAAATGATAAATGAAAGCTCTTCAGAACTTTTTTCCCCAATTTACAAAAAATCACACAGCAAGAATTAGGGAGAAAATTAAATTTTAAAGATAAGGTCTAAGTCCAGGTTAAATTTTGAAATCATTTGGGTAAACACTTTTGAAATAGCAATCAATGAATGTTGGCTGAAGCAATCTTCCTTGAGTTTTCCGCAAAGACATGTCATGTTGGCTAAAAAAAATGGGGAAGTCATTTTAAAAAATGGGAAAATTTAAGAAAACCCCTCCTTAAAAATCCCTTTTTCTTTCAATTCATTTACCTATTGTTCTTTTTTTATTTCCCCATGTCTTGTTTTACATTTTGCCTCCTTTTGTGAATATCACTACCCCAAATAAATGCCCACCCAAAATAGAGGCCCTGCAGGTAGACCTTCTAAAGTTATACAATTATGAGTAAATATGGTAGTCTTGAATATTGCTTGGATCTATAACTTAACCCCTTATAGCTCTATGAATGTTGATAGATGACCAGTTTGTCTTTATGATGAATACAGGAAGCTAATCTAAAAAAAAAACAGATTTTATTGTTATAGTTTTCTTAACCTATTTTCCACCATAAAATATTGGGACTATTTCTCTATTGCAAATGAAGGAGAGATGGTCTATTCGGGGTCGTAAAATGTCATTTAAGGGTGTGATAAAATGTAAGCTTAAACCAATACAGGAAATGCTGATGAGAAAACCATAGAGTTAGAAGGGGTTATAGATAACATACCCCTTGGTAATGATAATGAGCTGAGCAATGGTGTGTTCAGTGGGCATGCCATCAAAAGGGATTAGATATTCATGTGGGAAATGAAATCCCACATTAAGGACAGATGTTTTCACTTAGATTTATAAAATATTTTCAGCAAGGGATGTCGGACTCTGTTTCAGCATGGATCTATAAGTTATAGCTCTATGGTTTCAGTGACCAAAGAGTTTTAGGGGAGCTTGCCAAATGAAGTTTTAGTGCAGCTTGCCAAATGAATGGGGGATGGGCAAATTAAAGGGGGATGGTTCTGTAAAAATTATTTTGACAAATTAAGTTTGTTCAATTTCAGAAAGTGTCCAACTAGTTCAGGTATTTGTGTTAGGGATGTACCAATCCGATACTAAGGATCGGTATTGGTGCCGATCCAGCACTAAAAAGCAGAATCAGATCGGTACCAATACTCTACATTTAACCAATGGTATCGGTGTTAGAATGGTATCGGATATCGGTGGTATCGGCAACAAAATACTAGGATTGGTATCGGATCAGAAATGAAAAAGCGGTATCGGTGCAGCCCTATTTGTGTGCATTCGGGACTTTTTCTGAGGAAAGGAGTAAACGGTCTGAAAACTTCTTAAAATTTTCCAGATCAGCACTTGAACATGTGCGCCCCTTCTCAGTATTGCAGAGCACGATCTTGTAATTGATGAAATGGTGAAATTGAAAAAACCCCTATTTTTCAAATGTAAGAAAAATTGGTAAAAGTTAGTAGATGCTAGAAATTTCGGAGCTGTCAAATTGTTTGAAAATAAGTGAAATGTAAAGACTAAATTCGAAAAAGACATCCATGAAATTGTATTAATTTTTTTTTAAATTTAATATCAGACAAGTGGAAAGAAAGAAAATGTGTAGGAAAGAAAGTCACATTTCAATTCAATTCAATTTCTTTATTCTAGATGTAAACATACATACATACTAACAATAAAAATAACAAATTACATCTAGGGACAGATGTCTGGTGGACATATTTTGCCCTGTAATGCATACATAAATTGAGTTTTTCAAATTATACATATGAATTATTTACAAGGACTGGTAGCTATAACAGTACAGATTTCCTAACTCTGGACAGACTAGTTATGTCAGTTATCAGGTGTTCTCAGAAAAAGTGATGCATATTATCTCAGCTCTGTATATTTAGTGTTGAGATACTTTTTGACCCGTATTTATTCCATGGATCTATAAGTTAACAAAACTGAAATATCATTTTTGAAAATAGCACTTATTCAGCATTTCTCTTTTTTCCCCTTGACATATGACTATTGACTAAGGGGCCAACAAGATAATAGTATGGGGATATGGGACATGCATTTTTGGTGAAAATGTTTCTATCCCACAGTCCCACTTGCCACTGATAAAAGTTTGTTCAGCACATGAAAAAAAGGTTTTTTCCACCTACTATGTATAGTAGTCAACTTTTGAAGTGGATCGTGTGATTTATCACACATAAATTTTCATATGATCCTCCTTCCAGGCTAATTGCTGTATGGTATTGATCCAATCATAACCAAGTAACATTATGTCAAAAATCATTCAAGTGTGGCCATTTCCTTTTTGTCCATGACCTTGTTTGTCACATTTGCATTTTTTCATAGAATCCCAAAAAAATTATCACTTTATAGCTTCATTTTAAAACTTTACAGAATGCCTTCCAGGTGTTACATTTAGCCAATTGGAGACACAATAATCGAAATTATCGATTTTACTGCATTTTTCGGTTGAGATATTCTAATGAAATTATTCACATGATAAGTCAGAGATGTCTGCTAAGTGGGTACAAATTTTCAAATCAAAATAATAAATGGAACACCTGTATGAAAATGATTTCCCCAGCATATTAATGTAGGTCATCAACAAGTTCTCAAAACATAAAAGGACTTTTTATTTATACAGCAACAAGTTTTAGGTGGCCATGTTGCATTTATAGCTCAAGATTAAATATTCCTTATTGTGTTGTTTCTTGGTCTCTATAATTTGAATTAGTTACAAATTGGCAACTTCAGTCTTTAATTTGATTAAAGTTTGAAATCTGCTAAATTTTGTATATAATTTGCTTCTACATTCTGTATGTCTATTGTCTAATTGTAATTGAAATGTTTTCAATTCATTGTGCATTTAACAATTCACCTTTTTTGAAACTGAATATTCTAATAAGCCATGGGAAGCAAGCCCCTAAAATCTAGAGGGCTTGGTCATTGCATGACAGTTACCAGACAAAGAGTAGAATCTTTGGTTTTTAACCGGCCTTACAGCGGTTATTAGAGGAGGGCTTAAACGGATTTTTGATGAAAGGGGACTCTTGTCCACTTGTCCATGTTCACTTGTCCACTTTTCTGGTCAACATATTTTGAATTGTCCATTGCCACTTTAGTATTTCACTTGGATTTATGAAATTTGGTACAGGGATTCACTTTGGGGTCTCCCTCCGAAGTTTTTGGAAAAATCCAAGATGGCTGCCAAAATGGCCACAATATTTAGAGTTGCTCACTGTAACTTTAGTATTTCACTTGGATTTATGAAATTTGGTACGGGGATTCACTTTGGGGTCTCCCTCCGAAGTTTTTGGAAAAATCCAAGATAGCTGCCAAAATGGCCGCCACATCTTTAATTGCCCTCTGTGACTTTACTATTTTACTTAGATTTATGAAATTTGGTATAGGGATTCACTTAGAGGTCCCCCTCAGAAACTTTTTGAAAAATCCAAGATGGCTGCCAAAATGGTCACCATATTTTACATTCTAGGCCTAATTTTCTGAAAAAGCTACTGGGGCCACCATTTCCAATTCCCTTATTCACATGTATGTTCATTCATGTCATAAAGTGTGTCCTAAAGTCTTTATTTTTGCATTTCAATTTAGTGTCCTTATTGTGTCATTTATGAACACTTTCTCTGCCACCACTCTGACCATTGTCTTAACACACCCTCTCCCAGCGTGGATATGGCTGCAAGATAGATTGCATGCCTGACTTATAAGTGTCAGCTTTGAGGGGGCACTCTCTTTCAATTCGGTGAAAAATGTTTTCCAGCCTTTTGGATGGCAATTTTCCACTATTCAGCAGTTCCAAATGTTTTGTCCATTTTAATTCAATGTATCACCAAAAAGTTAATTATGGCTGCAAGGTAGCCTGCATACATGACATAAAGTGTCAGCTTTGAGGGGGGCACTCTCTTTCAATTCAGTGAGAAATGTTTTCCAGCCTTTAATGTTTTTTCCATTTTAATTCAGTGTATTACCAAAAAGTTAATTATGGCTGCAAGGTAGCCTGCATACATGACATAAAGTGTCAGCTTTGAGGGGGGCACTCTCTTTCAATTCAGTGAGAAATGTTTTCCAGCCTTTTGGGGGTCAATTTTCCACTATTCAGCAGTTCCAAACGATCAAGTTGTGTCTATTTTAATTCAGTGTATTACCGATAAGTTAATTTCACAATGCATATACCCATATAATTACAATATTTACTGCATACACTGTAGGCCTACGAGACTAGGGGGTTACTCTTGCTAATTTTAGAGAATGAAGTAACAATGCAGCTAAGCTTTTCACAATTGGCCCCTGGAGTATATAAAGGGTCTAAATATATTATGGGATCCCAAACAAAAATCAGCTGAATGTACTTTGTGTGTAATATACATTAGGCCTATGATGCAAATTGAATTTTGCAAATCATTTGCTGAGTTAGGGCAGCGCAACACTCATCGCCTAGCGATTAGTACATGTCTAGTTTCACTTATATTTATGAAATTTGGTTTGGGGATTTGGGTTAGGGGTTCCCTCATAAATTATGAGAAAATTTCCAAGATGGCTGCCAAAATGGACACATATTTTGATTTAGCCTTTGTGACTTTAGTATTCACTTACAGGTCTGAAATTTGGTATAGGCATTTGCTAAGGGGTTCCCCTAAATTTTTTTATGGCTTGCAGCAAACACTATCAGTCTGGCAATCACTGCTCAATACAAAACAATCCATGTAATAATATATAAATCACCCTCTTCATGATTTCAATCCCAAATATACAATCACCAAAGGCCGGTTTTGAATCCACAGATTCTTGTATCTTTTTCTATGCACGTCTCGCTGCTATATTAACAATGTGCTAATATAGATAACTGTCATGGTCATTGGCTCTATGCACCACTGCACCTTTTCTAGATGGAGAAATATAAATGTGGACTATTTTAGCTGACTAAACTGGCCTTTTAAAAACTGCAAAAATAAAGTTTTGTTAAAGCATAGAGCTATAAGGGTTAACTTATACATCCATGGTTAAAGCAAACAATTTACGACTGGGTTTAATGGTTATGTTTATGGAGACAACGTCTAACTGTTTAGACTGCTTATTTTTAAAAATGTTGTTGGTGAAATTGGGTCATAGTCACATAATCACATAAGCAGAGACGATATATTACGTAGATAGCAGCTCACTTTCCACCCCAAAGCTGCCAATGGCTGGGTTCAGGGTTAAAATCCAGCTCTTGCCAGGTCACATGCTTCTATTTTGGAAAGCATTTTCAATAAAACTTTCCCTCATTGCTGTGTCCTCCTCCTTTCCCACCAACCAGTGCACAAAACAGGGCATGATGCCTTGCCCCAATAAACATCGAATACTTTTTTCGAAAATTTTTGGACTAACCATGGGAGGCAGAGAGGGAGGCTGAGAGGGAGGCAGAGAGGGAGGCAGAGAGGGAGGCAGAGAGGGAGGCAGAGAGGGAGGCAGAGAGGGAGGCAGAGAGGAGAAAGGGACAGGAGAGAGGGCAAGGCGAGAGGGCAGGGAGAGATGTAAAAAGGGATTTTCCTTTATAATGGCATGACAGCAAGATCGAGTTTACTACATTTTAATATGGCATAACATGTTTACACTTTTTCTTGATTATGGAATTTCAAACTTTTTTGAATTAAATGAGCACACCTTATGTGATATTCTAATAGAGAAAGATCTACACATCGGAAAATTGAAATATCTGTAGATACATGTATGGCCAAAATTATAACATTTTTCAATGATCTTTATTGATATATTTTGGATTACTAACATAATGTGTCCATATGTATTGATTACTGTTATTCTTGTAATCAAGGATTTTACAGAGAGGCCCGCAATGGAAATAATCTAAACAGTCTTGGATTTTTTACAGGATGAAATATTATTTTTCATGCAATTAGGAAATAATTGTCTTGTTATTTTTAATTCCACAGTAATCCAGTCACCAAAATTCTATAAAATTGTGCATAGAAATTACACCAACGCTTGCAATGAAATGTCAATTTCACACATGTCTATATACGGACATTCCAGCTTTAGGGGCCGACCAGATGATCTTTGGGGGGGGGGCTATGGATATTTGGTGAAAAAAAAAAGATTGTTTCCCACTTGACACTGAAAAAAAAAGGTTGTTCAGCACATGGAAATAAAAAAAAAAGTTTGTTTCCACCTGTAGCTAGGGTACCGTAATGTTAAAATTCCGATAAAAAAGTTTTTCGCGATTGCGCATGCGAAAAAAATTGTTTGTCAACCCGTCGCGAACGAAAAAAAAGTTCGTCCCGGGGGTAAAGTCCATAGCCCCCCCCCCCAACTATCGTCTGGTCGGCCCCTTAGGCTGCACACAAGCCCCAGTATCTAATACATGTGCTAAATACAATATTCCAAGATTTCAGGTTTAATATGGAAAAAGAGGTTCAACCTTTGAAATGACCAAAATTCAACAGAAGGCAGGTCCATTTTTTCGCAATTATATAATTACCGATACCTTAAGCGTATAAAATAAAATGAATGATGTTGTTTATCATGTAGGCCACATATAGATTCAGAATTGAATGTACACCATTCATTTCCAGGTGACAAAAGTCCAGCATTTATTTCTCTAGAATGTGTTGCAGTATAGATAGATAGATAGATAGATAGATAGATAGATAGATAGATAGATAGATAGACAGAATAGATAGAATAGATAGAATAAATAGATAGAATAGATAGATAGATAGATAGATAGAATAGATAGATAGATCAGCATAGATACATGTATATTTTTAAAAATGTGAATCTGATCAATCTACAATTCTCCATGTTCAATTGATCGAAATCAGAAAAAGTCCTTATCTGCAGTATATATATCTATATCTATATTTTAATACATGGGGTTGATATGAACTTTTGCTGCTGCCAAGCAATTATCACACTTCAATGATACAGGCTATGACCCTCTCTATCAAAGGGTAATCTAAACTTGCAGTAGTAACAATGGGTTCCAGTGTGGTTTGTGGTTCTTTATGTTTCTGGTTTATAACCTCTATACCTTGCATACCATAAATGGCTATCTTACAATTTTAGTAAGAGCATGACAGTTACCAGTGGTCATGGTACTTACACTAGCCCCTTTTTAAAAAGTCAGGTTGTGAGGGTTATATAGGGCTTTACATCCTTCATCTCTGCACTGACAATTTTTGATATATATATAATAATAAAGGGAACACTGGGATCTGTTTTTTTTAAATACAGGTAAAAACAGACTGTAGTTTGGACTATGATATTGTAATTTCTACACATTATTCTTTAACATTTTTCAATATGAAGCTGCATAATACAGTCACAAAGTTGCATCCCAGAAAAAATATAGTTCTATATCAGCTTATATCACACCACTTCAAACAGACTCGACAAAAGATTGATCATGATAAACAGCTATTGGTTTTCCAAATAGTCATTACCATGATGCTGATTGTGAGTAAAACACACATATTGATTATTATATAATTGCCTATTTACCATTATCTTGGTGATCAATTGGATGTTAATATTGTATGACACATGGAGCACTGTATTATATATTTTCTGAATATAACCAAGTTATCATTAATTTATTATCAACTTCCATTCCTGTGTCAGTTTCCTAGTTTTAATTTCTGCATCTTTCTGGACCACAAGAATTGTATTCACTTTGAGGTCATTGTGGAAGGGGTTCAAAGGGGTCACAGGACAAGGGGTCACTCTTCTTACCCCCCCCCCCAAAGTCCAGGCCACCGTGAGGCCACCCTGCTGAGTCATGGGGGAACAGGTCCAGATCTTAATAGGATGTTGTGCTGTCATCAGTTGACCATTGGAAGTTTAAGAGACAACACTACATGTGGAATATTTGAGTATGAAAACAGTATTTTGAGGATCAACATCCGGGATCAGTTTGATGTTTGACTACATGCACTCTACTACAGAAACATGTTGCAGCACAGAACCAAATTTGAGGTGAGCAAACAATTCAATTTTTTTTTTAATGATAAAAAATGGTACATTAAGTGCTAAACAACAGTCTGTGATGTAATAATATTGGAACTAAACTGTTCAAATAGCATTTTCAAAATGGAGTGCAAACTCTTTGTCTGATTTAGAAAAAAAAATTTATGTTTGTTGTCAATTTTAAAGACACCACTTCCAATTTTGAAAATATTCAAAGAGAAACCACATAAAAAGCATGAAGTTTTAATTCAGGTTGTCAAACATGGAAATTAAACCTGGCAGTCATGTACAGATTCCGCTGAAATGTTTGCTGAGAATTCATAACATTACATAAAAAAAGATGTCTATCTCCCTATCTATTTAGACACAACCTTATTTCTTTCATCCTTATATTATAATATTATAGATCAGGGCCATAGCCTGCAGGGGGCAGGGGGGGCAGCTCCCCCACCCTAGAATTTCATTTTTAATGGAGGTGTGTGCACACATCTCCATTTATGCAGTCACAGGGACTAAGTGAAAAGTTTTGGCGGGAAATTTGAAATTTGAGCGTTTTCAGAATGTCTTTTGGGCCCTGACTTGGCAATTTTGTTTGGAGAAGTTTGGAATCAAGAATGCACCTTAGCTTGATTATAGAGCAAGCATCTGGCATAGGACAGAATAGCCGGCATGTTGTTATTTGGACGTGACTTCGTTTTTATCTTGCTTAGATCCACTACGGACAGCATCACACATTGTATATTGGCCTCTGTGTCTAAACTAGTGCACTTGTATATATAATATTTGACACATGAATGGGTCTTGTAGAATATATATGTGTCTTTTGGCGTTCATATTTTAAAAGTAATCGGTACAGTTTTTGTAAAATATTGGAAATTAAAATATATTTTTTTTCCTTTCCGGAGCAGAACTCTGAAACAGTTGTACCTATGAACATGAAAATCTGCCATATTATACGTTAAATAGTCTAAATGTGCCTTTTGGAGGTCTTAATGCTCTTACAAAAATCAATAAGAGGAAATTCAGCAAAAATGGTGAAAAAAATGTTATTTTTTCAATGCTCCATGATTCCGTCAATTTTGGAGTTAGACCTCTGAAATTTTGCATTTAGGTATCATATCTGGGAAATAGTCATTTTCAGGGCGTATGAACTTCAACTAAGGACACTACACCACCTCCATTTTGAACCCCTGGGTTCTTGTTTTAACATGTTAAAATTTCAAATTGTCTGCGGTTTTCCGGGTTGGTATGACCATTCTCTGCCCCCCCCCCTAGGATTTAGCCCAGGCTACGGCCCTGTAGATATCTTTAATTCTCGAATTTGTTCCTCCTTCTGACTCCCCTATCTACTTTCACAGCTTCATTCCACATCAATATCTTTATTCCATTCAATCATAGATAGAGGAACATAATCTGAAGTGGGGGGGGGGGCTAGCCAAGACTAGGCCCTTCGAAGCCCATTATGGCAGGGGGTCTGGCGGCCGCTCAAGGCCACAAGTTTTTTTGATTGTTTAAGACAATTTCTAGTTAGTTTTGAGTGTGATTTTCTCTTTCCTAGAAGTTTATTCCTTGTGTTTATTTAAATCTGAACTCTTTTTTTTCCTTAAAAAATGTCTTTTTATTTTATACTGAAAATTGGGGGGCCTGCCCCCTGCCAAAAAAGTGGGAAGGCCTGGGCCCCCCTGACCCCCCCTGTTCCTCCATCTATGCATTCAATCCCTCCTTTCACCTTCCTTCTGTTTTCCCTCCTTTGTTTTCATTCCTTCTCGCCTTCCTTCCTTCCTTCCTTCCTTTTATCTTCTTTCCTTCCATCTTCCATTTACCTTCCTTCTATCTACCCATCTTCCTATCATTTTACTTTATATATTTATTTCTTCCTTCCTTCCTTCTTTCCTCCTTTCTTTTTCCTCCCTTCCCTGCAGGCATTTTGACTCAATTAGACATTGGGGGGGGGGGGGGGTAAAGCTGATGTCCCAGATGTCAGCCTGACATCAATTAAAAATAAGGTGCTGTCAGATGCCCAATTGGAATCTTTCATGCCTTTCTTACATTCTTTCATGCTTTATATACCTCTTCCTTCTATCTTTCTTGCTTTCTTCTTTCTTTCCTTCCCTTTTAAATTTTAATTTTGAGTCAGCTTAAATGATCAACAGAGATAATTGTACTAATTGTTTGAGCTTTCATAGCTTGTTGTTTGCAGCTAAGATAGTCTGTTTGTTATCTTAGCGGAAAACAACCAGCTACGTATGTTAGCTCAAACAATTTGTGCAACCCTCTCACTCATTTAATCATACAATTTTACAGTGTTCTTTCCTTTTTTCCTTCTTTCATTGCTTCATTGTTTCCTTCCTTGCTATACAGAGAAAGCATGCATGGTAACCTTGTTTATTGCTCCACTTCCAGAAACGATTGGGGGCATTTGTTTCTCGGACCTAAACTAAAGGACCTACCCTTCAACAGACTGTGAAAAGATGAGGACAAAAGGAGATGAGGAGACCAAAGAAGAAGAGACCAAGAAGAGGAGACCAAAGAAGAGGACACCGAAGAAGAGGAGACCAGAGAAGAGGAGAATAAACTTAAATTTAAAGTAAGTGCACATTATGATCCATATTACTAGGTCACAGGACATGCTATTTCAACAGTTATATATAAATTTCTAACAATTTCAATTCAATTTAGGGATGGGTGTTACTATGGATAGGCCTTAAATAGTATACATAGACAGATTGTTAGGTCAATAAATGAATAGTAAGATACCAGTAGATAAATGGAAAGAGTTGGAAAGAGATAGAAAGATAGATAGGCAGATAGAAATAGAGATCTATAGAAGAATAGATAGATAGATAAAGAAGGAGGGATTTCATGGATGAATTTTATGGATTAGACAGATTGCAAGAATTAGATGGATAGATTATAGAGATGAAGTAAATAGCTTACACTGATTACTGAGATTAGACAAAAACTAAGACTTCTCTATTGGTCATTCATGAAAAGATAAACACAGAATGAAATTGTTGGTGCAAAGATATAACTTTACTTGATGCAAAGGTAGTTAGATTAAACAGATTTAGATTTACCAAAAAGGTTTAGTAAGTTTGAGCAATAGGTTGCAATTTGGTACTTGTGTTACAATTTGCGACATGGCCCAACAGGAGGGGAGGGGTACAGTTAGCTCAGTTGGTAATGCACTGGGTTTCCAATCACTTGGTCCTGATTTTGAATCCCACATTGGCGGGGTCACCTTTACTTATGTTGGACAGTAGTTTCATCATCCTTTGCTTAATTGCCATTTCCTCCTCTTGTCCTAATTGGCCTATGTAAATAAAGGACTTAAAGCCCCAATCTTCCATCCATCTGTCCAAAATATCTGTGAAAATCTGACATTAGATTACATATCATTTCAGCTCTTTCAAAAGGCGAGATTGATTAAATTGAGTTAGTAATTTTGGCAGTCTACAAGTTATCTTCCCTTCTGCCTTCCCTCTTTCCTTCCTTCCGTCCATTCTTCCTTACTTACTTACTTACTGTTGTCATTTGTCATAGACAGGGATATTAGCAAAACTTATTACACAAAAAATATGTGGCAGGTTGTGGTTATCCCTTTCAAAAATAGCATTGAAGTGACCAACCCCCCTGAAAATGGCCTGTCTCCACCAACATTTTCTTTGAAAGATCACATCACAAAAACAAGTACAGGATCCTGATTCAATTAATCTCTTCTTTTCATGGTTACTTGACTGTCAGTTTTCTAAAATCTAGTTACCAATAGCTGAAATAATATTCTGTATAAGAGCAGTAGGCTGTTGTGTCAATGTATCCAATATTGCGTCATTAGCATCACACCAGATTTGTTTCTTAATAAAAATTAAAGGGACACACATTCTGAGAAAAGCTTGTGTCTGATGTTGTCTGAGAACCCAAGAAAATAACTTAACTATCTGTAGCTCTGTATCATTTATGAAAACCAAAATATGAGAGTATTTCTGTTAGCATGTCAGTTGTCCTATCTCAATTTGTCATTAGCAAACGCCTCCTACTCCATTTTGACAGCATATTTCTGGACCAAAATCACTGTGAACATGTTTCTGGTGTTCACAAGGTCATTGCATGCACAATTGCACATTTTGCCAGACTTCCAGTTTTGCACTGGTCCCTACAAAGATTTTTACCTTAATTATCACTAGCATCATGCCGTCATTAGCATCATGTCAAAAATGATTTATTGCCTTTATTTCACTAAAATTTTGTTGCAGGTGACTGGAATTGAAATCAGTTGAATGTATATTATCAATAAATGTTTCAACAGGATTTTACATAACATTTTTGCATTTTCCTTGGATCTGACATGCTTAGTATGAAGTTTGATGCTTCTCTGAAACTGCTAATCAAATATGGGATGCCAGTAACATTTTACCATTGTCTAGCATCTGAAAATTGGTTTAGAAAAGATTTTGGGTGCTGGAGGGAGTAGTGGAGATCATATTTATTATTCAGAATCCAAACTATGGATGAAAAGAGTGTTTTTGTTTGTGTTTGTAAATTTCTGGTTCAAGGATATGTTCTATCTCAAATTCTTAATAACTATTGGTCATAGAGACCTGAAATATGGCTCAACGTGTGCAGAATAGCCACTTTCCCATACGTTGGTAATACATTCTTCAGCTCTAAGTGGTATGGATATCAAGTTATAGGCGTGATGCTAATGACACATATTTGGTATTTTAATTGACCAAAATTCAGTTTTTCAAGAATAATTGGCGCTAGAGACCTGGAACTTGGCCCAAAATGTGCCAGCCACTTGCCTGATCATTGGCAATAGATTGTTTAGCCCTAAGTGGTCAGAATTTTTTAGTTAGTGTGATTTTAATGACAGTCAAAAAACATTACAACCGCGTTTATCACCTCAGTACAGATCAGCAGAGCATTGGGACCCTTGGACATGAAAGTGCAGTGATAGCTGATTGCTTGACCTACCCAACACAAACTTAAAAAGGCATTTCCGGAGGAAAAATTTTCAAATTTTTTTTAGCTGAAATTTCAAGGTTTTCAAATTTTGACCCATATAATGACTAATTTGTTCCTAAAATTATTAAAATAAGGCCTAATAACATTTTTTTCTTTAAGATCTAAAGAGCACCTTTGCCCCCCTGCCCCCCCTTGGACAAGGGCAGGAGGGGCAATTGCCCCCCTCTGCCCCCCCCCTGTTCCGGCACCCCTGGATGTATGCCAAATGTTTTCAAATTGCATTCACTGGTCAGGCAATCCTTTTAATATCTTCTTTTTTCTCACAATATACAAGATACATGTAAGACACAAAGCTTTATTTATTTTCGGTTGTTTACAACACATGACATTAGCTTGACAGGATATTAAAACCAACACCTTCATTGGGGGTCATTGGTGGGTAATTCACACCCTCTTAGGGGTGACTACCCAGACCAAAGAGAGGCACATTTGAGGCACTGAATAGGCATATTTGAGGCATACCATGGAGTAGGTAGAGGCATAAGCTGAGATCACAGGAGGCGTAAAGGAGGCATATCAAACTCCTCATTAAATATGCAAGAGGCATATATGAGGCATTTTCGAGGTACATTTGAGGCATATAGGAGGCGTATTTGAGGCGTTCCAAAAATTTTAATAATGCCTCAAATATGCCTCTAGATATGTTAATGATGTGCCTCAAATGTGCCTCATATGCAAATGAAGAGGCATATTTGAGTCACATAAGAAGTACGTTTGAGGCATAACTGAGGCGTAGGCCCATCATGTAAGTGGAGGTACATTTGAGGCATAAATGAGGCGTATTTGAGGCGTTCCAAATATTTTAATAGTACCTCTTCTGTACCTCCGCTTGGAGGTACAGAAGAGGCATATCTGAGGCATGAATGAGGCACATTGACAGTTAAAGAAGTGAGCCAAACATTTGAATTTTCAAATAGTGCTTCTATCTCAAACAAAGGAAAGACTTGGTACAAAAGCAGAACTACTAAATAAACTTAATGACCTTGATGTAAATGCCAAATGGGTGGCACACTCAATCTGACATGCATTCAGGATTATTTGTCAAATTAAGGATATTGTTATTCGACTTCTAACAAAAGAGCATGTTTCATGTGAGTGATAATATAGTCTGTTGAGCAAAACAAAAAATTCTAAGAGTTACATCAGCAACACAACCAAATAAATTGAACTAATTGTTCAGAACACCTTTACAATAAAAACTACAACTTGCATATTTATAAGTATGACAAATACAGCGAAGTATAAGTAAAAATGTGACTTACAACATTGGCACCATGCTCCCTAGTTGGGGTTTCCTTTTCAATGAAATTTAGGTCACCACAAGGAGACACCCCAGTATAATCTACAGGAGAGGCATGTTTGAGGCGTAAGGGGGAATTCAGGCCACACAAAAATTTGGCTATGTTGGAGAGGCATATTTGAGGCACAGGGTAGAAAAACAGAGTCCAGTTTGAGGCACATTTGAGGCATAGATGCAGGTAATATATTAATGCTTTTCTTGGTAAGTCAGGGAGGCATGTTTGAGGCATATCATTATGCAGGGAGGCATAGATGAGGCACATCATCAACATTAGAGGCACATTTGAGGCACACTGCACTTGGTAGACTATGCCTCAAATGTGCCTCAAGTATGCCTCAAACATGCCTCAAATGTACCTCTGAAAAATTTCTATGCCTCAAATGTGCCTCTCTTTGGTCTGGGTAATAGATTTTCAGGACAAGGTGGGAAGTAATTTATTTCACATTTGTGAGGATATCTAAATGTTGCCATTTAGCTGTCTCTTTGGATAATGGTTTTATAGCCATATGCCTGTTGGTTGGTGGGTTAAAGGGGAGGGAGAGGGGTAGATAGTCATGCAAATAGATTGACAGTTACATGTAGATATATATTTCAGATGGGTGACTAGATAGATAGATAGATAGATAGATAGATAGATAGATAGATAGATAGATAGATAGATAGATAGCCCAAAATCATCAATGTTACAATTATGTTGTTAACAAGTAATTACTCAAGATGAAGTCCAAAATGGGAAGATTATCATTTTTCTGTATTTAAGCTCATCTCTGTTTTGAACAAGGAACATGTTGTGATTTCTACATATGTGCCTAAAACAGGTTAAGAACTCTCAATTTTGAAAATTCAATTTGTATTAAACAGATATACATGGGGCATGAATGGAGTTCACAAGTGATTGTGCCAGATATTAACTGAACATTGAGCAACTCAGCCAACTTGTCCCTAATTTCATAGGCATGAAGGATCACTTCAGAGTGAAACATATATGTATTAGATTTTGTGATAAAACTGTAAATCCAGGATTCTTCCCTTCGTAAATTTTATGAAAATGAAGCCATGAATACGACATGTTTGATAATATTCTAAATGGTTCTCTTGTCTAAGTAATAATAATAAGCTTTAATGATTATTGACTTTGAAGTTTTTGATAGAGCTTGATGCTAGCCTAAGCCAGGGTAGATGAGTGAAATGACTTGAGTATATATATATTCAGAATGGGGGATTTTTCTTGTCATATTTATGCGGAATCTCAACATGCTCAAGTTCTTTTCATGCTGTTGAACTGTGATGTCACATGTTAACTCTGTGTTACAGCTTGCATCCCTATTCCATAGCATTGCAATATATATAAAATAGCTACAAGCTGGAGAATAGGGATGCTACCTGTGACACTGAGTTTTAAAACATGTGACATTACAGTTCAACAGCATAAAAAGAACTTGAGGTTCCACATAAATATGACATGGACTGTAATGAAATATTTGTCTGTAGGATATGAAGTTATTTTTTTGGATAAATACTACTAAAAAGCGCTATCTCATTGGTTTAATTGAAAATAACTTTTTTTGTGTCTGAGTTTCTAGCAAAGATATTTTAAATATTAACTCTTCCTTCATACTTGTTTCAGAGGATGGATGGCATTGACTGTTGGGCTTTCATTTGAGGCGCAACTGCATACTGTGGATTACCAAGTAGGATTTATAAGCAAGGAAGATATTCGAGGAGATATTGGAGACAGTTGTCTTAGAGGACCTACCACAATAAGTGCAATGAACATTTGTGGAGAAGTTTGCAATTACTTGGCACTAATTTGCATACCGGACTGTTTACTGTAGGCACCCTCAAGCACAGAGACCCTGCTAAATCAGTGTGTGCCTGTTGGAGGATGACTGGCTGCAAGGTATGGAACTACCAAATTCAAATTCCAACATATACCAAGTCATTCATTAAATTTTGCTCTGCACTATGTATTCCTGCAGTTTTTAAAGGAAAATAACAGAAATTTGCACTTAGATCTATACAGTAACCATCATTTCCAAACTATGAACAATTACACACCAAAGCGAGTTTGCTTTTCAGGTTTGATGTCATGGTTTAATTGTCTTACTTATATTGAAACATCATCAGGGACTGTGCGTTCTAACATTTGGCACAACATCATTTAAACATCTTTAAACCATTTGATAATTGAAGTTTTCATCAGAAATGAAAGTTTTGCTCACCTTGTGCAATTCTTTTTTGTGATCAGTGTTGAATTATTACCTACCTTTTTCAAAGGTTTAAATCTGGCATTTCTTTTGTTGCCTGGAAGTTCTTTCACTGACGTGATAGTTCAGATTTACCTCCGAAGTTTCGAAATTTCTAATTGTTATTTTTTCCTCTCCAGTTTAGTGATTTGCAAAATTAATCAAAGCATAAGATAGTTGGAGATAAAGTGTTTGTGACCTTATTTTCTAAAAAAAAAAAAAAAAAAAACTACAAATAGTTTTCAACTTGTCTTTCTGCATGCCGCATAAAGATGGATATAAAGACCAGAATTATTAATTGTCATGAAATTGTATTAATCTATATCCAATAATAATGGGTATGAACAACTTGCCTTTCTGTATAGATCTGCTGTAAATATGGATATGCAGACCTGAATTAGTGATTGTCATAAATATAGTATTAATCTATAAATCCAGTTATAATGGATATGAGCAATGTGCCTTTTTGTGTGTCCTGTAAAAATGGATATGCAGACCTCAATTAGTGATTTTCATGAAAAGTTTGATTAACCTATGCATGTATCCAGTAATAATGGATGCATATCCTGTAATGATGGATATAAGATGTGAATTAGTGATTGTCATGAACAGTTTATTAATCTATATCCAGTAATTATGGATATGAGCAACTTACCTTTTTGTATGTCCTGTAATGATGGATAGGCCTTTACAGACCTGAATTAGTGATTGTCATGAAAATTGTATTAATCTATCTATATCCAGTAATTATGGATATAAGCAACTTGCCTTTTTGTATGTCCTGTAATGATGGATAGGCCTTTACAGACCTGAATTTGTGATTTTCATGAAAATTGTATTAATCTATAGATATCCAGTAATAATGGATATGAGCAACTTGCCTTTTTGTATATCCTGTAATGATGGATATGCCTTTACAGCAGAGGTGGCGGAACGCTTCGAAAAGTGGGGGGGCACCGGGCTCCGGGGCACCTTGTCTACGGTAATTTCAAGGAGAAAAAGGGGCATTTTATGTATTTTTTGGCCCAAAAGTGGGGGGGCACGTGCCCCCAGTGCCCCCCCAGCTCCGCCGCCCCTGCTTTACAGACCTGAATTAGTGACTGTCATGAAAATTGTATTTATCTACAATGTATATCCAGTAATGATGGATATAAGCATCTGGCCTTTTTTCATATCCTGTAATGATGGATATATAGACTTGAATTATTGATTGTCAAGAAAATTTTATCTACCAGTAATTATTGATATTTACTCGCCTTTTTGCATGTCCTGTAATTGCAGATATGAAGAACAGCTTTGGTGCTTTAAGGATATATATTTAAGCAGAGTGGTAGGGGTCAATTAATCTCAATGAACTGGACTGACAGATCTGCAACAATAGCAGTCACTAATGTGAAAACTATTTGTAGTTTGTTGTAGAATAGGGAGAAATTGAATTTTTAGATCTTTAAATACGTCACAAACACTGCAATTCCAACTGGCTTTATGTTAAAAGTATCTTATAGTCCTACCAAAATATGGATGGCCAGAGAAACATAAGAATTCAAAAATAGACCACCACAAGAATTCAAAAATAGACCAACAAAAATGGCATAATATGTATGTATGTATGGGAGACCAGGGCACGTTGGTCCACTTCTAATTTTTTTGGCTTAAATTATCAACTTTCTTTAATTATTTGTAAGCCATATTTACAGAGTGTCTTCTTAAGATTTACAATACCCAAATACCAAACCATGTGTAACTGTTTTTTACATTTGTAGAGAAAATAAGGCTAAAAGTTTTAAATATGCGTTTTTAATGGTCAAATGTGTTCAGAGTCGCGGCATGTTGGACCGCCATGTGCGGTACGTTGGACAACGGAATTAAAGTCCAGAAAATTAACTCATAAAGTAAACAATCACCACATTTTATTCCCACAAATAAAAACACAGACTTGTGTGTCTTTGCTTAGTGATCATATCTGAAAACTTAATAATTAGCAGACCTCAATAATTGTATAAGGTAGAAGGGCTGAAAGACTAGCCTATTGAACTGATTGTACCGTCATATGAGCAGTGTTCTTGTCTAAAGAATGCTGCATTCTCACATTGTGTTAGCTTATGTTTTATGGATGGAGCTTTTAGACATTCTACGATTGCGCATTTGTTTCATTCATAGGATTTATCATTTTCTGATTATACTTTCTGTTGCCTTGACATGATTTGCCACTCTAACATAATATTATGGTTGAGTTGCATAGGTATACTGTTCTCTGAATTTTGCCAGAATTTTGCCAGAATTAAGAATTTATATAATTTAAAATGAAGCTTCCTGATTTTCACAAATGTTTGTTGTCCACTTTTTTTTTTCCTTGTAAAAAGTTTTGGTTGCTGAAGTATTATTGGGAAGGGGTGACTGATAGGAATCGCCATTCTCAGATTTTAGTTTTAGGTGTATTGATAGGATTTACCATTCTCAGATTGTAGTTTTAGGAAACTTGAGAGGATGCACTGTTCTAAGATTGTAGTTCAAGGTTTTTTAAAGGATTCAGCATTCTCAGATTGTAATTATTGGTGCCTTGACAGGATTTGCCCTACTCAGATTGTAGTTTCAGGTGCCTTTATAAAATTGGCCTTTTTCAGATTTTAATTTTAGGTACATGTACATGTACCTTGATTAGATTAACCATTCTTTGATTGCAGTTTTAGGTGCCTTGATAGGATTCAGCGTTCTCCGATTGTGGTTTGAGTTGCCTGGATAGGATTCGCCCATGTGGTTTGAGTTGCCTAGCCAGGATTCGCCATTCTCAAGGTATGACTGATTCAGGTTGATAGGATTCACCATTCTCCGATTGTGGTTTGAGTTGCCTGGCCAGGATTCGCCCATGTGGTTTGAGTTGCCTAGCCAGGATTCGCCATTTTCAGAGTATGACTGATTCAGGTTGATAGGATTCACCATTCTCCGATTGTGGTTTGAGTTGCCTGGCCAGGATTCGCCCACGTGGTTTGAGTTGCCTAGCCAGGATTCGCCATTCTCAGAATATGACTGATTCAGGTTGATAGGATTCACCATTCTCCGATTGTGGTTTGAGTTGCCTGGCCAGGATTCGCCCATGTGGTTTGAGTTGCCTAGCCAGGATTCGCCATTCTCAGAGTATGACTGATTCAGGTTGATAGGATTCACCATTCTCCGATTGTGGTTTGAGTTGCCTGGCCAGGATTCGCCCATGTGGTTTGAGTTGCCTAGCCAGGATTCGCCATTCTCAGAGTATGACTGATTCAGGTTGATAGGATTCACCATTCTCCGATTGTGGTTTGAGTTGCCTGGCCAGGATTCGCCCATGTGGTTTGAGTTGCCTAGCCAGGATTCGCCATTCTCAGAGTATGACTGATTCAGGTTGATAGGATTCACCATTCTCCGATTGTGGTTTGAGTTGCCTGGCCAGGATTCGCCCATGTGGTTTGAGTTGCCTAGCCAGGATTCGCCATTTTCAGAGTATGACTGATTCAGGTTGATAGGATTCACCATTCTCCGATTGTGGTTTGAGTTGCCTGGATAGGATTCGCCCATGTGGTTTGAGTTGCCTAGCCAGGATTCGCCATTTTCAGAGTATGACTGATTCAGGTTGATAGGATTCACCATTCTCCGATTGTGGTTTGAGTTGCCTGGCCAGGATTCGCCCATGTGGTTTGAGTTGCCTAGCCAGGATTCGCCATTCTCAAGGTATGACTGATTCAGGTTGATAGGATTCACCATTCTCCGATTGTGGTTTGAGTTGCCTGGCCAGGATTCGCCCATGTGGTTTGAGTTGCCTAGCCAGGATTCGCCATTCTCAGAGTGTGGCTCAGTTGCCTTGATAGGATTCACCATTCCCAGATTGTGGTTGAAATGATTTTCTATTCTCAGATTGAGGTTTTGCCATTCTCACTTTGAGCTAGCTTTTCCTTTTTCCAAAAAGATAATTCATTGGCTTAATCTTACCTGAAATGATCCACTCATTTTAAAAATCACCTGATGTTTTCTGATCTATTAAAATAAAGATATTTCTTCACTAACGTTTTGGAAACACTTAAGATTTGCGAAAATAGGCTAAAGAATTCAGAGCAGATGATTCGTCAAACATTATTGAAAATCAATGGTTGTAATGTGCCTTCATCAGAATTAGTATTAAATCTAGATCTTGAAATTCAGGCAAACGTCTCTCTCACCGCCCCCTCCCGAAATTTTGAGCACGGTATGCCTACAAAATGATGTACAAATTATTGTTTTGTTTTGTTCAAATTTACGATATGTATATAAATTGATTACAAACTTATCAAAATGTAGTACATGCAAATTTTAAGTGAAGGTCCTAAGATAATGCCTTCTACTATTTAAAGTGTTATGTCAGTTAACAATAATAACAAATAATTTCTTTATTGATTTGTCAATAATTTGTCAATAATTGTAATTCATTCGCAATGTAATTATCATCACATTATAAAATTGAGTTGGGTGTCACAGCTCCATTCAAGAAAGTTTGGAGAGTTTGACATTGAAACATATGCGTTTTATATTCACCATTTTGAATTTATATATATGTAGCCAGTTACTGTGGTTAATTATGGTAATAAATTTATGCCAAAATTATGTCTTTTAATTAAATGCATTTGTCTTAATCTTAAATTACTGTAGATTTCATTTTATGTTGAATTTGTCATGGCATTAATTAATAAAACCGATTTATGAAAATGTAAAACGTTTTTCTTTTTCCCTTATTACTAAGTTGATACAGAAATAGCTCTTTTGTTTCGGTTTCATAATGACATTTAGAACAAGAGACATGTTCTGTTTACATTGTAAATTTGTTATACAAAAAGAGTGGACTGTTGCACTGTGAAAATGGCACTTCGCAGTCATCAAGCACACTGATGATTTGTCATGATCATACCCTATACTTTCAATGTTAATTTGATTTTTAAAATGGAGACTTATACTGCTTCATGGTGAAAGCGAAACGAAAGGAATATGCATCTGATTTTTATGCTAAAATCAGTTAAGACAAATCAAATGGCCTCTCGTGACCAAGACTAATCAAGCAGCCTCTATGGTTCTTGAGTTAAATGTGTGATGATGTTACATCATCAGCTATCATGAGTCACGAAGTGTATTTTTCACAATGACATGGTCCTTTCACATATAAAATCCAAAAAAAACAGTGTTGAGATAACCAACACATATAAAATCCTGCAAATATATTTAGATATTGCCTCTGTAGCTTGGATATGAACATGGATAATTTGATATGTATAACACTCATAACATGAGAGGCACTGAGAGACGCTTGAAGACGCTTCAAGACGCTTGACACTTGATGACGCTTGACACTTGAAGACACCTGAAGACACCTGAAGACACATAGTGTCATTGATGGTAAACCTGACTGTGACTTTTGGCAGGGAAATAAAACCATACCTAACTGTTGTTCATCAGTTGGTCACTACTGTTAGTAAGTCACTGTTGTTAGTCACTTACTGTTAGTAAGCACTAACTGTTGTTGGTTCACTAATTGTTTGTTAGACTTGAACTGCCAGTTAGTCACTAACTGTAAGTCACTAACAGTCTGTTAATCACCCCAAGGATGTGCCACCCAGAAATTAGACCTATAAATAGAACAAACTGCTCTCATTACTATTCACCCCCAGTTGTTACAACTCACCCCCAATTATTTCAGGTCCTGCAACAATTGTATCTGCACCAATTGGTCGATTAATGAGTGGCAGGTGTACTTTAACATCAATGCAACAATATTAAGTATTTGTGATCATAAGATATTTTGTAATGCTCTAGTTGACATTACTAATGGCTAGTTCTCACGGAGACGTAACAGAGGGTTTAAGCGACGGCGTTTCTTATATTTCCAGGAAAGGGCAAAGTATTGAGCATGTTCGCCGTCAATTTTGGCTTTACGGCGCAACAGGAACAGCATGCGTCGTTTTAAGAGGTCTTTCTACGCAATTCCTAGAAATTTGACGATGCAGGAAAAAAAGATTCAACCGGTTGAATCTTTGCGAGGAAAGAAGTGGTGAAGCAAGAAGAAGCGTAAAAAGAAATCAGTGCGCGCCGCAGATTTTTAAAGTTGCGACGCACAAAGAAGAGCTTCGACGCAGAAACAGCAGTGTAGCAGAAAGCTCTTGCTTCATGTCACATGTTTCAGACACGCGTCGCGGAAAGTCACATGTGCGACGCACGTGAGAGGGTGCGCGCCGCGTCTTATGGACCCCCAATGCAGCAGACAGAGTGGCGCCTGAGTGCATGCGTTGTTCTATTTTTAGCATCAACCCTTTGTCTGCGTGTCACCCTCTTTTTGCGCAGCGGCTGGGGCAGCAGCAGCGAAGCAGGGGGGGCGAAGGAGGGGAAAAGAGGCGGTCCGCACCCTGCATATATATAGAGGGGGCCAGATTAGAGCACCATACCCACTCAGACCTTCGACCAGAACACACCTAGAATCCACGACACTATCAACTGCTACATTTGCTGCTACTTTTGTTGCTACAATTGTACTTTTGCTGCTACAACATGGGACCAAAGAGGAGAAAGGGCACCGTCGTCACCAGGGCACCAACCAAGCTCAGCACCAGGTCAACACTTCACACTCCTGGGAGCACTCCAGTGACAACTCCAGCTACAACTCCAGCTGCAACTCCTCTCCATGAACCTTCAGATGCTGCAGTGACTGCCTTCTTCACAACAGCCATGGCAGACATCTCTCTACCTGGGCTCTACACCTCCACTACAGCTGGCAGCCAGACGAAGACCACCTCTTCAACCAGCAAAGCCACTGTCGTCAGCGAGACCATCTTCGAGGGCCGGCCAGAAGACAACACAACAGAAGAAGATTCATCTGTTGAATTGTTTGAAGAGGAGGGAGACAAGCCTGCTGACAAGCCTTCCAAGTCTGCTGACAAGCCTGCTGCCAAGTCTGCTGACAAGCCTGCTGCCAAGCCTGCTGCCAAGCCTGCTGACAAGCCTGCTGCCAAGTCTTCCACGGGTCTTCCAGAGCCTACTGCCAAGTCTACTCCAAAGAAGACTCCAAAGAAGACTCCAAAGAAGACTCCAAAGAAGACTCAGACTCCGAAGAAGACTCAGACTCCGAAGAAGACTCCGAAGAAAACACAAGAGAGCCAGCCTGTTCTTGCTCTAGATAGAGTGACCATACATGAGGACACCTTCGAGGAGGAAGAAGACTCTGCTGATGACACCCCTGCAGCTGCTGAAGCCAAGTCCAAGGGCAAGAAGGGCAAAGGGAAGGCCCCCAAGAAAAACATCAGGAACAACCTGGGCATCACATCTGACCAAGAAGACGACCTCATCAACTGGTACAGAGAGCATCCTGTCCTCTACATGAAGGGCTCCAGAGGCTACAAGGGCAACGAGAAGCTGCTGCTGGACACAGAAAAAGCCAAGGAGCTGGGACCCAAGTACACCTCCCAGGACATCTTCAACTGGAGGAAGACAGTCCGCACCCACTACTCCAGACTCGTCAGGCCTGAAGCTTCAGGATCCGGCAGGAAGGAGACTCTCACTAGACAGGGACCAGTACATCCTAACCAACAGTCGGTTCCTGAAGGACTCCATCGTCCACAAGCCAGGCAAGGAGCTGTCCGCCATCTCTCAACTGTCTGCCAACCGGCCAGCCTCAGACTCCGAGGACAGCTACAACCCTGAGGATTCCCTGCCAGCTTCGTATGACATGCCGGAACTGCCACCTGAACAGCCAGCACAGGACAGACCTGACAGCCAGCAGTCCCAAGTCTTCCCTGGAGCACCAAAGCCTGGAGCCGCTGCCAAGGGAACCAAGAGGAAGGCCCCAGGAGATGAAGCCATGCACTCCGCCATGCACGTCATCGCAGGCAGCATGCAAGCCATGTCCTCCGCCAAGAAGATCCTGAAAGGCTCTGGCTGCAACATGTGCCCCGACCACCAGGAGTTGACACCCGATCAGGAGTACTGGAGGATGAAGTGCCAGGACCTCTACCACGTGGGATGTCACGCCAGCCCTGAAATCAGAAGGAAAATGGTCAGGACCATTGCAGAGGCCGCCCTCTACTGGGACAAGGAGAGTGAGATGGATGAGGCCAGCCGCCAGTCAAGTCATCATCAGGAGCAGACCTTCCAGCCTCCTCATCCTCCTCAGCGCCTGCAGATGCCACCTCCTCCTCCTCCTTCTTCGACGTATGTGCCATCCCACCACCAGCAGCACCACCACGCTTCCAGCAGCAGCCATCACTACCACCACCACCAGCCCAGGGAAGGAGGATCCTCCAGGCAGACTCCCAGCTACACCGTGATGCAGCCCAGCCCATCCTCCATGACACTGATGGTGGATGCTCAGGAGAGCCCCGAGAAGTACGGCTACCCCCCTGGACCCAGCTTTGGTCAACCGGGCGCCCATCACCAGCACCAGCCTTCCCCTTCGGCCAGTTGGACTGCAAGTCTCCTTTCTCCACGAAAGTAGAAGACCAGATGCAGCAAAGACAACAAAAAACCTTAGCCCTTTTAAGGGCCACCAAATCCTCCCAAAAGGGCAGGCCACGTACACATCTTATGTTGACAAAAAAAAGAGCTTGTGTTGACCGAAAAGAGCCAAAAAAGAGCAAAAAAAACGTTGACAATCCCCAAAAAAAAAGTCCCCCAAAAAAAAAGTCCCCCAAAACAAAAGTCCGGTCCTGGCCTTCATTAAAAGTAATCACCTTCATAAAAGCAAGGTGCTAGTTCCCCCTTTCTTTGCCCCAAAACATACCAAGTGCAGCACTAGTACAAGTGCTGCATTCTTTGGTATAAACATATTTTTATTGCACTAGTACAAGTGCATGAATTTCTTAATTAAAATGTAATGCACTAGTACAAGTGCTTTGGTTTTAAAACTTGTGTTGGTTGGTTGCACTAGTACAAGTGCATCACTTTGTAATTTCACTTGTCTAGGGCAAGTGGCAGGTAGATAGCTAGCTAGATAGATAGATAGATAGATAGCTTGATAGATAGCTAGATAGATAGATAGCTTGATAGATGGAACACAATGCTCGTTACATATATACACTGCAGCAAAAGAAAAGCAGTTGTCGTCACTTTGCAGGAATTGGACTTGGATAGATAGATAGATAGCTTGATAGATAGCTAGATAGATAGCTAGATAGATAGATAGATAGATAGCTTGATAGATGGAACACAATGCTCGTTACATATATACACTGCAGCAAAAGAAAAGCAGTTGTCGTCACTTTGCAGGAATTGGACTTGGATAGATAGATAGATAGCTTGATAGATAGCACTACTAAGGGGGGGTTTTTAGAGTCACTTTGACCTTTGTGACCTTTGTCCTAGGTGCACTTTAGAGTCCCCTTTGAGCTACCTATTTGATATCCTAATTGACTTATTGACCTCAGTAACCTAGATATATTTTTTCACAAGTTCCTCAGTAACCAGAGATTCTACAGAATTCTTGACCTTTGTGACCTTGTCCTAAGGACACTTTAGAGTCCTTCTACCTACCTATTTAATGTCCTAATTGACTTATTGACCTCACTAACCTAGATATATTTTTTCACAAGTTCCCCAGTAACCACAGATTCTACAGAATACTTGTCCAGAATCCACAACATTTCATCAGATTTGTTTCTGCTCAAAAATTTAGTTATTTTACAATATTCTGAAAATCATGTCATTGGTATTTATCTAATTATGCTACTATCTGAAGCAATAAAAGGTGTTTACAGCGTTTGGAGAAGTATTCTGAAAACCATATGAAGAGCTGTACCAATAAATTATTCAGTTTGTTCTGAAAATTATGTTGAAAATAACAGTAAGCTAGAGCATTTTATTGTTCTGACAAAATATATCAAAATGTAAGTATTGCAAAACAGATAACAACAACTGAGCAGTGATGCTAGCTCTTTTATATAGTGATCAGTTCACATGATCTACCAGTTCTGTAAATTGATATGTGGTGTTCAATCAAAAAATACATTCCTGTCAAAGATTACATCTGGTAACTATATTCCAACACCAAAATACCACCGGAATGAGTCATAAGTGGACGCCTCATCATTCAGCCAGGAAACACTGGATATCTGCCTTCTTTCCCTATCAGCCTACAAATTCATTAATACCGGATGTAAAGCCCAAGATTTCATCCATCCACAGCAGTCTCAACCATCATTTATCTCATTTCTGTGTCCTCCTATTCTCGTTAGCTTAGGTTAATAAATACAGGATGTAAAACCCATATCATCCGTCCACCAGCTTAGCAGGGTGCCTATGTTGGACAGTAGACTCAACCATCATTGCTGTGTGCACCTATTCTCATTAGCTTAGGTTCATAAATACAGGATGTAAAACCCATATCATCCATCCACCAGCTTAGCAGGGTGCCTATATTGGACAGCAGTCTCAACCATCATTTATCTCATTGCTGTGTGCTCCTATTCTCATTAGTTTAGGTTCATAAATACAGGAAGTAAAACCCATATCATCCATGGACAGTAGACTCAACCATCATTTATCTCATTGCTGTGTGCTCCAATTCTCATTAGCTTAGGTTCATAAATACAGGATCTAAAACCCATATCATCCACCCACCATTACTTTCTCCCTCAATATCTATCTATCTATCTATCTATCTGATGAATTACAGAGTTGAAATATTACTATTCAGTTTTACACATCTGATACACTCATTGTCTCAAGCTGAATTGTTTTGATATGTTGTGCTCTTTGTTTATAATAACCAATCTTAGAAATAAGTTCTTTTTACAACTCCATATTGCCTCGAATAACATTCTGACAGGAAATGCACCATGTTTCTCAGGGTGATCATGTAAAGAAATACCTTATTCATTGGTAAAAACCTGTTTAAAGTATTCATTACAACACATCTGGAGGCAGGAGATGATGCACATGCTGGGTCGGAGGTCATACCCCGAGTTATAAACACTGACACCTTATATCAAGTACACAGCTATATCCACATAACTGATCCATACAGAAAGAAAAAGGTCTAACATTTTATCATTCATGAAAATATTACAAAAAGAAGCATGGAATGTATGACACATCCAAGAAAATCTGATATGCCTCCAACAACATTCTTAGCTCTCTTATATAGTGATCAGATCACTTGAAATTGATCTGGCAGTCTAAAAATATCTCCTGGAATGTTGAATCCATCCAGGAAACACCTAACTTCCTGTCAGACAAGGTCTTGAACAGCAAAAACAATTGTTGACAAAATGGAGCAATGTTATTCTATCCTCCCAGAATTTCTGGAAAGTATGGCACATCCAAGAAAATCTGATATGCCTCGAACAACAAAGCAGATATTTTCCAAGAGCATCGTGTAAGCAAATAGGATAAACAAGAGGTCAGGGTGAATGCCTCATCATGTTACAGTGTCTTAAAAAGTTAGTCATCACAGATGTCAGCATAAGCCCATAAAATGAGTCATCAATGGAACTTGTCACAGATGTCAACTGCCTTACTGGTCTACAGGTAAGAATTTTTACAGTTGTTGAAGCTAAAGATCAATACATAACATTGTTGGGTCAATTCCTCTAATATCATCCAGTGCCTCACATATTATGGCTTAAAACTAGTGTTTTGCATCCAAATGCAGCATCTTGTTGCAACCTGTCAAAAATTGACAACAAATGCGTCCAATCAACAAAGTCGATTTTCACTAATTTCAACCAGCCTAGCCCTCCCATACGTCTAAGTAAGATAGATATATATCGTATAAAGACCATAGTATACTATTTCAACCATAATATTGCTTAAAATCGACTATATTGTCGATTAAACATGTCAAAACAATGCATTCACAAATGTCAACAAAATGAGCCAAACAGACGAAGTCGATTTTCACTAATTACGACCAGCCTGGCCCGTCCATACACCGAAATACGATAGATATATATCGTATAAAGACCATAGTATTCTATTTCAACCATAATTTTGCTTTAAATCGACATTTAATCGATTAAACATGTCAAAACATCACATTTCACAACTGAAATACCCACGTGATCGCGCATGTTCCCGCTGTTCGATGGTGATTTTCTCGCCGAATCGGACGTTGATTGACTTGTCAGTAATCGAGGGCACTCTTCAGATGTCTCAAATCAATCCACACCATCATTACAGTCTTTTTTGCCCTTTTTCCATCGTTTATAGCGTCCGAAAATTGTCCATCTTCCCGAAAATGCGGATGTCGCCATGTTTGTCTTGTCACGTGACCACGCTCATCCCTCTCCACATTATTTAGAATGGCCAAAATAATTGTTGGAAAGCACTCAAAACCTCTTTAATTACTACAAAATGTCCGATTAAACTTCTTTTATTCGTTTAAAATGCGCGTTTAATCGACATACCTCAGCGTTGCAACGCTTGACAATGGTTTAGTCGTGGCGCATATTTTGCGCCCGCATTGCAGTCTGCTTATTTCCGCTTCCGATCGAATAAATCTCTCGTAAACGTCTAATATATCGCTTTTAAAAGCCACAAAATGTCCGATTTATTATTATATATGCATCTAGTAATGTTTGTCTACCATTATTACGTATTTTAAAGCGTTTAAGCTTTGTTTTACGCGCGTGACGTCATAAGGCGGGAAAGGACAGTGCGCTGCAGCAAACCCTCAACCTATACTTTGGCTTGGTGTTAACTGGAGCATTTTGCCTCTCAGCAATGTAGAATACGTTTTAAGTTTTCCTAATGTATGTAAACAAGAGAACATTCTATCTAAAACACTTTTCTCTCATTCCAAAATGGTTGAAACCTAAATTTGCAATATCTCTTCTCCTAAACGCACTATGGTCACAAATAACCCATGAAAATAGGGGTTTTTAGGGTCAATGAATTCGTTTGTCTACAAATCAGACCCGTAAGATATCAATTTCTATTCCAAAATGGCCGAAAACTAAATTTGCAATATCTCTGCTCCTAAACGCTCTATGACCACAAATAACACATGAAAATAGGGGCTTTCATGGCCAAGGAATTCGTTTGTCTACAAATCAGACCCGTAAGATATCAATTTCTATTCCAAAATGGCCGAAAACTAAATTTGCAATATCTCTGCTCCTAAACGCTCTATGACCACAAATAACACATGAAAATAGGGGCTTTCATGGCCAAGGAATTCATTCCTTGACAAATCGAGTCCATAAGCAGGTAATTAGTGATAACTCTGTTAATAAGTAGGTCAGAATGGCAAATAGCCCATCAAAATAGGAGTTTTCATGGCCTGCAATCCGGATATTGAGTAATCAAACGCATCAGCTCTCAATTTCTAGTCCAAAATAAGTTTTAGTACAATAAAGCAATGAGAATAAGTACAACAAAGAAATATTTTTAACCGTTTATTTTCATACATTATACTCAAGTCTCAAATTTTCAAAAAGTTCTTCCACAATACCCCTCTTCATTGTCAATCCTTTTTGTGAATATAGAACCTCTCCATCTTCCCGCTTGTAAAAGTATCTCATATCGACCGTTCCAGATCTATAACAGGAAATCCGAATCATGTTGTTGAAGTCAAAAATCCATTCGTTTCTGTCAGTGAAGGCTCTATTTATGTCGGCTCCAGCGTTTACGAAATTTATAATCTCCCTTTCGTGCAACCATATTCCCGATTTAGTCGGATATTCTCCAAGATATTTTCGAATGTCTGGCCTTTTCTGTCCTTCGTATTCCTTCAATTCCATTCTAGTTCCATCGGATAGCGTGTACTGAAATGTTCTTCCCTCCATGATGACTTCTCCCAAAGTGTTGCCAGAATGGTTCGACAGTTCCTTTTTAAAGGCTGTCAAACCTAAAAATAGCCAACAAATTCATAAAAACTGACTTTAGAACCAGTTTGATCCGGTTATCAGCCCCTTACTCATCAGTTCTAAAAATAGCCCTCATTTTGATGGAACTGGATTCCACAGAGGCTGCAACTTTACCCCTGTCACAGCTGGTATCCATGACAGACATGGCTGGTATCCATGACAGACATTCCACAAAAGGGTACAGACGGATCAGGTTACCAAACCTGTCAGGAATGTTGTGAGTCATTGATGATCAACAACACAAAAACATAAGGTAGTTAGTCTTCATTTCCAAACCTGTCATACACACACACATGTATATTGACATAAATTCATGATCTGCCCTTCTAAAAATCAAATCTGCCATTGTAAATGTCAGATCTGCCATTTTACAATGGTAAAAGATAGGAAAAATTTGAAGGATCTGCCATTCACTAATAGCTTTCTGCCTTTCAACATGGAGCATCTTCCATACTATTTAAATCTGCCCATAGAAAAGAGTAATCTGCCATTTTACAATGGTAAAAGATAGGAAAAATTTGAAGAATCTGCCATTCAATAATAGCTTTCTGCCTTTCAACACGGAGCATCTTCCATAAAATCTGCCCTTAGAAAGGAGTAATCTGCCATTTTACAATGGTGAAAGATAGGAAACTTTTGCAGGATCTTCCTTTTGATTTTAGCAATCTGCCATAATATCTGCCATTCCAAAATTGTGATCTGCCATATGAAATGTACAATCTTCCATTTTTCAGTGGTAAAGATAGGCAAAATTTTGCAAGATCTGCCATTCAATAAAGGCCATCTGCCTTTCAAAATAGAACATCTTCCATAACATTGAAACAATACATACAAAAACAAACTAGTTTTTTCATTTTAAAACTTTATTTTTCTATCATTGCACAAAGCTCATACTCAGTCTCAATGACTGTTACAATATTAAAATCGAATCCAATTTCTTCTAGCCGGAATTCCAGGAGGTCTTCTAACAGTATCTTCCTTTTTGACTTCTGGCTTCTTTTCTTGTGAAAGATAGGAAACTTTTGCAGGATCTTCCTTTTGATTTTAGCAATCTGCCATAATATCTGCCATTCAAAAATTGTGATCTGCCATATGAAATGTACAATCTTCCATTTTTCAGTGGTAAAGATAGGCAAAATTTTGCAAGATCTGCCATTCAATAAAGGCCATCTGCCTTTCAAAATAGAACATCTTCCATAACATTGAAACAATACATACAAAAACAAACTAGTTTTTTCATTTTAAAACTTTATTTTTCTATCATTGCACAAAGCTCATACTCAGTCTCAATGACTGTTACAATATTAAAATCGAATCCAATTTCTTCTAGCCGGAATTCCAGGAGGTCTTCTAACAGTATCTTCCTTTTTGACTTCTGGCTTCTTTTCTCGAAGTGATTTCCTCTTCTTTCTTTGATCTTCAGTAGTTTCTTTCTTTCTTTTGTCTTCAGCAGGTTCTTCTAGTCTTCTAACAGCATCTTCCTTTTTGGCTTCTGGCTTTTTCTCTCGAAGTGATTTCCTCTTCTGTCTTTGATCTTCAGTAGCTTCTTTCTTTCTTTGGTCTTTAGCAAGTTCTTCAGGTGGATCTTGAGCGGATTCTTCAGCCTTTTCTTCAATTTTCTTCAATAGACGCTGATATCTCTCTCTTGGTAACAGTACATGATCCTCAGCCATCTCTAACCTGTTTAAGGCACGCTGTTAACAGTACTGAGATAGTTCTCGTATGTTCTCCCGCAATAATTCTCCTCTTCTTACTTCCGACCTGTCTATCAGCCAGTAAACGAATGATGTCAGCATCTTTTCTGAGCTTGTTTTTATAATGTTTGCTCAGCTCAATCCTCGCTTGTAGAATGTTCAGCGCCAGTTCTGATATGATGTTGAGTTGTTCCTTGGTTGATGTTGATATTAAAGCCTTTGCCTGTTCCTCAGAGGAAGGATTTGCTAGTAATTCCAGAAAGTGAATATGCTTCAAGATACGCTCCATCCTGAGACCTTAGGTCAAATGACACCATTGATGTGTGTTGTGGCTATTTATTTTGGAAGGTATACCACAGTGTCCTCATTAGGGAAAATACAGGTTCTCAGTGCATACTTATGATCAGGGTGAACAATTAGGTACCCATATGGTCTTTCCACAGCTTTATGATAGCTATCCATAAAGTAGTCCCTTTTTCCAGGGAACATCTGAGAGGCTAATGTTTTAATCTGTTGGACACTTCTAGTATTTTTGAACAAACAGAAGCAATCTGTGTTGAGGCCTATCTCTCTTATGTGTTGATTGGGGTGAAACAGATTTTGTAATGTGATCAGTACATTTACATGGGAGTGATGGGAAGTCACACAGAATAATTTAGAAATTTCTTCATTTATAAGATGCATGAAATCGTCAATTATCAAAAGGGTCTCTCCTCTGTTTTCACTCCACCATTCAGCCGCTCTTCATTGGAGGGTATGCTTTTTCTAAACTCCACATGTCCTTCCAAATCATCATAGCTATCTGACCATGTTGAATAACAATATAAAATTCTAGCAGGGGGTGGTTGAAACATTTTCTCTGCATCCAATATCATTCTTTTAATGAATTCCGATTTGCCTGAACGACTTCTGCCTACCACAAGAAAATTTGTGGGCAGTGTGAAAGGTAAAGTGCACATCTTGATGGCTAATTGAAAAATGATTACATTTCATATATCGCCCTACTTTTATCCATCTTTATCCCACCAGGGAATTTTGCATACACAATGATGCACATTCCCTCCTTTAAGGCCTCATCAAACCTCAATGAAATGGACATATTTCCCACCCGCTTGACTTGTAATGATTCATTCCACTCCTCATGAAATCTGTATAGAGTGAAGCCATTAGGGTATGCCATTCTGGCAATTGGATTTACTTTTTCTTGACAAATACCATTTAGTGTTTGGTATGCCTCAACATAGTTTCCTTCCTCTGGCTTTGCACCATACTTTGGTTGCAAAGGATCAATGCCCATTGGCTGTCCATCCACTGTTACTCCTATGAAATTTAGTTTGGAATTTTCAAAAAAGAATGGGTCATCATCATAGGAGGAACCATTCTGGGCACTGTCTTTCACCATACCTATGATTATTTCAGAAGGAATTCTTCCTTGGAAGGGATCATTAATTGACCCAGAATACATTCCTTTTCCTAGAGTAAATTTCTTCACTTCTGTTTTGGTGTAAGGAAACATGGCAGGTTTTGTAGCCATGATTTCTGAGTGTGCTATAGCTATTTCTGGTGCAATGTTGACAGTGCATACAGAAAGGGAAGCCTTTGTTATAACAAGTTTATAATCAGGTTTTGGTTTGTTCATGGGTGAGAATAGGCAGAATTGATCTTTACTTCTGTGTAAAGTAACCGAAAGTGGAACTCCATTTGGAATTAATTTAGGAATTTCCATCACAGAGGAACACAGTGGTCCCGAAAGATCCACTTCCCTAGATTTGTCAAACAATATTCCCCTCTTATAAGTTGATGTTTCAGGGTCGGAAACAGGCCAGCTCCTTTCCTTTTTCTCTGTCTCTTCAAAGAACCCTTGACTCTGAAGTAGGGTGCATCGTCTGCCCCTATATCTACGAAACATCATGCACTTTTGCATGATTGTACCCTTGTATCATAAAAGAAGCCCTGCAAAATTTTAGGAAAAAATTCTAATGCAAAAGGGTGGCACAACAGTCTTGAAATTTCAGTATTAGGTCATATTTTAGCGATTCGCGGTTATAAATAATATTGTCAATTTTGAATGAAATGATTTTTGAATGGCACAGTTAGATTCCTTAGAAAGAGAGCTTTAATTTGAATACCAACATTAATGGTTTCCATTCAGTAGAAGTCAAAATTCAGTGGAGATATTTTCTTTTTTATTGGGTAAAATGTGATAAATCAAAAAAAGGATGTTAATCTGACTTTGGGAAGTCAAAGAAGTCTACAAAGTGGAAATATGGTCTACTACATTATCTGATAAAACCTTGATTGCATTATGATGTTGTCAGAAGAAAAGGACATGCAGAACGGTGTCTCAATGAACTATTGTATTTCTCATGTTTACATATAATTTATGAAAATTTGCACATTTGAATTTAATGTATAACTATCTAGAAAAAATGTTCAATCTCCTACTTTCTTCAGCAAAGTGTTCTTTATGTTTTATTCTAACGATGACGTCAAAGTTGCGCAGAAGTTGAGCTTTTAAGTTGATTTTTCCAAAAATTTTGTCATAATAGTCAGAAACTTTCGGCTTTCCAAAAAACTTAGGCATGAGAAATTTTTAGAAGTATAGCTTTCTACCATTCAAATTAAAGAGAATTTTCTTCTGAGAATAATGGTATATGAGTTTAAATCATACAACCAAACATAAGCTAGATATTTCTAACCGCGACTTTTCAAAGCATCATTTTTTGACAATTTTGGACTCAACTTTGAAACAAAAGTGCCACCCTAAAGCCACATCGGATCTTATTGAAATTTTGCAGAATGTGTTTCTACGGGCAAAGGTACAATATGGCAAAAGTGCAAGTGAATATTTCAATTTTTTCATTTTTAGGGGGCAGACGATGCACCCTACTCTGAAGAGCCACTTTTTCTTCTGCTTTAGTCATTAGAAGGGCTTTTAGGTATGCCTCATAAGGGTAGCAGTCATCCGAATTGGTCAAAATCTTATCCTGCAAAGCTATATCTACCCTTGACCAGAGACTATTCATGATATTGTTTACCGGATGCACCATATCTGAGGTCCCTTGTGAAGCAGCTGGCTCATCGCCCTGAGTCCTGTCCCCAGGAGAGTTACCTCCTGACCCCTCCTGTGAAGTTCCCTTTGCCTGCACGGCTGTCCTCTTTTGTTCATCAAGAAATGATACAAGGGGTGACCCATCTTTGTGTACTATCTTACAACTCACATGTAATTTTGTTTTCCTTAGATCTAAATAAGCTCCACTATTGTTTGGTATTCTAAACTGGATAACTCCTTGGGTACTAAAATCATTCACCGGATAATAAGTAATACATCTAGCCTGTTTTACTCCAGAATCATGGACAGGTTTTTCAAATATGGAAAGCTCTTCTGGATAAGCCACTTCATTCAATGTTTCCGCCATTTCTTGTTGAAGATATCTTTAACTTCCTTCACCTCTGATTTTGCTTTTCTCTTTACAGAGCTCCTTCCTCTTTGAGTGTTAGTGCTAGACTGAACAATGTCCATGGTGCTCTCCTTTATATCCTCTTTCAGGTCAGACTCAGCTCTTTTGGTAGCTGCCTCAGCTGGTACAACAACTTGCATCTTTGGCATATCTTCCTTAGTCTTCCTCTTGGTATCAATCACAATCAAATTTCTCTTTCCACTCTTCTTGATGACCTTGGAACCTCCATCAGCTTGCCTCTTGAAGTGTTCCAGAATAGCCTTGTAGTCCAGAGAAGCCATTATTTTGAAGTGTTCGGGTTGCCTGTTCGGGTGAAAATGAATGTTTTTCTCCTTTGTGATCCATTATATAGGAGCCATTATTTCTTTCTCAGGTGAAGTGTGCAGACGGTCCAACCATTTTTAAACTTTGGTTTTTCTCCATTGTGGTCCAATATGTAGATTTCAATGGTTCGCATTGATTTCACACTGATTGGTACATAACGAGGAGTGGGGATGATAAGTGAATTACCAGCTCTATAATAAGATTTGAATAATCTATACAGCACTGGTTTTTGTACAGAATCTACTATACTTTCTGCACAAATGTTACTGTACAAAGTAACAAACTGTGGGTAGTATTTTGGCATCATAGTCGGAAGGTCTATATCCAAAATGGCAATTTCCCATTCACCATCCAGCTCCAAGGTTGTACCGAGATCAATTCTGAAATTGTCTGCTTCATTGTCCGGGAAGGGTACTTTGATCCCACTGTTTCCATAGATGTACATTATTCAATGTCCTTCAGTTCCTTTGCATTGACCCAACTGTCAAATTTTGATGAGTAGCCCTTCCAGCGTATTAGCGCTTCCCTGGTTCCTTTCCTTCTGCGGTATCTGAGCACTTTCTCCACCTTATATACTCCATCATCCTTGGCCAGCTGCAACTCCTGCTCATAGAAACTAGACTTGATTTCTTCACCATTCAAATCCACCAGTTTGTACCTTGGAGGGTGAGAGGCTACTCTTTTGTCTATCACAAACAATTCATCCGTCCATGTTTGTTCATATCCCTTTTTGAATGGACTTCTCTCTGTTGGGATTCTCACTTTGTCACCTATTAGAAACTTGTAAATTATAGGTGTTTTTTCCCTCTTCAATTCGGTTGGTAGGTACAGTTTTTCATACAATTCCTGTTGGTTTTCCTTTGTGACTTGATTGGGAGCTATCTTGAGGAAGGAATGAAGGCTGTTGTTGTAGGCTTGTACGATGTCCTGGAGGTGATCAATATAATTTAAAGTCTGATGCTTGGTAAAGTATCTGAATATTCGGCCTTTGATGGTCCTTATGACTCTTTCGGCATAATTTGCATGATACACATTATAGGCTATCATGTGATGCACATCCTGGTTCTTGAGAAACTGTTGTACAACTTTTCCTGTATATTCTTTTCCTTGATCCGTTCTGAGCGTAAGTGGTTTCCTTCCTCCTTTAAAAACCTTTTTCATTGCCTCAGCCATCAGCTCAGGAGTCTTCTTTTTGAGAGGCTCAATCCATAAATATCTGGAGAACAGGTCAATAAAGACAGCTAGGTACTTGTAACCTTTGTTATACCAGCCTATTTTGTCCAAGACCATAAGGTCTGAATCCCACTGTTCATCCATTTTTCCAACAATGATGCTCTCTCTCTTAAATTTGTCATTGTAAGGGTTGTGTAAACTGTATGTCTCTTCACCCTTCAACCATTTCTTGACATCTCTGAACTTGAGTTTATGGGGGTTTCCATCAGCCTTTATGGCATTCCATAGGGCTGTAATACCTCCAAAACTACCAGCTCTTTTGGGGTCATAGTAAATGTTTTTCAAATAGTCATCAGACATTGTTGAGAACTACCTTGTTCCTTTTTATACTAGGATTAGGCAGTAGAAATCCTATAGAGGAGGATAACAGTCCTATCCAGACCTCGTTATGTTGTTGACTAATACTGAGATTGATAATACAAGTTATAACTACAATGTACAATACGATGACTTGACTGAAGAATACTACTTCGTTTTTAGGAACTTTGAATCCCAGAACTTGCCACTCTTGATTAGATGTTGTCTCTTCCATGTCAAAGTAAGAAATGAACAAAGTGGTATAGCGTTTCAAATATTTATTTACTCATGACAATGACATATTATACTAAATTTAAACTTGAAAGGCCTTGAAGGGTTTAACTCCTCTTCATCAATGTAGTCCAAGATTAAATCTTCGGTGACACACACAAGGTCTCTCAAAGTCACAACAATGTCCTCTTCCATGTCAGGGTGACTAATTGTAAAGCAGACCTTGTCATGCTCGCAGTGTCCGTCAAATGCCCTGCTGACAACACCTCTGAACATTTTCCGAATTTCCCTTTCAAAGGTTATGAGTTTGTCAAGCAAATGAGGACCAGCATCCAGTTTATGAGGCTCAAACTGTACGTAATAGATTCTTTCATCCAGACAAAACATCTTGTTGAAGTTTGCTGACAACTGTTGAATCCTGAACGGTGATTCCATCTTGCAGGAGTTTTGCCAGATCTTCTCTGTTACACTTCCTAAGGGCTTTGATATATCCGGGGTACCCTCTAGGACCACTTCTCCTAAGAGAGTCAAAGAAGGCCCAGTTTCTCTGAGAAGGACGTTCGAACAAGATGTCTTCAACGGTTGACCTGCTGAAGATGCGCTCCTGATACAAGTAATTCACAATGTCAGGATAAGGAGTCTCCTCTGACAACCTCACCCAGTGTCGTCTTATGTGCTCCTGCTCCGCTTTAGACATGTGTGCTGTAAACTGCAGACTGCTGAAAGGTGTTGTGAAGGGCCCTTTTATAGGTGGTCAGGCCATGGCCAGATCAGTCAGTACGATGTCTATTTTTAGAATGGATGAGTAATAAATTGCAGTGCTTTTTACCATATGTGACCAATGACACCAATTACTCATATTTCTGACACGTTATGGATAAAATTTGACCTTTGACAGGGGTAGAGTTTGTACCCCTCTTTGGAATGTCAGGCATGAATACCAGCTGTGACCTTTGACAGGGGTAGAATTTATACCCCTCTGTGGAATGTCTGGCATGGATACCTTGACAGGGTAGAGTTTATACCCCTCTCTGGAATGTCTGACATGCAAGTTGATCAAGCTATTTATAGAACATTCACAGTATATATAATGGGTTATCCATCAATAACATCATTCCTGACTGAGTCAGAGTACAGACAACATGGCAAAGAGACAGCTTAGTGAAGATGATGAAGTGCCTTCAAAGTCACAAAGGCTTGATGAAGATGCAGTGCAACAAGATGACCCCTACTACATTGAAGAAAGTAGTGAAAGGATGCCTAGAAGATATGGCTATGAAGAAAGAAAATTCAAATTCAAATTTGCTAAAGAATACATGGGAAGAAGACTGGTGGATGTTCAAGGGCAACTCAGAAGACTGTTTGAAGATGTGGTTGCGAGAGCTTTGAGGGACTACAGTGGAGAAGATAGAGCTAGCATCACTATACAGCACAGTGACCTGAGAAGAGATATAGTCATACACATGAGAAGAAACAGAGATATTTCGGCTGAGGCAATCATGAACAGGATAGAAAAAGTTCTTCAGTCCGATGAGACATTGGACATTGACAATAGTTTTCAAATTAACTTTGGACTTCTCAGAACAGACAGAGGAGGTGGAAGAACTATAGAAATAACAAACACAGATATTCGAGACAAGAACAACTCTTTGATCAAGAAAAAGTGCATCACAGTAATTCCGGAACTACAAGATGATCAGACATGCGCAGCAAGAGCAATTGTAATGTGTATGGCAAAGTTGGATAATGACCCTCAATTGAAAAATCTGCAAAAGGCTAAAAGAGCTCACAGTCTGGGAAAGAATGGACAGAAGGGAAGAGCCCTGGACCTGTTGAGAGAAGTTGGTCTGTCTTATGAAAGACCTGCTGAGGTAAGAGATTTTTACAGGTTTGAAAATTATCTTGATGTGCAGATAGTGGTACTGGATGTGGCTGTTGGATACGACATTGTTTATGCTGGAGAGACAAGGGATAGAAAGATCTTCTTGCTCAAAGAGGGTGAACATTTTCATGCGATCACTAATATACATGGATTATTCGCAAAGAAGGAAATCTGCACAACATGTTTGAAATTTCATCAAAGCAAGCGTCAGCATCACTGTGAATTAAAGTGTCATATATGCAATAGAGAAGGCTGCAAATGGGAGGAGAAGATGCATTGTGAAGACTGTAATAGAACATGCAGGAATAGAGAATGTCATGATGTTCACAAGCAAGCTGGACAGTACAAGGCTGGAGAGAGAAAGGGAGAGGACAAGCTTTCGAGATGTGAACAGTACTACAAATGTAAAGACTGTAACAAACTATTAGATGCTACAAAGAGATCAAGAGAGGAGCATAGATGTAATGAATGGTTTTGTCAGTGCTGTCAAGAATTTGTAGAAGGTGAACATTTATGCTACATGAGAGGATCTGAGCCGAAGAAACCGAGAGGTAAATTCATATTCTTTGATTTTGAATCAACACAAGATGAAATATCAGAGTGTGATCAGGGATATGTATATAAAAGAAGAGAAAATTGTCAAGATTGTACAGATGATTACACCTGTTCAATATGTAGAAAGTGTAAAAACTGCAAAACTTGGCATTGTGGCTTGAAACATCATTTGCCGAATATGGTTGTGGCTCAGTCCTCTTGTGACTCTTGTACAGATGAGGAAACTCACTGCGAGTCTTGTGGCATACAGTGCTCATCACATTTAGAAGGAGAAAATTGTGCGGATTGTTATAAGAAGGAGGTGATGTTCAAGGGTTTTGACACTGTGGATAAATTTGGAAAGTGGCTGTTCAGGGAAGGACACAAAGGAGCAACTTGCATTGGTCATAATGGCAGAGGTTATGACTACATGTTCATTTTAAGCTATCTGCTCAATAATGGGATTTTCCCTCAAGTAACTTGGACTGGTTCAAAGATCATGTACATGCAGGTATACAATTCTTTAGACATCAGGTTTGTTGATTCTTTCAGTTTTCTGCCTATGGCTCTTAGCAAATTGCCCAAGACATTGGGGTTATCAGCTAATTTGAAGAAAGGAGATTTCCCTCACAAATTCAATACTAGGCAAAATTTCAATCAAAGATTCTTTTCTCATTATCCTGCTGCAAAGTATTATGGAGAAGGTCTAGATAAGGAGTGGCATAGGTCAATGACTGGTTCATATGACATGCATGAAGATATGTATTCTTACTGCAAGAATGATGTTATAATTTTAAGAGAGGCTTGTTTGAAATTTAGAGGTCTAATTCAGGAAGTGACATCAGTGGAAACAGAGGATGGTATGCAGAATGTAGATCCTTTTTCTCAGGTTACAATAGCTTCGACTTGCATGCAGATATATAGACAGAATTTTCTTAAGGAGAGGTATGAGGCTGTGGGAAGGGATGGTCAAGAAATAACTGTAGAAAAGAAGGGGGGAAACTTCTATCACAACAAAGAACAACTACCTTCAGGAGAAATCAGTGACAAAAAATTCAAAGATTCTGACATTTCTCACATACCTCCTCAGGGTTATGTGGCAAGATATAATCATAGTTACAAGTCTATTCAATGGCTTGAATCTGTTGCTGCTAGTTCTGGTGTATTCATTGAACATGCAAGGAATGTAGGAGAATTCAAAATTGATAATTACAGATTAGATGGCTATGACAGGCAAAATTCTATTGCTTATGAATTTCATGGGTGCAGATGGCATGCTTGTCCGAAATGTTTTCCTAATAGAGACGCAAAAGACCCTCAGACAGGACAGACAATGAAAGAAATATATGCTCATACTTTAGAGAGAGAACATTACTTGAGAAAGAAATTCAGAGATTTAAAAGTAATTTGGGAATGCGAGTTTGACCAGATGGTCAGAAATGACAAAGATTTGGCTGATTTTGTAAAGAACATTGATGTCCCTGAAAGGTTAAAGATCAGAGATGCTTTCTTTGGTGGGAGAGTGAATGCTATAAAGCTTCATTATCAGGCAAAAGAGGATGAAAAGATTTTCTACTATGACTTCACATCCCTCTATCCGTATGTAAACAAATACAAGGATCTACCTTCAGGACATCCGACAATAATAACAAAAGACTTCGATTATTCATTAGGATCATATTTTGGAATTGTCAAAGTCAAAATTTTACCTCCCCGGACGCTTTATCACCCGGTTTTACCCTATAGGTCAAATGGCAAATTGAAATTTCCTCTCTGCAGGACTTGCGCTGATCTGGAATCTCAACACCCTTGTCAGTGCAATGATGAGGATAGAGCAATAGTTGGAACATTCTGCACTCCTGAAATTCATAAGGCAATTGAAAAGGGTTATGTTGTCCTCAAAATATATGAAGTGTACAATTGGGAGAGAAAGTCTTCAAAACTGTTTGCGGAGTATGTCAATACATTTTTAAGAATTAAACAAGAATCTTCTGGCTATCCCGAGTGGGTTAACAGTGAGGATGACAAAGATGAATACATCAGATGCTATCAAGAAGCAGAGGGAATAGATTTGGTTAAAGAAAATATTAGGCATAATCCTGGTCTCAGAGCAGTAGCTAAATTAGCATTAAATAGTTTCTGGGGAAAGTTTGGGGAAAAGACTAATCAGACTAAGAGTACATATATTACAGATGCGACACAGTTTAGACTTTTGGCAAATGACCCGACTAAGGAAATATGTCTTGTTCATAAAATAAATGACTATTGCTTATCAGTAGAATACAAATCTCAAACTACTTTCGAACCTGACAACATGAAAACTAATGAGGTAATAGCTTGTTTCACAACCTGTTGGGCTAGGCTGAAACTTTACGAGATAGTAGATTTCCTGGGAGAAAGGGTCCTCTACATGGATACTGACTCTGTTATATTCAAAGCAAAAGTAGGAGATAGCATGCCGCCCTTAGGTGATTATTTGGGAGAACTTACAGATGAACTACCTCCTGGTAGATTCATCAAAGAATTTATTTCATCTGGGCCTAAATCTTATGCGTACAAGCAGGATGATGGGAAAGAGAAGACAAAATTCAAAGGAGTGACTATCAATAGAGTGAATTCTCAATTTGTCAACTTTAATAGCATCAAAGAAATTATTTTTGAGGGCAAAGAAATAAAACTTCCTCCTTATGATCTTTTTGTAAGAGACAAACTTAGGGGGGCAATATACAATAGAATGATGGTGAAAACTGTCAGATTAGTATATACAAAGAGAATATTACTGGATAATTTTGATACCCTACCGTATGGTTATGTAGATGTCTAAAGTTTTGTATACCTGTATAAATATACAATTGTACCTTTTCAATATTGTATATGTAAATTTGTATCTTATATACCTTGTACAGTTGAATATATATATATATAGAAATTACAAATGTATGTATATATGTGTATATTGTTACTTGTATGTAATAAATGTTGAAATTGAAAAATGTTGTTTGTTATAAATCAGGGCTTAGTATTTTAAATTATCAGGAGATAAATGACTCTGTGGAATCTGGGTCAAAAAGGTATAGGGTCTAATAGTTCTAATATAGATCAAATAGACCTAGAGTCAAATATCTAGGTCACTGAGGTCAATCATTAATTAGGACAAAGGTCACAAAGGTCAAAGTGACTCTAAAAACCCCCCCTTAGTAGTGATAGCTAGATAGATAGCTAGATAGATAGATAGATAGATAGCTTGATAGATGGAACACAATGCTCGTTACATATATACACTGCAGCAAAAGAAAAGCAGTTGTCGTCACTTTGCAGGAATTGGACTTGGATAGATAGATAGATAGATAGATAGATAGATAGATAGATAGATAGATAGATAGATAGATAGCTAGATAGATAGATAGATAGATAGATAGATGGATGGAGGGATTGATTGATTGATTGATTTTTGGGCTTGTTTTGTCAACATAGGATGTGTACATGGCCAGCTCAATTGGGAGGATTTGGTGGCCCTTAAAAGGGCCTGGGGTTTGTTGTTTTGAATAGATAGTCTGCATCTTCTTCAGATTTTCTCCAACTGCCAAGGGACACTTCCTGCCGGACTGTTGACCCAGTCACGTAGGTAGTCTCGAGCAGCCTTGGCATCTCTGGAGGCATTTCCGTGTCGAAGTGGTTCTCCTAGGTCTCCTAATTGACGGTCTCCCCTCCAAACTCCTTCAGTGACGTCATGTGTCTGTGGATCTTCTCTGTCCATCACTTCATTGTCACGGGCATGGTGGACGCCTACTCTGTCTCGCAGAATGTTGTGTAGAACACAAGCAGCCATTGTGATGTATGTCACTCTTGTAGGTCGTTGGGGCATGGTGGTCAGGAAGCATCTGAACCTGTGTGACAGCAGACCGAAAGCATTCTCCACCACTCTCCTGGCTCTTGAAATCCTGTAATTGTAGACTCTGGAAGCAATGTCAAGGTTCTTTCTTGGCACTGGTTTGAGCAGCCATGTCTTCAGGGGAAATGCCTCGTCACCCACAATGTAATATGGGAAAGGATTGTCTTCTGTGCCAGGTAGAGGTTCTGGAGGTGGTAGGCCTAGATCTTCCTCGTCCAGGAGTTGTCGAAGTACTGTGTCCCTGAAGACGCCGCCATCAGATGCACTTCCTTGACAGCCAGCCTGCACATAGATGAACTTGTAGTCGGCATCAACGAGGGCCATCAGGACAATGGAATGAAATCCCTTGTAGTTGTAGAACAAGGAGCCTGCAGCCTTGGGACATCGGATTGCGACGTGCTTGCCATCCAGAGCTCCAATGCAGTTGGGCAAGTTCCATTTCGTCTCAAAAGCCTTGGCTATCTCCTTCCATCTTTCAGGCTGTGTGGGTAGTGCCAGCTGTCTTTCGAAGGCATGAACGATGGCAAGGCAGACCTCAGGGATGAAGTTGCAGATGGTGTTGGGTGCCACACGGAAAGCATAAGCTAGGGACTTGTAGCTGTTTCCTGTTGCCATGTACCGCAGGGTGATAGCCAACTTCAGACCAGGTTCCAAAGCCCTCCTCATGTTGGTGTCTTGCTTAGCGATGAGTGGTCCAACAGCTTCCAGGATTTCAGCAAAGATGGCAGGGGGCATTCTAGTGTAGTTGTAGTAGCCGGACACGTCACGCACTTGCAGTTCAGGCAGCAGTTGATGGAAGTGACCATGTTGTTCCCTCTGCAGCAACCAGTTGCGAATCCACCACCTTTTCTGTCTCCTGGCCCTCCTCCTCCTGTGTCTCAAATAGACAGCTCCGATAGCAACAGCAGCAGCACCAGCCACAACAATAATTTCTTCTTCATTCATCATGCATATGTTCAGTAGGCAGTCGTTGTGTTCTCATTGAAGGGCAATCAGCAAATGAAGCAAGGAGGTCCTCTGTGTCCCTTTTTATAATGACCAAAAGTGACTCCTGCAGCAGCCAAACACACTTTGCCGCAGCGCTGCAACAACAGACGTTCGTCGATGCTTAAGAGACCTTCGTCGCTGCTTAAGGCAAGGACGACGAAGAAGGTCAGCATCGACGCGCCTGTAATGTCCTCGGCGCTTTATGAATGCATGTGCGACGATGAACCATCAAGTTACGCAGTAACAAGTCCCTAAATGCGGCGTTGCATCCTTACAGTCGTCGGCGAGGCTGTCATTTTCAGCGGCGCATCTTACCTCGGGTGTACGCCGAAGGTTTCCTGATGCGTCGCAGGTCGCCAATTTCAGACGTAGCTGCCTCACAACCATCAGCGGCGTAAGAGGAAACAACATTGGGCGAAGTAAAAGCAGCCTCGCCGAATTCCAAAACAAAGTGCGACGCGTCTGTTTGGAACTGCGCTGAGGAAAGAGAGGCGGAACGCGGCGAAGAAAGCTTAAGCAGCGCCGCGGACACCTCAAGACTCACCGCGGCTACTAACTTTAAGCGTCGCACATGACACTAATTGATTACGTAATGTGCCAAAACCAACGTTCTACGCCACAACTTTCCAAGAAATGACTTCTCTTGATGCGTCGCTCTCAAATCGCCGTCGTGAGAACTAGGCATAAATGATGGGGACCAAACCGGTTGACACTTTTCCGTATGGGGCAACCAGTATAGTATGCTGGCTGCATAGCCAATACTGTACTATAACAAATCTTGTCCTAAACTTCAAGAAGCCAGCATAGAAAATTATAACCTTTTTGCAGATGTGGGTTCTTTATATGTACTATCCAGAACCTTTTGCTCTGAGAGTGTATGGTTACTTGCAACATCAAATGATGATTTAATCTGTGCCTGTCTCAAGTAGGAAGATTCATTTTGGATTATAGCTGAATTGTTCTCATAATGCAGTCTTCTGTGGGTTAAAACATATCACGCTTTACCAGTTTATCCAGTGTCCCTGATTGGTGTAATGAACAAATAATCCAAAGCTTATGAGTATGCTGTATATTCAAATTTGAAGGACATTACCATGGAAACTAAAACCTGAATTTGCAAAACGTCAACTAGAAGGATATTCAATGTCGGAATAATCAAGGGCAGCTACTTGCACTCGTGATTGTAAGATTGATAAACCTTTGTGGTTTATTCCATCTGCACGTGGTAATGGGTAAGTTTGATTTATCTATAATTTTATACAATTTGTCGTTATCGATATTTTCTCTTCATGAAGCCTCATTGTTTATAAATGGTTTCCCACTTCTTACGTACTAAAACCTTTTGCTACCACTTTTCAAACAGAAGGATATTTGCATTGATGGCTTATGTCACCCCTCCGATTTTGTTAAAATGTAAATACACTGTGCATGAATATGTTAAATATCTTGAAAGGATTTATGAGTAGTTACAAACTGCAACAGAGAAGGGTGTCAATTATTAGCAAAACTATTCTAATCATCAAATTCTCCTCAATGTGCATGAGAATTGCTGATTACAAACTTCACCATTGCGTGATTGAAGTTAACATTCCAAGCCAAAAGACCTTGAAGGATTATGATAATTCATTTCCACAATTTTGAAACTTAGTTTCAAGACACAATTCAAACCACTCGAAGGTCTGAATTTAAAACTTGTCTCAGTCACCATTAATGAAACAAGAGAAATCAATTCCAGGAGAAGAACCTACCTCAAAGTCAGAGAAGCCATCAAAACATTCTGGCCAATCATATCGGATAATGGATATGCATCAGGTTGAATGTGTGAACATGTTTATTTTCATCATGGTGAAATGTAACTTCGGTAACATATAGAAGTGAAAATTATGAAATAGCAAAAGAAGTTAAAATTCTAGTATATGAAATCCACTAAGCGTAAGCTACCATTGGTTATTGATTTCAATTTGCAGATCTCCTATCTGTTTTAGCATACATGTCTAGTGTCTGTGGTGTCTGCCACTGCCAGTTTTGAATAAGCACTGGTCTGTTATTGTAACAAATCGATCTAAACGAACACTGGGGACTGAGTTTGTAGTTTCTTTTAAATATGGCTTCTTGAAAGGATGAGTGTGTTACCAACTGAATGAAATGGAATTGAGTGTCGATTATTAGCAATAAAATCATCAAATTCTCTACGCTGAGAACCGCGGCCTTCAAATGTTGCTTGCATGATTGAAGTCAAAAGACCTTGAAATTTGTGAAACTTCATATAAAAAACACACTAGAATTCAAACTACTCCACCTCTCAAAGGTTTCAACTTGTCTCCATCACCATTAAGGAAACATGGCAAATCAATTCTAGGGGCAGCGGCATCTGCCTTGAAGTCAAACAAGCCATTAAAAATTTTGTCTAATCAACATGTGGATGCATTGGGGTGGAATGAATGAACCTGTTTAGTTTCAACAAGGAGAAATATGACTTCAGCTTTGAAGTTATTTCGACATTTTTTGGGCTTAAACTGTTAAAGGCCCATAGAAAGCCGAGTGACAGATAACAACAAAAAATAACTGACTGATCAATTTCTTAGTGCTAGCAATGCAGTGTCTCTGTTTCGTACGAGACATCTTACACACTTTGCCAAATTTATATTGCCTGGTGCTACCTCCACTTTCATTGTTCTCATATGGACACACATAGAACTAGTGTTCTAATGTGTAACATCTTTAGATTTTTTATCCAACCTGGTGTTTTTCATAGGAACCAAAAAATGCTCATTTGGTTGCTCATTTGCTATCTGTAAACTTCGTTCCGTCAGTTTTTGCTACCCCATCAATTTGCTCTGCCCCCCTCTTTTTTCCACCTCATGTATTTTTATGTGGAAATTTAATGTGCAACATTATAAAATGGCTTATATACAAACGCCAAAATAACAAAAACTTGTTTGATTCATGAAGCCTTTTGTTGATGATTGCATATTCTGGGGGTGGGGACAACATTGTGATCATTCTCTGTCGGGCAGCATCACTATTGCAAACAAAAGCAACACACTTTCAAAGGAAGAAGAACAGGTTCGCAGAATAATGCTTGCGCTAAATAATGTTGCCGTCATTGTTCATGTGAATAGCAATGTTCTATATCATAGGATACGATTCTTCCTGAATGCATGGAAACAATAGGAAGAGCTACATGACATTGTGTGTGTGCAGTTAATATATTTTCTAGATACCATGGATACAACGTATAAGTGAATTAAAAGTGTAATAGAATGAATAACTAATTTTCCATCATAAACTCTTCCTGGAAAATAGTTTTACATATATGTGTTATAACAAATTAGTAGATAGTCAGCTTCTCGGACTAGTGGCCCTATTCTTGAAACTGATTCCTTGAGATGAGCATAATGGCAAGAAACTTGGAAACAATTGGGAACAATTCATTCTTTGCATTTATACATTTGACAATTTCCTAAAGCCAGCTCAGAACAATATCGCCGTATGGAGACAGCTTTCATATTTCTCACTATCATTTTAGGGATTCATCTTTCTATCAACAATTGTGGGTTCTCATATTAACAGCTGTTTAAAGGATTAATATTTTGTCCCTTTGAAATCGTGAGGTTCAGTAGATCAGCCAACATCAGTAGATGAGCAATGGAAATACAGATGAAACCCAAATTATGTGTTACTCTGTAAGGATTTGGATTCTGGTCAAGGACTCTAATCATCAATTCTAAGGTTACCCAGAACGTCTAACTGATTTTGCTTAGAAAGGTTCCATATAAATGTGATAACTTTGGTTTAAAAAACAAAATTATCTGAGGACAATAACTGAAGGTAGATGCACAGATCAACAGTTGTAACAATTGAAAGCTTAGTAAAAGATCACTCAGTGATAGATCAATTATAAAAGACAGATCTTAAGCATTTAGACACACATAATACATTTGAACATAGCGCTTGAATGTTCATTGTTTTGATTTTAATCGGCAGTTAATTTTGTTGCTGACATGAATGTTGTTGCATTATTTGAACATGGACTGTTAATTCCAGAAGAATGCAGTAGCTGATATGCTATTCAGTTTATACTAAGTTGGTTAGTTTTTGACAGTCTAAAGGCCTCAAATATAGGAATATTTATCTTGCACTATATGCTGAATTATTCATGTTGGACGCTGTTCAGTGGATTAACTATGAAGAATGATATATTCCTCATTGTTTAGATTTATAAAAGTGAGTCAGAGAACATAACACACTTCATCCAGTGTCCCTGGCAGTTGTTATAAACAATAAATCCAAGCTTATATATTCAAATTTATCAGAACCTCAAGGACATTACCATGGGGACTAAGTCTATAAAATGATAAGAAAAAATTCCAGGTCATACTGGGAAACCAAGGTAGCCACTCGCACCCACAATTGTCATACCTAAGCCTAGTTATTTATTCTATCTGTATAGGCCTATAATATGGCAATGATAAGTTTAATTTAGTAAATTATTTCAGAGCAATTTTTTCTTGATAAGCCCCTTTTTTTTGTAATGCGTTTAATGATTTTCATTGGTAATCTTACTTCTTAACTGCTCATGTGATACTTAAGTTTACAAACTGTAAATTTTTTCTATCAATGGTAACAATAAGCCAATTCTGGAAGGCATAAGTGACTTCCTACTTGTGAAATGCACTATAACGTTTTGAGACATTTAATGATCATTAAAAATGTAAGTACACTGTACATGAATATGTTAAATATCTTGAAAGGTTGAGTAGCTACAAACTGCAATAGAGAAGGGTGTCAATTATTAGCAAAACTATTCTAATCATCAAATTCTCCTCAATGTGCATGAGAATTGCTGATTACAAACTTCACCAAAGAGTAATTGAAGTTAATATTCTAAGCCAAAAGACCTTGAAGGTTATGTTAAGTCATTTCCACAATTTTGAAAGTTAGTTTCCAGACACAATTCAAACCACTCGAAAGTTTAAAATCAAAACTTGTCTCAGTCACCATTAATGAAACATGGGAAATCAATTCCAGGAGAAGCAGCTGACTTAAAATGAGTTAAGCCATCAAAATATTGTCGCCAATCGACTTGAATAATGAACATGCACTAGGTTGAATGTGTGAACATGTTTATTTTTGTCAAGGTGAAATGCAACTTTGGTAACATATAGAAATGATAATGATGAAATAACAAAAGAAGTTAAAATTCCAGTACATGAAATCCACTAAGAGTGAGCTACCGTTGGTTATTGATTTCAATTCGCAGATCTCCACTCTGTTCTAGCATGTCTAGTGTCTGTGTTGTCTTCCACTGCCAGTTTCGAATAAGCACAGGTCTGTTATTGTAACAAATTGATCTAAACAAGCACTGGGGACTCAGATTGTGGTTGTTTTTAAATATGGCTTCTTGAAGTTGAAGTAGAGTTGAGTGTCGATTATTTGCAATAAAATCATCAAATCTCTACTTTGAAAACTGCACCCTTCAGATGTTGCTGGCATGATTGAAGTCAAAAGACCTTCAAGTTTGTGAAACTTCATTTCAAAAACACACCAGAATTCAAACTACTTCAAAGATCAGAAGTCTAAACTTATCTCCACTGCCATTAAGGGAACATGGCAAATCAATTCTGGGAGCAGTGGCACCTGGCCTTAAAGTCAAATAAGCCATAAAATGTTGTCTAATCAACATGCACTGGGTTGGAATGCATGAACCTGTAACAGTTTACTTCCATCAAGGAAAAATATGACTTAAGCTTTGAAGTTCTTTTGGCATTTTTGGGTAAATATAGGCCAATAGAAAGCCAAGCAACAAATAACAACAAAAAATAATCCACTGATCAATTTCTCTGATGCACTTGAAGCAAATATATATTATATTACATGGAAGCTTGAAAAGCCATTGCATGGAACTTACAATAGTAAACCCCTGACAGATTCATGGTGAATTAACATGTTAACACTTTGACTCCTTCTGCAGAATGCGAGGTTAATGAGACTTTGGATACTTCTAAAATACACTGTATAGTATAGGTTAATTAGAAATGTTGTATTTGCGGAACACCCACTGCAAGGTTATGAGAAATTGAATACAAAATACACAGTATAAGGTTAATGAGAAATGTGGTATCTGCAGAACACCCACTGTACACTAGGGTGCATCAGTTGCCCCAACATTAACCGATCAAGCTGTACCTTGGTCCATAGTTGGGTTTTACCACACAAAATAAGATACTAAAATTTCAGCTTGATCGATGGATATTTAGGGGTGCCTCCGAGAGCATATTTCTTGTGAAATTTTCAGGAAAAGTTACGTTTCCGTAGGATCGCGGTTAGCGATAACTTGAGTAATATAAAGGATAGAAAAAAACTAATGACATATTTGGATTCTGCAGAAAATTTCCTTCAAAATGAATACCTGGAACCTATATTTCCATCAACATTATGGTGATCATGTACTGCAAGATATGCTTTTTCCTCTATTATTATGTACAACATCACTGATATACACAAGTTTCTCTTTATTTGACTGCATGGTACTTAGTCTTTGCTTTTCTCTTCATATAAATAATGTTTCATACATATCAGCAGTGATTTACTCAGTATTCCATTTTATCTCTCAAAGCTATTTCAATTATTCATGATGATCTCAATAGAGTTTTTATAACTATGAAGAGAAAAAAAACAAGCTTGCTATGCTATGTGTTGATAAGTCCCAATTTATTTTAACCTAATCAGAAACTAGCCCTAATACTTTTTGTGCATCAGGAGATGGGTCCATTTACAGTGTACAATTGTACATTAAGGTTCATCACCTATCCTATGAATAACAAAAAATAGAGCCAGGAAGCTGCACTTGCTTGAGTTTGTGTTATGGTAGTTATGGTAGTTAGAACACAAGTACATACTACTTTTCTTTCTTACTTTTTTTTTTGCATTTGAAATTATATTCTACTGATTCATTATTAATTTACTACAATATCTTAATGACCATTCTTAACACCTGCAGGATGAATGGTTATAATCTGATTTAATTTATATTTATGAAAATATCCTTTTAAAAGGCCTATCCACCTTTGCCTCTCAAAGACTTTTCTTGAAGGTCACACAGTATACCATCTAAAACATTTATGCACTGCAGATATCACACATTCCTAAATATAATGAAATTAAAGTAGACTAATGTGCAAGGTTTGTACCCTTCTGCATGAGACTGCAAGTAATCAATACCTTTTTAAAAACGCCATGTAAGTTTTATTGAACATGTTAAATAAATATTACATTTATTCAATTGCTTCTATTCTTGTGACGATAGATTAAATCTATGAAATAAATCGGCTCAAGTAGCTATTGCTACTTTTGCCCTTTATTATTGCAGTTTATACAGTGGTAGGAGTGGCAATAGCTACTTGGTCCAGCCCCTGATATAGGCCTACATGTACTCTAAAAATTTTAATGTGGCCTTAGAAAAGTACTTCCAGAAAATATTCAATGTGCAGACAATATTTGCATTTCATTAATTTGCAGAATATGAATGGTTGATTACCATACTATGTACAATAGTACATGGACCCATGTTCTTGTGCACTATAATATCAGGCAAGTTTTTCTTAGTGTTAAAACAGATAATGACTTATCAATGCATGGCATATTAGTAAGGTTGTTTCTTTATTGTCATACAGTCGTAAAATATTAATCAAGTTCATTGGATCCTTGAACAATAGAAATAGCTTTGAGAGCCAAAAAGAAATACTGAGTAAATTATTACTCATATGTATCAAACATAATAAATAATGAAGGGAACAATTAAAGACAAAGTATCTTGCAGTCATTTAAAGAAAAATGTTTGTATATCAGTGAAGTCGTATAAAATATTCAAAATAAAAACACATCCTGCAGTATGGTATCAACATTATTTCAACGAAAGTATAGGTTCCAGGTATTCATTTTGAAGGGAATTTTCTGCAGAATCCAAATATGTTATTGTTTTTATTCTATCTTTTATATTAGTCAAGATATCGCAAACCGCGATTCTACGGAAACATAACTTTTCCTGAAAATGTCTTAGGAAATATTTTTCCGGAGGCACCCCTAAATATTATTTGATCAGGCTGATTTTTTAGTATGTCCATCTGGCTACCATAACACAACTCCATGTCAAGGTACAGCTATCTAGCTCCATTTTTTCTTTTTCATGGTGCGGCTGATGCACCCTACTGTACACTCTTAACTAAAAGGTTTATATGGAACCTTAAAGGGTTCTAGAAGCTGGTATAGATAACGAACCCTAAGAGGTACCTTATTAAACTCTTAAAAAGGTTCGAACAGCGAACAAAAACAACACTTAGACAATCAAGCTGCACTCATCTGCCACATTGGAACTTCTCTCAAGTTGGGAGCATATGGTCCATTCAGAGAGCCTTCCCACCAAGTATTGAACCTTTTCAACTCAGTTGAACCCTTAAAAAATTTAGAACCTGTGGGTTCTTTATATATACCATCAAGAACCTTTTGCATTAAGAGTGTTATGTTAATGATATATTGTGGTGTAACTTTGGAGTGGAGTTAACGGTATCAAAATTGCAAGTGAAAATGGCACTTCGTGCGTCATCATGCTGATGATTTGTCATGATCAAACCCAATAATTTCAATGTCAATTTGATTGAAGGAGACTTATCCCACTTGTTGTTGAAAGCCAAACGAAAGGATCATGCATCTGATTTTCACTCTAAAATCAGTTATGAGAAGTTAAATGGCTTTCTCTTGATCGTGACTAATCAAACAGTATCTATGTTTCCCACGTTGAAAGTAGAGAATATGACACTTCATCGGCTATCATGAGTCACGAAGTGCCAATTTCACAGTGCCACAGTCCACTCTAATTCTATATCAAAGTGTTGGGCTGTTACTGGCATCTTATATCACAATGACAGAATTGGTAAGTAACTATGAGCAAGGCAGTATTTTGTAACATCTTTGTAATGACCTATATTTCCATGTGGAAATGTAATGTGTAACATTTGTTAATGGCTTATATACAGACACCAAAAGCCTTTTGTTGATGATAGCATTTTCTTGGGGTTGGGAAAATATTGATGTTTTCTTTTTGTCACAGCATCACTATTGCAAACAAAAGCAAAATGCTTTCAAAGGAAGAAGAAAATGTTCGCAAAATAATGCTCGCAAAAATAATGTTGTCACCATTAACAATGTTCTATATCATAGGCAATGAATCTTCCTTACTGCATACAAACAATAAGAAGAGTTACATGACATCGTGTTTGTGTAGTTGGTATATTTAAAGATACCATGGATACAAGGTATAAGTAAACTAAATGTGTATGCAAATGAATAGGCCCTTTATATAGAATGAACAACTAATATAATACAGAAAAATCAAAATCAAAGTGTATTAAATTTAGGCCTCCTGTCATTTTTAGCTGTGAAGAAGGTGTCTTATTCTTCTGACATTCGTGTTAAAATAACGCCTCATATGTTTTGATATTTCAATTTCTATCCCAAAATATTGCACCTGAAATGTTTAATAATCTTTTTAATAATGGATTAAAATATTCAAAGAAAATGACATTAAATTTTTTTTAAACTTTGTACCAATAACTAAAAACATGAAATGTGTGATCTTTCAACACATCTGCTAATTTCTGGGAAATATAGATTGCCTATGTTGAACTTACTTCGGTGGAGGAGCAGGTCACCCATTTCATACAAGTTCACTGCTGTCGATAAAGTCGAGGTTGATAAGTCGGAAATTATGGAATAGCAAAACAAAACCAAGAGCAGTTCTATCTCCATGCCTGCATTCTTTTCACTATTACCATGCAACTGATTACACTGTGGGTCTTCTCTCTATTACATTATATCTTTCCATCATAAGCACTCTTTTAGGAAAATAGTTTTATGTGTTCAAACAAATTAATACATAGTCAGCTTCTCGGACTAGTGGCTGTGTTCTTGAAACTGTTTCCTTGAGATGAGCATCATGGGAAGAAACTTGGAAACAATTCATTCTATGTGTTTATACATTTGACAATTTCCTAAAGCCAGCTAAGAACAATATCTTGCCATATGGAGGCAGCTTTCATATTTCTCACTGTTATTTTTGGGATTCATCTTTCTATTTAACAATTGTGAGTTCTCATTATAAACAGCTGTTTGAAGAATTAATGTCATGTCCCAATCTTGAGGCTCAGTAGATTAGATTTAATCAGCAGATTAGCAATGGAAATACAGATGAAACCCAAATCATGTATTAATCTGTAAGGAGATAAATTTGGATAAGGATTCTGATCATCCATTCTGAGGTTGCTCAGCTTTTGTAAAATGGTTTCATCTGAGTATCTTTATTTTGATTTTACAATAAAATGATCCAAACAAAATGATTAAGTTGGGTAGGTTGATTGATAGAGAGACATATGCATATAGATATACGATGGATAAATAAGTTATTGATAGATCTGATATGCAGAAAAATATACAGGCACAATAAAAGATAGATCAATTACAATAGATAGATCTACTTGTATGCATCTAAAATAAATAAGAAGATTATGTTTTAAAATTAACACAAAGATGTTGTCAGTTAATTCCTTATTTCATCAGTCAATTAATTTTGTTGCAGACATAACAATGTTCTTTGAGAATTGACTGTTTATGATACTATAATACAGTTGCTATTCTGTATAGACTGGGCAACCTAGACTTGACAGTCTAAAGGCCTCAAATATAGGAATATTCATCTTGCACTATATTACTGAATTATTCATGTTGGATGTTGTTCAGTGGATTAACTATGAAAATGATCTATTCCCTCATTGTGTAGGTTTGTAAATGAAAGACCCAGAATAAAGCACAATTCATCAAGTGTCCCTGGCTGTTGTTATAAACAATAACCCCAAGCTTATATTTTATTCAAATTTATCAGCATCTCAAGGATATTTCCATGAAAAGTGAAGCTTTCATTTACAAAATGATAGCTAAAATTCCAAGTCCTGCTGGGGCAAATCAAGGTAACCATTTGCACCCATGATTGTCATAAGGACAAGCCTATCTTAATTATTCCTTCTGCATATAATCTGGCATTGCGTAAGTTTGAATTAGTGAATCTTTTTGGAGCATTTTTGTTATGAGTGCCTTTTTGGTAGCATCTTCGTTATAAGTGCCTTTTTTGGAAGTGTGCATAGGTATTTCCATTGGTGATAATCTTACTTCTTAACTGCCCACATTTTTCTATCAATGGTAACAATCACCTAATCCTGGAAGGCATAAGTGACTTCTCCCTTGTGACATGTGCTACAATGTTTTGAGACATTTGATGATCACAATTTTTAAACAATACTGAAAATCTCCTATTTCATTCCAATGTGTCTCAGACAAAACTAAAAGATAACTAAGTTGCTCAGCGCCATTACCATCGAGGAAATGATTCATGATATTGCTTTGATTGTCATGGTGGTTGTTTTATTGTCTCTCATTGTATTCAACCTGGAGACTCATCAGCTGACATGACAAACAGCAATCAATGACAATGGTATTCATGAAAGCAATCATGGAAACATGGGTGCTGCATCTCCAAGCATTGTTTTTCAAAGCTTACCTTTTAATCCTTTCTCAGATTTGTTTCTGTGATTGATTCTAAGTATAAATTGTTCTCTGCATATCTTTACTAAATAATTATGAAAACTATTATGAACAGTCCGACATGTGCATTGTGCAATTTAGTTTAGGAATATTACCATTGTCAAATGGGTAGATTTAAGTTACTCGAAGGAAGAATGTGAACAATTGTGATTTAAGTGAAATTGAGAATTTTAATTTTAGGAAGAAGTACGTAAATCTTGCATTATGATAGTTGGAATATTTTACAAACAACCAAAACATGAGACAATAAAGTCAGAGATCGGATTAATCATATAATGTCTGTAAATAGAGCTGACAGTGATAACATGTTATATGCATATGATTGAATCATATTGGTGTTAGTTCTGATATGTCTGAAAATGTCAGACAAATGTCAGGCAAAATTAAAATGATATTATGTTACATGATATTATCCAACAAAATTGAAACAAATTACAGCAGACTATTATTATGAGTGTCAATTCCAAATTTTTAACAATCTTTTTAAAACAATATAGCTGTTTTGTTAATTGCAGACATTCAGCCTCATTGCGCTCTTTTTCTGGGACATGCATACTACAGCGAAAAGTGGAGGTATATTTTCATCCAAATTTGACACATCCACGCATGCTCCAGAGCGCACATACACGCTTTTAGGACGCGTGGATGTGCAAGATTTGACACATACACGCGCGTGGATGTGTCAACAGGCGCACGCGCGAAAATTTTGGATGCGTGTACATGCTCTACAGCGCATGAGTGGACATGCTACACAGCGCATGAGTGGAAATGTCATACAGCGCATGAGTAAACATGCTATACAGCGCACATCTAAATTAGTTAAAGGACACAACCCTGACGCAGTGGCGTAGCCAAGGTTTCATCCAGATTATTTTTATAATTTGACCTCTAAATTGTCTTGATTTGACATTTAATTGTTTTTGTATATTCTGAATAAACTTCATATTGTGATTGTGTCTTGTTAAAGACAAGCTATAGGCCCCTATAGTTATGTTAAGTCTGGCATAGGACTAACATTAGTTTGCGATATTGGCAGTTATTTGTCATTGCATGTATAGGCCCTATTCCAAGACCCCTCATCTGCCTTCCATGGCTACGCCACTGCCCGAGGGGCTCCTGTGTGGTGATAAATAAACTGCGCTGGAGGGCATGTCCCAGCTTGCGCTGGATGGCATGTCCCAGCTTGCGCTAGATGGCATGTCCAAGCGTGCGCTGGAGGGCACATTCACGATGTCACATACACGCGTGTGCTGGATAGCACATACACGCATGTGCTGGATGACATGTACACAGGTGATCGTGAACGCATATACACACGTAATGATGCGCGCAATTACATGTACACGTGCGTGTATATGCGCTCACTATCACGCGTGGAAGTGTCATATTTGAATAAAAATATATATGAAAAGTGACATCGAAGATGTTTTGACATCACTTTGCCATAGCATAACATGTTATTGCTGTTAATGCCAGGAATCAAGAAAGATCTTACCACACAGGAGCACCATGTCTTGGTATTAGGTATTCCTGGAGTTTATGGCATGCATACAAACAATTTTTCACAATATTTGGAACAGGATCTTACAGGACTCTGTCAGTAGGGTAGGTTGATTTTGCAAAAATTTCTGAATTTCAATCTTGGACAAATCGGGATGGTGACATTTTCATGTCGAAAGGCCATATCCAAAATTTCAGGTCTCTAATTTAACACTTTTTTGAGGAAATCCATTTAAAGTTTTGAGTTTTTAGACATTTTTCGTTAGGTTTGCCGATTCGCGGTATTGAATTTTACTTAGTCAATTTAAGAGATAAGACAATGAAACTTGTATGATTGGACTGGGCTCGATTAGACCTTCATTTTGAATACCAACATCAATGGTCTAGGCCAAATTTGAAGGCGCAAGTTACTTCACAATCTGATAACTTTTAAGTTTTTTGCTTGACTTGGCAATCAAAGTATGACTGTAGGTGTAAATGTACCTCCATTGGCTGTTGAGATATCTGGCAATATTCGTGATCTTAGGTAAAGCACCCAAACCTATGATATGGTTACGTTTGTCAATTCAATGGTTGTCACAGGATTTCAAGAATAGAACCACAGAAATTAAGAACTTGTAAATATTAATTGACCACGGGTATCAGGTTATTAGATTTTGTCAGTGAGTCATTTCAGAATCAGATTCAGTATTATAATGTCCTAAAAAAAGAGAAAGAAATGGAACCCAGGGCATCATTCTAACCGAGAAAGAAATTCAAATAGAACAACCACCTGATTGGATATATTGTATGTTTCTGTACAGGTGTGCGGAAGTGGTAACATGAAACTTCCCTGCTTTGACCAATAAGGTACTATAATTATTATTTATGCACTTCTTTACAGTTTTGACATTTTCTATAATGGAACTAAGATGATAGACAGCTCTTTATGTCATCACTGGAGCCTTACGGAACACATCATGCCTTTTGGATTGGGAATATTACATTTCAAAAATAATATCAATGCTCAGAAAGAGAGAGAAAATATACAATTTGCTTTTTTTGTGTGCAGTGCCATATAAAGGCCTACATCTCCGATTTTTAACAAGCTTTATGCTTGATGTTGGCTGTTTACTTGTTTGCATCAGTACCACATTGATATTCTATTTCTGAGGTTTGATTTGTTAAAAATTAAGTTGTGCAGCTTGAGAACTCGGCGAAGTTTCATATAGGTTTGCCAAATGAAACTGTTACTCCCCCATACCTCCTATATGGCTAATTGCAAGGCCTCAAGTGCTTGTGAAAGTGTAATCCAGTAGACTGGCATAGGGCTGAATATAACCCGGAGTAGTAAAAAACTTTTTTCAAGTAATTTCCTGCTTATTACTGCTTTGAACCTTCGGATCTGATTTTCTTTCTCAAAATCGTGAAATTTATTAAGAAGTGCAGATGAAAAATTATCGGAAACCCTTCATGTTTATATTCAAATTGTAGGTCCTTTTGAGATCTTTTCAAATATGTAGTTTGTATTACTGCATGATGATAAATGACAAAGTTATACGAAACCGCGACATTGCGAAACAACCGATAAATGTTCAAAATGTCAAAAATTCAATGTCATTTCCTCAAAAAAGTTGACAAGTTAGAGACCTCAAATTTTGGATATAGTCTTCTGATAAGAAAATCTCACTATCCCAATTTGTCCAATGGTGAAGTTCCGAAATCAACCTACCCTACTCTGTCAGCGTTTCGATTTATACGTATATGTGGTTTTATGTTGAGCAAAAAGATCAATTGTAGTCCAATATATTATTAATTTTTTTTTTTTGCACTTACATGGTAATAAGGTTTGGCTAGGCACTAAAATATATTTTCTGGTTCAGCTGGAATAATGCAGAAATTCAGAAATTGAAGTTTCTTAACAATATATTATGCGAGTGCTCAGACCATGGAACAAAATTGCAAAAAGAGGAAAAGAGAGGCCGTAAAATGACTTGTAGTTTGAATTACAAAAACCGATTCCTATGACCGAGAATTAATTTCTTTATGAATTCATAAGAATAAGACCTTCTTCAGCATTGGAGAATGTACCACATCATAACACTTATGTAATGCATATATGCACTGTCATGAAGCCAACTTGAAGAAAAAAAATCAGAATTTCCATAGAAAATACAAGAGTTGTTGATAAGTGATGCATCAGATGTCTTGAATGAAAACACAAGCAAGATGGAATGACATACCTTCATTTTTTTGTGAAGGACCTTCAGAAATGAAAGACGGATATCTTGCCATCAATCAATTTCATGAGGTTGGATTCAGGGATGTTCACTATTAGTCCAGCTTTCCTGATGACTCTCACCAAAACAGATCTTGCAACTTTTGAGTGCTCAATTTTCTTGATCATACACTCAATTACTTATTTTTTTCATGACTCAAAAACAAAATTCTTGCAGACACAGGTGTAAGGTAAACATGTGTAATTACCGAGATGCTCATATTCCTGTACATTCCATGTGAAATGGCAGTTTTAGCCATCCTTTGCCTCATAATACAGCACATAAAGCTCCATTCATCCATCCATTGGGTGAAGGAGTCAGAATTGGACTAAAAGCCTTATTCTTGAGACTGCTTCTTGGAGATGAGAATTATGAGCTGAAACTTGGAAACAATTCTTCATTCTATGCATTTATACATTTGGCAATTTCCTAAAGCCAGCTCAAAAGTGATATCTTGCCATCTGGCTGTTGTTTTCACATTTCTCGCTGTTATTTTGAGTATTCTCCTCTTTTTAAATATTGTGAGAGTTATGCCTATATTCTGATATTTTTGCGGGACGAAATTAAAACAGATGTTCATATTCATATTCCATCAGCTGTGTAGGTTTTAGTCTATATCTGTAGATTGTAATAGGGTGAAACCCAAATTAAGAATACCTATTGTGTATCGAACTACAATATAACACAATTAATTCCTATTTTGACTTGACTCGCATAGTGCTGGTACATTGTATGTCCCCGGTCAGCAAGGTAGCTCTTTCTCCTTCTATTTGGACGGAGCTGCACAATTATTGTTTGTGACCACCATAACTGTGATGTTGAGATGAGACGACCTTGAGTCTGTCATTTGTCTTATTAATTCAGGGATGCCTGGAGTCTTTAAGTTGCCCCTACCAGCAAAGAACACTCAGTACAGCCCGCTGGACCCCAAAGTCTACTACATAAAGTCGACTAGTGAAGTCATAGTTAGCTTTCCAAGCAGCAAGTCAGTGTTCATTCTAGTCAAGTCAGAGTTGAGACAGCTAAAGTCAAGTCATTGTTGCATAACTTAGTCAATTTTTACCTCACAGAAATGGTTTTGGTATCATTTTCAACGGCATAAAGAGCACAACATGTATATCACACTCTTTTAGGACCTTTGAAAAATCTATGCCAAATAAAAACTCCCTAAATTTCTGACACATTTTTATCCTGCACTGTTGACAATTTTTAAAGGAAGGACCAAAACAAATTGCATTAGTCAGAATTTGACAACTTAGCTGACCAGTCAGTTGAAGTTCTTGCCAAGCAAGTCAGAGTTTTAACTCTTACTGACTTCGGGGTCTACAACCTGCCTCCATTTAATGTCCCGTGGGCTCATACTAAATTATATTCTGGGGTGTTATTTGAACTTGTAGCACAAGCAAGTACTCTTTGATCGTTAGGCCATGGGGGATTAATGTCAACACAGTGCCCCTGAGCAAAATTTAAGATTTAAAAAAATAAGCGAGAAGACGAATAGCATGCAGCTGTAGAGCAAGGTCAGGAGAACATTTTAAGACAAAAATGAAAAAATTCTGTTGGGGAAAATTTTGAGTTATATTGATTTTACGTTTTTTGGTTTATCACACTCATATTTCAATGCTGAAACGAGGGTATAGGCCTTGAAGGAGATGTTTTAGATCATTTGCAGGGACGTTTTTTAATAGAAAGACAGTATCATTGATTTCTGTGACCATTGCATTTGTGTAAAACATGTTTTGCCTAAATATAGAGTCAAGTATGGTAAATCCGTCCAGGAGGGTAAATCCGTCCACCCCCTTATATAGGCATATAAATACATTTTTTACAGTTGTGAGAGTTTTAAACGAAAAAAAAAATCGTTTTTCAACTAATTTTCCGATTTCATTGTGTTGACAGCATTCTAAATGCTCTTTCAGGGCCATTTAAAAATGAAACACAAAATACAATGAAATCCTGTGACGTCATCACAGCCATTTTGTCAGAAAGAAAGTTGCTCTTGTTGGCTTTATTTCCATCAACAAAATAAGTATTAAAGGTAAAGAATTATTGCACAAGACGAAAAATTGTATTATTCATGTAGGATTTCTTAAACAACTTAATTCCAACACTTTCAAAGGAGATACAAAGAAAATAAAAGTGGACGGATTTACCATCATTATTTTAAAACATTGTTTGATTGGGTTCTGGTAAATCCGTCCACCCACTTCAAATGGTATTTAAAAGTAATTTTAAGACTTTTCATAATTATAAACGGCATAACACTGATTAAAGAAATCAGAATTAGCAATTACACCACTTGATTGGGTTAAAATGTTTCTTTAATTGCGATTGAGGCTGTCAATTGAAGTTATTGATAGATGACTTAACCTCTGTTACTTAATTATTCTATTATAACTGAAATCAGCACCCCAACATCCTAATATCGACAGAAAATCCTTTGTGAAAGTTTAGAAAATGCAAGATTTAAAAAAATTATAAGATATGATAGGTATATGCTCTATAATGCCCTGTGGACGGATTTACCATCGTTGCTGGACGGATTTAGCAGCAACCTGGACGGATTTAGATGTCCTAACCTTCATTTTTTGTTGCCATGGTTTCACAAATAAATATTTGAATATTTTACTTTTTTTCTGCAAGTGATAGTACGGAATGTGCCCCTCCCAATGTACTCATTTTTATTTTTGCATGTTATACCATTTTCCTGGAAATACAGTTTTAGCCAAAAGTGGACGGATTTACCCTCCTTGACTCTAGTGTGCAGAGTGTGACAAACAACATGTGACTGTTTGCTTCAGACCAAGAGTACAGTGATGAGCAAGTTTGTAGCCTTCCAACATTGTCCCCAGTAATCAGACTAATTCAGTGGTATTGTTTATGCATGGTTAAAAGTAAATAGGCTGGATTTGAGCTATATTACAACTATACTGAAATGTTTTATGTCAAACATGCCACAGAATGTTGCTTACTTTGTTGTTGTAAGTCGTATCTGTGAAGTTTCATTTATCAGCATCCTCAATGGTCTTTAGGTGCAGAAATTACTTTTCCGCATTTCCTTTTCCAAACAATTTTTATTAGATAATTAATTTTTTTTATTTGTCTTACCATTGCTCAATGATCTACATACACTGTTGTGTGCACACTCATGACAATTCAAACATGTTTCATTGCCAAATCTCAGTTTGGTATAAATGTCAAGCTAATTAGGTTCTTGTCTGCAAAATATGTTGGTCTAGAATCTCTAGAAATCTTTTTAATTTCATTTTTTTCGTCCTAAAATCAATACAACCATGCAGTCAACATTAAAATATACAATGTCATACATGCACTTCTAAGAACAAAACAAGCCATGACTTCAGATTATTTGTAAACAGATATGCATTGTCTCATGACTTTTTAAAGACAATTGTACTAGTCATGCTCTGTGCCTGTATTGATTATTCATATATATCAATGATATAAAATATCCCAAAAGCTACATCTGAGACCACATTTTGTCATGAAAATACAGCAAAAGATTCCAAAGAAAGGCTTAGCTAAATTCAAACCCATCCAGAAGCAGTTGAACACTCAAAAGAAACAATAGAGTAAATTTAGCAGAGCTAAATACAGTCAAATGAGTTTATCAAACTCTGCACACTAATTTTTGATATAACATGTTTCACACACACATTATAGTCACAGTGATTAAGAAATACTGTCTTTCCTTCCAAAAATGTTTCTGTAAATGATTTATATTACTCATATCCACTTTTATGACCCCTCTTTTAGGCAGAAAATGTCGGTGTGATAAACAAAAATCTTAAAATTGGTATAACTCAAAATTTTCCCAACAGAATTTTTTCGTTTTTGTCTCAAAATGATCTCCTGACCTTGCTCTACAGCTGCGTGCTATTCGTCTTCTCGCTTATTTTTTTTAATCTTAAAGATCGCTCAGGGGCACTGTGTCAAATCATAGTTATTGTGCCTGGGGTTAAATCAAGCCTGAAGCTGGAATAGAACCCAGGGCAAAGGATTAAAAGCCAAGTGCACAACCAATCCGTATTGACCCCCCCCCCCCCCCGACGCCTATATGTTGCATGCTGAAGGGCTGTTGCAGAGGTCAGTTACGATCACAAGTAGCCATATATAGCTAAATTCTCTCTATATATAGTAAATTAGCCCGTAACTTAGCTGTGGGTCTGCAATGGCTTAATTCTGTTATCTGGTGCCTGCAAAAGTTTATGTCTCTCTTGGGAACCATTTATGCTCTGAAATAAAGTATGGTGTTCCAAATTTAAAGTATCCAGGGAATTTTGCAGTTGTGAAACATTTATATTACTAAATACAGCTACCACAAGTAAAAGACAACAAGGAGTCGAGTAGTGGACAGTAATATGTACATGTAAATATATGAGACCTTGAGAAATTGATTGTATAATTTTGATTTGCATGGTTTACTGAACTTGAAGATTCTCTACAGTGTGGACCATTACCTACTGGACGGAAAATTCCTTGATAGATTACGGTATGTCACTTCCTGAATATGTATCAATTTCATTTTAATTACTTCTTTAGACAAAAATAGGTATCTTTTGAAGTGCAGATAAAAAAGGGTCTTAGGGTTTCAGTGTTTCTTGGAAATTTATCTCTGAAAAATTTACTGCAAGTTCATAATAAGGGAAAGGGTTGCATGAATATTTCAAGTGGGTCATATTTTATAGCAGGTAGCATGGTTACATGATGCATTCTCATCAAACTGCTCAAGTGTTCTATATATACAATGCCGCCTGTAAGTAAGTGAAACGCATGACATTGTGTCATTTCATCAATGCTAAACATCGTCAGCCAAACTACTTGTGGAGGCATGAATTCTCATCGGATGAAAGGGAAACAAAGTGGGTCATAAAGGCTGATGTGCGAGGCAAGTGGGATAAAAATAGCAGCCCATTTTCTTCGCTGTAGTCGGAGTTAGGTATGGATCAAAGTCTTTGATAAGTAAGTGAACCACCCTTCCCTATCTTTTAACATTGGGCCTGCGTTTCACTTACTTATCAATGACTTTGACCCATACCTAACTCCAACTACAGCAAAGAAAATTGGATGCTATTTTTATCCCACATGCCTCACATATCGGCCTTTATGACCAAAAATGTTTTCCTCTCATCGGATGAGAATTCGTCCTTCCAGAAGCATTTTGGTTAAGGATGTTTAACATTGATGCAATGGCACAATATCATGCGTTTCACTTACTTACAGGCGGCACTGTATATGTTCGATTTTAACTTTGTCTTCCGAAGCCACAGGAGATAAAATTCCTCTTGGAATTGTTTGATTATTCTCTGAATATTCTGGAACCTGGAATTTCTTCTTTACCACTTTTCCTCGGGGGGTCAGTATGGATCCCTGTGGTCAGCATGAGTGATATTTCAGAACATTACAAACTCACAGACTACTGATGCACCTGTACACACAATGAAGCAGCAACTGTCAGAATGTCCATCGTGTAGATTTCACGTATTCACACTTTCAGAATTCCAAATCACATGAATCTCTCCTATTCATATATTTACAGATCATGAAGTTTCAATAAAGATGGAGGTGTTAGATATGTGATTAATATTCCAAATGTCTCCTATAGAGTAAGAGGAACCAGTGGTGGTGTTATCATAGAGAATTATAAATTAATTCATAACAGTTTGATATAATTTTCTCATTTTCGCCGATCAAAGATATATTCAGCTCAACATACTTTCTATGGAAATGGCTACTGGAAAGTTTTCTGAAATTCGAAAACTTCGACAAGTGGATGCACACCATGCAGCACTCTTTGGCATTCATGCTCATCCACTTTTTCCATGAATGTAAAATATGCCAAAATTTGAAAAAGCAAGCTTTTCCAATAACTGAGGTTGATCTGGCAGTTATTTCTAGAGATCATTGATCCTATTACCAGCAGCACATTTTGGAGTATTGTACATCCTGCAAATTGTTCCAGACAAAAAACATTCTAAAAAACATTCCAGTTAAGAGGGTAATGCTAGGTGAATGAGGGAATAAGAAATTTAGATTTTAATGCTGAAAAAAATCCTTTTTAGTAAATGTAATTATCTGGTCCCTTATATCAGGCAGATAGTGTCACCAGTTTATCTGGAATCCTGCATCTGCATCCATGCAGCACTACTTCCATTATCACATGCTGCAGGAACCCTGTGAATGCCAGAAAGTCATAATTTGGTGTAAAAATGCATCTCATGACAAGAGATTTTGACAAGAAAAGTTGTTTACTCATTCTATTATATATCTAACCTTTTCTCTGACATTTACTTGTGTTTGGCAGTTGAAATGATTTTCATTTCTGTTGATACTATTTTCATTTTCGAAAGCCAGGATAAGCAATCTGCTTATCTGCAGATATATATAAGTTACATCTGGCTTTTAAAAGTGATACCATACAATTGTGAAGATTAACATGCGATTCTTCGATTTTGATCCAAAGGTCATGCTAAAATGTCAATTTGTCTGACAAAACAGCAGTAAGAGAATTTACCAAATACCATATTCAGTATTTATAGATCTATAAAGTTACCTTGAAGCACTGGCCTTGTCTGTAAAATGTCCTAAAATATCATTATTCAATGTAAAGTACAATGTATTGCATTTTGTCATTTCCTTGGAAGTTATTTGATTTCCTGGTCTATGCCTCGTTTTTCCTTTGCTCTTCAGTTTCACAACTTACAGATGTTTCAATAAGATAGATGTCAAAATTGTTTTTCGAATTTGAGAGACGAAAAGCTTTGAGACTAGCGTTTCCAACAAAACTGAGAATTCGAGAGAAGCTTCGAGATCAGCAATGACTCAGCACTTTCTCGTTCGCTTGAGAATTCTCAAGAATTGTTGCCATTGATAAGCACCTTGATTGTTGATCATTGTTTGACATGGCTTTCATGTGTTTATTGTTTGTTTACAACAGTTACAGTGCACTGGGTTGTTGTTTGACTTTGATTGATACTATTGTTTTTAATTGCACCATTGTTTAGTTTAAATATCTATTGCTGATAATCCCCATGTAGATCACATAAATTTTGAAATTAAACTTGAAATATTTTTTTAAATTGTGTACTCTCTGGATGTTTTGTTGTTAGTTATAGAAACAAAACACACAGATTAGCATTAAACTACAAAAGATATAATAAAACTTGATCCACTGTGTGATAAATCTCTCTTAGTATATCATTGTGACAATGGAAGGAGAGTGTCCGAGAAATTTTCTAGTCTCGTTCACCAGACCATGGCCATTCTTGAGAGTCATGAGCGGGACTCGTTGGAAACACTATGGGCCGATTTCAGCAACATGGTATTAAGAGAAGAGCCAGGTCTTAGCTAAGACCTGGTCTGGCTAAGCCAATCAGTAAAGCAGAACAGTATCAAGGAATTTCAGTTTACTTAAAGTTTACACATATTGTGTGAACAGATCAGCTGTTACAAACACAATGTCTCAATTTCCCAAACAAAGGCAAAGATGTGGCTACACAGAAGAGGGAGGGGCTTGGAAATTTTTTAAATATATAATTGTCCAACCAGTCTTTATGAAAAATAAAAACAAAGTTCAAAATTCCCCTTTTCCCATTAACCAACCTATCATTGCTATCAAGCAACCAAACAACACAACAACCTATGCTATGACTGTATTCTCAAAGTATCATAGTCTCTCAGACAAACATCGGCCCTTTGAGACATACCATGGCTGCCAGTTTCTTCCCTATACTTTTTTCCAAAATCTTCCTGACTGACTCAATGTCGGTGGCATTGCGTGTCTTTCATAATTCAACTCCTCCTATTTATAAATTAAGCTGCACAGTAATGCCATCTGAAGGACCATGTGCCAGCTCTTCGCGAGCACTCTGCCTTCGGAAGCAGCCTTCCCAACCACCGTCCCAAAGAGATGTGGGGCGTTATCAAATAGGTAGAACGAGTAGCTCATTTCCACACACCTTTGTGTACACAGGGATCCAGCCTGATAAGCAAAATACTTCTCTGGAGCCCTTAAGCAATTTGCTTAAATAAACTAACATACATACATGCATAATGAGGATTTGTTTCCCAGCATGCCAAACTCGACCCCTAGGTTTCCCAGAATAGTTGGTGGGTTAGGTCAACAAAATAGCTGTTTCTTTCTGCTGATATCAAGAAAGTAAATATCCTCAATGTAGATTATGATTTGGAAAAATTATCATGAAATGTATATGCATGCTAAAATGCGATCGATCGAGGCTTCGAAGACCACATAAATATCTTTCAATAGTGCTGATGTTGGGCATATCTTCTTTTCAATTGTGTTAGAGTGTGTTGATTTTGAGTAGAGATTGATTTTCCAACAATTTTTGCAGATTATGCAACCTAATGGTATCAAAGTAACACAAAATGTTCACTAACAGTGGCCCTGGTGCTGTCAACCTTGCTTGGCGGCCATTTTTAAAGCAGGAGCTACAATAAAATGTGTAAGTATTGGTTTTTCATACTTATGAACTATTTCAATGGATTCTCTGACCCCAAAAACATATATTTTGACCCTAATTTTGTCTCTCTAGCTGAAATAGAAGCGGAAATATTGGACTTTTTGCCCTTGCGGCGGCCATTTTGGAAAATGGCTGTATTTCCAATCCAGGGGGTGATCTCACTTGTGTCTTTGGATAAATCTTTTCCTATGACCCCAAGGTGCATGTGTGCCAAAGGGGACCTTTGCATCAGAAGGTGAAGTCAGCTTTGACTTAACCCACCTACTAGAAGGTGCTAACGTCAAAACTCGTAAGTAGTGTTTCTGGCTACTCCCAAAATAGAAGGGAGTACAAGGATCACAAGCACCACATGAGAAACCAGTGACTGTTCCAGTTCGAGTAAGGCCCTCCAGTTGGTTTAGGACGACCCTCAAGTCGTGTTCAGAAGCAAACATGTAATACCCTTGCAAATGTGTTATTACAAGTGTTTCTGAAAATGTCCTTAGTACCACTATTAATCGCCATGGCTGATGATATGAGTTCACCACATTTACCTGACACTTTCATTGACCTGTGTAATCACTCCTTTGTATGTGAAGTTCCAATTTGAATCACAGTTATCTATACTTCTCCTTGTATTTTATACCTTTCCCTTACTCCACCTGTGCCTGCAATTACTCCAGCCTGACCAGGTGCATCTCCTTTCCTTTATCTTTTTTCCAATGTTTTTCCAAATTTGAGAAGGTGAGTACATCTAGAATATTGTTTGGATAAGTTCTGTATTTTCATAGTCCTGCTTTGTGTGTTTGAGATGACAGCTTGAAGCTCACACTTAAGTTCTCGTAGCACTTCTCCTTGGTGGGCTCTTACACTATTACAAAGAGAGAGGGATGTCACTCAGGGGTAAATGCTCACCTCAATACTATAATAGCTTATAATATATCTCCTTACTCCGGTGTAAGAAGCCCCTATGCTAGCCTATCCCTAAAACTAAGTTTTTTGAAAATGTACTGAACTCATCAACCAACTTTCCTGAACTGCTACCCCTAAACAACAGGATCATTTCTAGTCATTGGCTGATACAGCATACTGGAAGATCTATCTTAATGTCCATAATTGCTGTTAATGTTTGGAGTAAAAGACTAAGAAATTGTGGAGAAACTAGCAGTAAATTTTGTATTGAGAGGCCTACAGACCACAATAACATCAAATGATTAATTGATTCAACAACTCGTGTCAATATATCGATACATGGTGCGTTGATGATATGCCCAAATCTTCTTTTACTGTGTTTTGTTTAGTAACTGAATCTATTCGGACAACTTACTCCAGGCTGATTCAATGCATTGCTAGCTTGCATGATAGTGACTAAAGCAACCTTGATTTTGAGCAATAGCATTTTGGTAAACCAAGATTTGCGAAAGTATCCTCATTAATGAGGCATTGAATGCAGCATGACATGCTAGGCTAGAAGGCCATTTGAATTAACTATATTATTACAGAAAATGACATGATTGTTGGTATCGTATGGAGGTTTAAAGCAAGCTGATTTGTTTTAGAGCATCAATGATTAATCATGAAGAGTTAAGCATATTTACTCCCATGTAGGATTATGGCATTTAAATAATTTTGCTGTCAATTATGTCACTAATGGTTTATAGCTTTAGATACTTGAGATGAGCAGTGGTCAATTAGATTGTCCATTTAAATTTGGTGCAGTTTGTTATGATGTAAATAATATAGAAAGACAAAGAAAACAGATACATTATTTCAGGTTTGTGTTTCTTCCAATTGTTTTCTTTCCTTTCCAACCATCTTTCTTAATTCCTCTATATTTTTTTCCACATCATTACAGCCAGGGAATAAAATGTGGTTTCAACAATACTCCTTGTGAGGTCATATCTCTATACTTTCCATGTTGTACTTTTTGACTCATATCCAGTTTGTGTGGTCATATCCTACACTTGCCATGCCATCAGCAGAAATCTGTGAGTCATAGCTACATCGAGGTCACGTATCTCTGAATGACAATTTGAATTAAAATTTCAATGTTGAAGTTAGGATGTGTAGGAATATCAATGTTGTCCTCATACCATTGAATGTAACCACTGGTTCTTGCTCGACTTAACCCTTTTTACCCTAAGAATATCTTTAGAGTAACCATGCTGTCTTCCTTCTTTTATTCTCTTTCATCGTTTCCCCATATACATGTAGCTAAAGCAGATCCGCAAACTAAATTTTCTGATATGTCCTCAGAAGCAAAAAAAAAGAATATTTGACTGATTTATTCACTCAATTTGACATTTATAGGTCTTTATCAATCCCAGGCAGCTGCTTGGTCTTTTGACCCAGAGAGTAGTTGTGCCAATTTGAGATGTTGATTTGGCATCATTTGGTAAATTTAGTTTTCTGCAAAATGCCTGATTTGTGCAAGAAAAGGAAGAAATCAAGAAAAGATGAGCAGCCAAGAGTTGTCCCATGGTGGCTTTAAAACTCAAGCTGTGATAAACATGTATTCCTGATTCCATGGTGAATGGTGAATAACAAGCTTATATCATCAGACAAACATGCTCCTATACATATGAAATTGCAGATAAATGAACAGCAAAGAATATAGGATTCACTGTAATAAAAAACGGGTTTGTGAATGGCTGACAGAGGTGTCCAATAGCATATATACCATACAAAGGAGTCCAGTTTTATTTTTCGTGTGTTATTAGCATCAGACTATCCATGGTACCACAGTTAAAAATGACCTTAGTCTCACTTAGGCCATTACTTTTCTTTAGGCTGGTGATATTTTCAGAAATTTATGTATGCATATTTATTAAGGTACTAGATAAGCTATTATAGCCCCCCCCCCCATTTCTAACATCATACATACATGTATGGTAGAAATCAACCTCAGCACTCTCTTAAGTGTGAGGACAGTTGAGAGGCTGTCATGGAAAGTCTGCATCATCATAAGACTACTTGTGTAGTGCTTCTACTATACTTAGCCTTGAGGCAGACAGAGGATGTGGGAGCTTGATCTCTCAGTTATTGCAGTTTGCAAGAGTTTAAAATATCCCAAAATTGTGAACAGAATTTGTAATGCCTGATTAATTTTGTCTCCTAGCCTGTGTTTTGTGGTGGTGGTGGTGGTGGTGGTGGTGGTGGTGGTGGTGGTGGTGGTGGTGGTGGTGGTGGTGGTAAGACCCACAACAAGACCATTTTGAAGGGAGTGCCTTGTTGTTTTCTTGCAATAGGAAGTTCCATAGGCTCAGTGGTCAGACACCTGGTTTTGAGGCTCCCATGAAAGTTGAAACAGAAAAGAAGAGAAATCACATAAACAGCACAACCCAATAAATTTTCCTTGCGACTGCTCACACATGCATATTCGACACACTTCCATCCTTTTGCACTCTCCCGCCTTGACAATAGCTTAATAATTAATTTATATCTGCAACACTTCATTTCCTTGAACAAAAGTAACTTGAACTGTCACCAGTTTCTTTCAACCTGATATTGAAAATTAATTTTAAGCCAAAGGCCACACTTAAGAGGTTTTGTTATGTAATCACAAAATCAGCAAATTTTAAATGATAATTTCTACCCTGAAAATCGTATTTTCTCTGAAAGAATGAGTGGAATTATGATAGTATATTGACTGATTTTTCATACGGAGAGGTGGACTGTTTGAATAATGGTATATATTAGGTCAATTGCAAAATAATTCTTTATTGATCCTTTTTTGCTGGATGCAGAACAAAAGAAGAAAGGAAAAAACAAAACAATGGCAAACAAAGCAAAAGCATGCAGATGCTGGGAGTTTTGATGTTGAACTGCACGTGTTTTTCCATTGTATAATTCAGAAATATCTAAAGTGCAATGTATCTTGTTTTAGATTTGCAAGGAAAGCTCTAAACATTGACAGCTATACACGAGCCTTTTAAAGTGTCTCTATTTAGGAATTGTGAAGTCTTTGATGCACAAGGCAACATTTGATATATATTTTCTGTTATAAATAATGCATAATGGTTGGCACAAAATTAGGAGTTTCAAACAATTTTCTTTATTTGCCTGGCTTTGTTGATTAATTAGATATATTTTTTGAATACTTAAATATTAGCAAGCAAAGAGAAACAAAGTTGGATATTGAATAAGAACCTCTGCGATATTCTTAAAATGTGACTTCAAGAGGGAAGCTTCTGTTAAGCAACGTAATAACCTACAGTGTTGGATAACATTAGGTCTCCACCATGGGCAGTATCATATTAATATCACTTTCCGACTTTTGTGTTTTATTATCTACGACCAGTCCACTGTCTTATAGCTCATACAAAGTGTAGCATTAGCGGTGGAATTACCAGATATCATAGTTAAGTGTGATCTTTGATGTGGCAGCAGATAGAGCCTGTCATGGAAAGTCAGCATCTTCATAAAACCACTTGCATCATAATGGCTTGTCCAGGGCAACTGCAGGAGAAAGGGGAAGGGTGCCTCACCGGTTAATCTGCTGTTAGCGTCTGATGTATAAAGACAACATTCTCCGAATACAAATTCCCTGTAGTTGTGATACACATTCCCCATAGTTATGAGTTTTGCACTTTGTAAATGTTTCTTGCATTTACATAAGAAAGATGGTGAGTAGTACAACGTCTAGAAGTGCCTTTCTGTCTATCTATGAATCCACGTATCTAGATATGTGTCTTGAAATCTGTCTAGATACAAAAAAATGTATCTGATGAGACATCTGTTGAGATGTCAGATCTCTCTACACATATCTGTCTGGATATCTCTATCTGTCTAAATGTATCTTGGTTCATTGATCACTTTCTTCATTTTGTGCTTGTGTGACCTGATCTATTCATGCACCATTAGACATCTTCAGGGCACCAGGCAAAAGAAAGACACTTTTTTCCTCCCTAATCAAACTGGAGCTGTATGACTTGCCAAAAGATATTATTTAACACGGTCCCGAAAATCTATTCCGTCCATTTACTTGGACAGCTGTCTGAATGATCACTGCCATGGACATGTACACATGAGGGACATTTCTCTGTAACATGTGTTGGTTAACCAGGCGTTGCTTGCTGTGTCAACTTCCAAAGTAGTAAGTGATAATGATGATACTTTCTGCCACCTAATATTATACCATAACTGTCCAGTCAGTATACACCACCAATTCATATGAAGGTCTCCACTTATAAGCCAATGACACATGGCGAGAAAATCAGAACATTTATCAATACCATTGTTCCAGATTTTTTGTAGAATTTTTTTTTCTGACATCTCTAGTCGGTTGTTATTGGCATGAAAACGTTCATATGTAAAATTAGATTCTGTCAATGTCTTTTTGTGGAAGATTTTATTAAAGATGTTATGAGGTCTAATAAGAATGTGATTATCACATTTTTCACATGAGGCAGAACAAAGAGGTTTTTTTGGAATTATTCAATATTCCATAGAAAGGGCTAGACATATTCCTTCAACTGCTTGAAGGCTTCAAGCAATCCAATTTAGAATGGCTGATCCATGAAACAGGTTGACATCTATTGTCTTGTCACTGCCAGAGAAAGAATTTTCTTTTTCTTTTTTTTATTTTCACAACCTTTTAATCCTACAAGAATGCTGTAAAATACTTTAAAACATTGTAGATGTAAGAGATTGCTCAGAACTTATGACTGAAATTTGGTTGGAACTCTCTGTCAACAATGTATACCCTTCTAGGGTTTCATGCTGATTCTTAGTACCCCCTCCTCAAGTTCCGTGCAGAATTTTAGAACTGCCCCAGGTGTAAGGCATTCGATATATTTTTTTAAATATTCTATACTAAAACACATGTGAAAAATTAGTATCAAACTCCTGCCACCCAAACATTGTGAAAAATTAGTATCTGGCTAAACTCCCACCGCCCAAACATTGTGGTTGACTGACTGATTTTTGTTTTCACATTGGACCAGTTGCTGCACAGAACTATTCCCTTTTGGTCAGGTTTGTCAAACTGCTCAGGCTTTTAAGGAAATCAGAACGCATTGAATATGAGGAAGCGAATGATCATGAAAAGAATTATTATTATTTTGTCAATGAAATGTCAGTCGGGAATTGTGATAAAGTTCTATAACCTGCTGCCATCCTGTTTTCTCTTCAACAAAGCTGTAATGGACAAATAATTCATTTTCCTGTATTATAACCAATTAGGAACTGTGGAATATCCAGGATTTTTTCCGGGGGGGGGGCAAACCATCAAGACATTTCCCCAAAAATTTTAATCACTACCAACAGCTTTTTTTGCGTGTCCAAATTGTAACACATTGTTAAAAAAATTCTTTCAGAATCTCTACCTGTTGTGGTTGTCCCTAAATTATTAATAATATTTAGTAATATGTCTGGATAATATGGTGAAAATGCTGGAAAGTTGGGAAATGTTTAAAATAGCTGAGGAAATTACTTTCTTGGAAGGCAATCCAGAGAAATTTATGGAAGATATAACTTAAAAAATTAAGCATTTCTTTGCAAAAATGGGAAAATCTAGGATCTAAAATCCAGTGAAATAGATGCTGCAAGGAAATTGTGAAATGTCTAAAAAAAAAAAAAAAAAGAAGCAGAGGAAGTTAATGTTTTCTCTTATTGGTAACTTAAGGAAGAAATATAACAGTGACAAAAAATGTTAAGGATTTCTTTACAAAATTGGCAAAATCCAGGACCATGAATGAATCTGTGGGGGGGGGGGGAAGACCTCAGAATAATTGATGTTGCAGAATTCTATGCATTCTGTTGAGATATAAACATGATAAATGAAAGCTCTTGAGAATTTTTTTCTTTTCACAGAAACATAACTGCAAAAATTATGGAGAAAATTTTGTTTCAGAGAAGCTTTTGGTTGTGGTTTAACTTAAATTTTAGGGAAATTTGAAATAACATTGTGTTTTTTTTTTTTATTGTATTGGTAAATTTGAGGGAAATAAGGTGCAAAATAGCAAAATTTCAAATCAGAAGATCAAAAAACCTTGCAAATTTTATTTGATACATATTTTGATAAAAACTATTTGAAAATACCTAAGGCCAGCAAAATTTCCAATGAACACACATTCAAGAACTGTCCAAATTATGCGTTGGACATTAAAAAAAATGTGTGGAATTTTTTGCAGATGCATGTCATTCGGGCCAGTCACAATAAGAATATTGTGAAGAAAAATTGGGGAAATTGTGAAGAAAAAATTAGGAAATTGTGAAGAAAAAACTGGGAAATCTGATGAAACTCTTCATATATATTGCTATTTCTTTTTTATTAATTTCCCCATTATTCTTTACCGTTTCCCCCAATTTCTGGTCGTTACCCCATTTTGCTCATCATTTCCCCATTTCGCTCATCATTTCTCCGTTTTTCTTGCCATTTCCCCATTTTTCCCCCTATTTTTGGAGATATATCTTCAAAAATTTCCCCAAAATCTTTTCAGGGGGGGGGGGCAAGAGAGAATATACCTGCAAATGGTTACAGAAAGTCTGTTTGCAGTTTTGTGAGATATTTCATATTCCTGCGACTGTTGCAACTTCCAAATGCCAGATCATGCAGTAAGCTTACAAGCCCAGCCCAACAAAGCCTCTATGATTATGAGTTGCTTTATGACGATGCAGGTTTTCCATGACTGGCTCTTTCCACCATCACATCAAAGACTTTGCTTCACCCCCTATGGTGTGTAGTGCATCAAGGCTTACAGTGATTTCTGGCAATTCTGAGACCAATCTTACAATTTGAAAGTGCAATAAGACAATGTATAATGACACAGAAAAATCAGCAAAGAATAATTTCGGAGAGAAAGATATGGGAATAGTCTGACCCTACTGCTGTTTTAGCATTCAAAATTTGGGTTGCTCAGGTTGTATATATTATGATAAATACAATGTTCACATTTTAGTAGTACTTGGAGATAGTAGTTAAAGAAGGTGATTTCCACTTATTTAAAAGTAGTTAAAGAAATAATAATGCTAGAAAGCAAATTACACTTTTAAGAAAAAACACATAATGAATGATCATCCTCATCTTCAGTATTTCATTGAAATAATCTTCAAATTGGCAATGACTCATGTTCTTACAATCAATGTATGTTCTGACTTGGCTTCAAGGGATCCTGTTACAAAGTAGCACTAGATTACCTTGTTTTGCATTGTTTGGCATCAACTATTTGTTGTAATCTCGAACCTCAGACCGGTCAGAAATGTGCAACTTGACACCAAAATTTAAATATGAATACCATATGAATGGTTGTAGGACCATTGTTGTTGGTTCACAGTACTGTATATTTTCTGTTATGGCGATCTGATTTGATCCAGTGTGGTGTTCCTTGGATATCTGTGAAAATCTCAGCACACTCCATGTATAGACCTACATCCACAGAGAGTATTTTGTTACTTCCTAATATCTTCTCTGAACAACTTAGGTCCTGGCCAAATGTCCACCAATGTACATAGACAATTCTCCAAGGAAACATTTTCTGATGACTGCCAAAGTTTGTTGAAGTAGATTGTATAAACAGTCAGTGAGAAGGAAAAACCCTTACAATGAATTTATATACCCAATGGGCACATCAATATTGCTGCAACGTTGTGATTACACCACAGTTTTGTTGACATTATGTTGAACTGTGTGGTAGAAACGACGTTGCCATAACATAGTTATGCAATTGATGTCAAAAGATGATGTTACCACGTGATGTTGTGGTAACATTTTCACATTGTTATGAAAACATCTCACCAATACCACACATTTTTATGTCACCAAAGATGAACCCTCCATCAATGAGCAACGTTGTCTTTATGTTGTGTGCCCCTGGGGTATTATAAAAACTGGCAATTTGTATGTAATGCGGCGTCTAAAAGTAGTTATACATGTGATGTAGTATACACAATAGGCAACAGTATTTCATAATTGTTTACTACTATCTGCTTTTTGTAGAAGAAAATCAAAGCAACAAGAAACTGTTAGGAAGTTGGGAAAGAAAGAACAAAAGGATGAAAGCTCATTGCACACTAGGGGAGAGCGGGGCACAGTGAGACGGCGGGCACAGTGAGACAAAGCCCGTAGCATCTACCTGGTGCTGTTTACAGATCAACCCTCTTTTGTATAGTACAAAAAAGTAAGTAAGTGCGAGTCTGACCTATATCCGGAATGCCTTCACAGGATATCGCGAGCGGAATTTCAATATTTTGGTTTTTAGCCAGTAAAAGTAAATAATTTTGCTAAACAACTTTTTGTTATAATTCCCAAGAAAAATGGTATAATGCAAATCAATTGCCAGGAATTCAAACCTTGATTATTTGTCTTAGCTTTGTGAGATGATGAACCACAATACAGGCATACGGTCCGCAGGATTCAAAAATTTTATAAAGAGAGCTGCATGGGGCACAGTGAGACAGTTTGAGGCGGGGCACAGTGAGACATCATAAAATACACTCGAAGCGAACTGAATGTAAGGCACAGCTTACAATTCACTATTAAAAACAAAATGCCTGCTTTAAACTACTGACTTTAGTGAGTAATATCCAAAGAGAAGCATCAGAAAGAATTTTGATTAGCATGTAACAGGTGCGGCAGGTTAAATAAGTCGTGCATATGTCCTGTGCGATGAAGTTTCTAAACATGCTCAAAAAAGGATCTAAAAAATCACATAGCCAGCTGCTTTTATAAGAGTACAGTAGTTTCTGTAGCAACAGTTGATGGAACAATTCCGCAGGTCCTGAGGATCGGCAGTTATGGCAGCAGATGCCCTGTCTCACTGTGCCCCGCCTGCTGTCTCACTGTGCCCCGCCCACGGGGCACAGTGAGACACTTAACGAGCATGGACGTAACTCAAAATTTCTCCAAACCTGTAAAAGGTAGGAACCAGGAACTACTGGACAATATACCCAACGTCATTATCTAAATTGTGGACATGATCTCATTGAACTCGTTACTACCAACATTTTGGAACACTTGAAAATAAAAAAAGTGTCTCACTGTGCCCCGCTCTCCCCTACATATATATTCACAGTCGTGAGATATTTAATACTTCTACAAACTCATGCAACTTTGCAAATGGCACATCAACCAGTTAGCTTACGATTCCAGCATCACACAGCCTCTGTGATTATGAGTTGCTTTGAAAAGATACTGGCTTTAACGATAACAAAACGATAACGATATACTTTATTTAGTCCAATATGGAAACTCTTGAGGTACAAGCAGGCTCAAGCATTACAATAAAACAATTACATGTGCAAAATCGTAAGAATATTTACATTAGTTAATCTTATATACATGCTTTCGATGACCTAAAATTGTAATATCTGATACTGGATTGTACAAAGCTTTTTCCATATCGGCTTGTTCTTTGTTTTGTTACTAAAAGTCTTCTGCCGGATCTCAACATCTGATAACTATTATTTAGAGGATGATTTTTGTCTTTCATGATCTTAATTGACATTTGATGTAATTTACAGTTGTATATATTTAGTAAACTTTGATTGTCTAACCCGAGTCTTTTGGCAATCCTGATAATTTTATTCAATTTTTTGTTATCCTTTTTACTAGATGCACCAAACCATGCTACAATACAGAAAGACATGACTGATTCTATGATTGAACGATAGAAGAGGCTGAGAATAACAGAATCCACCTTCAAGTTAGCTAAACGCCTTAGATAGCACACTCTCTGACAGCTTTTCCTATACAGATATTGAACATTCCCACTAAAAGTCAACTTATTATCAATGTGAACTCCGAGATATTTGTAGCTGTTTCCGTGACTTGCTCTAATTGTGGCATCATGCATATCGAACACACATTTATTGTCAAATTGACAAAACAATATTAGGAATGAAGATGCTTCTGTGTGAGGAACACTCATTTTTAAAGCAAACAGACCTTTTCAATTCAGTAGCATTTATGTAATTGCTATCACAGAAAGCACTTAATAAACTCCAATTTATTTTAACAGAATTCTGATTATTTATAAAAACTGATACTCTGTGTATATGATCACTGTGTTTGATTCTGGTGAAAATTGTCTGGTGAATTGTGTTTATTTTCTGGACAAATGAAAGGACACTTCAATTGCATGGCATTGTTCACAACAAGGAAACAAAATCTCCTGAATTCTCTTGTTTCTGTTTCTCTTTATTTCGCCTTGATTTCTATTTGTTCTTTTAATTTTGTGTCTCATTTTTTATTCTGAGTTCTGACAAATGGGATGAGCCAAATTTGTGGAACAGCGGGCTGAAGGATTTCATAATAAAATGTGGATGCACAGTAGCGGAACGGGAATTTTTTTGTGGGATTGACCTAAATAGAATACGAAGGGGGGGTCAAACTTTCTTAACAAGCTGAATTGGCTTTAAATATCCCCTCTATTGTTTTTTGAAGTTGAGGCTCTTCATTGGAAATGAATTATTTAGCAAAATACATAAATTGTGTAAAATTATGAAAAAAATCACATTTTCCATAGTCAAGATACAAAAAAATGTAAATTTTTTTGAAAAAAAAAAAAGGTCTTGTGTAGTCATTATATGGTAGCACAAGACTGTATATTGTTTGTATTGAGAATCAAAATTGACCCAGCTATACACTATATGGAACCTTTTCCTTGGATATATCTGTGAAAATCTCCACATGGGGCACACTGTCTCTACTTATCCTTGGAGAGCATTTTGTGGCTGTGTGATATCTATGCTATCCTCTGTGCAACTTTGGTCTTGGCCAAATCTCACAAATGTACAAAGACAATTCTCTGAGAAAACCTTCGGTGATAACTGTCAGAGTTTGTTGAAATACATTGTATAAACAGTCAGTAATATAGCCAGAGACCACCAGAGATTGAGAGGAATGGCTTCAGAGAAAGATGCATATGATAAACAATCAGCTGGAAATTTGTAAACAGTGAAACCCCGAAAGGAATTTGTTTGCATAACTTGCTCATAAGGCTGCTAAAGTGAGAAGTCTTCTTTGGTATGAAAAGACACAATGAAGGAGAGAAAACACATTAAGCATAATATCACAGTTGTAAGATATGATATATTTAATGCAAACTGTTGCAACTCTGCAAATGCTAGATCAAGCAGTAAGCTTACAGGCTAATTCCAACAAAGCCTCTATGATTATGAGCTGCTTTATGAAGATGCAGACTTTCCATGACTGGTTCTATCCGCTAGATCAAAGACTGTGTTTTAGCACCAGAGGTGTGTAGTGCCGTGTACATAATATCCAGTTATCGCACAGCACCGAGTGCAATATCAGTTTTTATGGCACCGAGGTGACTAATATTGCACGAGGGCGCAGCCCGAGTGCAATATTAGTCACCGAGGTGCCATAAAAACTGATATTGTACGAGGTGATGTGCAATAACTGTTATATCATATGGTTTTTTTGTGACAAATGTAAATAAAAGGGCTGGAATTCTGATGTCTAGACTCTATTTTGTGTTTCTTTTGACCCACGTTTTTAAATGTATCTCATCAAAATTCAATAAATATTTCACCCAAAAAAGGCTTCTCTCTTGTGGAATGATATATACTTGATGATGGGTCTTCTTTAAATTCATTTTACTATTTTTTTTGGCAGACTTTAGATCTCTTAACACAACAAAGTCACTGAAACTGGGGGGAAAAGGTTTTTCGGCCTCGTAATCCTTAATAGGCCTACTGACTAAAAATAATAAAATAAACATTACAAAAAGTCGATATCCACTTAGCCCTTTAAAATACATCTTTTGCCACCAAAATCATTTTCCTATCTATTTCCACTACTGGGTGGTGATTCATTTTTTACTAAAACCAGGAAACAATCTTGTGCTGCCGCAAGTCTGTGTTTCTTTTGAACTACATATTTAAAATGTATCTCATCAGAAATCAATAACTATTTCACTCACAATAAAATTTTTCACACTTTTGGAATCTAAAAATTATATACTTGATGATAGATATAATTTCGATTTTTTTATGAAACTTTATAGCAGACTTTTGACCTCAATACACAAAAAAATCACTGAAAAATCGGCAAAAACGCTATTTTTCGGTCACTTATTGCTTTATTCTGATAAAACAAATAATATAATCAGTACAAAAAGTTTATATCCAAATAGCCCTTTAATAGACGCATCTTTTGCCGCAAAAACCAGCTTTCTAACTGCCTCCGTTGCTCTGCATGGCATTTTTTAGTGAAATGAAAAAACACAATCTTTTTCTCTGCTTGTGGTTGCAGCAGCACTGAAATATGGTGCTTCCTCTCAGGTCCGTCCAATCTTTCACATGTTAAAAATGAGCGTGCAATATAATGCGTGCAATATCGTAGAATATTGCACGGCTGTAGGCCAATGAGAAGCGAGTATTTCCGCTAGCCATATGATATTGGGTAATACTGCTGTCTTGCAAATGTAAATTATGTCACGGTTTGTAACAATTTGATGATACAATAAAAATCTGCAGAAACATAACTGATCAAATAACCAAATAGAATAGTATTTACTTTAAATTGGTGTGGATTACAAAAGCAGCATTCATCATCTGGAGATTTGTTGTTGTTTTTGTTTGGAGATGCAAGCCGAGGGCCACTCCAATCTCAAGGTGTTGGACACAGCAAAGAAACAAGATCCCTGTAATTCTCCTCTTTTGTTTCTCTTTAATTTCTTCCTGCTTTCTTTGTTTGTAATGTTTTTGTAGCCTCCATTTCTTAAATTCTGTGTTAGACAAATTGGATCTTTGAGCTGCCTTGATCTCTGGCCTTCTTGCGGTTTTATCAAGAGCAGAATTTTATGCTTTTCTGCACTCAAAAAAGTTGTTGCTCTCTTGATCTTGATTAACAGATCTAAAATCAGGAATTGTAACTCCAGATTGTCTCTAGTGCCTCAAAGTGTCTTGGAGAATTGTTTTTACACACAAAACCATTTGTGGTTAATTTCATTTGAGATTTAATTTTGCATGCGTGTGATTTTAACATTACTTAGTGAGCCCGTTCCACATATACAGTGTTTTTGGCTGACGATTATTTATTTTCAGTGTTCAGTCAGATTGAGTGTGCTTTGACTGTCTTGATGGAAGTTTGTAGAGTGAAAGCCCCTACCAAATCAATTAGAGAAGAGCTCTTCCACCTGTCATTCTGCCAATTTCTATAGTGACTATAACCTGTCAACTGCAACTATTTAATAGTTGCAGTTGACAGGTTATAGTCACTATAGAAATAATAGTTACTATTATGTTTTGGAATAACTACAAGCACAGCACTGAAGATGTGATCGCCCCTTCTTCTTATTGCCATATCCCCCTCCTCTCCTAATTATCTTACTGAATGCCTAAATACAGGACAAAATGCCCTATCGTCCATGCATGTGATACAAGATGGCTGCCTATATCAGGATCTTTTTAGCAGGTTAATTAAGTAATCTCAGTGAACCACACTCTCTCCTGAAGGTCCACTGTCATTTGAACTAAAAGGCTGGCCCCAAAGCCAAGTGCTTACTTGAAACCTATTACACCTTACCCACTATATCATATTATTATTTTATTGAATTTGATGTCAATATAATGTGTTTAGGACATAACCTATAATGTAAGTCTTGTTTACCGAAAGCCATGATGTCTGTGGCTGTGATGACAAAAATAATTGCAAGCACAATGTTATGTGACTCCAGGCTTGAATTGCAGTAAAAACAACAAGGCCATTCATTTCAGTGCAGACGTGTTATAGCCTAAAAAGACCTCAATTCTTAAGGACAGAATGTCCGGGCAATACATTGTTCTTGTTGTGGCATTGACAGTTGTAAATACCAAGGTACGTGAAATTTTAGCATCTGGCCACCTTGGCTGGCACTTAATCCACCAACACATCAAAACAGTGGGAACAGAAAACATAGCTGGGTCTGTTGATTCCACAAACTGCTTTCTGTGCTATTCAAGATATAAAGCCTGACAGACAGACAGACAGTCAGGAAGAAGGAGCAAGATAGATGGATGGACAGACAGATGGATAGCAAGATAAAAAGCAAGATAGATAGACGACAAGATGGACATATTTTGACATATTTCCCATATGTAATCAAAGGAACATGAGTTGCTGTTTATTTTTCAAGCCACAGGCCCCTTCAATCTCAAGGTGTCGGCCACCGCAAAGAAACAAAATCCTCAACTTATTCTCTTTGGTTCCTCCTTTGCATCTTGTTTTTTTTTTTGCCTTTCCCTCCTTTTGACTTTGTGTTTGACAAATTGGACAGTAGAGATGTCTTGATCTTTAGCCATCTCACGTTTTTTTATCGAGAGCCAAATCTGACAATTAATTTCTTTGTTTCTCTACCTCTTGACTAATGAACCAAATATCAGGGATTGTATAACTCTATTTTCTCTCTGTGTCAATGAGACATTTGTTTCTAAAAACTTGAAACATCACACACACCACCTAAAAGGCCAAATATATGTTTCTACAATGGCACTTACAAAAAGTTGTCAACGCCAGCATCCAAATAGCTTTGAATTTTTGGGAGACTAATCTTTCACAAATTATAGCAGCAGAGTACGAGGTGAACTAGGAATTGAATCAAAGTCACACAGCAACAAAGGATGAACATTATAGTGCAGATCCACTGTATGTCTCTGTCGAAAAGGCCTCAATTCTAAAGTACAACAGCCTGAGTCATACTTTGTTCTGCTGTGGCATTGACAGTTGTAAATACCAAGGAACGGGAAATTTTACCATCTAATCACCTTGGCCGGTACTTTATCCACCAACACATCAGAACTGTTACATAGGCGTATCGGATTGCCCCCCCAAAAGTTTGGGAAACTGTAAGATTCGGGCAAAAAGGCTAAAAAATTCGGGCAGATGATTTAATAAAAACTACTTAAAATTAATGATTTCCAGGCTATTTAATTTGAAATGTTTATAAATTTAGATCATGAAATTCGGTTAAATGTCGCTCGCCCCCCAAAAATCGCGGGCGCCGTACGCCTATGTCAGAACAAAGTATAGGAACATACATTTGGTACTATTTATTTGAGGTTTTCACTGCTTTTCTATGAGCTGTAGATAGATAGAAAGCTAGATAGCTGGATAGCTAGATAGATAGATAGATAGATAGATTATGATTGTTTCTTCACATTATTGTGCCTTCTGTAAGACACATAGATACTTCATCAAAAATCATTGATCGTTGTCGACACCTCAAGGGGCTACTTAATAATTACAAGGCATGTATTACACAATAATTGTGTGCGAATGATTAATGAAGTAGTGAAACAAATATAATATATAAGACATATTATTCCTGATTTCCCAAACGTGCATGAGCGTTGTCACTTCAGATTATCTCTAAATGCCATTTCATGTACATGCCGCCTACTAATATTTTTGCATTTTTGCAACGTATGTAGAATAATGGTCTTAAGAATTTTTAATACTCGATGAGAAGCACGATTAATCTCACTTTTTAGGTTGATATTCTAAGATAGTGCTTGAACACTCCATAGAACATTCATAAATCATGATATAATGATTTTTTTATTCATAGACCATCAATGAGAAGGAGTTGAGTAACTTAATGTTTAACATTGTTTATGTCCTGGCAAGTCTTATCTTAAGTGGCCAAAATTAGTCTTCTGTCTATGTGAATACTGTGTTAGAATTGACAGTAGTCATGAAATGGCAAGTATAGGATATGACTCACTGAAGGGAGTCATTAAGCCATCATTAGCATCAAATCAGTATCAATACCATGACAAGTATTGGGATAAAACATCACTCTAAACTGTGAACATATATTTCCGATGTCACTCAATCTCATGATGGTTGCCTGTTTGGTTGACAGTGAAATGCTGTAGTCATTATGTTCTTTTATTCCATATCCCACTTCTGACACCAATAGATATTGGTGTGCGAACACCTTCAGCATAAAGTTGCATCAAAGTTTGATATACCGGAAAGCATCACAATCTTGACACAAATTGCCACAATGGATCGAGTTACCTTTGGTGATTAGCTGCATGAAAGTCACTAAGGAAGAAACTCAACCCTATCAGCGTGCCTCGGCGGTCCAACGTCGGCCCGAAGCTGGTCCGATGCTACTGACATCGGACTGACGCTGGGCCGACGTTGGACCGCCGAGGCATGCTGACCGGGAAGTTGCCTGTAGCTGATGAAGAGAGTGTTCACGCGTTTACTGCCAGAGGGCACTGTGTCTCGGCATTCTGAATTCTCGTCATGAGCAGTTTTGATGTTGTGATGTTTACTTCTGCACCTACTTCAATTACTTTGTACCTTTTAGCAAAATTGTTTCCTCGCAGCATAAATATTAACTGTATCTAATAGACTCTATTTGATGTGATGAGCACTATAAATGTTGGAGTTACTATTAGGGTGCATCATCCACTAAAAAATATTGGCAATTCAACTTCTTCCCAAAATAAAACTGTTGCGGTACCATTGACAATAAAATGTGTGAATATTACCTTAATTGAATGATACATGTAGGTGATATTTGGTCGAATTGCTTTGAATCTTACGAGAGATGATATACCATCCAACTGATTCACTTATAATTTGACATTGACAGATGTATCTTTCCAATTGTATAAATATCTATATATTTTAAAATTATGAACAAGTAAGGTATTGAGAGTATATATTTCCCCGGCTGTTTTAACTTCTAACATTCACAAAATTATATTTGAATCGTGGACTGTGGTGGAACCAAATCACAGCTAGAGGAAGGCTCTTTGCTTGTGTACTGATTTCTTTAAATGATCGAATACTGTTTACAAAGCTAAAGTAACACATTGATCTATTACAATACAATTCCTTTCTTTCCACTGCACTGCAAATCACTTCTAATAAGGACCAATTTGTCTCCAGAATGGATTCTCCCAACTCAATATCAAGGTGTCTGTACGCTGAGAGCTTCATCTTCGGTCTCACATCTGGAGGCGACTTCCTTGAGCTTGATTTATTTAGGGGCTGGTAATTAGTGAGAGAGAGACAATAGCCTTGTAGTCCCACATGTCCTTGTCGCAATACAACCTTGTTTTAGTACTGAAAAGAATAATGAGCTCATTCAGCAAAGCATGGATTTGCAAAGCACCCAAATCAACTACAGCATTACAATACATAATTTCACGATGTTCGGTCAGATCCCATAATCTAGCTCTCAATTGATTGCTTGATATAAAACCACCTAAGTCTCTTTAATGGCAATTATACCATTATGGAAACAAAAAATAAATGTAATTTTACAACAGTGACTGGTTTTACAGTGCAAAACTACAAAGATAATTTTGTGCCAAATGATGTGATATTGAAATTATTTTCTTACCTATGCTGGCAACACAAGAAACTATGATTATGTTTAATCAATTTAGGAAAGTATTCATTCAGTGAAGGAGTCAACTGGCGAACAAGCCTTCACATTTGTTATGCAGATTAAGTTTATTCGGTCGACTTACGTATCCTGAAACTGTGAATACATAAATTGTGGTAATTCTATTACCCTTGATTGCAGTTGCATCATTCAAGTGCAATTGAATCTCAACAACTGATCAACCACAATTGCACTAAATCAATTACTGATCAATAGCAACTTCTCTTTCCAAGGGGATGACGTGGCAGATGCAGACATGCTGCCTCATTCGGCCGGAGATTTCATCCCAAAGAACTGCTGGAATTTCTCAATTGGAGACTGGAAGAGGTAGGAATTCTACAGTCCCAACTAACCCAATGATACCTCAGAAACACAGAATGCATGCAATTGCTTCAGGGTATTTAAATATTGCCAATTGAATAAGTCTAATTTCCAATGCGGTCCTAGTTTATGTTACAAAGAAATTTTCGTGTTTGGTCCAATCATAACAAAAGATGTTTTTGATAGGGACTCATAATGACTTGCATGCTTTCACTGCATTCTAGCCTATTACTATGTTTTGTGTAGGCTAGGAAAAGAAATTGTGCTCCTTCCCATCTGACACCTTGCCCCCTATTACTTTTTTGTTCTGCCCAACCAGTGCAACCACCCCCATAGGTTTGCAAATTCCTTTGGCTGCAACTGACCTGTTTACAATGGCCACCTCTCATTACTTATAGGCCTATTCGAAAGTGTGACACATTTGCAAGTAAACCTTTTAATTGTTTTATATCCACACAATTACATCCCAAACAGCCCACCTGAGGTGATGTGATATAACATTTCAATTGTCTCCATGGTATTTTTAGGAATGCTAAAACCACATATAAGCACTTTTCCTCTCTTTTGAAAGAATACTTTTCCAATGAAATGACCCATTTCTCTTTGTTCTTTTGTCAAATATGGAATTTCTGTGCACCAGGACAGTTTTTGACCAATTTCAATGTCCTCTTAACTATAAACTCTGTTTAGACATATCTTTCAGTGCCACCTTAGAGATCTTTGCAGATTAGCGGTCCAAACAGTTTCAAAATGAACATTCAACTTGCTCTTGTGATGTCACTGGCTTAAGAATGTTTTCATGAGTTTGTTTGTGTCTGTTATCGTAAGATCAGTTTATTCAACATATATCAAATCTGGCAGCATAGGTGTGAATAAACAAACTTATCAACCAATTTAAAGTATGTACCTAATAAGAAGATTAGGAGACCAACAAATACGAGTAAATGTCAATGACATGGCAAGGCCAGTTTGCAAATTGAAAAGAAGAAAATACTTTTTTCCAATGGACCGCCAATCTGCAAAGAGCTCTAAGTGAGTGAAACGAGTGATTTTTTGCCCATTGGGTCAATGCTGAAAATCCCTCAACAATACTGCCTGTGAAAGCATGAATTCTCCTCAGATGTGATGAAGAAATATTGGGTCTTAAAGGACGATATTGAGGTGTGGGAGTTACAAATAACTGCCAATTTTCTCTTTTGCACCTGGAGTTACATACGGTTGAAGTCTTTGATTAGTAAGTGAGTGAGTTTGTGTTTTACACACCATCATCACCATTGTGGGCTATTTAGAGGCTACAATGAGTAAGTGAAAAGCCAAGGCCAATATGATTTCAATGCAGACTTCAAGTTCAAGTTCAAGTTCTTTATTGGAAAATAATTAGTTAGCAAAATACATAAATCATGTACAATTATAAACAATTAAATTTTGAGTTCACTTACTTATCAAGCACTTTGAACCATTTAACTGTTGGTAGAACAAACAAAATTGCAGCCTTTTGTGTGCCGCATACTTGAAATAGCGGCCTTTATTATCCAATATGTTTTCTTCTCATCAGATAGCAGTCATACTTCCATAAGCATTTTGTTTTGGGATGTTTAGTATTCACCCTGTGGCAAAACAGCACCCGTTTCACTCACTTACAGACAGTACTGTATAACTACTGCTTTCTTTCCATAAATATACAATACATGCACAAAAAGCATTGGAAACCACTTTCAATTCAATACAACTCTCTTTACTTAATAATCATATATAATATGATAATACATATTATAATACATCACAAACAACTACCAATCTTAATTTTAGTTTGAAATGATCACTTCATCTTCGTTATGTTCAAGAACGTTAAGACTGAAATAAGAAGTTAAAATATTACAGAGCTCCCATTATTTCAGCATATTTGCCTTTTTACAATGTCCAAGAGTAGTTTTGCCAGATCTGTCTCATGCAATTTCTACTGAGCCTGACATTGTTTTTGATTTACGATCAATGAAAAGCTATAAAAATGCATTTGTAGTAACTCTATGAACTTTATTCATTATTCTGCGTTTATTCCGGTTCTTAGTCAGTTGAGAGGCTTGCAAGATGAGATTCAGAACAACAACCATTGAAGTCTTTTAGACAATGATCCTCAAGGTTTCTCCAAGCATTAATGTTTGTGTTTTTATGTACATTGTCTCCATTTTGAGATTTCCTTAACTCTATACCCTTTCAACGTTATTAAATCAGTTATTCAAAATGGGCCATTTCATCATAACCATATCAAATTTTACTTTAATATTTTGATCAGTATGGAATGTTCTCAATGATTTTAAGAAATATAAAGCTCATTTGTAGTTGGAGGGGGTGTTATGAACTTATGATGACACCAAAGAGTCATGCTTGTGTTTTGTGAAATTGAAACAAACAACCTAATGACTCTGAAAGATGTACAGCTGTGGTTGGTTGAAGAACATACAGGGCTGAAAATTTGCAAAGTATTCACCACCCGCTCTTAGATGCCACGATATGAAGTTGATAGAGGAGTGGAGAGTGAAAGCCAATAAGGATACCATCGCAGAAGTATGTGCATGATATAACAAAGGCTAGTGTGGCTGTGCTTTTCAGCAAGCATATTTCCGATTCTACCCATTTTCCAAGCGCTATACATGGTACTCTGTTTGCAAACGTGGTCTCTTACTGTAAGATGACTGTCAAAAGTCTAGAACTGCGTAAATATAAATACATGTAGTGCTGGAAAGAGTGCTGTGAGGAGTGTGCCAGAGATTGTGGTTTTTGTATTTAGTCTGTGAAAAGAGCTGACAGTGATAAGATATTATATGCATATGATTGAATCATATTGGTGTTAGCTCTAATATGTCTGAAAATGTCAGACAAATGTCAAGCAAAATTAAAATGATGTTATATTACATGAAATTATCCAGCAAAATTGAAACAAATTACAGCAGACTATTATTATGAGTGTCAATTAAAATTTTTAACAATCTTTTAGAAATAATTTTAAGCTGTTTTGTTCATTCTAGACATTCAGCCTTAATTCGCTTTTTTCTAAGACGTGTATACTACAGCGAAAAGTGACATTAAAAAAGTTATGACACCACTTTACCCTATATATAACATGTTATTGCGGTTAATGCCAGGAATCTAGAAAGATCTTACCACATAGGAGCACCATGTCTTGGTATAAGGTATTTCTTGAGTTTATAAAGCATACAAACAATTTTTCATGATATTTGGCACATGATCCCTAAAGCGGAGTCAGAATCAGACTAATAGCATTATTCTTGAGACTGCTTCTTGGAGCTGAAGATTATGAGCGGAAACTTTGAAACAATAATACATTTGGCAATTTCCTAAAGCCAGCTCAAAAGTGATATCTTGCCACCTGGCTGTCGTTTTCACATTTCTCATTGTTATTTTGAGAATTCTCCCCTTTTTGAAAATTGTGAGAGTTATACCTATATTCTGATATTTTTGCGGGACAAAAATAATGGATGTTCATATTCATATTCAATCATTTCTGTGGCTATGTACTAGTGGGTAGGTTTTAGTCTATATCTTTAGATCAATAATACGGTGGAACCAAAATTAAGAATACATATAATCATATATTGTGTATCAAACTACAATGTAACTCTATCAATTTCTATTTTGACTTGACTTGCATCGTGCCAGTACGTTGCATGTCCCTGTTCAGCCAGGTAGCTCTTTTGCCTTCAGTGTGGATGGAACTGCACATTTATTTTTTGTGACCAACATAATGATGATGACTATATTACGCTCTGAATTTGAAGCACAAGAAAACACTCTTCAACCATTACGCCATGGAGGATCAATGTTAAATTTATTAGACTGAGGCTTCTTCTTCTTCTTCTTCTTGTGGTGTGCGTGTCCCGGGTCGCCGGGTTAGCTCGACCTGGTTTTAGACAGGGAGCAGCACTTCTTGGTGGGTCTTAGTTTCTATGCAGTATTCTGGGCTTGTTTTGGATTTATTTTACTGCTTGATCTATGTTCTTCCAATTATTTCCATTATCTTGGTGATCTTCTTTGCCATAATTCTGTATGGTTTTCTTTTGGGAAAATAGTAGGGTTTTTGTGACTGTGAGATATTGTGGTGTATTTCTCATTCAGGCGGAATTGAACCCAGGACCAGCGATTGAAAGCCCAGTGCACAACCGCTAGGTTCCCCCCCCCCCATCTCGTGTAGAGCTCAGTTACGTTCATAAGTAGCCATAAATAGCTAATGTCTATATATAGTAAATCAGTCCTCAACTTAACTGTGGTCTGCAATGGCTTAATTCTGCTATCTGGAGGCTGCAAAAGATTATATCTCTCTGGGAACCATTTATGCCCTGAAATATAGTATGGTGTTCCAAATTAAAAGTATCCAGGGAATTTTGCAGTTGTGAAACTTTTATGTTACTGAATATGGCTACCGCAAGTAAGAGACAACAGGGAGTTGAGTAGTGGACAGTACCATATAGCCACTTGCAGTTCTATATAGTTATTTTTAGATATGAGGCAATGGGGTTGTGGGCACCCTGAAATACCCCAGCACTGGCTGCAGAAATCAGTCTTGGCTGGGCTTCCCCACAGGTGAGTGTCTCCTTGTTAACTCTGGGCTTCAGGTGAAATGGGCTAAAATAATTAAGATCTAACATGTATCATAATAACATCTGATATATAATTGTACATCAAATATGTAACTGAGAGAAATGTGATATTGAATAAATAGTTGTGTTAACAATTATGTTGTTTGTTACTGCTCAGCTATGATTGTTAATTTATGAATATTAGCATAATGTAACAGAGGGAGCAAAATGGACCCTGGTCAGACACGGTCACCGGTCCTCACACCATCACTGCCAAGTGAGGGCTATTATCATCTGTCGCTATTGTCTCCCCAGATATATATTTTTGATGATGAATCTATGTAGTGATTAGATCATGTAATGAGTATAACATAACAGCACAGAAACCCTCTATATTGTATGGTGGAGACGGTTTGTCTGATAGGGGTCCACAGAAAATGACATCATGTTGAAATTAATGATATTCCTAGTTAAATAGTATTTGTGAAGTAAAATTTTGCCCTTGAAGCCAGAGGGGAGATGCTTGTGGGGTTGGTCAGCTGGGATTCGGGTCCTCCTCAGATGCCAGATCCCTAGTTACAGCTGCCTGGCAGCTATTATCTGTGCTACTTAACTGGTTAGCCCAAGAAACATGTCCTATAAACAGACATGTGCATGTGGTGTTGGATCATGGATGTTTGGATGTTTGGATGAATGTGCTTCTGAAGAGGGGTGTTGCAAAGTAGGTTGCCAGGTGTGGGTCTGTGTGATGACCATGCAACAGCACACCCAAGGTTCAGAACAAAAATTGTTAAATACTGGTGATCAGTTGAATACATATATATTGTATTGATGTTTGGCTTTTACCCAGCCTGAGTGGCACAGGGATGTTTTAGCAGGATTGGCATTTGTGGGGGACTCTCTACGTTCTATGTTTGTTTAGTCAAATGTTTGTCTTTTAATATAAAAATAATAACACAACTATGTACCATCCTTGATATAACCTTTTTGTGAGCTTTCTGTGTTGCAGCATTATCGTTAAGAGAAAGAAAGGACAATGCTGTCATATCACTTGCACATCAAATACCATGGAAGAATTTCATCAATATTCATGGAAAATGTGGACCAGTGCTGTCATAACATCCTCACATCGATATCATGGAAGACTTTCAACAAATAATCGCTTAAATGACAATTATCAAGGATTATTTATATTGAGCAGTAACCATGGAGGCTATACTGAACGAAGTAGGTGTGGCTTCTGTGGTTTTCTGCTCAATTAAGAGACATTCTGTTGTTGATTTATGACAGTGCTTTTGTGACTTTATCATCATAAATTTTGTATTATATTACTGTCTATCATTAATAATATTGGTTAACGTGGCTGACACTCACCTGGATGGCTCACTGGCTTTACCAGTCAGGTGCCATGACCTATTGCATCATTAAGTCCCTATCATTTGATGTATCTAAGGTTAATTTTTTCATTTTTGTTGTTGTTCAATCTATGCGGGAGATTGCAATTGCTTGTGGAAAGCAGTTATTGCAAAGTGTCCTTGTATTAAGTGATAGGATAAGTGGGAAAGCTGGAAAGTTATACCAAACTGGTTAAAGATAAATATGGGTTCTAGTTTTGAAGTTGATCTTGGAAGCCACAGCTGCTACTTCAAGGAGGGTTTAAGAAGAAGGGGTGATGCTGAGTAGGCTTGGTTTGGCAGGACGGATGCAGTCAGGACTGAAATGCACGTGGGTTGACTTGGTCCGGTGTGGTGACAAGTCATGAAGTTAAGGGGTTGGGTGATTCCTTGGAAGTAAGAGCTGACGGCTTATCAGGAGACAAAAGCAAAAACTAGGTCAACACCCGTGAGTATAGGTCACAAATTTAATTTAAAAGTAATGATGATACCATATAGCCACTTGCAGTGCTATATAGTTATTTTTAGATATGAGGCAATGGGGTTGTGGGCACCCTGAAATACCCCAGCACTGGCTGCAGAAATCAGTCTTGGCTGGGCTTCCCCACAGGTGAGTGTCTCCTTGTTAACTCTGGGCTTCAGGTGAAATGGGCTAAAATAATTAAGATCTAACATGTATCATAATAACATCTGATATATAATTGAACATCAAATATGTAACTGAGAGAAATGTGATATTGAATAAATAGTTGTGTTAACAATTATGTTGTTTGTTACTGCTCAGCTATGATTGTTAATTTATGAATATTAGCATAATGTAACAGAGGGAGCAAAATGGACCCTGGTCAGACACGGTCACCGGTCCTCACACCATCACTGCCAAGTGAGGGCTATTATCATCTGTCGCTATTGTCTCCCCAGATATATATTTTTGATGATGAATCTATGTAGTGATTAGATCATGTAATGGGTATAACATAACAGCACAGAAACCCTCTATATTGTAATAGGATTAAGTGGATTTTAAAGGAATATATTCAGAAGGTGTTACAAACCTGACAGACTACATCCTGCATTCTCAGAGCAAAATTTACAACATCTAGTTTACTGAACCTGCATAGGTTTACTAATTCATTGAGTGCCTAAGTTAAGTAGCCAAACACTACAGCAATATAGTCAACTGGAAATGTCATAACCGGAAACCGGTGATTGATGCGCTGCCCGGACTGAGTCCTAAGGGTCAATCACACATGTATCCGTAGTCAGTGTATATCCCTCTGTGTAATATTTCAGTCAAATCTTGGCTCACAGGATCACTGCTGTCTTGGCTAAATACACATTTCCTGGCCATCCCACTGACCCAAACTATCCACCTGTTTTTGATTTTACTCTCCTGTCTTTCTGCCCAGGAGTAATTTACCAGCTTGTTATTGCTCTCTTATTTACGATTGGCAACACTGCTCTTGCATCTATCTATCTATCTATCTATCTATCTATCTATCTATCTATCTATCTATCTATGTGTTTAGCTGTCTATCTATCTGTCTATCTATCTCGAGGCCTTCCCTTCCTTCCCCCACTACATTCGGCATAATCACGAAATAGCCCCCGCCCTCCGACAACGGAATGAGCGAGACCATTGAAAAGCATAGGCTGCCACTCATTCTGTCAGATGTGCGGGGCTTATTTCATGATTATGCCCAACATTCCTCCCTTCATGCCTTTTTTATTCCTTTGTTCATTCCTTCCTTCATTCCTTCTTTTCTTCCTTCCTTCCTGCATTCTTTCTACCGAATTTGTAAACACAGGATCTAGCTGGCACTAGGATGCTTTTAGGACAAATTTAGTATAAACAAGTTGTTGATAACAGCTAACTTTTACAGTTAACATCAAACAGGACTGCTACAAGGTGTTTCATGTTTCTCACACCTAGTTCCATGTGATAAATGGACATTCTTGAAGTATAAAGTATATGCTGACCTGCTTTTTTCACTTCATTCTTTGAACAAGGCAAACTTATAACCCATAGTCACACTGTTGTGACTCATAGCATAGAAATAGTAGCGGTCACTTGGCAAAAGCATCTAACTAAAAGTTATAAACAGCTAGCTAGAAATCGAAGTGTACAGAGAGTGTCCTAGTGGGCGTTAGAGTAGCTTGATATGGCAAGTGGCTCATTACTGCCCCTTGACTGACAATATGATCAACAAATTCAGTCCTTGTTGGTCCTTCCTGTCACAGGTGGCGGGGGTCATCAGCTTCCACGTTCGCAGCTCAGCAAAAGCTGTTTTCACACAAGTGGCATAGTAAATTATCTTCCGAGTATACATTTAAGAGCCACCGATTAGTGTCACAAGGTCGTAATTAACAATACATCAGTAAGTGCCGTTGTCACAGTATAATATCCTCAGTGGTCAGGGATGTTCAAGTGGTTTATTGTTCCAGTTCTGGAACATGTGTCACTGACAAATTAACGATAATGGTCAACGTTCTGCGGGATCCATCCTGGTATTGTTCCGGTTTTTGAGCATGGCCATCATGCCGCGGGGTCCATCCTGGCTGGGGAACGGTCGTCCAGGGTTACGGGTCTTCAATGAACTGCCGCCAGTCACCCGGTTTCAAGGTAGCCCTGCCTTGGTAATGGTGCTCAAGGAAGCTGGTCCTGTGTATGTCATTGACGCCCGACATCCATCCAACCGTCCATCCCAAATAGACCCTGAAAAGACTCAGAAAGCAGCATAAGGACATCTCCTTGGTAATAGAAGTTGTCATGCTTCAATGTGGGGTAATTAATAAAACACATAAACATGTGCAACCAGATTGGTTCATGTAACATGGAGCTCGCGGGCTGGCTCCCTCAATCCAACGGCAAACATCATGCAATAATAAACAAACAGTATCAAACAATAAATACTGGTCATCTAAGGTTCATTTACTTATATAAGATATTTTAAAGGTAAGCATTCTGTTGCTAATCAAAACTTATGGATACTCATCCCTTGCATAATGTAACAGCAAACAATTGTAAGTGATTATACAATGCAAAATATAAGGCAAACAGCGATGATGGCTTCTCAGGGACACAGCCATTGCTTTAACGTAAGACAAGGTGAAGGTGTCCGGCTAGTCAATAATTGTGGTGCAACACATGCATACAAACAATGTTGAGCAACCTTTTGGTTTTATGCTCAAAATATTTTCTACATAGACTCACCAAAGAGGTATGGTACCGAGTCAGTAAGCTGGCACTGGCACAGTTGCAGAAGCGAAAGCTCGAGCTGTTATCCATAGACAAAGGTGCAATAAGGTTCATTATCATAGTAAAACTTAATTTAAACAATGTGTGTCAGAGCAGCCGCAGCATGGCACGACAAGGACCCCCAAGGGCCAGCGCCCCAGTCAGCCACCAGCAGGTCACCATAAAAAGAACAAGTGGTTCTCGTTATTTAAATTAATAAAAGGTTCTCTGGAGCCAACCATCTGCCCATGACATCAAGTCATCAACCTCAAAAAGCAAGCAAGCCAAGTCAGATGCATGTTCTGTCTTTTTCAATGTTCTAACTTACAGTTTACATGTGTCTGCTAGCTGAGTGCTGTTGGGCACCTATGGTCACCTTTGTTGCATTATTACTCCCATGCCATCAAAAGTCACTGCGGGCACAGTCTGCTGATATGTCAAGCAAGCAGGTGTCGTTGCAGGTGTTGCATCAATGGGTTCCAGCAGCCCCTCAAGTCGGCATTGTTCGAGCATGTTGTGAGATGTAGCTGTGTTTGAAGCCTGTGAAGCCCATGCTTTTGTGATGTGCTGCCCCATGTTATCATAGTGTGTGTTGAGGTCATTGGCTGGTCAGGTAATTTTTAGTGATGCCCTGGTGTGTTTGTATATGTTGCCCCACTTAAGGTGTTGTGTGATGGTCTGGCTGGTGACTTGTGTGTTGCTGTGGTTTTCACTTATATATATATATATTAGCAGGATCCTGATGAGCTGTGCAGCTGTTTAGAGGTGCTGCATTGAGTGAGATGGTACTGCTCGGTGAGGTCCCTTTACAAAGTTCTGAGGCCACGTGGTGGGTAATGCTGGTGTCCAGGCACTTGGAGGCAGCAGCAGACAGACACAATTTAGGGCAATATGCCATTTAATGGTTCATGCAATAATAAATTAACATCGCATCTGGCCTAGCATTCCCAGCAATTTCAAGACATCCGCCCAGGTCTTAAGGTTAGGCTATAAACTGAGAACAATTTGAGAGCTTATATAATAGTTAATAAAAGGAAAACATACAAATTTCAATAATTTTGGGAGTCCCATTTCCTTAACTCCATGTTTCATGCATAACACCTTTTATAATGGTGTTAGTATCTCTTTAATTGGCAGTGGTGGTGTTTATTGAGTTCACCCCCACTTAACATCAGTTTTATTGAGTAAACAAATACCATGGCAAGGTCCATGTAGCTGACAGAGTGCACCCCCCGTCAGGCCAAGCACCCCAGCTGCAGGTGCTCTAACTAGAGTGTTTAGTCACCAGTATTTACCCCTTGAGTAATTGATGAGGGAGAGTTACTGGCAAGTTGTTTGTCTATTTCCCATCATCACCTTCCATCTACCTATATACCTCAATGTCATCTGGTCCTGGGTCGTAGCTCAGACCCTGGGGCACGTTACCCCAACAGCAGCCCATGAAACAACTAACCTTACAACTAAAATATTTATAAGATCATATGTACGCATGTACTATATGATAACAGTAATATGTAAATATGAGACCTTGAGAAATTGGTTGTATAATTTTTATTTGCATTTTTGCTGAACTAGAAGATTTCCTACAGTGTGGATCATTACTTACTGGACAGAAAATTCCTTGATAGGTTACGGTGTGCCACTTCCTGAATATGTATCAATTACATTAATTATATAAAGGAATAATTACTTCTTTAGACAAAAAGAGGTATCCTTTGAAGTGCAGTTAAAAAGGGTCTTAGGGTTCAGTGTTTCTTGGTAAGTTTTCTCTGAAGCAGTGGCGTAACTGGGGGTCTCGAGTGGGGGGGCACCTGGGGGGCACGCGATTCTCTGGGGGGGCACCCCTTATACTAATTGTATATTTTAGTCAGAGTTGGAAAGTTCATATGGGGGGGCAACCTGGGGGGCACAGGTCCAATATGGGGGGCCATAGGGACGTCACTGCTCTGAAGATGTTCAGTGCAAGTTCATATTATAATAAAGGGTCAGTATGGATCCCTGTGGTCAGCATGAGTGATATTTCAGAACATTACAAAAACTAATAGACTACTAATGCACATGTACGTGGGTCAAAATTGCACTTTGATGTCCAAGGGTCAGGAAGCACAGTTTTTATGTGCAGTGGAGGTAAATACCGGGTTAATGCTTTTAGGCGTCATTGACATCACGCAGTAAAAAACACCCAGTATTTCTCAGAATTCACACAATCGTATTACCCGGATTAATGCGGAGGGAGTATGAGATACAGACAGAACAATCATATAAACAAAAGAGAACTGCCATCTGCCTGACAGCAACCACAATGAAAATAAATGGCAAATAATGACATTTTTCATTTTTTATACACTTCCATTAACTTTTTCTTTCACTCTTCTTGATTTCAGCACACCAAACTCTGTTTAGTTACTAAATTGTACACATGCCAAATGATTCCTGCGAAAAAAGATCCTGCGCAAGACTTTTTAACTTCAAATTATGCAATAAACGCCCCAAAATCAGCTATTTCTGATCAGTGAATCTGTGACGTTAATGACAAAATATGATGCTTCTGACACTAATGGCTGGTTAAATTACTCCTGAGTCTCTTACTAGTGCATGCAGTTGCACATAAGTTAGTAAAATATCATAAGTGCAAAAATTATTGAAAAAATTTAAGAATTAAATTGTATTGTTTTTATACATACGCTGCTCCCAGGAAAATTACTGAAGTGATATATACTGCTGCAACAGTGCAAATAAATCAAGACTTCCAAAATGCTTGTGGCATCATATTTGCCAATAACTAGTGTCACTTCAATTGGGATTTTAGAGTGATAACACCAAAACTGCAATTACCATCACACATAGTTCATTAAAACCATGTTCGTTAATGACATGTGACGTTCATGACAATTTTAAACATATATTTCATTGAACCAGTGAATACATTATATGATGTCAATTGTGGCTCACATTCAGACTTGTGTACAACAAAGCAAAGCTCCACAGTGATTTTTGTCCTGATATTCATAGCCAAAATTAACCAGGAGGGTGCTTGTTAATGACAAATCAAGGTAGGACAACTGACATGTTGCTATAAATAGTGTAATTATCTTTATTCCATGCAGTTTATGGACTTGCAGATGATTCAGTCAGCTTATAGGGTTCCTCTAGGTCATCAAATTGAAGTTGTAAGAAAAAATGTTTGTCAGTTGATTTTTTATGAGAAAAATCACTGTGTGTGACGTTAATGACAAGGCATTGAAGACAAAGACATCAGAGCCCCCTGTTGTTGGGTAACAATATTCGACAAGCCATTGGTTTTGGAATTTGAAAGGGTGTTGGTCAAGGTCCAATTCGAGGTACAAATGGGGTTGATTAATTTAAAAGGAAAATTATATGAGGTGATTTGTCAAGGAAAATGCTAGTGGAGACATGCCATTTTCAGGTGGTAGGGCACTTTCATTCAATTTTTGGAAAGGATAAAAGTTATCTGCTACACATTTCTGGTGCCAAATTTTTTGCTGATATGTTGCTCTAAAACAAATGACCACCATGACCCTTGTATGTACATTCATGTCCGTGTGAATTGCTCTAAGAGCTGGAGACAAGAATTTCAGCTTTACCAAATTTTGACCCACGTGTACATACTATGAAGCAGCAAGTGGCATAATGTCAATTGTTTAGATAATTCCCAATTTCAGAATTCCAAATTCAGGTAAAACCTTTCCAGTTCATATAAACTGCTCACAAATGCACACCTCTTTTAAAAAAGAGACATAACATATAAACTACTCAAGATTGTTTGTGACATTCAAAGCCTGCTATTTTGAAAGTTTGAAGAAAATCCATTGGTTTTTCAAAGAGCCAGACGTTTGTAAGATTGTTTCAAATTTGGGATTCACAAAGTTGAATGAGACTGTAATGTGCAGAATACACACCACTTCCACACATTAAAGATTTCAAATTGTCAACAAAGAAGTCCAGCAAGAGTGCACTGCAAAGAAATGTCACATTGGGGTAATTGTGCAAGCTCACGGGACAACGTTTTTGAAAAGGATGAGAAATACAAAATGTGAAAAACATCTACTTAGCCTAAAATTCAACCAAATCCAACAAAATGCTGTAAAAATGTTTGAAAAATTGATTCATTATCCGTCAACTCCAAAAATGGGACTCTGATGGACTTAATGCACTCTGATGGACTTAATGCACATGTCGGTGTACTGTATATCCTGCAAATTGTTCTCTGGCCAGACAAAAAACAGGTAAAAAAAACATTCCATCAGATGGACAGTGTATCTAGTGAGCAGGGTAATGCTAGGCGAATGAGGCAATAAGAACATTATATATTTAGATTTCGTGGCTAACAAAAATCCCTTTTAGTAAGTGTCATTATCTGGTCCCTTATATCAGGCAGATAGTGTTGCCCCCTTTATTTACTATCCCGCACCTTCATCCACGCATCACTACTTAAATTGTCACCAGCTGCAGGAACCTTGTGAATGCCAGAAACTGAGAATCTTGTGTAAGCTTGCATCACATGACAAGAGATTTTGACAAGAAAGGTTGTTAAAACATTCTATTATATATTTAACCTTTTCTTTGACATTTCCTAGTGTTTGGCAGTTTACATAATTTTGAGTCCTATCAAAACTGTTTTCATTTTCGAAAACTAGGATAAGCAATCTGCAGATATATAAAAGTTACCTCTGGCTTTTAAAAGTGATACCATACAATTGTGAAGATTAACATGTGATTCTTCCATTTCGATCAAAAGGTCATGTTGAAATGTCAATCTGTCTTACAAAACAGCATGAGCAAGTAAATCTACCAAATACCAAACAGAACATTTATCTATAATGTTACCTTGAAAGGCTTGCCTTGTCTGTAAAATGTCCTAAAATGCCATTATTCAATGGAAAGTACAATGTATTACATTTTGTCATTTCCTTCGAAGTTATGTGATTTCCTTGTCTGAGACTTGTTTTTCCTTGACCTTTTTTTTTAATTTGAGAGAGGAAAAGCTTTGAGACATACCCTGGCTTCTAGTTACCTCTCTCTTGCTCTTGCCAAAATTTCCTGACCGACTAAATGCCAGTGGCACTTATATGATTCAGCTCCGCCAATTTATAAATTGAGCGGCATTGTTTTGCCACCTGAAGGACCATGTGCAAGCTCTTGATGAGCAATTTGCCTTCCCAACCACAGTCCCAAAGACACGTGGGGCATTTTGCGAAAGATAGAATGGGTAACTCGTGTGACATGCGTAACAAGGATTTGCTTTCGAACATGCCAAACTCGATCCCCTGGTTTCCCAGATACTCGGAAGGTGCCAGTGTCAATTCTTGCAAGTATTGTTTCCAGCTACTCCCACAATAGAGGGGAGTACAGGGGTTGCAAGTTTTGTACCACGTGACAAACTGGTTCCATCTCAGACAAATCTCACCAGTTTAGATTCCGGACAACTCACAGTCATGTACATATTTATAGAAGCAAACACTTTGTAAATCAGGTGTTTTGAATAACACTGAGCTTCTGACTTAGGGTATATGTTTCCCAAAGACTATGTTTCAATAAAATACAATAAGTCAGGCTGATTCACTGACTCTGTAATTCCATTTCAGTTAAGATAAGTAAGAGACACAAGTCATGGATGTGGTTCATTCAAGTTCCAGAGTATTACTAAAGTTTATTCTGCACTTTTTTGGCAGCAACATTCAGTCAAGCATGACAGCATTCAAGATGGTGGCCACACCTACCCCCCTCTGCTCTATGGGCAGTTACAGTCTGTAGGATGGTCCACCAGCAATATAATACCCCCTATGTTTAAGATGAGGGTCAATAGTTGACCAGGCAGTTATACAACCCTTAGCCCTTTGTCCCTGACTGGGGTGTTTGCCCAGCAGATTGCCAATCTATAATTAAACAGGAAATTGGTTCAGTCAACCAATTTGCACATAGTTCCCACATTCCAATGTGACACAATTCTATAGATAAAAGAGCATTCCAGGTGTGCTGGATGCAATTGACCAAGCCTTTAATTAGGCCTCCTCTTTGAGAGGTGCATGTACAAGCCAGGTGCTTGCATACATAACTTGTCCCTTGACACTCCCCTTCCCAGTTACAATAGCCCTACCCTTAATGCTTAAGTCCTATCCCAACATAAATATACAATGAGCTTTGTCCAAGCTGCTTAAGTGGCTTGGGTTATACAATGGTTAAGAGAGGCAATCTGTGGGTCTGTGTGAGGAGCAATGGAGCAGTGACAATACCTTGGAATAAAGTATGATAATAAATGATGAGTGCTTATAGTTATGAATTATGATTCATGTGTTTTACATACCTCCCCCCTATAGAGTAGTGTGTTGCTTGTATAAGGAGCACACGTTTGTGTTATAAAAATTCATGAAATGCATGTGTCGGTAATTTTAACAATGTGTCATAAATTATTTAGGTCTCCACATTTTGGCATGTTAGGCACTCCAGACACTGCCTGGACAGAGTTGGTTCAACTAAGTGTTGTCCTCTTAGTCCCATCCTGACTAACATGTTCTATGTGGTATTGTCACTCCCCATTATCTCCCTTAAATGAACCTTTTTTTTATAATGTATGATATGCTAAATATTCAGATATGTTGACTAACCCCTTAGGTAAACAACAGTGTGAGCCTACAAAGTCCATTCCCTGTGGGTAAACTATCTGCTAATGTGTTACAAATGCATTGTGAAAATGCTATATTTATATACATGATTAATTAGTTAATTGCTGTGTCTAAATGTTGACACAAGAGATAAATTGTTAATTAATGTTCATTAATTGACAATTAATTATGCATTCTGACAGTTGGCAATTAAATCGGCGGTAATATACAAGTCACAGTTATCCTCTTGATTGACATAGGCTGCACATAAACTCATTAATTATATGATATATTAATTACTGTGTTGGTTAATTGAGACTATGTTTAGGGCTGGGGCATACAATGTGCGATGCTAGGTATCATGGGCCACATTCTTGTGTTGTTGTCAATTGGGGGCAACGCACGTGGGGCTGGATTGTGGTACGGGGCCTCTATTGCTAGAGTGGCGTCATTAGAGACATAATCATTATCAGCGCTGGAGGGCAGTGTTGGGACAATGTGTTGACCTGCGAGTCTGCGCTTTAACTTGACTAATAAATGGCGTCCCTTTAGACAGATGACTGCTGAAATGATCCACAGGCAGGCAATGAGGGCCGTGTTGATCCACACATTTGTCCACGTGGTCGTGACTAATGGTTGATTTTTGTGTGGATTGAGGATGTAAGAGACATCGGCCTCCAGTGAGGGCAAGCCCGCTCTTTGTTGGTCTAGCATTGGCATGACCATGGCGAGTCTTTCTGCGTCTACTTTGTTTGAGAAATTAAAGTTAGCTGGGATTGATACCCTGGGTTGTGAAAGGGTCTGTGTCAGATATAGCCTGTCTATGCATGTAGTCGACCAGCCTTTACCGGTTATTTGACAGGGCTGATTACATGTGACATTATATGTGCCAATTGACAGGTCATGGTAGACTGCTGGTCTTGACGGGCATCTCACTGAAATGGGCTGACCCCATGATGAGATGGCATATTGGTTGACTGTTATTGGCTTAATTATGGGCTGCCCGTCAGACTTGTCAATTCTGGCCTTGCACTTGCTTATTAGTTCAGGACGATTTGTTATGAGACCTCGTGCACATGACATGCTATCTCTACTATGTTCAACGCCCGCAAAACACGCGGCCGGCTCTGCGCCTGCGCAGGCCAATGGCTTGAACATGGACCTTGACATGGTGTCTATGGCATAAGCTTGATCGACCTTTACTGTTATTAAAATTTGGGAGTTATTGACAGGTGTGGGATAAGCGTGCAAGTGGTATAACATGTATGGCCTGGTTTCTATCAAAGGAATTTCAATGCTATAAATGACACTGTGCATTAGTTGTTTTAGAGGAGTGACTGTGAGGTGCATATAATACCAATTCAATTGACTTACTGTATGATGCTTTAGGCTGGCCTGTCTGAGGACATCAATCAATATGTGTTCTGGGAGGAGCTCTCTAGTCAGCTTGTTCATAGCAAGTTGCGTCTGTTGACGTTGGTATATCCCTAATTGTTCGTGGTATTGACTCGTGGCGAGCATAAGAATGTCTATATAGCGATCCAAGTCGGATATGACGTCTATTGCTGCTATCTTCTTCGAGTGTGCGTCCACTTTGAGGGCGATTTGGTTGACGGCTGCGTTGATCTGCGTCACGTGCTTGTCTATGATGTCTTGACGAGCTGCTAGTTGCCTCACGTACGTCCTTGTTTGGTTCAGTATAGTGGCCATGTGATTATGGGCATGCGATATGTCAGTGTTCTGAGTGCTGACTTCTTTCAAGGCCGCTGTCAAGCGTTGTACTTGAGCGCTCGTTGCAAAGCCAAACAGGGTGTTGAGTATCGAGCCTCCTATATCTAGTAGGCCACGTCTGAATCTGGAAGCCGGCGTTCTCCTTAGTTGTGACACCATGTGATGGTGTTTGAGACGTTGCGTGGTTAGGTCTATATCCAGTCCTTGCTTTCCCAGGTTTTCGATAGTGTTGAGTTGGTCCAACAGGTCCGCCACCTGTTTAGCCAGTTCCACAGGGTAGTATGGTGGCTCCAAGGTAACATATATGACCCATGTGGCCACAATTTTTCTTAAAGGTTCGCCACCTGAGATTGCCACTCCATCAGGCATTCTTGTGATGGTAGATGGGGAGCCATCCGTGTTGTTACCCTGCGCGCTGGCATAAGCCAGGTAGTATATGAGTGTCCAGAGCAGGTTAGTGTACAGCATGTTTGACATCAAATGAAGCAATGTACGTCTTGAGGAATGATATGGCTTCCACTCTCTGTCTCTTCTGCTGTTCTGGGTCAGGAACGAAGTCTGGTGGCAGTGAACGTTTCACTTGCGGCTGTTTGGCCGAGCGGGGCAAGTACGTGCGAGCCCGTTTATGGTCCCTGTGGTGGTCCTGTGGTTGAGCCCTGGCCTGTCTTATGATGCCTCTGCGTCTGGGTAGCTTTGAGGAATCATGCGGTTCGAGTGCTTCAGCTGTCCTGCGAGTGGCTTGTCTGTGAATGCGTTTTGTGTTCACTGACCGCTGCTGTGTGGGTCTCGCTTGTGGCTGAGTGCGTCTGTCCAGTGCTGCGCGTGCGTGGTGAGCAGTGGTCTCGGTTCGCTTGCCTTGGTGGGATCCCTGTGATTGGCTGTGACGCTTGACGCTCTGTGAGGGGGCGTTGATTCTGGGAGCCCTGACTATGCGTGCCTGCTTCATGGTTGAGTGGCGCGCACCTGTTTGGGGTTCTTCTCGCGCCCTTTTTACGCTTGGGTGGCGCTCACTGTGTTGTGGCTGTTTGACAGCTGAAGGGTTAGCTGTCAAATCTGTGACACGTGCACGCTGCCTAGGATTGCGTATTGGCCTGGGGTTGAGGTCGTCCCAAGACAGATTGGGGTCAACAACTCTGACCTTGTTGATGTTGACCTTCCTCTCTTTTCCTGTCTGTTGGTGTGTGGCCCAGATGACTTTGCCCCTGACCTTTGTGACGATCCATTGTGGGTCCCATTTTGAGGTCAATGTCAGCCCTTGGTTCACTTTGATCACTACGTAGTCGCCCACTGTCACCTTGCCAGTGTTGGCTTGTCTGGCCAGGCGTTCTCTGTTGTGATGTCTGGCTTTTTTAGTCAGGTCAGCTGCTGTCCTCAATGCGTCAGCTACGTCTTGTAGGCGGCTTTCCAGCATGGGCTGTTCTGGTACGAGGCGTGAGAGTGGCAGTCGAGCTCTTCGACCATACAGCAAGAAGTAAGGCGTGTTGTTTGTGACGTCAGACACGCTGTTGTTGAATGCCAACAATGCTGCTGGTAATTTATCTTCCCACGTGCCTCTTGCATTGTTGACCAGTTTGGTGATAATGTGCTTTAAGGTGCCATTAAAACGTTCGCACTTGCCATTGGCTTGTGGATTGTAGGCAGTCGTAGTGCGATGTTCGATCCCTAGCTCTTTGAGATATGATTTAATGGCATTTGCACAGAATTCTAGCCCGTTGTCTGTCAACAATACATCCATGTAGCCATGTCTGGGCAGGTAGTTGCGACTGAGTTGTTTCCAGACGTCCTCGCTTGTTTTGTTGGCAATAGGGTAAGCTTCTGCCCAGCCAGTCGCGTGATCCAGTATTGTCAGTATGTACTGGTTGCCTTCTTGTGTTTTGACGAGTGGGCCTATGAGATCCGCTGCCACATATTGGATCGGGGCTGTTGCAATGGGCATCGATCCCATTGGGGCTTTGGGCGCTCTCTTGCTGTGGGCAATGCACGTCGTGCAGCGTTTGATGTAGGTTGTGACATCACGGCTCATTGATGGCCAGGCGAATGCTTCTTGGATCTTTCGGAGCGTTTTGAGCACAGACATGTGTCCCACTTCAACATGTGCTTTGGCGATGATGTCCTGTCTTTGTTGTGGTGGTATAACAAGCCTATGATGCAGTGGTGCTTGTTTGTGTGGTCGCCTCGTGGAGTACAGCAGACCATTCACAATCTCATAATCACTGTATTCATTTCTGTGTTCAGTCCATTCCGTCATTAGGCGCTGTTGCTGTGCTATCTGCTTGAGATCCAGTCCAAAGGTGTCCGTCTGGTGGTCCTGCTCTGGATCTTGGTCCTGCTCTGGTATATGGTCGCCGAGTTGCCAATAGGTGGTGTCATATGTTTCCACTTGTTCTGTCTGCCTGATGCGTGAGAGCATGTCAGCACGGACGTTGAGCTTGCCCTTATGATATTCGATCTTGCAACCATATTCTGCGAGTAGCACTGCCCACCTTTGGATCTTGGTGTTGTTGAAATCCTTGGTGAACAGGCTCTTGAGTGGTTTATGGTCGCAAAATGTTCGATATTCACTGCCTATGAGGTACTGGCGAAGACTTTTGAGCGCGTATACCACTCCATAAGCTTCACGTTCGATGGTAGCCCAACGTCGTTGCTTGTCTGACAGCTGTTTCGAGAGGTAGACAATTGGCCTCTCAATGCCCTCGTCATCGACCTGGCATAATATGGCTCCTACGGCGTATTGACATGCATCAGTGTAGAGCAAAAAGGGCCTGTCAGTGCGTGGATGTGCCATGACGTTATCACTTGTGAGTTCGTTTTTCAGCAGCTCGAATGCCTGTTGTTGTGGCTGGCCCCAAGTGAATCTGTTGTTCTTTCTTGTGAGTGCGACTAATGGCTCTGACATCCTGGCGTAGTCCTTCATGCACGAGCGATAGTAGGAGGTGACGCCAAGGAAGCTGCGGACCTCTGACACGTTCTGTGGGGCCTGCATCCTTTTGATCGCCGCGACCTTGTCAGGGTCAGCTGCGAGGCCCTGGGCGCTGACAATGTAGCCCAGCAGTTTGACCTGGGCCAGGCCAAAGACGCATTTGGCCGGGTTGAGTCGGAGGTTGTACTGCTCAAATCTCTTGAAGACCTCTTTGAGATGTTCTATGTGGTCTTCAGGGGTCTTGCTATATATGATTATGTCGTCAATATAAAGAAGAGAGGTCTTTCCGATGAGACCTTTGAGCACGACCTCCATTGCCCTTTGAAACTGCTGGCTCGAGTTTGTCAATCCCATCGGCATTCGGGTCCATTCGTAAAGTCCCCTGTGGCAGACGAAAGCAGTCTTTTCTTGATCATCTGGGTGCAGGGGTATTTGGTGAAACCCTGATTTCAGGTCGAGTGTTGAAAATATTGTTGCACCATGCAGTTGATCAAATATATCCCTGATGAGTGGTATGGGATATGAGTCTTTTTTCGTCTGCTTGTTGAGCACCGTGTAGTCAACCGTGAACCTTAAGGGCGCCAGTGGGTCCTTTTTGAGGACGAGGACCACTGGGGAGGCCCAAGGGGAAGACGACGGGACAATGACTCCCTGATCCAGCAAATTGTCGAGCTGCTCATCGAGGGCCTTTCGTTTGGCCAGTGGGATGCGATATGGTCGACGTTTGACAGGTCGTCCCTCAGTTTCGATCCTGACCATTAGTTCTGGGTGGCGACCGAGGTTTTCTCCTTTGGCCGAGAACAGGTGCTGGTTGGCTCTGACCAGCTGTTCTATGTCATTCGACTGCATGATTGGGGGTCGGTCTCCCAGTGATTCAATGGATTCAGTGATGCGTTCAGGCAGGAGGGGCAGCTTTTGACGTCGCCAGTGTAGGACGCCTTCTTTGTAATCGATGACAGCCCCATCTGCCCTTAGTAGGTCCCGGCCTAAGATGATGGGGTGGTTGATATTGTCCACAACAATCAATTCTACGTTTCCTAATTTGTCTATTGCTACTTCAGTACTGCCTAATACAGTGAGTTCGTGGCCCGTCACTCCCACAAGTTCTACTCCTTTGTTGAGAATGGGTACACGGCCGATTTTCGAGCATAATTTCATAAATTCCTTGCGTCTTACTATCGACCTACTAGCTCCTGTGTCAAGTAATGCGAGAGCACTTAATCCACTGAGTGCTAGCTCGACATATATGAGTCCGCTAGTGGTGATGGCGCTTATTGTTCCCCCTGCTGTTTAGCAAAGCGTTGTCGAGCCCTCGTCCGACAATCTGCAACAAGATGGCCCACACGTCTGCAGAACGTGCAAACAGGTGCTCCTTCAGTCGTCCTTGTGTGATGATTTTGTGGGGCCGCTCGTTGATGGCGTGGCGCTTGCTGGCGTGGAGCTTGTTTCTGGCGTCTGGGCATGTCCACCGGGTAATGATAGTCCGGATCCGTGAGGTATTGGTCCTCGGGTAGCCGTCCTAAGTGATCCTGTGGTTGCTGAGGCTGCGTGTGTGCTGCTGGTGCGGGCTGTGAGGGCTGTTGAGGCTGGAAGGGCTGCTCTTGTGCTATGGCCATTCGTTGCATCATTGACATCATCTTGGTCATTTGATGAGTCATGCCTGACATTTGACGTTGGAGTGTTCTGACGTCTGTAACGATGGTGGTCGGGCCTTCCATGGTTTCCATCTGGTTGACGTCCATGGGTTCTTCCTGTCGCTCAGCCTGTCCTCTCTTAAGCCATCCATTCTGTTTGGCCATGGTCACACGATGTTGCTTGGTTTCATATCGTGTTACCTGCTCCATAGCCGTGGTGTAGACCTGTGCTTGGCCTGAGGCGACGATTTTCTCAGCTGTGTTGCTGTCTCTTAAGCCCGAGAGGTAGTGTTTCCAGAGGAGCTTCTCCTCAGTGTCATTTCTATTAGCACCATTATATCTGGGATAGGCGAGATCAGCAATCTGTTTAAAGCGTCGGCCATACGATGCTGTCGACTCATATGGGCCTTGTTTCATGGCTTCCAATTCTGCGACTTTGCGGCCGTCTTCATCGGGAGTGAGGAAGGCTTCTTCAATGTGCGCCTTGAGTTGGTCCCAAATTTTGTTTCTACGTTGGAACTTGGTACCCAAGAATTGTTCTATTTCTTCTCTGAGGCCACCTCTTGCTGATCTGCATGCTACCACCACGGTCTTGTCAGTGTATGGAATGGTCATGCCCACTTCTTTGATCCAGTCTCTCACTGCTTGCTGGGAATCGCCATTGCAGAAGGGCACTGTGGCTGCAATTTCTACTGCTAGTCTTTGTGCAGCGTCAGCTTCTTGTCTATCAAGATTTGTCTGTTCTTGTTGTATCCTTTCAACATAGAACTCATAGTCCTGTCGCCTCGATCGCTCCATAGATGCGAGCCAGTCATCTTTATCTTGTTGTCTTAATTGTCTTTCTTGCGTCAGGTAGCTCCAAAAATTTTGAGCCATGACGGGGGCGTTGGGGAGCGCGCCGGCTCCACCTGCGGCCGCTGGATTTGCTTGGGGAGCTGCATTTTGGGCAGCGTTCGGTGCCGGAGTCCTTGGTGCTTGAGCTCTTGGTTGTGCCATGTCTAACCGTTTTCGTTTGTTTTCCTGTCTTCCAAACGGTGGTATTCCAAATGGCATGCTCTATGATGTGAGTAATGTGATTGTTCTCTGGGTATTGTTCATGATGCACCAATTAATGATCCGTGTGACTGTGTAAGATAATCCTGTTGGTTGATATATTCAACTCACGTTAGGCCACCAATGTAAATCAGGTGTTTTAAATAACACTGAGCTTCTGACTTAGGGTATATGTTTCCCAAAGACTATGTTTCAATAAAATACAGTAAGTCAGGCTGATTCACTGACTCTGTAATTCCATTTCAGTTAAGATAAGTAAGAGACACAAGTCATGGATGTGGTTCATTCAAGTTCCAGAGTATTACTAAAGTTTATTCTGCACTTTTTTGGCAGCAACATTCAGTCAAGCATGACAGCATTCAAGATGGTGGCCACACCTACCCCCCTCTGCTCTATGGACAGTTACAGTCTGTAGGATGGTCCACCAGCAATATAATACCCCCTATGTTTAAGATGAGGGTCAATAGTTGACCAGGCAGTTATACAACCCTTAGCCCTTTGTCCCTGACTGGGGTGTTTGCCCAGCAGATTGCCAATCTATAATTAAACAGGAAATTGGTTCAGTCAACCAATTTGCACATAGTTCCCACATTCCACTGTGACACAATTCTATAGATAAAAGAGCATTCCAGGTGTGCTGGATGCAATTGACCAAGCCTTTAATTAGGCCTCCTCTTTGAGAGGTGCATGTACAAGTCAGGTGCTTGCATACATAACTTGTCCCTTGACACTCCCCTTCCCAGTTACAATAGCCCTACCCTTAATGCTTAAGTCCTATCCCAACATAAATATACAATGAGCTTTGTCCAAGCTGCTTAAGTGGCTTGGGTTATACAATGGTTAAGAGAGGCAATCTGTGGGTCTGTGTGAGGAGCAATGGAGCAGTGACAATACCTTGGAATAAAGTATGATAATAAATGATGAGTGCTTATAGTTATGAATTATGATTCATGTGTTTTACAACTTGTCACCCATGTTAACCACCCCGAAATATCCTTACTAAAGTAATATCATTATAATATCCATGACTGGTTAGATCTGTTTAACCAACACCATCATCGATCTGCATGATCACTGCTTAGGATGTGACGTTCCCATTTGAATCACAGTTACCTATATTTCTCCTTGTATTTTATACCTTTCCCTAACTCCACCTGTGCCTGCAATTACTCCATCCTGACCAGGTGCATCTCTTTTCCTTTATATTTCTTCCAATGTCAAAAGTCACAACAGACCTTGTGCAGTGTCTCTTCGCATGTAAACCGTAACCAGCAGTCTAAATGGATAGACAGATAGCTAGATAGATAGATAGATACGGTAAGTGCAGCCCTCTAAGCCCACTTCTGGGAGCTCATGAGGGTTGATTGATGCGATGAGAGAGAGAACGGGAGTCCTCAACATGTTACACATTAACCCCATGTGAGGGATCTTTAACTTGCCCACATAGCCACTGATACTAGGGGCTGCCAATTTAATGTCTCATCCAAACAACATCATTGTCCTATTATGTGTTTTTCAGATGACAGTTGAACCTCACACTAAACCTTCCTGTACCACTCCTTCTTTTCTTCCTTCCTTACTTTAGCACTTACCCCTTTGATGGGCGATTAAATTTTTACAAAGACAAAGTGATGTCACTCAGGGGTGAATGCTCACCTCAATTGTGTTAGTAGCCGCTCTCTGCCAGCCTATCCTTCAAACAAAGTTTGTTGAAAATGTACTCTTAAACCATTTTTCCTAGATTTCTATCTCTAAATAACAGGATCAGTTCTGATCATCGGCTGATACATTATGCTGGGAGAATTATCCTAATGTCCATAATTGCTTTTAATGTTTGGCGCACAAGGCTGAGAAATTGTGGTTAAAATAGCAATAAATTTTGTATTCATAGCAACCAAAATTACCTCAAACAATTAATCGACTCAACAACTTGTGTCAATATATCAATAAATGGTGTGTTGACAACATACCCAAAGCTTCTTTCATTATCCTTTGTTTAATTACTGAATCTATTCAGACAACTTATTCCAGGTTGATCCAATGCTGTGCAAGCTTGCGTGATTGTAACTACAGCAACCTTGATTTTGAGTTATAGCATTTTGGTAAACGAAGATTGCAAAAGTATCCTCATTAATGAGGCATTAAATGCAGAATGACATACTAGGCTAGAAGGCCATGTGAATAATCTATATTATTACAGAAAATGACATGATTGTTTGTATTACATGGATGTTTAAAGAAAGCTGATTTGTACATCAATGATTTATCAACAAAAATTAATGTTAAGCTTACATGTATTAACCCTCATGTAGGATTATGGCATTTCAATCATGTTACTGTCAATTGTGTCACTAACTGTTTATAGCTTTAGATACTTGAGATGAGCAGTTGTCAATTAGATCGTCCATTTAAATTAGGTACAGTTTGTAATGATGTAAATAGGACAGAAAGACAGAAAGACAAACAGAAACATTATTTCAGCTTTTTGTTTCCTTCCACACCATTACAGCCAGGGAATTAAATGTGGTTTCAACAATACTCCTTGTGAGGTCATATCTCTATACCTACTTGCCATGTTGAACAACTTACAAGACGACTTATGTATGTACCCTGTTTTGCGTGGTCATATCCTACACTTGGTATCAGCAGAAACTGTGAATAAGTCATAGCTGCATTGAGGTCACATTTCTCCCAATGACAAATTGACTAATTTAAATTTCAATGTTAAAGTTAGGGCATGTAGTAATATCAATGTTGTCCTCATACTGTTAAATGTAATCACTGGTCCATGCTCGAATCAACCATTTTTGCCATTAGAATATTAGAAGTCTTGCTTTATTCTCTTTCATTGTTTCCCATAGCTAAAACAGATCTGCCCGATTTTCTGAAATGTTCTCAGAAGCAAACTAAAAGAACATTTGACCCATTTATTCACTCAATTTGACATTTATAGGTCTTTATTAGTCCCAGGCAGCTGCTTGGTCTTTTGACCCAGAGAGTAGTTGTGCCAATTTGAGATGTTGATTTGGCATCATTTGGCAAATTTAATTCTCTGCAAATCAAGACAAGATGCACAGCTAAGAGTTGCCGGATGGTGGCTGTAAATCGAGCTTAGATTAATATGTATCCCTGATTCCACGGTGAATGGTTAATAATCGACTTATACCATCAGACAGACATGTGCTTATATTAAACATACAAACACTGCAGAGTAAATGAACGACAAAGAATATAGGATTCATTGTAGTGAAAAAACTGGCTTGTGATTGGCTAACAGAGTTGTCGAATAGTAAAAACCATACAAAGGAGTCCAGTTTAATTTCTAATTTTTCATGTGTAATTAGCATCAAAGACTTCCCGTGGTACCACAGTTAAAACTGACCTCACTTATACGGATATTTTTCTTTAGGCCGGCGATTTTTGCAGAAATGTATGTATGCATGTTTATTAAGGTAACCAGATAAGCTATTACAGCCCCCTTCTAACATCATACATATGGCAAAAATCATTCTTAGCACTCTTCTTTTGTGTGAGGACAGAAAAGAGGCTGTCATGGAAAGTCTGCATCTTCATGCGACTACTTGTGTACTGGTTTTTTACTATACCTATAGCCATGAGGCAGACAGAGGATGTGGGAGCTTGATCTCTCAGTTATTGCAGTTTACAAGAGTATAAAATATCCCACAATTGTGAACCGAATTTGTAATGCCTGATTCATCTTGTCTGCCAGCTTGTGTTTTGTTGGGGTTGGTGGTTAGACCCACAACAAGACAATTTTGAAGGGAGTACCTTGTGGTTTTCCTGCAATAGGAAGGGCCTCAGTGGTCAGACACTGAGTTTTGAGGGTCACATACAGCAGAAAAGAAAAGAAATTCACATGAATAGCACAACCTAGTGAATTTTCCTTGCAACTGCTCTCATTTACATATTTGATGCACTTCCATCCTTCTGCATTCCCCCGGCTTGAAAATAAAGCTTATACCTTTAACACTTAATTCCTTTGAACAATAAGTTGGGCCCAGTTTCTTTTGACCTGATATTGAAAATTAATTTTAAGCCAAAAGCCTATAATGAGTTTTATTATGTAGAGTCAGGGATGGTAAATCCGTCCAGGAGGGTAAATCCGTCCACCCCATGATATAAGGATATAGTATATCTGTTATATTTGTGTTTGTTTCATAAGAAAGAGAAACTTGTTTTTCAACTACTTCTAACGTTTTTGGGTGTTTTTAGCCATTTCAATAATTTTTCAGGTACATTTAACAACATTGGATAAAAAACAACCAAATTCTATGACGTCATCACAGCCATTTTGAGAATTTCAGATGTTGGACATTTTCGAGATTTTAGGCCTATTTTCGGGAACAAATAAATGTATTTAAGATAAAAATCAGTGAATGAGATGTAAAATTAAATTATTCTTACAGAATTTATAAAATTGTGACGCCTTGAAAGCAAATACAATAGAAATAAAAATGGACGGAATTACCATCAATATTTCAAAAGTGGTTTGATTTGGGGTTTGTAAATCCGTCCACCCACATTAAATTGACTTTTAAAGTACTTTATGACTTTGAATATTTAAAAATTGCATAAAACTGATTACAGAATTTAAATAGCAACTGTTTTACCCCTTTGATGCGATTAAATTTGTCTTTAATTGTAATTGAGGTGGTCAATTGAAATTATTCAAATTTAACTTAACCTCTATTATTTAATTCTTCTGTTACAAGTGTAATCAATGAATCATTATTCTAAAATCAACACAAAAACCTTGGTAAGACTTAATAAATTACAAAACTTGAAAAAAATATGAGATATGATAGGTGTGGGCTTTATTATGCTCTGTGGACGGATTTAGCATCCCTACTGGACGGATTTAACAGCAAGGTGTACGGATTTAGGTGACCTGACCTTCAATCTTTGTTGCCATGGTTTCAGCAAAAATTATTTGAACATTTGACTTTTTTTGACTGTTGTTGATAATACGGAATTTGCCCTTTCAAATGGACTCATTTTTATTTTTGTATCTATTTGCATTTTCCTGGAAATGCAGTTTCAGCCAAAAGTGGACGGATTTACCATCCTTGACTCTAATCACTAAATCAGCAAATTTTGTAATTATAATTTCTACCCCGAATATCTTATTTTCTCTGATTTCCAAAAAATAAGTCAAATTATGATAGTGATTCATTGATTTTTCATTGGGAAAGGTAGGCTAATTGAATAATGGGATAACAGTTCAACTGCAAATTACAAGTAATTCTTCATCTTATTTTGCTGGATGCAGAGCAAAAGACAAAAAGGAAAAACAAAGCAAATGAAAGCAAAGCATGCAGATGCTGGGAGTTTTAGTGTTGAGCTGCACCTGTTTTTCCATTGTATATTTCAGAAATATCTAGAGTGCAATGTGTCTTGTTTTAGATTTACAAGGAAAGCTCTAAACATTGCCTGCCATAAACCCAAAATGAGCCTTAAATGTCTCTGTTTAGGAATTGTGAAGTCTTTAATGCACAAGGCGACAATTGATATATATTTTCTGTTATAAATAATGTATTACGGTTGGCCCCAATCTTGGTGTTTAAAACAGTTTCTTTATTTGCCTGGCTTTGTTGATGAATGAGGAATCTTGTGAATACTTAAAAGTTAGCAAACAAAGAGAAAAAATGTTGGATATTGAACAAGAACGTCTGTGATATTCTTTAAAATTCGACATTAGGAGGAAAGCTTCTGTTAAACAATGTAATAACCTACGGTGAAGGACAATATTAGGCATCTCCACCAGGCAGTATCATATTTTTATCACTCTCCGACTTTTGTCTTTTATTCTCTTATAGCTCATACAGAGTGTCGCATTAGCGGTAGAATTACCAGATATCAGAGTTAAGTGTGATCTTTGATGTGGTGGCAGATAGAGCCTGTCATGGAAAGTCTGCATCTTCATAAAACAACTTACATCATAATGGCTTTTCCGGGGCAACTACAGGGGAAGGAGCGAAGGGTGCATCACTGGTTAATCTGCTGTTAGTGTCTGATGTATAAAGACAACGCTCTAAGAATACAAATTTCCATAGTTGTCATACTACATATGCCCCATATAATAGTTATGAGTTTGGCAGGTTTTAAATGTTCGTTGCATTTATATCAGAAAGATTGTGAGTAGTACAACCCAGAAGAGCCGTTCTGTCTATGTGTCAATATATCTAGATATGTATCTTGAAATCTGTCTAGATATCTGACAAGATATCTATCTTGATATTAGATATCTCTGCCCATATCTGTCTTGATATCTCTATCTGTCTACTTGTATCTTAAATTGGTACATTGAGCACTTTCTTCATTTTTATTTGTGTGTGAATTGACCTATTCATGCACCATAAGACAACTTCAGGGCAACAGGCACAAGACAGACACCATTTCCTGCTTTATCAAACTGGAAAAAAAATCAATCATTCACTGTGGTCCTGAAAATACGAGGGGCGTTCAGAAAGTTCTGACCAATTTTTCTGAGAGATGCTTATATTTCAGCTAAAGTCTTCAAATTTTCAAGAATACATCTTGAAGTATCAAAGAAAAAAATGGCTAAGCACCTTTGGGAAACAATATATTTAAGTTGTTATTTTGTTGCCATGGAAACAGCAAGATGAGGTACCCAGCACAGTTCATTTTTCTAGTGAACTTAGAGTTGTGTTTTCCCTGAAATCTAGGGTCAAATTATGTTAAAAAGGACTGCAAACCTGTGCAGGGCCTACTGGCAATTGTGATTGTAGCTTTATGATGTTGCAATGTTGTGCCAATCCATTGTTTGGCCATTTAAACCTGATTTTTGAACTGAAAAGAGTGATTCTCTATGAAAATTTTACATGGACCCGAAATGCGATCAGAGAGCTTCAATTAAATTGTGTTTTCTCACAGGAAAGAATGGTACACAAACCCAGGATCTCATTAGGACAGCATTTCTAGATACCTTGATGATGATTTAGCACCAGGTGACTGTTGTTTATTCCCCAATCTAAAAGATGAGCTGAGAGGTGAAAGATATGCTACAAATCAGGACTTTTGACACGCCATTTCCAGGGCTTTTCTAATTTAAGACTTTCAAAATTGCTTCACCAAATGGATTGAAAGGATGCAAAAATTTGTTTCATGCCACAGAGAGTACTTTGAAAAATTGTGAAGCTGCTGGTGAACATAGATCTATATTCACAATTAATTGTGTATATGCAATAAATTGTATGGCGATTTACAAAGCTAAACTGTTGAGTTTTGTATGAAAAATTAAGCTGCGCTGCCTACCCCAAGGTGTGGTTTCCATGGCAACAGAAAAGTATGTTAAACATTGGCCATGGATGTAACATTTTCAGAATCAATGGCTATACACCTGAATTTTGTACTGTGAATATTTCATTCAAGTATGTCAAAGAGAAAGACCTGCTACAAAAATTGGTCAGAACTTCCTGAACACCCCTCGTATATTCCATTCATTAACTTGAAAGCGGTCTGTATGATCACTACCGTGTACATGCACACTTTTTTCTCTAACATTTATGCCATTGTATGGGCTAACCAGGGGTTGCTTGCTGTGTTAACTTCCAAAGTAGTATGTGATAATAATGATACTTTCCGCCACCTAAATATTATACCATAACCGTCCAATCTGTATACACCACCAATTCGAATGAAGAGCTCCAACTCTGTGGGCAAATGACACATGTTGAGGAAATCAGAAAGTTTTTCAGTATCATTGTTATATATTTTTTGTAGAAAATTATTATCTGACATCTCAAGTCGGTTGTAATTGGCATGAAAACGTTAATATGTAAAATTAGAATCTGTCAATGTCTTTTTGTGGAATTTTATTAAAGATGTTATGAGGTCTAATAAGAATGTGATTATCACATTTTTCACATGAGGCAGAACAAAGAGTTTTGGGGAATTATTCAATATTCAATAGAATTGGCTGGACGGATTGCTTCAAGCAATTCAATTTAAATCGGCAGATCCATGAAACAAGTTGACATCTTTTGACTTGTGAATGTAAGAGAACAAATGTCTTCTTTTCTTTTTTACTTTTACTTCCTTTTAATTCTACGAGAATATTATAAAAAAAATTTTTAAGAACCACATTGTAGATTTAGGTGTAAGAAACTGTTCAGAATTTATGACTTCAATTTTTTTGGAACTCTCAGTCAAAACTTGATACCCCCTTTGGATTTCATGCAGATTTTTAGTACCTGATAAGTGCAGATTTTTAGTACTCCCCTGAGTGTTAGGTGGTCCAAGACTTTTTTTAGCTAGTCGACGAGTCGACCAGCTCTTAGGAGAAATGATAAAAAAGCCCGCGAAAATCGGAAATTCAAAATACCGTAATGCAGTTTCGCCTCAGAAAGCGTCTGTGGAGCCAGTAACAGCCTGAAAACCACCAAGCGGCCGAGATATGTCCGAAAACGATTGTCCACGATCATATTTACGATCGATAGAGCTCAAAACATTCCTGTGCGCTTGTCCCCATGCATGCATGCATCGCATGGAGATGCGGCGCAACGCTCGAGCAAGCGGTGGACCCAATGGTACTGTTGGTATCCCGCCAGCCGGGCGCATGATGTTCGGCTTGCGAGCGGGCCCAGTGGTGCTGTTTGGATCCGTTGGGATTACCTAGCGGGTAACACACCAGAAAGCAGTACTAAGGCTTAATTGGTCTACTGGCTCTTTGCATGCTGAATTGGTAATAATTTCTGATCATCCTCTATTAGGTTTGCACTCTGGAATGGAACATTTGGACACAATTCTCAATACAAAAATATAAGCTTTCGTTTTGGAATTTGGTTTATGAATAATCACTTATTACTTACTAAAATATGTTATTTTCAATAAACGACTTCACTTAGTATTAGTAATGACTTACCAAGGTAATAATAAGGTAAGAATTCCATTAATGTAAGCATTCAGTGACAATTATGATAGCTGCTTCCTAGGAGCTGCTTAGCCTACTTTTTTATTAGCATGATATTACTGTAAAAACTACATGATAAGTACTAGGTAGGCCTAACTTTAACAATGTCTCTGAGCATGATATGCAGTCTAGGCTTTTATGGGAAGGTGCTAATGGACATTGCTTGAAACAACAACAAGCACTAGATGACTAGGCCAAGCAAGTAGAAATCATAACATAGTATGTCTCTGAGCATGATATGCAGTCTAGGCTTCTATGGGAAGGTGCTAATGGACATTGCTTGAAACAACAACAAGCACATGATGACTAGGCTAAGCAAGTAGAAATCATAACATAAGCTAGAATTACCTTTTTCCTTAAGATGTACTGAAAAGCCATTGTCCTCTTTTTTTCTCTCTTCCTCTTTGGCATGTTCCTCTTAAAGCATGTCTTGTTGTACACTGAACTTATGTACCAATGCTGGTCTTTATATACTATTTACTAAGCATTGACACATTCAGAGTTGACAGCTAGTGTCTAATGATTGCAATTACTCATTGAGCAGTGTCAAAGAAAATATCAGCTCAATTGGGTTGAGTTGGCAGATAATGTCTGATGATTGCAATTACTCATGGAGCTCAGTCAGTGTCAAAGGTATAATCAATTAATGGCAATTGGCTTTAGTTGGCAGGTAGTGTCTAATGATTGCAATTATTCATTGATCCGTGTAAAAAAAAATCAAGTTATTGCAATTGCAGAATATCAGAATTTTTTGAAAGTATAACACAATGCTTTTAATTAACTGTAATTATTTTGTGAATGAGAGTAAATAATTTAAAAAAGTGTTCATTAATGTGATATCCAATTGAGCAGATTATAAAAGAAATATCAATTCAATTGCACTTACATCATAAGTTACGTGTCTTCTTTGATTTATTTTGTCTTCTATCAAGTAAAATGACAGCCCAATAGAGCACAATTATGCAATTAGTGCTGTATTTTGATTTATCAAGACATATTAACCAGGGTTGGGCACGAGTACATGCAAATGTACTCGAGTACGAGTACGAGTACTAGCCACATCTACGAGTACGAGTACGAGTACGAGTACAGCTTTTTCTGAATGTACTCGAGTACGAGTACGAGTACTTTCAAATGTACTCGAGTACGAGTACGAGTACATTTATGCAGTTTCGAACCTTATTTTTGCAATATTTAAAGAAATTAAAAGTATTACTGAGATTAAAAAATACAGCAACAATAGATATTGTCAGTGAAGGTTACTAGCTGTGTTTCTTTGTTAATAAAAGGTAAACTGTGTCAATTAAAAATGGCCTTTTGAAGCTACTTGCAGGGCTGCCAATCGCTTGGTCAAGGTTTAAAATCCAGCCTTAGCTGGGTCACCTGGACTTACGTTGCAATTATCCTTTGCTCATTGCCAAGTCCTCCTCCTCTCCTAATTAGCCCAACAAGTGCATAAATATAGGATGTAAAGGCCCAATAATCTATCTCTTGAGGCTATTTGGATTGATATCTGGTATGTAGGACTTCATACATTGGCATTCAAATGCAAAATGAAAAACTAAGTGAGAAATGAAGGGTAAAGTTAAATGTTATGCCAATTATGCTTAGGCCGATTTTAAACGATAACTAGTGTTAGCGGTTAGGAAGTACAAGAGAAATTATAAGCTCTTTGCAGATTATTTTGAAATGAATATTCAAGATGGCCATAATCATTGACAGGACATTCCCATGCTATCTATCAGTATTTATTTCATTTCAATATCTTTTCTTAGTGCCAAGAATTCGTTAAAAACACGGATCAAAGCTTGGCAAGGCAGATTTACTAATTATTTAAATACAATATAAATTTATTGCAAGTATAGAAATGGTTATTTCGTTTAGCTAAGAAAATTTTTCGTTAGATAAAATCATTATATAGTATAAGAAAATTAAAAAAGACTACATAACTATATGTACATGCCCTGGCAGCCACAAGATTGATTTATGGTTTTTTATATCAATTTGTGTTTAACACACAATGTTTGCATGCACACTTAACAATTTAATAAATAAACGAAAATAAACTAATGTCAACATGCCACGTATAATTTAACAAATTGAATTATAAATGTGATCAATTTCAGATTCAGTAATGCTTAACATGACACTATTTAGAATTAACATAAGCCTGTAGACTAAATATTGTCTTCTGATTTCCGTAGAAACGTCGATTTAACCAAAAAAAGTGTCAAAACGGAAACAGCTCTAATTATGGTTTAAATAAGGCTAGAAACAAATTTAAAAACGTAGATATATCATCTAGAACTTGCCAAATACGATGGTGGATTCAAAAATGCTTTATCTTTAACGATTAGGCCATTAATAGCCCGTAAGTTATGATGTTTTGATTTGCGCCAAAAGGTGTGAAAAAAGCAAATGGCGGCTATCACAGTGGTCAAATCAAAAACAAAATGGTGTTTCCTTGGATTGCTTAAATATGATTAAATATATTTTTTCTGAAAGAATGATTTATTTCAAAACTTGATATGGAAAAAAGTCATTGTAGTTATATAGCTGACAATACAAGTGGTAGATATTCCATGTTTTTGGCCGAGTCCAAAGCTTGTTATGTGTTTGACTCACAAACTAATGACACATTATATATAACTTTAGCTGTGAAATAATGTAAAAAGCATCCTTGATGGCTTTTAGAAACTTTAACTATGGCATTAACAAATATTTTGTTATGTTAGATACTTGTTTTGTTCAATTTTCCTCTTTTCAAAAGAGTCTTTTGAAGCTTCAATTGTACTCGTGATGTACTCACTACGAGTACGAGTACTTTAGCAATGTACTCGAGTATGAGTACGAGTACTGTACTCATGATTTGGCACGAGTACCGAGTACATGCGAGTACTTGGAAAAATGTACTCGAGTACACGAGTACACGAGTACTTGTGTACTCGTGCCCAACCCTGATATTAACTGTGTAAATAATTATACTCATAACAATTTGGCCATGTAGCCTTAATTTCACAACCATACTTTCTTGTTGGATTGGAACTGTTTGGAATTTTTTAGTTCCAAATTTCCAATATTTTGATTTCCTTTTCTACCACATCACAACAATAGCTAGTTTATGTGTAGGCCTATAAACTAATAGGCCTGAACTCTGTTTCATTGGTATTGCAGCCCAAGTGCTGTTGTTAAGCAATTTCACACACAAGCTGAATTTATCACATTTATCAGACACAACTTAAAAACACGACAGATCAACAAAAATGTGCAGTTGGAAATGAACAAAAGTCAGTGCAACTGGTCTGCTTAGTGATGATATAATGATAAGTAATGCACAATAGACTGCAGTATCACAATCTGTTGTGTTTCATTGAACAATATTTAAATAAGGAATTCCATTTTAGACACAATGCTTGAAGAAAATTTTCGATCAGGGCAATTAGACCTCACTTTAGTTACTTTACCTTCTTATGATATCAATTATATGCATGTTTTCCAAATGTGTGGTTAGTAGGCCTAAGTAAATGCGCATGTCTATTTTGTGTATGTACGAAGTACAAACTTATGATTTCAAAAGATCTATAATAATATAAGTATCTTGGGTGCACAATGCACATATACTGCACAGTCAACACCCCTCTATATATATAAAGTACACAGAAGGTTTTGAGAATTTGTGGCAAATTTCTTCCAAAATGCTCTGTTTTTGATGATGGCCTTTGAAACAAAAATGCTGTCATACTGTGTCAATTGTTTGTTTTTACTGATGAGCTTCAAGAAATAAGGGCCTTTATAGAGTTCTCTTATAATAATTTCTTGTTATGTTTTATCTTAACGTTTTCACTAGAACCAAAGCTGCTTCACCATTCGCTGCTGACTTTAATATTAGATTTCGCAGCTACCTGGTCTACAACCTGCCTTTTTTTCCGCAAATTTCGCATCATTTAAAATTATGATAACTATATCTGCAAGACAGATGCGTCGCTGTCACCCATTCCATGTTAATCACTGATTCATCAATATAGGCCTAATACGAGACGACTAGCTTTTGAATCCATGGATTCTTGTATCTATTTCATACTAAAAAATTTCGGGGAAAATTATTATCTGGCCAAACATAGTGGTTATTGGCTTATTTTTGTATTCACATTGGACCAGTTGTTACACAGAGCTATTCCCTTTTAGTCAGGTGTGTCAAAATTGGTCATGTTTTTATGGTAATTAGAACACATTGAATATGAGGAAGGAATTGATCATGAAAAGAATTATTATTATTTTGTCAGTGAAAGGTCAGTCTGGAATTTGTGATAAAGTTGTATAAGCTGCTGCCATCCTTTTTTCTCTTCAACACAGTTGTGATGGAAAGATAATTCATTTTTCTGTATTATTAATATAACCCACTGCAAAGTGGAAAGATAGGAATAGAGAGACAATATATATATATGCAAATGCATTAGGATTTTTGTTTGCAGTTGTGTTTGATGTTTCATATTCCTGCAACTGTTGCAACTTCCAAATGCCAGATCATGCAGTAAGCTTACAACCCCAGCCCAACAAAGTCTCTATGATTATGAGTTGTTTTATGAAGACACATTCTTTCCATGACTGACTGAGCTCTGGCTCTATCCGCTATTGCATCAAAGTCTCCGGACTCTCCGCTTCACCCCCAAAGGTGTGTAGTACATCAAGGCTAACACAAATTTCTGGCAATTCTAAGACCAATCCTACTCTTTGAAGGTGTAGTAAGACAATGTAATGACACCAAATAATCAGCAAAGAATAATTTTGAAAAGAACGATATGGGAATAGTCTGTCCGTACTGCTGCTTTAGTTGCATTCCAAACTTGGGTTGCTCAGGTTGCATAAATTATGAAAAATACAATGTTGAAATTTCAGTTGTACTTGATGATAGTAGATAGAGTAAGTAGTTGTCACATTTAACAAAAGTAGGGAAATAAATAAAAAAGAAATAATAAGAGAAAGCAAATTACACATTTATGAATAAACCCACAACACGGAATAACCTAACTTTATCTTCTGTATATATGCCTATTGACTTCACTTCCTTGAGTTATCCCACCATTAAGCTGCAACCGATTACACTTTGATGGAAATGTAAAATATGCAACTGAGTTAGTTTCTGATAGCATCTATCAAGTGCAAACTGCTTTTGGCGGGTTTTATTTGATATGTGATGAATGTAGCTCAGGGAGTATCCAAAACCCTGTACCAGAAAATAAATCGGGCATATTAGTGCCTGGCTCTGACCCATGTTCTTACAATGTATGTTCTGACTCTGTTTCAAGGGACCCTGTTACAAAATAGCACTGGATTATCTTGTTTTTCACTGTTTGGCATCGACAGTGTGTTGTAGTCTCCCATAGATCTCGAACCTCAGGTCAGAAGCGTGCAACTTGTCACAATTATATATTTAAATGTGAATAGTGAATACCATATGCATCAATGGTTGTATAGGACCATGTTATATTTTCTGTTATGGCGATCTGAATTGATCCAGGGTGGTCTTCCTTGGATATTTGTGAAAATCTCAGCACACTCCATATATAGACCTACATCCGCAGAGAGTATTTTGTTTCTTCCTAATATCTTCTCTGTACAACTTGGGTCATTGCCAAATCTCCACAAATGTACATAGACGATTCTCCAAGGAAACATTTCTGATGACTGGCAAAGTTTGTTGAAGTAGATTGTATAAACAGTCAGTGAGAAAGGAAAAACCCTACAATGAATTTATACCCGATGGGCACATCAATATTGCAGCGACATTTTGACAACATCGCAGTTTTGGTGAACATTATATTGAAATGTATGGTAGAAATAACGTTGCCACAATTTTGTGAGGCAATGTCAAAATATGACGTTAGCATGTGATGTTGTGGTAACATTGTCAAAATGTTATGAAAAAATCTCAACAATACCAATTATAGGCAAGAAATAGGTGTGCCTCAAAGATACAATTGATTTAATTGGTCCATGCAGGCCAACTTGTTCTGGTTGTTTGTATTAGATCATAAGCTGGCTTTAAAATTGAGACTTATTGATTTCCTTAGGACAATAGTTATAGGTCTATGTTTTTTTTTTCTGTTTTTATTCAGTGTATGGCAGCAGTGTGTTTTTTCAGTCAGTGTATGGGAGCACCGCACTGGATATTCTATGTTTTGACAATCAGAATTGACCCAGCTATTCACTATATATGGAACCTTTTCCTTGGATATACGAGGGGTGTTCAGGAAGTTCTGACCAATTTTTGTAGCAGGTCTTTCTCTTTGACATACTTGAATGAAATTTCGACAGTACAAAATTCAGGTGTATAGCCATAGATTCTGAAAATATTGCATCCGTGGCCAATGTTTAACTTACTTTTCTGTTGCCATGGAAACCACACCTTGGGGTAGGCAGCGCAGCTTAATTTTTCATACAAAACTCAACAAATAAGCTGTGTAAATCACCATAAATTTATTGCATATACACAATTAATTGTGAACATAGATGTTCACCAGCAGCTTCACAATTTTTCAAAGTACTCTCTGTGGCATGAAACGAATTTTTGCATCCTTTCAATCCACTCGGTGAAGCAATTTTGAAAGTCTTAACTTAGAAAAGCCCTGGAAATGGCATCTCAAAAGTCCTGATTTGTAGCATATCTTTCACCTCTCAGCTCATCTTTTAGATTAGGGAATAAACAACAGTCACATGGTGCTAAATCATCATAAAGGTATCTAGAAATGCTGTCCTAATGAGATCCTGGGTTTGTGTACCATTCTTTCCTATGAGAAAACACAATTTGATTGAAGCTCTCTGATCGCGTTTCGGGTCCATGTAAAATGCTCATTGAAAATGAATCTTTACAGTGCAAAAATCAGGCTTAAATGGTTAAACAATGGATTGGCACAACATTGTGACATCATTAAGTTACAATCACAATTGCCAGTAGGCCCTGTACAGGTAAGCAGTCTTTTTTAACATAACTTGACCCAAGATTTCAGGGAAAACACAACGCTAAGTTCACTAGAAAAATGAGCTGCGCTGGGTACCCCGTCTTGCCGTTTCCATGGCAATAAAATAGCTACTTAAATATATTGTGTCTCAAAGGTGCTTGGCTATTTGTTTCCTTGATACCTCAAGACGTATTCCTGAAAATTTGAAGACTCTAGCTCAAATATAAGCATCTCTCAGAAAAATTGGTCAGAACTTTCTGAACGCCCCTCGTATCTGTGAAAATCTCAGCACACAGTATATACTCATCCTCAGAGAGTATTTTGTGGCTTCCTGATATCTAGATCTTTGCTATTCTCTGTACAACTTTGGTCTTGGCCAAGTCTCCACAAATGTACAATTCTCTGAGGAAACATTCTATGATAGCTGTCAGAGTTTGTTGAAGTACATTGTATAAACAGTCAGTTATATATATCCAGAGACTACCAGAGATGCAAGAGAAGAATAGCTTCAGAGAAAGAGGAATATGATAAACAATCAGCTGGAACTGTATAAGCAGTGAAACCTCCAAATGGAAATTTTGGCATAAATTTGCTCATGCAGCAACTAAATTCCCTAAAAGATAGTTAAAAGCAGCTTTATAGATCGATGGAAAAGTAAAGTGAGAAGATTCCTTTGGTATGAAAAGACAAAATGAAGGAGAGAAGGCATATTAGACATTATATCCCATTTGTGAGATATTTAATGTAAACTGTTGCAACTCTGCCTATGCTAGATCAAGAAGTAACCTAACAGCCCTAGCCCAAAAACAATTGAAGTGCAATTTAATACACGTCCTATCCATCCAAATAGAATAGTATTTACTTGAAATTGGTGTGGATTACAAATCTGGCGTTCATCATCTGTTGATTTGTTGTTGTTTTTACTTGGAGATGCAAGCCAAGCAACTCCAATCTGATGCAAGCCAAGACCACTGCAATCTCAAGGTGTTGGCCACAGCAAAGAAACAACATCCCTCTAATTCTCCTCTTTTGTTTCTCTTTGATTTCTTCCTGCTTTCTTTCTTTGTAATTTTTTGTTGAAGTTTCTTTTTTAAATTCAGTGTTGGACAAATTGGATCTTTGAGCCGCCTTGATCTCTGACCATCTTGTGGTTTTATCAAGAGCAGAATTTTATGCAATTTCTAGTGACTGTAACCTGTCAACTGCAACTGTTAAGGAATAACTACATGCACAGAACTACTGGTGTTAGAACATTTGATTCATTTCTTCACTTTGCCATATCCCTCTCCTCTCCTAATTATCGTACTAAATACAGGACATAATGCTCCATCATCCATCCATGTGATCGCTGCATAAATCACTGTCTGTTAAGCAAGTTAATTAAGAAGAGTACTGTCAGTATACCACACATTCTCATCAAAGGTCCACTATCTAACCAATTGAGCTAAAGGGCTTGCCCCAAAGCCAAGTGCTTTCGTGAAACCTGTTATAACTAACCCACTATATCATATCAGTATTTTATTGAATTTGATTACTATCATATGTTTAGGACATAACCCATACTGTACTTAGAAGTCTTGTTTACTGCAAGCCATGATGACAAAAATGATCGCAAGCACAATGCCTTGTGACTTGAGGCTTGAATTGCAGTAAAAACAACAAAGGCCATTCACTTCAGAGCAGATGTGTTATAGACAAAAAAAGACCTTCCTATTAAAGTACAAACTGTCTGGGCAATACATTGTTCTGCTGTGGCATTGACAGTTGTAAATACCAAGGTACGTGAAATTTTAGCATCTGGTCAACTTGGCTGGCACTTAATCCACCAACACATCAGAACAACATGGGAAGAGAAAACACAGTTGGGTCTATTGATTCAACAAACTGCTTTCTGTGCTATTCTCGACATAAAGCCGGATAGACAGACAGCTAGTCGGGCAGACATAGCAACATAGGTAGATACATAGATACATACATAGATACAGAGATAGACAGCAAGATATAATATTATAGTAGATAGATAGATCATACATGTATAGGTGGTTAATCTGTTAAAATTGGGGACAGCTTTTAATACAATTAAATAAGGACACAAGATCAGATGAGCCAACTCCTGATCATTGACATGGCTTCATGGCGGTAAATAATATTTACGTCACTTACTTTTGTTAATGATTCAAGAAAGACATATATTTTGACAAATTTCACATAACTTCCCAAAGGCACATGAGCTTCCTTACAAGAGATGCTGGCTTGCAGCAACAATATAATTATTTATTTGGTGGATATAAAGCAAACTTGCAAATTGTATATAATGCCATTTTATTATCCCTCATAATAATATTTTGTATAGCCCACACTAAAACAATCTTTTTAAGATTCACTGAAAAATATAAGTAATCGATTTTTTTGTAGAATTATATTTCCTTGGAAATAACTTCCATTAGCATTTAATGTACAGAGAATAACAAAATAAAACTGTCTAAACTGTACATCTGGCTGTGTTGCTCCTACATTAGGAAGTACAATGGCAGCTTAGTCAGGTCTATATGAGGTATCTGTCCATATCAGTATTATATCTCTCTTTTCAGTGGATGCCAAACCAAACTATTTTCCCCTGGCTTAATTTTTTACTACTCTGCATTTCGATTACACTTTGATATCGTCCCAGCTAAAGAATTGTCATTGTCATTGTGTTCGTCTTCTTTGAAAAATTAGATTCCAAAATCCCTTTGATTTCCATCTATTTTTCTGTTTTTTATGTCCCCTGCATGATGCATTTTCGCTTTCTCTGGACACACTGTCCTTTTTGGCCACCCTGATTGCCGACCATCTTTAAATCAAAGACTTCAATCAAAAATCTTCTGTGAAGCATTTTTGCTTAATGTTTTTGGGTGGGATATGAAGAAATTGTCGATTAACAACAGTTTAAATCAACCAGAAATCAAAAGCTTTGGGCTTTTTTCTTTCTGTCAGTTTCAGGGGAAGGGGCCTAGCACACTCAGGCCCATTCCTTGGACTATGACCTGACTAGTGCAATTTGCCAGACACCTGAGATGTGTACGTCAGTTGTGAAGTACACACATCATTTGGTAATGCACATACATTTCTTTGATGTGATGGTAATATAGAGCACTTCGCGAAAACATCTTCTTTCGCCTAATAGAGTTTGATAGATAGATAGACAAAATATTCTCCTGTCCATATAACTGTATTCACTATTAGGAATTCCTCAGAAGTACAAATCTGGAACTTGTCATTCAGTGTTTTTTATTGACAAGCCAATAGCCACTTCAATCCCAAGGTGTTGGCCGCCGCAAAGAAACAAGATCCCTCAAATTCTTCTCTTTGCTTCCTCTTTGGCTTCTTGTTATTTTTTATTTTTATTTTGTCTTCCCCTCCTTTTGGTTTCGTGTTTGACAAATTGGATAGTTGAGATGTCTTGATCTTTAGCCTTCTTGCGTTTTTTATAGAGAGCCAAATCTGACATTATTCTCTGTTTCTCTATCTATTGAGTAATGAACCAAAATCAGGGATTGTAACTCTCTTTTCTCTCTGCATCAGTGAGATATTTGTTTCCAAAAACTTGAAGCCCAGAGTGAGACAAGTCATCACATGCTCTACCTATAAGGCCAACTGTATGTTTCTACAATGGTACTTACAAATCCCCCCCCCCCCTTTAACTGAAACCCAAATCACTGAAATCCTGAAGTTATCAACCTCTGCAATAGCTTTGGGTTTTGGGAGACTTTCACAAATTATTGCAGTTGACTGCCAAGTGAACTACATGCAGGAATTGAATCATAATAGTCACACAGCAACAAAGGATCTGTTGTATGTCTCTGTCAAAAAGGCCTCCATTCCAAAGTACAACAGCCTGGACCATACTTTGTTCTGCTGTGGCATTGACGGTTGTAAATACCAAGGAATGTGAAATTCTGGCATCTGATTACCTTGGCTAGGCACTTTATGCACCAACACTTCAGAACAAAGTAGGAAGATAAAACACATTTGGTACTATTGATTTGAGGTTTTCACTGCTTTTCTATGAGCTGTAGACAGATAGATAGATAGATAATAGATAGATAATAGATAGATAGATAGATAGATAGATAGATAGATAGATAGATAGATAGATAGATAGATAGATAGATAGATAGATAGATAATGATTGTTTCACATTATTGTGCCTTCTTTCAGACACAATTTGTCAGGGATACTTAATGAAAAATCATTGATCATTGTTGCCACCTTAAGAGGCTACTTAATTATTACAATATTGCACAATAATCGCGTGTGAATGATTAATGAAGTCGTGGAATAAATATAATATATATGACATATTATTCCTAATTTCCCAAAGGTGCATGAGAATTGTCATTTCAGATTATCTCTAAATGCCATTTCATGTACATGCCACCTACTAATATTTTTTTAAGCCTCAATGAGAAGCATGATTAATCTCACTTTCTAGGTTATCGTTCAGAGATAGTGCTTGAACACTCCATAGAACATTGATGATCATTATGATTTTTTTTATTCATAGACCATCAACCTTCAGTGTAAGGTTGCATCAAACTTTGACGTACAGGACAGCATCACAAATTGCCACAATTGAGTTACCTTGGTGATCAGCTGCATGACAGTCACTTAGGAAGAAACTCAAGTTGCCTAAGATACGTAGCTGATGAGGAGAGTGTTCACGCCTGGTGGATGACAAGTGCAAATTGATGTGTTTAAGGTTTATTGCCAGAGGGCACTGTGGCCTGTCGGTGTCTCTTTTGAATTCTCACAAGAGTGCAGTTTTTATGTTGTGATGTTTACTTGCATAGACATAGGAAGGGGGGGGGGGACTGCCCAACAAAAAATTGCCCATATAATCAAAAATATATATATAAGATGACAAAATTTTCTCCCCATAAGTGCATGAAATATAATTATCCATTGAGACAAACATATCTTTCCAATTGCATGCATATATATAAAAAAATTATTATGAACTGGTAAGATCTCTACTGAGTTTCCCAGTTGTACGTTCCAACATTCACAAAATTAATTGTTGAGGCGAAAAGCGCAACTGGAGGAACTCTCAAAGTTCTTACAGTACTAATTTCTTTAAATGATCAAATACTGTTTACCAAGCTAAACTAATAAATTGATGTATTACCAAACAATTCCTTTCTTTCCAACACTAGAAATCATTTCTGATAATGGCCAATTTGTCCCGAAAATAGATTCCCACAACTCAATATCAAGGTGTCTATACGCTGAGAGCTTCACCTTCAGTCTCACATCTGGAGGCGACTTCCTTGAGCTTGATTTATTTAGGGGCTGGTAATTAGTGAGAGAGTGACAATAGCCTTGTAGTCTTACATGTTCTTGTTGCAATACAACCTTGTTTTAGTAATGAAATGAACAACAAGCTCATTCAGCAAAGCATGGATTTGTAACAGCACCCAAATCAATGAGAGCATTTCAATACATTATTTCATGATGTTCGGTCAGATCCCATTAGCTACCTCTCAATTGATTTTCTGGATATAAAACCACCGGAGTCTCTTTATTGGCAACTATACAATTATGAATACAAAAAAAAAAGTAATTTTACAGAAACCTTTTTTATGGCAGGAATTGTTGGACATGCTGCCTCCTGTGACCGGGGATTTCACGCCCAAGAACTGCTAGAATTTCTCAATTGGAGACTGGAAGAAGCAGGAATTCTACAGCCCCAACTACCCCGATGACTACCTCAACAACACGGAATGCATGCAATTGCCTCAGGGTAAGTAGATGTCTGTCAATTGCAATTGACTAAGATATGTTATCGAGATGGCACAACCCCTAAATAGTTTGCTTTGCTTATATTTGTCACCAGGAGGTTAGGATAACACATTTAATGAAGTCTCATTTTCAATGTGATCCTAATTGATGTAAAGCAAGTTTTGTGTTTGGTCCAATCATATAAGAATATATTTTTGATAGGTACTCATGCAGACTTGAATGCTTTCACTGCGTTCTAGCATATGTTTTGTAGAGGCTAGGAAAACAAATTGTGCTCCATGCCATGTGACACCTTGCCCGTTAAAAATTGTTTAACCCAACCAGACCCAGTTCAACCACCCCCATAAGTTTGCAAATTCCCTCAGCTGCCACTGATAGGTTTACACTAGCCATTTTTCGTTCATTAAGCTTATTCATATACATTTTCTTCATAAGTGTGAAACATTTGAAAATAAACCTTTAATTGTTTGATACCCACACAATGATGTAAAAACAGCCTACCTGAGGTGATGTGATATAACCTTTCAATTGTCTTCATGGTATTTTGTGGGATGCCAAAAACCACATGTAAGCACTTTTCCTTTCTTTTGAAAGAATAATTTTCCAATGAAATGACCCACTTCTCTTTGTTCTTTTGACAAATCTGGAATTTGTGTACTCAAAGACAGTTTTGGGTCAATTTCAATGTCCTCGTTTGCTATTGGTCAATGCCAAACATCTCTCAACAATACTGCCTGAGTAAACATGAATACTCCTCAGATGAGATGAAAACAAATTGGGTCATACAGGACAATATTTGAGGTGTGTGGGTTACAAATAACTGCCAATTTTCTTTGCTGCACTTGGAGCTAAATGTATATATGTGGGTCGAAGTCTTTGATGAGTGAATGAGTTTGTGTTTTATACCCCACCATCACCGTAGTGGGCTTTAGAGGCAACAATGAGAAAGTGAAAAGCCAATGCCAATACAATTTCAATGGAGACTGGATTTCACTTACTTATCACACACTCTAACCTAAATATCTAACTGCTGGTAGAACAAAGAAGATTAAAGCCTTTTGTACATATAACTAAAATAGCACCCTTTATTACACATACGTCTTCATCTCATCGGATGAGCAATCATGCTTCCACAGGCATTTTCTTTTGGGATGTTTAGCATTTACCATTACCCTGTGGCAAAACGGCACCCGTTTCACTTTACTGTATAACAACTGCTTTCTTTCCATAAATATACCATATATTTTAACACAAAAAGCATTGGAAACCACACTAATTTCAATTCAATACAACTATCTTTACTTAATAGCTCATATATAAAATATAATACATATCATAATACATCACAAACAACTATCAATCTTAATTTTAGTTTGAAATGATCACTTCATCTCTTCATTATGTTCAAGAACATTAAGACTGAAATAAGAAGTAAAGATTTTATAGAGCTCCCATTATGTCAGCATATTTGCCTTTTCACAATGTCCGAGAGTGGTTTTGCCAGATCAGTCTCAATTTCTACTGAGCCTAATATTGTTTTTGATTTACGATCAATGAAAGGCTATAAAAATGCCTTTGTCATAACTCTATATGAACTTGATTCATTATTCTGAATTTATTCCGCTTCTTAGTCAGTTGAGCAGCTTACAAGATGAGATTCAGAACAACAACCATTGAAGTCTTTTAAACAATGAACCTCAAGGTTTCTCCAAGCATTAATGCTTGTGTTTTATGTACTTTCTCTACATTTTGAGATTTCCTTCATTCTATACGCTTTCAACGTTATTAAATCAGTTATTCGAAATGAGCCGTTTCATCATAACAATATCAAATTCTACTTTAATATTTTGATCAGTATGGAATGCTCTCAATGATCTTAAGAAATATATAGCTCATTTGTAGTTTGAGGGGGTGTTATGAACTTATGATGACACCCAAGAGTCATGCATTTTGAGATACTGAAACAAAAAACCTAATGACTCTGAAAGATGTACAGCTGTGTTTGGCTGAAGAACATACAGGGCTGAAAATTTGCAAAGTATTCACCACCCGCTCTTAGATGCCACAACATGAGGTTGATTGAGGAGCGGAGAGTGAAGGCCAATATTTATAACATCGCAGAAGTATGAGCATGATATAACAAAGGCGTGTGCGGCTATTCTTTTCAATAAGCATATTTCCGATTCTACCGATTTTCCAAGCGCTATACATGGCGACATTGTTTGCAAACGTGGTCACTTACAGTAAGATGGCTGTCAAAAGTCTAGAACTGTGTAAATAGAAATACATGTAGTGCTGTGAGCAGTGTGCCAGAGGTCATGGTTTTTTTATATATTTAGGATACATGAACTGTGGGGCACATTGGGACGCTTTTCATATCCCCTAATTTTGCTATTTATTATTACAGCCACAAGCGTTTTTATGAGTGATGATGAAAGTGCTCTGATACGCACAGGACTGTTATTTTGCAATGGTTGATTGATGAGATGGGAAAGAGAGAGTAAGAGTCCTCAACATGATACACATTCACATCATGTGAGGGATCTTTCACTTGCCCGGCACAGGGGTGCCGATATGTCTCGTCTGAATGACATCCAACTGGGATCTTGCTGATGAAGGTCGTCTGAAAATTTTGGATTCCTCACCTGGGGTTTAAACCCATGTAGGCAAAGACCTTCAGCATCTAGTAATTGAAGAGCAAAAAGTAACCTGGAGTAGAGCACTAGAGCAATACACTCTCCACGCCTCCATTCTGCTCACTATTACGCTATATCTTTCCACCATAAACTCTTCTTTCTAAAGTTTGATATGTTCTTACAAATCAATGGATATATTGTCAGCTTCTGGGACTAGAAATTCTATACTTGAAATTGATTCCTTGAGATGAGCATTAGGGGAAGAAACTTCTAAACAATTGGAAACAATTCATTCTTTGCATTTATATCTACATTTGAAAATTTCCTAAAGCTTGGATCTATCAAATGGATTCCACTTGCCCCCACGGTTCTAATAGCTTTTTTCAATGAAATTCAATGCTCTTTTTGGCTGTTTTGGTGATGACTACTATTGGCGATCTGACTTTTCAACTGCTCCTATGGTATTTGAAGTTTACATTCTTTAATTTTTTTCTATAAATGCGCGATAGCAAGTGACCAAGTGTACAAGACATAACCTCCCTCTCACTTATATGACATGTGCTACAACACTTTTGAGATATTTGATTATAACAATTTCTCAACAAAATTGAAAATCTTACCTCGTTCATTCCAATGCAACACCTCCCCCCGTCCCCCAGAACTAAAAGACAAAAACTGAATCTCTAAGCTTCATTGGCATTCCAGAAAAGATCCATGACATTGCCTTATTATCGTTTTCATAGCTACGTGTTTTTCAAGTTTGCAATTTGCTTCATTCCAAAACTGTGATGTCAGAGATTAAGTTGAATCATTTCGTTTATTACAAGCACAGATTTCAGGAAACTGACAAAGTGCAGTGACACATGTATGATGTATGTTTCATTATGCACTGTAACTGAACCAAACAGACTACTCAGCCTCAAAGGAGAGTTGCAATTACTGACAGAAAATGTTGTTTGAAATTGTGATAAATGGTGTCCTGTGAAAAACAGCAACACATTTTGTTTGGAAAACAATGAGGCGCAACACTCAGCTTAGACATGTTTGCTGTGGTTGTACACAAATAGTAATATTGCCTGACAGCTTTAAATTCCTTTGTAATTAACTGTGATGTCAAACTCTGAACTGATATGTCACAGATTGAAGATTAGACCAATCACATTGACAGATACCCGATGATGTCACAGTTTATCTGCAAAACAAAGTTTTCAAAAAACACATAGCTATGAAAACGATAAGAATTGTCATGGTGGTCATAGCATCATCTCTTGTTTTGTATTCAACCTGGAGACTCATCGGCTGACATGACAAAACGACAACGGTATTCATCAAAAAACAATCTTTGATGCAGAAGCTGCATTTCCAAGCATGGTTTTTGAAAGCCTATCTATTAATTCTTTCACAATATTTATTTCTGATTGACTATATAATATATACATGTAAGTTGTTCTGTACATGTCTGTACTAGATATGAAAACTTTTCTGAACAATTAGACATTAACAATTCAGTTTAGGAATATTACCTTTTTCGATATTTATGAGTGATAAGATATCATATGCATATGATTGAACCATATTAGTGTTAGTTTTAATATGTCTGAAAGTGTCAGAAAAATGTCATGCAAAATTAAATTGATGTTATGCCACATGAAATTATCTAGCAAAATTGAAACGCTTTACAGCGGACTATTATTATCAGTGTCAATTCCAAATTTTCAATAATCTTTTAAAAATAATTAGAGCTGTTTTTTTAATTGCAGACTTTCAGCCTTAATGCGCTTCTTTTTTAAGATGTGTATACTATAGCAAAAAGTGACATCGAAACGTTATGACATCACTTGGCCCTATAGAATAATATGTTATTGCCATTAATGCCAAGTATGCACAAACATCTTACCACATAGCAGCACCGTGTCTTGGTGAGAGATATTTCTTGAGTATATGGGATGCATACATACAATTATTCATAATAATTGGCACTAGATCTTACAGGACTCCATCATTGTTTTGATTTATATGTATCTGTAACAGTTGTTTTATGTCGGGCCAAAAGATCAATTGTAATCCAATACAATATTTGTATTTTTTGCATTTTTCATGGTACTAATGTCAGGGGCGGACTGGCCTATGTAGCAAAGAGGCAACAGCCACTGGCCCATCCACTCAGGGAGGCCCATAAGATTTTTAAAAATAAAAATTTTTAAGAAAAGAGCAAAATTTTGCTATTAAGTTCATGATTGTGTGTTGAAATTACATAAACTGGAAGAACCGCCTCCTCTCATATGGAGGCCCTAACCAAATATTAACAATTTGCCAAATTAGACCTGTGGAATTTTTCATTTTTTAATTCGAAATAATGCCGATGGAAGAGATCTAGGGGCTCGTTGATTTATTTTAACACGGGGCCCGAATTGCCGCCAGTCCGCCCCAGCTAATGTTGGGTGAGGAACTAAAATATTTTGTCTTGGTCAATTGAAATAATGCAAAAATGTAGAACTTGAAGTTTCTTAACTGTAGGGGAGACCGGGGTTAGTTGAATCGCCAATTTTTTGTCGCGTTCTACTGAGCTTATGGTAGTAGATACAGGTACAATATTTTAGCAAGTGCTAGCTACAGTATTCACCTCAACATTCCATGGAACAACTTTGTTTAAAATATTGACAAGTTCTCACCATGAGCTTGAAAGCACCGCGAGACCAAGTGTTTCAACTAACCCTGGGGCCGGGGTTAGTTGAAACACTGCATGGGGTTAGTTGAATCATTGAGAATAAACTAGCAAAAATCATATTTACTGATAAAAATTTATTCAAGAAACATTTTTAATACAACAACTGATTCTTAAATAGCAATTAGGTTTAACATGAGGAATTATGTATTTCAGAATTTAATACAAAATGTATAAAAAGCAGTAATATCAAACTTGAAGGAAAATTTTGAAATCTTTGGAAATAATGAGATGGTTGTGCAGTATGAAAAATAATTTAGACAGTGATGTTTACTGAGAAGAAAGATCTTTTTAAGGAGACAAGTCACTGGGTAAATGGCTTTTTGGACGCTGTCTCTTTCCTGCATTGTATGAAGGTGTGAACGCTTCATTACAATGTCAGCAAATGGCCGGCTGGGCTGCTGGTAATAAATCGGTTATTGAAATGACCAGTGCAAAAGCCTCTCTTTTTCTGCTTTAATACACTGATATTTTATAAATAAATAATATATTGTTGCCTGAAGAATATAACACTCTTGGGCTACTGTTCAACATTATCATTCAGCGATTAAGGCTCCTTCAAGGCCTACCTGGGTATTTCAGCAGGCACTCATCCTATTTCCTGTTTTCTGATGTATGTTATTTCAGCAAAAAACACCAATAGGATCAAATTATACAATGCAGTAATGATTATTTACTTTCCTGTTAATAACGAGACAATGCATAGCATTGCTTCAGCGTTTCAACTAACCCCACGGAAAATGATTCAACTAGCCCCTACCCACCATGTGGTTTAGGTCACCCATTATAGCACTTTAATCAAAGGCTTACCAAAAAATGTCTTTGCCTGTTGATTTGTAATACCAAAGGCTTACAACTTGTCATAAAAAATGTTGCATAAAATAATTCAAATAGCATACAGGTCAAAATTATTTCAACTCAAAATATTTACTTCAGGAGCACAAAAATCAACTTAACAGCCTAGTGAAGTACACAATTAGAAATATGGCTCATGTAGGAAGTGATGTCATGCCTTGACGAATAAATAATCTGCCAGAAGTCAAATTTGGGTAAAAAAATTCAACCCAGGGGAATAAGAGCGAATATTCAACTAACCCCGCGATTCAACTAGCCCCGGTCTCCCCTATGCTGACGCTCAGACAATGGCACAAAGTGGCAAAGAAAAGAAAAGAGGGCTATAAAATTACTTAAAGTTTGAATTTCAAAAATCTTTTCCTGTGACCTAGAATCCATTACTTCATGAATTTATAAGAATAAGATCTTTGTGTGGTAGTGTAAAAATTTGCCCATTGCTATCTGCTAAGAATTACTTGAGAGATTCACTAGCCATTTATAGTTATTGGTTGACAGAGGGCAGCAGCACCTAGCTCTGCCAAAATTTGTCTATAGCCTCTGGATTTAATCCACTTTTGATGTGTTGTGCTTGGCTGATCACACAGTTCAGTCAGTTCTGCAATTGCTGCCATCCAGGCAACATTGAGTTTAAGCAGTGCTCAGTAGCAGCATTTGTCAACCTTTTACATGTTAAGGTATGTGTATATTCTTAGAATATTTCTTTAGTCAGATTTACATAGGCATTTATATTTACTATGAATTTATTAGACTGTTAATTTAGTATGGTCAGACAACTTACAGTACAACCATCATAAAATGGCTCGTCAGTTTGGATCTACACTTATCTATCGATCTAGAATGATCAATGGCGATCTTGGTTGATAGGGAGTGATTGATCTGTAGTGATCTGTTGTGATCTGTACCTAATAATCAAAATGAATATTAATAAATTTACTTTTCTGTACTTTATAACTTCTGGATGTGTTTCCTTAATCAATATTCTCAATAGTTAGATGGATTTTATATGTTCTTTGACTTATAATCCTAAATAATTGACATGCTTGATTTTCACCAAAAGTGAATTAGTAGATCACTGTTATATCATCTCGGATCACTACAGATCACTCTTTATCCGGACCACTCTGGATCACTACGGATCACTATGTTGAGCCGCTTTAAGATGGTTGTACTGTACACCTTGTTCATTTGTTTGGTTAGGTGTCGGTTTGGTTAACCTTATGAACATATCTGCCAATGCTTCCATGAACCCCATTCCTGGCTAAGATAGCCATTTGTAATTAAATGTCACTTTAGCATTACTTTGTATGTTAAATAGCAGTACCGTAATATGGGGTGAATCGGGACAGAATTGGCCGTTTTTTTGTCATAGCATGAACAAAAGTAAACTCAGAAATCAAAATATGGTGTCAAATTGTGTCCATGCACAAGGTCTAAGTATCCCCAAGAGCTTGAAATGATATCTTAAATTCCTAAGGCCCATAAAACCACTGTCCCAATTCACCCCACACTTTGGGGTGAATCGGGACACACCCCTATTTTCACAACCAATTCTTCTTAGCTTATTTAAGTGATTGCTACTTGTGAGTAAATATAAAAAAACATGGTCAACTTACCAAAAATGTATTTTCAGAAAAATCTAACATCAATTTCATTGATGATATGTAGGGGAGACCGGGGTTAGTTGAATCGCCAATTTTTTGTCGCGTTCTACTGAGCGTATGGTAGTAGATACAGGTACAATATTTTAGCAAGTGCTAGCTACAGTATTCACCTCAACATTCCATGGAACAACTTTGTTTAAAATATTGACAAGTTCTCACCATGAGCTTGATAGCACCGCGAGACCAAGTGTTTCAACTAACCCCGGGGCCGGGGTTAGTTGAAACACTGCATGGGGTTAGTTGAATCATTGAGAATAAACTAGCAAAAATCATATTTACTGATAAAAATTTATTCAAGAAACATTTTTAATACAACAACTGATTCTTAAATAGCAATTAGGTTTAACATGAGGAATTATGTATTTCAGAATTTAATACAAAATGTATAAAAAGCAGTAATATCAAACTTGAAGGAAAATTTTGAAATCTTTGGAAATAATGAGATGGTTGTGCAGTATGAAAAATAATTTAGACAGTGATGTTTACTGAGAAGAAAGATCTTTTTAAGGAGACAAGTCACTGGGTAAATGGCTTTTTGGACGCTGTCTCTTTCCTGCATTGTATGAAGGTGTGAACGCTTCATTACAATGTCAGCAAATGGCCGGCTGGGCTGCTGGTAATAAATCGGTTATTGAAATGACCAGTGCAAAAGCCTCTCTTTTTCTGCTTTAATACACTGATATTTTATAAATAAATAATATATTGTTGCCTGAAGAATATAACACTCTTGGGCTACTGTTCAACATTATCATTCAGCGATTAAGGCTCCTTCAAGGCCTACCTGGGTATTTCAGCAGGCACTCATCCTATTTCCTGTTTTCTGATGTATGTTATTTCAGCAAAAAACACCAATAGGATCAAATTATACAATGCAGTAATGATTATTTACTTTCCTGTTAATAACGAGACTATGCATAGCATTGCTTCAGCGTTTCAACTAACCCCACGGAAAATGATTCAACTAGCCCCAACCCACCATGTGGTTTAGGTCACCCATTATAGCACTTTAATCAAAGGCTTACCAAAAAATGTCTTTGCCTGTTGATTTGTAATACCAAAGGCTTACAACTTGTCATAAAAAATGTTGCATAAAATAATTCAAATAGCATACAGGTCAAAATTATTTCAACTCAAAATATTTACTTCAGGAGCACAAAAATCAACTTAACAGCCTAGTGAAGTACACAATTAGAAATATGGCTCATGTAGGAAGTGATGTCATGCCTTGACGAATAAATAATCTGCCAGAAGTCAAATTTGGGTAAAAAAATTCAACCCAGGGGAATAAGAGCGAATATTCAACTAACCCCGCGATTCAACTAGCCCCGGTCTCCCCTACATTTTAAAAAATGTGATAAATAACAAAAAAACTATCAAAAACTGAAGTTTTTTCCCAATTTCGCTAGTGAATGATAATTCTGGACTAAATTCACTATTAATAATACTAAGTTCAATTACATTTATTTAAAAGCTGTGCTAGTACATTCATATGAAAATCAGTAGGTTTATTTGAGTTGATTCCGAAATTTTGACATTGCCCTGGATCTGAACCCATGACCAAACATACACAATCTCATATTTAGTCTACTATTCTGGTCCTCCAACTTACCAAAATTAGATTTTAAAAGTTTTGTGCACGACTGGTGGCTCTAGTATTGATACTTTTTACAATGCATGCAAAGTTTAGACAAGCTTTTGAAAATTAACTTCCGCAGTACTAAGTTTAAGGTCCTGCAGCTCCCGACAGCCTGCAGTTAGAAGTACAAAACTACACCGAAATATGCTCTGGTATGTTACCTATAAATGTGCCAAAAATCAATTTCCTGAGATAATGTGAAGTAGGTTTTTCTTTAAGGAGTAGAATGCTTCCCTATTCTGTCCCGATTCACCCCAGTGTCCCGATTCTCCCCATATTACGGTACATAATTTTATATACATTTATATAGTTAGTATACTTAGATAATTCAATGTTTTAAATATTATTAGCTTCCCTATAATTACTAGATATAAATTATTCTAGTCCAATGTTACATTAAAGTAACTTATATAAATTTTAGTATTCAGTTACTTAGGCATTGCTTTCTCTGGTAAAGATATACTTTTATACTTTATTCGTTTCACTGATTTTCTGTACTTTGTTGCAGGGTTTTTATTCTATGAATAAATGATTTAAATCTGGAAGCAATGACTTCAACCGAGTCAATTATTTCATCATCACCATCATCAATTTTTTCCTATGGGCTGGAAAATGTAATACATCATAACATTTCTTTAATACATGAAATGCATGTACTGTCATGAACACTGATGAAGCCATCTTGAAAAAGAAAATCAGAAATTTCCACAGAAAATGTAGAACTCGTTAAGAAGTGATGCATCAGGTGTCTTGAATGAAATCATAAGCGAGATGGAATGACAGAACTTTATTTTTTTTGTGAAGGACCTTCAGAAATGAAAGATGGATATCTGCCCATCAATCTATTTCATGAGGTTGGATTCAGGGCTGTTCGTTATTAGTCCAACTTTCTGGATGACTCTCACCAAAACAGATCTCACAAGTTTTGAGTAATCGATTTTCTCGATCATACACTCAATCACTTATTGGATGTTTGTTTTGGACAGACCTCATTAAATAATCTGTAAAAATGAAATTCTTATGAGTAAATACATGTATGTAATTGCCAAGATACTTGTATATCTGTACATTCCAGGTAAATCCTAATTAGCTTACCAAGTGCATGAATACAAGATGCAAAGCCCCTTTCATCCTTCCAGTAAAGGGGAGTGGAATCGGATTAATAGCCTTATTCTTGAGACTGCTTCCTGGAGATGAGAATTATGAGCTGAAACTTGGCAACAATTCTTCATTCTTTGCATTTATACATTTGGCATATTCCTAAAGCCAGCTCAAAAGTGATAGCTTGCCATCAGGTCGTTGTTTTCACATTTCTCACCGTTATTTTGAGTATTCTCCTCTTTTTAAAACATGTTATACCTATATTCTGATATTTTTGCGGGACAAAATTGACAGATGTTCAATATTCATATGCCGTCAGTTCTGTGGCTGTGTAGGTTTTAGTCTATATCTGTAGGTTATAATAAGGTGAAACCCAAATTAAGAATACCTATTGTGTATCGAACTACAATATAACACTATTAATTCCTATTTTGACTACTCGCATAGTGTCGGTACATTGTATGTCCCAGATCAGCCGGGCAACTCTATCGCCTTCTATGTGGATGGAGCTGCACAATTATTGTTTGTGACCACCATAATTGTGATGTGGAGATGAAACGACTGGGAGTCTGCCATTTGTCTTATTAATTCAGGGATGCCTGGGGAGAACACTCGATACAACCCGCCTCCATTTAATGTACCATGGGCTCAAACTAAATTACATTCTGGGGTGGGATTCGAACTTGTAGCACAAACAAGCACTCTTTGACCGTTAGGCCATGGGGGATCAATGTTAAAACATATCTATTGTGTCTGAGGTTAAATCGAGCCTGAAGGTGGAATTGAACCCAGGGCAAAGGATTAAAAACCAAGTGCACAACCAATCCGTATTGCCCCCCCCCCCCCCAGCGCCTATAAGTTGCATGCTAAAGGGCTGTTGCAGAGCTCAGTTACGACCACAAGTAGCCATATATATACTTAGCTGTGGGTCTGCAATAGCTTAATTCTATTATCTGGTGAAGCAAAAGTTTATATCTCTCTTGGGAACCATTTATGCTCTGAAATATAGTATGGCGTTCCAAATTAAAAGTATCCAGGGAATATTGCAGTTGTGAAACATTTATATTACTAAATACAGCTACCACAAGTAAAAGACAACAGGGAGTTGAAATTGTGGGAAATAATATGTAAATATCAGGCCTAGAGAAATTCGTTGTATAATATTGATTTCCATGGTTTGCTGAGCTTGGAGATTCCCGACAGTTTGGACTGTTGCCTACTGGACACAAAATAACAGAATACCATCATAGATTATGATATGCACTCCCAGAATTTATATTGAATACATTAATTAAAATATACGTAAACTGTAGAAGAATATAAGCCATATTTTGCTATTATTTTACTTTTCTAAGATTTACCTCGATATTATTCTCGCTGTTCTAAAATTCACCTGCTTCTTTAGACAAAAAGAGGTATCTTTTGAGGTGCAGACAAAAATAGGTCTTATAGGGATCAGTGTTTATTGGTAATTTTTCTCTGAAAATGTAAAATGTAAGTTTGTGATAAAGTAAAAGGTTTCATATTTCCGGTGGGTTATCTATGGCAGGTAACATGCATACTCGGCAAACTGCTCAAGTATTATATTATGGATATGTTCGATTTGAACATTATCTGCCAGAGCCACAGGGGATAAAGTTCCTCTTTGAATTGTTTGAATCCTCTCTTGAATATTCTGGAACCTGGTATTTCTTCAACGTCACTATCTTCAGGGGGTCAGTATGGATCCCAGTGGTCAGCATGAGCAGTGGCGTCGCTATGGGGGGGCAAGGGGGGCACATGCCCCCCCATATTGGTCCTGTGCCCCCTCAGGTGCCCCCATATGAACTTTCCAACTCTGGCTAAAATATACAATTAGTATAACGGGTGCCCCCCCAGAGAATAGCATGCCCCCCAGGTGCCCCCCACTCGAGACCCCCCAGTTACGCCACTGAGCATGAGTGATATTTCAAAACATTACAAAAACTTAGAGACTACTGATGCACCTGTACATACAACATGCACAATGAAGCAGCAACTGTTATTATGTCCATCGTGTAGATTATTCACAATTTCAAAATTCTAAGTTCACGTAAAATCTTTCCTATTAGTATATATCTACAGCTCATGAAGTTTCAATGAAGACCAAATTGTCAGACTGTCAGATGTGAAATTAATATTCCAAATGTCTCTCGGATAAGGTATCATGGAGAATTATAGATTTATTCACTAGTGTGATATAGTTTTCTCATTTTACCCGATCAAAGAAATATTCAGCTCAACATACCTTTTCTGATTTCTATGGAAAAGGCTACTGGAAAGTTTTCTGAAATTCCAAACCTTTGGCACATCATGCAGCACACCTTGAAATTCATGCTCATCCATTACTCCCATGAATGTAAAATATGCCGCATATGACTTCTTAAATCAGGTTCCCATATCATACAAATGTAAATTTTGTAAGAAATTGTATCTTCCAGGGAGCTGTCGAGGAGTGAGGTTGATCTTACAGTTATTTCCTGTGATCATTGATCCGATTCTCAGCAGCTCATTTTGTGTGTACTCTATATCCTGCAAAGTGTTCTCATGCCAGACAAAAAACATCAAGAAAAACATTCCATCAGATGGACAGTGTTTCTAGTGAACAGGGTAATGCTAGGCGAATGAGGCAATAAGAACATTATATTTAGATTTCGTGGCTGACAAAAATCCCTTTCAGTTACTGTAAGTGTCATTATCTGGTCCCTTACACCAGGCAGATAATGTTGCCGGTTTATCTGCTATCCCGCATCTGCATCCATGCAGCACTACTTCCTTTATCACACGGCTGGAACCTTGTGAATGCCAGAAAGTGAGAATCTTGTGTAGAAATGCATCACATGACAAGAGATTTTGACAAGAAAATGTGTTAACACATTCTATTACATATTTAACCTTTTCTCTGACATTTCCTTGTGTTTGGCACAAGTGACAAAACAACATGAACAAGTGAATCCACCAATTACCATATTGGATATTTATCTATGATATTACCTTGAAGGGCTGGCCTTATCTGTGAAATGTCCCTAAAACGCCATTATTCAATGTAAAGTACAATGTATTAGATTTTGTCATTTCCTTGGAAGTTTTGTGATTTCCTAGTCTATGCCCTGTTTTTCCTTGCTCTTCAGTTTCACATCTTACAGATGTTTCAATAAGATAGATGTCAAAATTGTTTTTTGAAGTTGAGAGACGAAAAGCTTTGAGATCAGGTATTTGAACGAAACTGAGAATTTGCAAGAAGTCTCAAGATCAGCAATGACTCAGAATTTTCTCGTTTGATCGAGAATTCTCGAGAAATGTTGCCGTTGATATGCACATTGATTGTTGATCATTGCTTTACACATGGTGTTCATGTGTTTATTGTTTGTAACTGTTACAGAGCACTGGGTTCTCGTTTTGCTTTGGTTGATACTATTATTTTTCTGTAATTGCAACATTGTTTAGTATATGCATATATTCTTTTATTGACATCTATAAATATCACAATTGATACATATGTCATTTGTAATGGGAATAGTTTAAATATATGTTGCTGATAATCCCCATTCTAGATCAGATAGATGCTGATGTTTTAAAATTTTATACTCTCTGGATGTAATGCTGTATCCATTGTATCATTCAATCTCTCCTGGTATACCATTGTGACTAATAGTGACTATGGAAGACAGTGTCCCAGATTTCTTGTGAAATTCTCGAGTCACATTGATTAGACCATGGCCATTCTTGAAAGTCATGAGTGAGACTCGTCGGAATCACTATTTGAGACATACCATGGCTTCAAGTTTCTTCTCAGTTCCTATTTTCAAAATCTTCCTGATTGACTCAATGTCGGTGGCACTCCATATCTTTCATAATTCAACTCCACCAATCTATAAGTAAGTTGCACAGTGCTGCCACCTGAAGGACCATGTTCCTGCTCTTGGCAAGCGAGCACTCAGCCTTCCGAAGCAGCCTTCAGAACTACCATCCTAAAGAGACGTGGGTCTTTTTTCAAAATGCTTCTCTGGAGCTCTTAAGCCATATGATTTAATAAACTTACTCACATACATGGGTAACGAAGATTTGTTTCCCAACATGACACACTAGACCCATGGGTTTCCCAGAAAGTGCTAATGTCAAAATTGTAAGAAGTGTTTCTGGCTACTCCCAAAATAGAGGGAAATACAGTGGTCACAAACACCACATGAGAAACTAGTTCTGGCTCGAGTAAACCTCTCCAGCTTTGGTTCTGGGTGACTCTCAAGTCATGTTCCGTTGCAAACATGTATCACACGTGCAACCGCGTAAATGCAAGTGTTTCTGCAAATGTCCTTTGTACCTCTATAATTAATATATAACCACTATGGCTGATTATATTTGTTAGCATGTTTACCTGGCACTTTCATCGACCTATGTAATCACTCCTTAGGATGTAAAGTTCCCATTGGAATCACAGTTACCTATATTTCTCCTTGCATTTTATACCTTTCCCCTACTCCACCTGCGCCAGCAATTACTCCAGCCTGACCAGGTGCATCTCTTTTCCTTTCAATGTCAAAAGTCACCATAGACCTTGTGCAGTGTCTCTTTGCATGTAAATTGCCATTAATTTAGGAAAGTGAGTACATCTAGTACATTGTTTAGATACATTCTACCATGGTGTAACCAGCAGTCTATATCTGGTATGCCCTGCTTTGTGTTTTAAAGATGACAGCTTGAACCTCACACCATTCCTTCTTGTCTCCTTTCCAGACTTGAGCACTTACCCCTTTGGCGGGCCATTAAATTTTACAAAGAGAAAGTGAGATCACTCAGGGGTGAATGCTCACCTCAATAATAGTTTATGTCTCCTTACTCCTATGTAAGAAGCCCCTCTATTCCAGGCTATCCCTAAAACTAAGATTGTTGAAAATATACTGAACTCATCAACCAACTTTCCTGAATGAAACAGGTCATTGGCTGATACAGTATACTGGGAGATTTGTACTAATGTCCATAATTGCTTGTAATGTTTGGAGCATAAGGCTAAGAAATTGTGGTTAAAATAGCACAAACTTTTGTATTGATGGGCCTGCAGACCACAATTACACAAAATGATTAATCGATTCAACAACTTGTGTCAATATTCAATGTAAAGTACAATGTATTAGATTTTGTCATTTCCTTGGAAGTTTTGTGATTTCCTGGTCTATGCCCTGTTTTTCCTTGCTCTTCAGTTTCACATCTTACAGATGTTTCAATAAGATAGATGTCAAAATTGTTTTTTGAAGTTGAGAGACGAAAAGCTTTGAGATCAGGTATTTGAACGAAACTGAGAATTTGCAAGAAGTCTCAAGATCAGCAATGACTCAGAATTTTCTCGTTTGATCGAGAATTCTCGAGAAATGTTGCCGTTGATAAGCACATTGATTGTTGATCATTGCTTTACACATGGTGTTCATGTGTTTATTGTTTGTAACTGTTACAGAGCACTGGGTTCTTGTTTTGCTTTGGTTGATACTATTATTTTTCTGTAATTGCAACATTGTTTAGTATATGCATATATTCTTTTATTGACATCTATAAATATCACAATTGATACATATGTCATTTGTAATGGGAATAGTTTAAATATATGTTGCTGATAATCCCCATTCTAGATCAGATAGATGCTGATGTTTTAAAATTTTATACTCTCTGGATGTAATGCTGTATCCATTGTATCATTCAATCTCTCCTGGTATACCATTGTGACTAATAGTGACTATGGAAGACAGTGTCCCAGATTTCTTGTGAAATTCTCGAGTCACATTGATTAGACCATGGCCATTCTTGAAAGTCATGAGTGAGACTCGTCGGAATCACTATTTGAGACATACCATGGCTTCAAGTTTCTTCTCAGTTCCTATTTTCAAAATCTTCCTGATTGACTGAATGTCGGTGGCACTCCATATCTTTCATAATTCAACTCCACCAATCTATAAGACCACAATTATCTAAAATGATTAATCGATTCAACAACTTGTGTCAATATATTGATATATGGTGTGTTGATGACATACCCAAATCTTCTTTTATTATCTTTTGTTTAGTAACTAAATCTATTTGGACGACTTACTCCAGGCTGATCCCATACATTGCAAGCTTACGTGATAGCGACTAAGACAACCTTGATTTTGAGCAATAGCATTTTGGTTAACCAAGATTTCCAAAAGTATCCTCATTAATGAGGCATTAAATGCAGCATGACATGCTAGGCTAGAAGGCCATGTGAATTAGCTATATTATTAGAGAAAATGACGTGATTGTTTGTCTTATATGGACATTAAATTCAAGCTGATTTGTCTGTGAACATCAATGATTTATTACAAAATGTTAAGCCTATTTACCCTCACGTAAGATAATGGCATTTCAATCGTATTACTTTCAATTATGTCACTAACTGTTTATAGTTTTAGATCCTTGAAATGAGCAGTTGGCAAGTAGATTGTCAATTTAAATTAAGTGCAGTTTGTTATGATGTGAATAGAAGAAAGACAGAAAGACAAACAGATACATTATTTCATGTTTTTGTTTTCTTCCAATGTTTTCCTTTCCTTTCCAACCATTTTTCTTAATTCCTCGATCCTTCTTTCCACCCCCTTTATATATAGCCGGGGAATAAAAAGTGGTTTCAACAATACTCCTTGTGATGTCATATCTCTATACTTTCCATGGTGTACTTTATGACTCATATCCAGTTTGTGTGGTCATATAACATACACTTGCCAGGCTATCAGCAGAAATCTGTGAGGGAGTCATAGCTACATTGAGGTCATGCATCTCTCAATGACTCTGTGACCAATTGTAATTGCAATGTTCAAGTTAGGGCTTGTAGTAATATCAATATTGACCTCATACCGTTGAATGTAATCACTGGTCCATGCACGGCTTTAACAATTTTTTGCCCTAAGAATATCTTTTAGGGTAACCATGCTGCCTCCCTTCTTCTCCCTTTGCTTTCGAAGTCTTACTTTATTCTTTGTCATTGTTTCCCATATAGCTGAAGCAGATCCGCTAAATACATTTTCTGAAATATTCTCAGAAGCGAAAGGAAGAACATTTGAACCAATTCTATTCACTCAATTTGACAGTAATAGGTCTTCATTAGTCCCAGGCAGTTGCTTGGTCTTTTGACCAAGAGAGTAGAAAAATATCTGCCTAGCTGATGTCATTTTTAACTTAAAAATGACATCACCTAGGCAGATATATTTCTTTAGACAATAATATTGTATGTATGCATGTTTATTAAGGTAACCAGATAGGCTATTATAGCCCCTCCCCCATTCTAACATCATACATATGGCAGAAATCATTCTGAGCACTCTCTCTGGTGTGAGGACAGAAAAGAGGTTGTCATGGAAAGTCTGCATCTTCATAAGACCACTTGTGTAGTACTTCTACTATACTTAGCCTTGAGGCAGACAGAGGATGTGGGATTGTGGGAGCTTGATCTCTCAGTTATTGCAGTTTACAGCAGTTTGAAACGTTCCACAATTGTGAACAGAATCCGTAATGCCTGGTTCCTTTTGTCTTCCAGCCTGTGTTTTTTTGGGGTGGGTGGTTAGATCAACAACAAGACAATTTTGAAGCGAGTACCTTGTTGTTTCCATGCAATAGGAAGTTCAATGGACTCACTGGTCAGACACCGAGAGGAATTCACATGAACAGCACAACCCCGTGAATTTTCCTTGCAACTGCTCTTATTTCATTTGCACATTTGATGCACTTCCATCCTTTTGCATTCTCCCAGCTTGAAAATATGGCTTATAAATACCTTTAACACTTGATTCCTTTCAACATAAGTTGGGCCCAGTCTCTTTTGACCTGATATCGAAAATTAATTTTTAGCCATTACCCTATAATGAGTTATATTATGTAATCACTAAATCAGCAAATTTTGTAATTATAATTTCTACCCCGAACATTTTATTTTCTCTGATGTCAAAAAAATCAGTCAAATTATGATAGTGATTCAATGATTTTTCATTGGGAAAGGTAGACTAATTGAATTATGGGATAACAGTTCAACTGCAAATTACATGTAATTCTTCATCTTATTTTGCTGGATGCAGAGCAAAAGAAAAAAGGAAAGACAAAGCAAAAGAAAGCAAATGCAGATGCTGGGAGTTTTAATGTTGAACTGCACCTGTTTTTCAATTGTATGATTCAGAAATATCTAAAGTGCAATGTGTCTTCTTTTAGATTTGCTAGGAAAGCTCTAAACATTGCCTGCTATAAACCAAAAATAAGCCTTAAATGTCTCTATTTAGGAATTGTGAAGTCTCTAATGCACAAGGTGACATTTGATATAATTATGCTTTCTGTTATGAATAATGTATTACGGTTGGCCCAAAACTTGGTGTTTAAAACAGTTTTCTTCATATGCATGGCTTTGTTGATGAATGAGACATCTTCTTTGAATACTAAAAAAATTAGCAAACAAAGAGAAAGCTGGATATTGAATAAGAACCTCTACGATATTCTTAAAATTCGACTTCCAGAGGAAAGCGTCTGTTAAACATGCAACGTAATAACCTACACTGTGGATAACATTATGCGTCTCCACCACGTGCAGTATCATATTTTTATCACTTTCCGACCTTTGTCTTTTTTTCTGTACAACCAGTCGACTGTCTTATAGTTGCGGGGAGGGAATTCGTTAAAATATCTAAGAATTGTGCACTTGGTGACAAGTTTTTGCAATTTGGCATGGATGTTTATATGACAAAAGGGGTTTCAAAAACCACCGCACACAAAGTGAGACCGCCCCCTGGTGGCCGGTATGCACAAAATCCAATATGGCCGCTGCAAAACACAAAAACTAGCATATCTCGGTCACTATTTGTGCTATATTGATGTGTAATACATCATTTTCCACTATTTTCTTTATGGAAAATGTGTTCTTGCTGTTATTTTGTAGCTCAAATATGAAAATCAATGCCAAAATCAATGTTCGTTGCAGCAGCAAGATGTAAAAAAGATGTCACTTGGTATTTTGAGACATTTATTGTCCCTTTTTGGATTTTCACTTGTGCCTGACTTGAATGAATGTGAATTAACTGTACAATGTCATGACTAATTATTGCCATAGAAAGTTATGGGGATGAATCGGTGCTATAATTGTGTTATTCATGTAAGAATGGATACTCTTCTGTCTGGTGGGCAAGGGGCACAAATGCTATTTGTATGCATGTTTAATGCATATTTAATAACCTATTATGTACATCAGAGGCTTAATAATTGCTGATGTGCCCTTATTCAATAAATATGTTGCCATGTGACTGATATGCACCAAGACATTCATAACTCTCAGCTCTCTTTACTCTGCTTGATGTTTTATAACAGAGATCTTGAAATGTTTTTAGGGTGATCTTTAAAAGGGTGAAACAATGATATCAAATGTGATATTATTACTCATTAGAACTTCTGATCATTCACATCAATGATAATTGAGAATTGTTAATTCAAATAAATATCAGTGTTCTGTGTGAATCCTATGTATGACTATATGTGACCTGCTCCACCAAAATGGATTCAAAGTCGGCCTCCTATCATATTTAGTTATGAAAATGACTTTATTCTACTGGAATTGAGCTTTAAAATGATGTTTAGTATGTTTCGATATCTCCATCCAATCCAAAGATATGGCACCTCAAACATTGATGATAAGAAACGTCAAACTCTCAGAAAATGGAATTTGAAATTCCCGCCATTGCAATGAAAGAACTAAGAAAATCAAGAAGGATGCCCAATTTAGATAATTTAAAATCAGTTTTTGCTTAAGATGGTCTTAAATAATTAAAGCAAATTACTTTTGCTAAAATATGGTACCAACAGCTAGAAATCATCAAAATGTGACCTTTTGACACATTTGGCTCATTTCTGAGAAATATAGAATGCCTACTTTGAACAGTCAGGGAAATTACCAGCATATGAGGACAATTGCAATTCCAGCCAAGTCCTGGCCCTAACATGATGATTGAGTGTGTGGGGTTGATCCGTTGGGTCTCGGAAGAAAGTCTGATCTCTTTGCAGCCATCCTCACCACACAGCAGCATGTCAGTTGCGGGACTTAATTCTATCCAATATCACGAAATACTGCAAAGTCATCAGCAGCTGATGACAATTTCCTAATTTATCTTGAGCCTTCGGGTTCTTTTCCTCATTATGTAATGGATAAGCCTGCCAAAATTTATAGAGTTAGGTGATACTGTGATACAACTTTATACTAAGTTTGGAAGTGATAGTTGCAGTAGTTCTTTTTAAGTAGCCAGTAAAAGATTATTTTGAGCACTGCCAAAGTCATGGCTAGGTCATGACACTGTAAGAGTGTCATGGGAGGGTGATGACAGTGCTAGGGTGATTGTCATGTGGGGCTGAGGACATTGCTGGTCATCAGCTGGTGATAATTTCCTTGACTGTTGAACCTAATTTGGTGGAGCAGGTCACATATAGGCACACAGACTTCGCTAGAAAACTGGAAGTTGAAGAACCATCTCTTCTCCGAACCACTGATATGAAGATGATACAATCAAACTTCAGCAAAAAATGTCTGTTGTATCTTATGTTATGAGTATGTGGGTTTATATGGTAAAGTGAGGCAGTATGCACTGCAAACCCTTGTGGAAACATTCCTACATAATAAAGATTTTCACTAGAGTCCTTGCTCTTAAGCTCTCTTAACCAAGCAGTGTTCCTGGTGGTGGCTTTTACATGTTCTGGCTTGTTTTCTCATAATCAGTCAGAAAGCTTTATCCATATTGCAGTGAAGAAGCAATCTCTGGTCATAGTGAAGAATTCCATCAGTTTATAAAGCTAGGCGGGTTATAGTCATAGAGTTAAGCAGCTCATGGTGTGTACAGAGGAAGAAATAAAGAGACGTTTCAGTACAACATTAGGGAGACAAAAGTCAAGAGTTTTGAAAATTGGCTGCCCTAATGATATTGAGATTGGTATCTCAAGACCACAGACCTTGGTGAGCTTTTGGTTTGCTCTGGCTTCAAGTACATGATTCTTTCATATGAAACTTTGGTCTGTATACTTTGTCCTTTGTGTGGTTTCTTGAAGAAGCTACACAAAGATGACAAGGTATGCACAACAACTGAGACTTACTTAGCTCCATATCCCTAGAGCACATGAACATCTTGTCCATGTCTGATTTTGCTTAAGTCCAGTGAGAAGAGCAATATACACTCACTCGCCAACCAATCTCTTACTGGTCTTTGATGTGATATCACTTTCTTATCAACAACCAGTGGTCAACAATCAATCAGCTGGTCTCTTCTAGAATCGTGCAGTGGTCTCTCTCCGTGATTTATGTTTGGAGACACAAACAATGCAATTTGGATGCCTCTCCTTCTGTGTGAAACATCCCAAATTCTAAACATCTACCCCTCCGTCTATAAAAGATGTGATTATTGTTCAGCACCGTGAGGGGAAGTTCCCTCTGAGACTCTCATTACCATTGTCTAAAGCGATGAGCATTGTGTCAAGTTTTAGAGAGAGGATGGAGAGCCAAAGGGCAACAGAAAAAGAAGACAATGATTCAAAGTCTGAAGTCCTTAAAGCATTTGAAGAGTTTGGACAAGTTGCTGATAAATGATTTCTTCAGGCATGCAAGACTCCATCTCAATCAATGCAAGGTAAATGTAGCTCGGCCTTAATCTGCAAAGTAAAGTAAAGTAAAGTAAAATACTGAACGCAGGCTTCTGCAGAAGCCTCTATGTTCAGATCTATGTAAAAGTTTGTGCTGCGGTAATAACTAGGTATTGTTCTTGCAGAACACCAAATAGCACAGCCTGAGCAGATGCGTTGTTATTCAGTTGGACACCTACAAAAACCAACGTCTCAGGTCCCAGACATTAGCAAGGGATAAGTTCAGAAAGTCAAAGTCTTGCCAGATGTTCCTCAGTTCAAAAGAACTTAATCAGTGTTAATCATGGTTGAAGTTCTTGAAAGATGGCCACAAGACACAAGGAAGGCTTCATGCAGTTTAGGGCAAAGAGCAACACAGATTTGCACCTGTTATCAAAAACATAGGTCAAGTTTGTTCAGTTCTGAGCACCCAGACTTAGTGTCTTACATTTGTATCACCCTATTAGCAGGAAGAGGCTGACACTCCTGATATTGCACTTAAATCATATTACTCAGCAAGGCAATTTTCTAAGCCTTCTTCAGCACTTTACTAGTACTTCCAATCATTTTCTTCAATAATTTTGGCCAGTTTGAACTGTTGATAAAGTTTAGCCATGACCAAACCTTATAGTGCTCAGATAATGTTTGGACTTCATGGTATAGTTGGAGTGGTATTCCTTAAGTCAATCTGTCACTTTTGGCATTAATCCATAAATCAGCATGACTCAAAATTGATTCTCATTACATACAATGAAGAGCTCGTACATGCATGATGGAGAACTTTGTACTTATGAACAGCTAAGGGAGACAGAATCTCCCTGAATGATACAGGAAGGCAGGCTTTTATAAGCTTTCACTTTTTGTAACATTCAAAAGTGGCCACTAGGTTGTGCAGTATTCATCTGACAACAGTCACTCAGCAACATTTCACTCCTGTACCGGATTGTATGAACACTTAACACGGGTTATCCTTAAGTGGTTAACTGCTATAACTTATCTTCTCGCCAGGTTATTGGCAAAAACTTTTGACATGTTGTAACATGAGTTCAGTTAATTAAAATTAGTTATCTAACTCATGTTCAGCATTGAGACCATGTCAGTAAAATGAGTTAACCACTTTAGGTTAACCCGTGTTAAGCGTTGATACAATCTGGTACTGGTGGTTGGGCTGGACATGCTGTCAGATCAGAATAGTGGGTACCACACTGGATTGACCTGTCAGATGTGGTACAAGCAAGTTCTCTGTCACTGCATGATGGTTTTACAATAGTATGTTGGCTGTCTTGCACCTCCCATTGTTAATGCACTGGAGGTAGTCGGAAGTCAGAAAACCACAAAGAATCTCCTGTTTTGGCACATTATCTCGTTATTGACTTCCATCATAACAAAAAGAAGTAGCTGTGCAGGAATTATGATTTTGTGCTAAGCCCTTGATCACTAATTACCATTTACCTTTACTTCTTCAGCTCTAAGCAACTGAAGGCGTCATGCTAGTGTTGACAGTTCAGACATGGGCCTGCGATGAATGTTCACTTCAGATGTGAAACATTCAGTGAGGTATAATAGTTGCCATTTCAATAAGTTCAATAATGGCTTATTTATTTAGGAGAGTCAATGTCTTTTTTGGGAATTACATCTCAATTAACATTGTTGCACAGTATGCAATGATCTTCTAAATGAGAGTCATAGCAGTGAGTGAGTGAGTTTGTGTTTTACGCCTCATCAGCAGAATCGTAGCAGTTTGCCTCATTGTTGAGTTCTTAAAAAGATAAGACACTAATTAAACAAGACAGGTTATAGTTTGGACTTTGCTTTCAGATCTGAGGAAATAATCTCCAAACTTGACTGAAATTCAAATACCTCACAAAAAATATGTTTAAGCCTTGAAGGGCAAAAAACACGAAAATCTGTCAACAAATCACCTGGAGCTGTACCACAGACCCATTAAATTACAATTTACAACCAAACCAACCCCAGAAACAGATTTGGCATAATCATAAACATTGAAAATAAGGTATTGCACTTGAATTTAGAACAAATAGTGACCAAGATATGGCTTTTTTTGTTTTCGCGGCGGCCATATTGGATTTTGTGCACACCGGCCCCCAGGGGGGACTCCCACTTTGTGTGCGGTGGTTTTTGAAATCCCCTTAGCCATATCAAACACCATGCCAAATTGCAAAAACTTGTCACCAAGTGCACAATTCTGACGGATTCCCTCCCCGCTATAGCTCATACAAAGTGTAGCATTAGCGGTAGAATTACCAGATATCATAGTTAAGTGTGATCTTTGATGTGGCAGCAGATAGAGCCTGTCATGGAAAGTCTGCATCTTCATAAAACAACTTGCGTCATAATGGCTTTTCAGGGGCAACTACGGGAGAAGGGGCGAAGGGTGACTCACTGGTTAATCTGCTGTTAGTGTCTGATGTGTAAAGACAACGTTCTCAGAATACGAATTTCCTATTGTTGTTATACACATTCCCCATAGTTGTGAGTTTGGTAGGTTGCAAACTTTTCTTGCATTTACATCAGAAAGATGGGGAGTAGTGAAGAGCCGTTCTGTCTATGTGTCAATGTATCCAGATCTATATGTATCTTGAAAACTGTCTAGATATCTGTCTTGATATCAGATCTTTCTTTACATATCTTTCTGGATATCTCTATCTGTCTACTTGTATCTTGGTTCATTGAGTACTTTATTCATTTTGAGCGTGTGTCACCTGACCTATTCATCAAGATTCAAGATTCAAGATTCAAGACTGATTTATTTCCATCGATAATAATGCATAGAGAATATATATATATATGAGATCAGGATGAAATTTTAAGTGATGGAGGAGACTACCAGATTGGCCCTAATGGACCGCTGTTCAGTAGCCACCTGTAGGATTGTGTTCAGATGAAGACTCTTGTGGAAGTTGTCACAGGTAAAACACGAAAATTAAGGAAGACAATTTCAGGAAAAATATGACTTATAGTAAATTAAGTTCACTAATTAAACTTCAAAGCAACAACAAGGTACAAATAATACAGGGAGGTAAAGTCCACTTAATTTCTGAATTTCGTAAATCAAAAGAACTAATTCAGAAGAACTGAAGAACTGAATTGATTCATAGATTTCCACAAATATAACAATGTTCAATGTTACATGTAGTACCATACTGTTGAATGGTATAATTTTTCATGTATGATGAAAAGCCAGTGATGCTGTGGGTATACATTTTTTCACGTACAATGACAGGAGTATTGTTATAAACTTGAGCTATTTTATATCTAATGTTATTCTTAGCAAATGAATGTCTGACAACTGGAATTTGGAAATTATTAGAATTCCGAGTCTCAAATGAATGATTGTCTGAATTACGTGGAAAAATGTTGTTAAAATATGAAGGCAATATACTATTGACATATCTAAAACAGAACTTGAGGTCATGCAGTGCGCATAGGTCTTGCAACATAAGTGTGTTCAATTTCTTAAAAATGGGCTCCGTGTGAGCGTTGTAGGAAGAATTAGTAATGACACGTACAGCCCTCTTTTGTAACTTCTCTAAATTTTTGTATCTAGAGCCCCATAAATTAATTCCATATATCAAATGTGGCATTATTAATGAGTTATAAATTGTTTGTAACACAGACTGTGGCAAAAAATGTTTTAGTTTGTTCATTACAGCAACTGTTCGAGCTATTTTCTTTGAAATCTTGGCCAGATGATCTTTCCAGCTGAGGCTTTTATCTAATACTATTCCCAAAAAGTCAAATTTATCTACAAATGTGATTTCAGAATAACAAATTTTTAGTTTTGGTAAAGTGACATTCCTTTGTGGCATGTGAAAAATCATTGCTTTTGTTTTTTCTGTGTTTAGTGATAATTTATTCAATTTTAACCAAATGTCTATTTTGTATAATTCTTTATTTATTTTTTCATCAGTAGTTATATTATTATCACCGTGAGAAAAGTGTTTAAAGTTGCGGAAAGGGTAGTATCATCAGCATACACTATCGGATAAAACAGTTCAGTGGCTTGTGCTAAGTCATTAACATAGATAATGAAAAGAAGAGGACCCAAGATTGAACCTTGTGGAACTCCTGTTGTTAAAGTTGATTTCTGAGAAAAAATGTCATTAAAATAAACACACTGTGTCCTATTTTCTAGGTAATTCCTGAAAAGATTCAACGATTTTCCTCGAATGCCATAGTATTCCAATTTATGCAGTAAAATGTTGTGATCTAAGGTATCGAAAGCTTTGCTCAAGTCTATATATATGTTCAATGGAATTTCCCCCTTGTCCATGCAAGTTGTTACTCTATCAACAAGTTCAATCGCTGCTAATTCGGTAGAATGTTTTTTCCTAAATCCATACTGACTGTTGTAGTAAAGTTTTAAATTTTGGAATTGGTCCAGCAGCTGGTTGTGCATCACCCTCTCCGCAACTTTTGACATAACAGGTAATAGAGATACAGGTCTATAATTCTTCATTAAGTAATCTTCTTCCTTCATATAGAGCGGTATAATTTTGGCCTGTTTCATTTCATTTGGGAATATTCCGGATGTAAACATCTGGTTAATAATGATTGTTAAAGGTTTAGCTATAATATGTTTTATAGCCTTCAAATCCTTGCTGGATAGACCATCAATACCAAAAGATGATTTCGGTTTAAGATTTTCAATTACCTTGAGAATTGTCTCCTCCGTAACATAATTAAATGTAAATTCATCCATTACAGGGTTTTTGAGATAATCTGTAAAATATTTATTGCGAGGTGGTATAATAGAATCTGCTAATTTAGAACCAATTTCAGTGTAGTATTTGTTAAATTCATTAGCAATAACAAAGGGCTCTGATTCATATTTATTATCAATTAAGAAATATTCAGGTAATGCTTTTTGATTGTTTGTTTTATTCAGTATACTTTTTATAGTTAACCATGTTTGTTTTATATCATTCTTGAATTTTAGAAAACATTCCTCATAGTAGCTCTTCTTAGCCGACCTAATAGTCTTTCTCAAAATTTTGTTATAAGTCCTTAAATTGGTGCGAAGGTGAAAATATTCCTGTGAAGTTGATACAGCTGAACGCACTCTTTTATAAAGTTTGTCTCTAAATTTTATAGAAAGTAAAAGTCCTTTAGTTATCCAAGTGTTTTTTTTATGTTTGTATTTTCGAAATTTTACGGTTTTCATGGATAGGTATTTAGCCCTACACTGTGTTATGAGGTTCTTTAGTTTCTCATAGTTTCTATTAGGATCGTTTTCGAGACTATCGTCAAATTTATCTCTATTGCAATCCCTTTCCAATTCAGTAACGAAATTTCTGACTGCTGAAGGAGAGTTATTCTTTATTTTAATATATCTTTGTGCACTAACTGGTATATTAAGGTAGTTGAGCGTCACAAATCAAGGCTGATGGTCAGAGATGTTGTTCATTAAAATTCCAGCTGTCGAATCAGAGAAATTGTTAGATAACTTAACATAGATGTTATCAATTAAAGTAGCACTGGTTTCCGTCAGACGTGTAGGTAGGGATATTTTAGGTATAAAACCATTAGATAAGAAGGTTTCAAAATAATCATTTATTTTAGTTTTATCATTAATCTTCAATAAGTCAATGTTGAAGTCGCCAGAGATAACCACCTCACATTTTTTTCTCTGTAAATCATTCATAATTTTGTTCAAGTCATCAATGAAAATTTCATAGTTTTCAATATTTTCTCTTGGTGGTCTATAGATACTGCTAATTATCAATTTTTTATGTTGAAGGTGGTTATCTGTGGGAACCTCAATAAATAGACCGTCCCACACGTCTGGATTATCTTTGATATTCAATAACTTATAAGAATACTTATTATTTAAGTAGATACAGACCCCTGCATGTGCACTGCATTGCTTACCTCTTGAAATTAATGTGTAGCCTTCTATTTGAAGCAACAAAAGGTCAGCATCACTGGCTAGCCATGTTTCTTGCAAACATATTGCACTAAACTGAAAAGGAGAAAAATAGTCAATGTATATTTTCAATTGATCGATTTTTGCACACAAAGACTGGCAATTTAAACTCAGAATACTAAAATTATTATCTTTAGATTTAAGAAGTTCAAGAGCTGCTTCACTTTCAAAATAGTTCGACTGCTTGAAAATTATTGGACTCCCCTCCTCAATATCATCATTTACCTGGTTGCTATCAATTAGATCAAGTAATGAAGTTTGCTTATCATTCATGTGTATATATTGGTAAACTTATCATCTTTTACCACCATTCTGTTTCCATGATTGTAGTATATCCCAACTCTGAAATATATTTGACAACTGGTTCCACAAGAGTCTTCACTGATGAATGATATTCTGTAAATACAACAAAGTAGAAATCTATAAGCATAAAGTAAGCCAATGATGAATAAATGGATGAAATTAATATGAATTTGAATCATGACAACAATTTTTACAAAAATAAGAAGAAAGATGCAGAGGGAAAAAAAAAAAAAATTAATAAAAATTAAGGTTAATTAAAAATATAAGAAAGTGATGTAAGTACAGGTAAACAATTTGAGCTAGAGTAAAATTCAACATTAACCTGTTTAATTATCAAAATTATATCAAGTTAAATGTTCATTGAGCGACTGTCCTGGACATTCTTTAGCAATATGTTTTTCTTGCCTTTTTTTTCAAGCAACAATATCATGTCTTTCAAAATATACAATACATTTTTTTTTTTAAGTAACTACACGATTTAACTGAAACTGGACAAGAAAAACAACACACCAGTATCAATATATTTCATAATAACAATATCATCAGTGTATTATTTGTTAAATAAATCTGTATATAATATGTATGCCAATACTTCAATCAGACTGTGATATTTGCTTGTTATTGAAGAATAGGGGGCTGAATGTCAATTATCATATCAACCATCAATAAACTAATCAATAAACTAATAAGCAAAATTCACATTGTTTCAAATACTGCGTCAATCAAACGAAAATAGTGAAGAAAACATTGTACATGTTAAATATAATGAACAAAATCAACTGACCTCTTTAACATAGAAACCGTTTGTCAAGAAATAAACGTCCATTTAGAGTCAACTTCGCATTCTATTTACGTAGAGTCAACTGAAATTCTGCAAATTTAATAATCTCTTGAAGCCTAGAATGTTTAAGCATTCACAGTTTCATAATATCAGATCTAATTATCAACAACATGGGATTCTCACAAGAGTGTGTCACAGTCCAAATTTCCCATGTCAAACAGTTCATTCACCTTGTCCACATGCCAGGGTCAAGTTTGGGTGTTTACTCTTGCAGTTTGTTTGCAAACAAAAATGCACCATAACACCTTATGCACCATAAGACAACTTCAGGGCAACAGGCACAAGAAAGACACCGTTTTCCTGCATCATCAAACTGGAACTACATGATTTAAAAAGATATATATTATTATTCACTGTGGTTCTGAAAATCTGTTCCATTCATAACGGTTCTGAAAATCTGTTCCATTCATAACTTGAAAGTTGTCTGTATGATCACTGCCATGTACATGTGCACTCTTTTCTTTAACATATATGCCACTGCATGGGCTAAACGGGGTGCTTGCTGTGTTAACTTCCAAAGCAGTAAGTGATAATAATGATACTCTCTGCCACCTAATATTATACCATAACTGTCCAATCAGTATACACCACCAATCCATATGAAGGTCTCCACTTCTATTGGCCAATGACACATGGTGAGAAAATCAGAACATTTATCAATACCATTGTTCCAGATTATTTGTAGAATTTTTTTTCTGACATATCAAGTCGGTTGTAATTGGCATGAAAACGTTAATATGTAAAATTAGATTCTGTCAATGTCTTTTTGTGGAAGATGTTATAAAAGATTTTATCAGGTCTAATAAGAATGTGATTATCACATTTTTCACATGAGGCAGAACAAAGAGGTTTTTTGGGAATTATTCAATATTCCGTAGAAATGGCAATTCAATTAGAATGGAGGAAACACAAAACAGGTTGACATCCATTCTCTTGTGAATGTCAGAGAATGAATGTCTTCTTTTCTTCTTTACTTTCACTTCCTTTTAATTCTACGAGAATATTATAAACATTTTTAAAAAACCACATTGTAGATTTTGGGGTAAGAAACTGTTCAGAATTTGTGACTGGAATTTTGTTGGAACACTCAGTCAAAACTTTATACCCCCTTTGGATTTCATTCAGATTCTTTTTCATTCAGATTTTTTTTGGTATCTGATTAGTGCACAATTTTGGAATTTGTGATGAAGTTAATAAGCTGCTGCCATCCTGTTTTCTCTTCAGCACAGTTGTGATGGACAGATAATTATTTTTCTAAATTATTACTCACTGAAGAGAGAGGAAAGATAGCAATAGGGAGAGAATATACCTGTATATGCATTAGAAAGTCTGTTTGCAGCTGTGTGAGATATTTTTTATTCCTGCAATTGTTGCAACTTCCAAATGCCGGATAAAGCAGTAAGCTTACAACTCCAGACCAACTAAGCCTCCATGATTATAAGTTGCTTTATGAAGATGCAGACTTTCCATGACAGGCTCTATCCGCCATCACATCAAAGACTTTGCTTCATCCCCAATGGTGTGTAAAGCATCAAGGCTAACTGAGATTTCTGGCAATTCTAAGACCAACCTACACTTTGAAGGTGTCATGAGACAATGCAATGGCACCAAATTAGTATAGGTTATTCACCTAGGGAGAGGTAATATGTGATTTATCCAGCGAGGGCGTTAGCCCGAGCTGTGATAAACACATATTGCCAATCCCGCGGTGAATAACCGGCTTATACCATAAGACAAAACTGAAACTTGTCATTTGTTGCTGTGGGTTCACAGCTTCACTTATTATTCTCCCATGGGAGCATAACTGGACAACAAAGAATATGGGTTTTATTGCAGTGAAATACTGTCTCATGATTGGCCCACAAAGGTGTCGAATGGTATAATGATAAATACAATGTGCCCATTTTAGTAGTACTCAGAGATAGACGTCAAAGAAGGTCCTTTCAACTTTTTTAAGAGTAGTAAAAGAAATAGTGAGAGAAAGCAAATTACACATTTATCATTATGATTTAAGAATAAATACATAACACTGAAATAATCATTCTTATCTTCTGCATTTTATTACAAGAATCTTAAAACTGGCCATTAGGGTGCATCAGTTGCCCCAACATCAACCGATCCAGCTGTACCTTGGTCCATAGCTGGGTTTTACCACACAAAATAAGATTATGAAATTTCAGATTGATCGATGGATATTTAGGGGTGCCTCAGAGAGCATCTTTCTTTTGAATTTTTCAGGATAAATTACGTTTCCGTAAGATCGCGGTTTGCGATAACTTGAGTAATATAGGAGATAGAAAAAAACTAATGACATATTTGGATTCTGCAGAAAATTTCCTTCAAAATGAATACCTGGAACCTATGTTTCAGTCAACATTATGGTGATCATGTACTGCAAGATATGCCTTTACTTCGATTATTATGTACGACGTCACTGATATACACAAGTTTCTGTTTATATGACTGCATGGTACTTATTCTTTGCCTTTCTCTTCATATAAATTATGTTTCATAAATATCAGCAGCGATTTACTCAGTATTCAATTTTATCTCTCAAAGCAATTTCAATTATTCATGATGATCTCAAAAAGTTTAATGACTACGAAAAGAGAAAAAAACCAAGTTTGCTATGCTATGTGGTGATAAGTGACCATAAGTCCCAATTTATTGAAACCTTATGAAAAACTAGCCCTAACTCTTTTTGTGGACAAGGAGATGGGTCCATTTACCATGTACATTAAGGTTCATCAGCTGTCCTATGAATAAAAAATATAGAGCCGGGAAGCAGTACCATGGCTTGAGCTTGTGTTATGGTAGTTAGAGGAATGTAAGTTCTTCTTTTCTTTCTTTCTATATTTCTGCATTTGAAATGATATTCTCTTTCTTCATTATTAATTTACTGTAATATCTTAAACTTGACCATTCTTAACACGTGCAGGATGATTGGTTTTAATGAATTTAATCTGATTTAATTTATATTTATGAAAATATCCTTTTAAAAGGCCTATCCACCTTTGCCCCCCAAAGAATTTTCTTGAAGGTCACACAGTATGGCACCTAAAAAATGTATCACTTATGCAGATCTCAGACACTCCTAATATAATGGAATTTAAGTAGAAAGGTTTGTACCCTTCTGCATGAGACTGCAAGTATTATCAATACCTTTTTTAAAACGCCATGAAAGTTTGAGTGAAAATGTTAAATAAATATTACATTTATTAAATTCCTTTTATTCTTGTCATGGAATTGTGACTATAGATTAAATCTATGAAATAAATCCTCCTTGGACCTTGCCATCCATCTAGTGCAGGATATACAGATTATGTATATTGACAGTCTCGGTGAACATAGTCCCTGATATAGGCCTAATCTAAAAATGTTAGTTTGAAGCTTAATGTGGCCTCAGAAAGTACTTCCAGAAAATATACAATGTGCAGACAATATTTGTATTTCATTAATTTGCAGAATATGAATGGTTGATTACAATATGTACAATTGTACATTGACACATCTTCTTGTGCACTATAATATCAGGCAAGTATTCTCAGTGTTAAAACAGATAATGACTTCTTAATGCATAGCATATCAGTAATGTTGTTGCTTAATTGTCATACATTCGTAAAACATTAATCAAGATCATTAAATGCTTGAATAATAGAAATTTAGCTCTGAGAGCCAAAGAGAAATACTGAGTATATTATTACTCATATGTACCAAACATAATAAATAAGAAAGGAACAATTAAAGACAAAGTATCTTGCAGTCATTTAAATAAAAAAATTTGTATATCAATGAAGTTAAATAAAATATTCAAAATAAAAACACATCCTGCCCCATGGCATCAACATTATCTCAACGAAAGTATAGGTTCCAGGTATTCATTTTGAAGGAAATTTTCAGCAGAATCCAAATATGTCATTATTTTTCTTCTATCTTTTATGTTAGTTAAGATATCGCAAACCGCGATTCTGCGGAAACGTAACTTTTCCTGAAAAATGTCTTAGGAAATATGCTTTCGGAGGCACCCCTAAATATTATTTGATCTGGCTGATTTTTTAGTATGTTCATCTGGCTACCAAAACACAACTTCATGACAAGGTACAGCTGCCTATCTCTATTTTTTGTTTTTCATGGGGCGGCTGATGCACCCTACTGGCCATGGATGATATATGTACATTTATTTACATTCCCTGTTAACTTTTGCGATGTGATGCTTATTAACAGACATTACTTCACAATATACAACTTAGGTTCTGAGAGCATCAATCAAGTGCAAACTGCTTTTGGCTGTTGTACTTTATATGTGATGAACATAGCTCAGGGAGTGTCCAAAACTCTCTGTCAGTCTGCGACAATCAAATTTCCATCTATAGTAGCTGCCTATTAATGTTGCATCACTGCTCTGTTGTTATATCAGGTAAGTGCATGGGTGCCTTGGTAGAGCCAGTTGAGCTTTACTTGTTTCATCAAAACACTGGCTTGGAGGAAAGACACGTCTCAGAAAATTTATTTTTATCAAAAATCAACTTGCTGTAGGCTATAGAAAAGTACTAAAACCTGTGTACATGCAGTCACAGTCGACAAATCCACTAAAGTTTAACCTTGAAACATCTTTGATATTTAATTAACTGCCTCCACAGTTTTCAGGTGTATTTGCAAAGCAATTTTGTTTCTGCAAGTTCAAAGGAAAATTTCAAGAGTATTCCTTAAGGATAAATGGATGCTCAAGTGTAACAGTACATATGCCACATGTTCTTGCAATGTTTGTTCAGTGACAGTGCCCTGTTACAAAACAGCATGCTGGATTACCTTCTTAAGCATCGTTTGGCATTGATTGTTTGTTGTAATCACCTGTCTTGAACCGCAGGTCAGTCGAGTGCAACTTGATACCAATATATATTTTTAGGCCAATTAATGTATGAATGGTTTCGGGACCATGTCAGTGGATGCACAGCACTTCATATTTTCTGTTATGGCGATCTGAATTGATCCAGTGTGGTCTTCCTTGGATATCTGTGAAAATCTCAGCACACTCCATATATAGACCTGCATCCACAGAGAGTATTCTGTTACTTCCTAAATATATTCTCTGTACAACTTAGGTACTGGCCAAATCTCCACAAATGTACATAGACGATTCTCCAAGGAAACATTTTCTGATGACTGCCAAAGTCTGTTGAAGTAGATTGTATAAACAGTCAGTGAGAAGGAAAAACCCTTACAATGAATTTATATACCCAATGGGCACATCAATATTGCTGCAACGTTGTGATTAAACCACAGTTTTGGTGACATTATGTTGAACTGTGTGGTAGAAACGACGTTGCCATAACATAGTTATGCAATTGATGTCAAAAGATGATGTTACCATGTGATGTTGTGGTAACATTGTCACATTGTTGTGAAAACATCTCAACAATACCACACATTTTTATGTCACCAAAGATGAACCCTCCATCAATGAGCAACGTTGTCTTTATGTTGTGTGCCCCTGGGGTATTATAAAAACTGGCAATTTGTATGTTATGCGGTGTCTAAAAGTAGTTATACATGTGATATGGTATACACAATAGGCAACAGTATTTCATAATTGTTGACTAAAATCTGTTTTTTGTAGATGGAAATCAAAGCAACAAGAAACTGTTGGGAAGTTGGGAAAGAAAGAATAAAATGGGTGAAAGCTCAATGCATACTACGTATATATTCACAGTTGTGAGATATTTAATACTTCTACAAACTCATGCAACTTTGCAAATGGCACATCAACCAGTTACCTTACGATTCCAGCATCACACAGCCTCTGTGATTATGAGTTGCTTTGAAAAGATACTGGCTTTCCGTGACTTGCTCTAATTGTGGCATCATGCATATCGAAAACACATTTATTGTCAATTTGACAAAAAATATTAGGAATGAAGATGCTTCCGTGTGAGGAACACTCATTTTTAAAGCAAACAGACCTTTTCAATTCAAAAGCATTTATGTAATTGCTATCTCAGAAAGCACTTAATAAACTCCAATTTATTTTAACAGAATTCTGATTATTTATAAAAACTGATACTCTGTGTATATGATCACTGTGTTTGATTCTGGTGAAAATTGTCTGGTGAATTGTGTTTATTTTCTGGACAAATGAAAGGACCCTTCAATAGCATGGCATTGTTCACAACAAGGAAACAAAATCTCCTGAATTCTCTTGTTTCTGTTTCTCTTTATTTCGCCTTGATTTCGATTTGTTCTTTTAATTTTGTGTCTCATTTTTTATTCTGAGTTCTGACAAATGGGATGAGCCAAATTTGCAGAACAGCGGGCTGCAGGATTTCATAATAAAATGTGGATGCACAGTAGCGGAACGGGAATTTTTTTGTGGGATCAATGTAAATAAATAGAATGCGAAGGGGGGTCAAATTTTCTTAACTAGCTGAATCACACGCACACCCCTGCATCAGTAAATTGATATTCAGTATAAATATCATCAAGGTGCATGACTCCAAAGCTGAGGCAAATACCAGCTCCATTTTCAGGGTCCAATTTCAATCATCTAACACTGTGTCACAGCTGTAATTTTGATCAAATCTCTTTACAGTTAAGTTAACTTTGAATTCCACACCTTAAATCTATGAAATTATAGGTAATTTGACTGTAATTAAGGGAATTCCTTGCAGATTTGTGGCATAATGAACAACTGCAAGTTCGCTCACCCAAGGTGGCAGAAGAGGTAGCCTACCTATGGGGTTTTACACCACAAGTCCTTCCACTGAAAAACTGTGGATAAGAGTAGGATTTTTTCATAGATCCTTGGAAATCTTATGGATCAACAAATAGAAGTAGTTTGTAACTACACATTTGGTTATTTTGCCCAAATTTTCGTACTAGAATCTTCCATGAGGATTCACACATGGTGCCTCAGATATAAACAGAGCCCTCTCTTGGATATTACAGAACTAGAAATATTGTAATACCAATGCTGATTGGCTCTGCCTTATGACATCACAGCCAGCTAGGATGAGTGGGTTTTCTGCAGAGTCAGTCACCTTGTGTAATCTTAAGCAGACTGCACAGTACAGTCAGTCTAGGCAACTGCCTGTGGCTGAATTGGCTTTAAATATCCCCTCTATTGTTTTTTTAAGTTGAGGCTCTTCATAGGAAATTACTTATTTAGCAAAATACATAAATTGTGTAAAATTATGAAAAAAAATCACATTTTCCATAGTCAAGATACAAAAAAATGAATATTTTTTTGAAAAAAAAGAAGATCTTGTGTAGTCAGTATATGGTAGCACAAGACTGTATATTGTTTGCATTGAGAATCAAAATTGACCCAGCTATACACTATATGGAACCTTTTCCTTGGATATATCTGTGAAAATATCCACACGGGGCACACTGTCTCTACTAAGTTATCCTTGGAGAGCATTTTGTGGCTTTCTGATATCTTTGCTATCCTCTGTGCAACTTTGGTCTTGGCCAAATCTCCACAAATGTACATAGACAATTCTCTGAGGAAACCTTCAGTGATAACTGTCAGAGTTTGTTGGAGTACATTGTATAAACAGTCAGTAATATAACCAGAGACCACCAGAGATGGAGAGGAATGACTTCAGATAAAGATGCATATGATAAACAATCAGCTGGAAATTTGTAAGCAGTGAAACCCTTGAAAGGAATTTGTTTGCATAATTTGCTCATATGGCTGCTAAATTCCCTAAATGAAAGCTAAAAGCAGTTTTATCGATGGAAAAAACAAAGTGAGAAGACTTCTTTGGTATGAAAAGACACAATGAAGGAGAGAAAACACATTAAGCATAATATCAAAGTTGTAAGATATGATATATTTAATGCAAACTGTTGCAATTCTGCAAATGCCAGATCAAGCAGTAAGCTTACAGGCTATTCCGACAAAGCCTCTATGATTATGAGTTGCTTTATGAAGATGCAGACTTTCCGTGACTGGCTCTATCCGCCATCACATCAAAGACTGAGTATAAGCACCAGAGGTGTGAAGTGCCATGTACATAATGGGTTTAACTGTTGTCTTGCAAATGTAAAATTTATGTCACAGTTTGTAACAACTTGATGATACAATAAAAATCTGCAGAAACATAACTGATATAATTTAATACAAAATCATCCAAATTGAATATTGTTCACTCGAAATTGGTGTGGATTACAAAACTTGCACTCACCATCTGGTGTATTTGTCATTGTTTTTGCTTGGAGAAGCAAGCCAGGGCCACTCCAATCTGATGCAAGCCAAGACCATTCCAAACTCAAGGTGTTGCCACAGCAAAGAAACAAGATCCCTCTAATTCTCCTCTTTTGTTTCTCTTTGATTTTTTCCTTACATTCTTTCTTTGTAATGTTTTTGTATATCTTTCAGTTTTTAAATTCCGTGTTGGACAAATTGGATCTTTCAGCCACCTTGATCTGTGGCCTTCTTGCGGTTTTATCAAGAGCAGAACGTTATGCTTTTCTGCACTCGCAAAAGTTGATGCTCTCTTGACCTTGATTAACAGATCTAAAATCAGGAATTGTAACTCCTGATTGCCCCTTGTCCGAATTGTTTTTACACACAAAACCATTCTTGGTTGATGTCATTTGAGATTTAATTATGCATGCATGTGATTTTAACATTACTTAGTGAGCCTGTTCCACATATGCAGTATTTTTGGCTGAGGATTAATTCTTTTCAGTGTTCAATCAGATTGAGTGTGCTTTGACTGTCTTGATGGAAGTTTGTAGAGTGAAGGCCCAAACCAAATCAATTAGAGAAGTGCTCTTCCACCTGTCATTCTGCCAATTTCTAAAGTGACTATAACCTGTCAACTGCAACTATTATATTTAGGAATAACTACATGCATAGCACTGCTGGTGTCAGAACATTTGATTCATTTCTTCACTTTGCCATATCCCCCTCCTCTCCTAATTATCATACTAAATACAGGACATAATGCTCCATCATCCATCCATATGATAGCTGCATAAATCACTGTCTGTTAAGCAAGTTAATTAAGAAGAGTACTGTCAGTATACCACACATTCTCATCAAAGGTCCACTATCTAACCAATTGAGCTAAAGGGCTTGCCCCAAAGCCAAGTGCTTTCGTGAAACCTGTTATAACTAACCCACTTTATCATATCAGTATTTTATTGAATTTGATTACTATAATATGTTTAGGACATAACCCATACTGTACTTAGAAGTCTTGTTTACTGCAAGCCATGATGCCAAAAATGATTGCAAGCACAATGCCATGTGACTTGAAGCTTGAATTGCAGTAAAAACAACAAAGGCCATTCACTTCAGAGCAGATGTGTTATAGACAAAAAAAGACCTTCCTTTTAAAGTACAAACTGTCTGGGCAATACATTGTTCTGCTGTGGCATTGACAGTTGTAAATACTAGGTACGTGAAATTTTAGCATCTGGCCACCTTGGCTGGTACTTAATCCACCAACACATCAGAAGAAAGTGGGAAGAGAAAACACAGTTGGGTCTTTTGATTCAACAAACTGCTTTCTGTGCTATTCTCGATATAAAGCCTGATAGACAGACAGCTAGTCGGGCAGACATAGCAACATAGGTAGATACATAGATACATACATAGATACAGAGATAGACAGCAAGATATAATATTATAGTAGATAGATAGATCATACATGTATAGGTGGTTAATCTGTTAAAATTGGGGACAGCTTTTAATACAATTAAATAAGGACACAAGATCAGATGAGCCAACTCCTGATCATTGACATGGCTTCATGGCGGTAAATAATATTTACGTCACTTACTTTTGTTAATGATTCAAGAAAGACATATATTTTGACAAATTTCACATAACTTCCCAAAGGCACATGAGCTTCCTTACAAGGGATGCTGCCTTGCAGCAACAATATAATTATTTATTTGGTGGATATAAAGCAAACTTGCAAATTGTATATAATGCCATTTTATTATCCCTCATATTAATAATGTGTGTATAGCCCACACTAAAACAACTTTTTAAGATTCATTGAAAAATATAAGTAATCTATATTTTTGTAGAATTATATTTCCTTGGAAATAACTTCCATTAGCATTTAATGTACAGAGAATAACAAAATAAAACTGTCTTAACTGTACATCTGGCTGTGTTGCTCCTACATTAGGAAGTACAATGGCAGCTTAGTCAGGTCTATATGAGGTATCTCTTTTAAGTGGCCGCCAAACCAAACTATTTTCCCCTGGATTAATTTTTTACTACCCTGCATTTCGATTATACTTTGATATCGTCCAAGCTAAAGAATTGTCATTGTCATTGTGTTCGTCTTCTTTGAAAAATTAGATTCCAAAATCCCTTTGATTTTCATCTATTTTTCTGTTTTTTATGTCCCCTGCATGATGCATTTTCGCTTTCTCTGGACACACTGTCCTTTTTGGCCACCCTGATTGCCGACCATCTTTAAATCAAAGACTTCAATCAAAAATCTTCCGTGAAGCATTTTTGCTTAATGTTTTTGGGTGGGATATGAAGAAATTGTCGATAAATAACGGTTTAAATCAACCACACTGTGCACTAACGAGGGGGGTACCCTCGCCATCAGGGTGGCCTTTCCAACTCTCACTTCGTTATTTCAAAGTGAAATTGCAGAAAATTTAGGGGGGTTCAGGCCTTCAAATTGTGAAGGCAGTTTAATGGCTCATGGAATGAATCATTGCCAAGTTCCAGACTCTAACTTGTAGGATGAAGTAAGACATTTATGAAATTAGAAATCACTCAAGGTGAGGGTACCACAAAAACAGAAAAATGGCAAGGTGAGGGTACCAGCATTTTGGCGAGGGTACCAACGTAAATGGCGAGGGTACCAACGTAAAATGGTGAGGGTACCAACGTAAATGGCGAGGGTACCAACCCGGAAGTGGCGAGGGTACTGCAAGATTAGGGCGAGGGTCAATTCCGGTTGGCGAGGGTAACCTCCAATTGGCGAGGGTAATGTAATATGATATATTGCCTGAGCAATCACAGCAAGATGTTTAGGTAGAAAGGGCAATGAATCTGCTTATTCAATTTTCCCATTGCTGAAATAGATAACAACATGTATTGACACATGATTGCACTTCTGTAGTACTTAACTACCGATCTGGAACTCCAATCAAGAACAATTGCAATAAAAGATAATCTTAAGATAAATTAACTCCTTATGGGATAACATAACAACTTGTCAGTTTTGACCTTTTCTTATTGGATTTTAATATATTGCAAGGAATTTTTCAGTGATTTGAGCAAATAACTGTATCATTCATGGTAGTGATTTTCTCAAATCACTACTGTTTTTTGTTTGGACTGTGTCAGAAAAGGCAAAAACATGGAATAGAACATTTTTTCAAATATCATTACTTAAGCCTTGAGTACCATCACAGACTCAGCATTACTTTTATATTATTATAAGTAATAATTAGCTGAAACTGACAACTTTTAAAAAGCGTGTCATCAAATTAAGACGTAAAATTGCACAGATGCGAACTTGTGATATCTTCAATGAGGTAGGAATATTGCCTTGATTGTGCATTTAGTTCGAGCATAAACCTATACCTGAGTACATATTTCAGCACAGACAAAGTCCTTTACATTAGTCAACTGATATGCACAATAGTATACAGTACATTACTTACCAGGGGCGGACTGGCCTATGTGGCAGAGTGGCAACTGCCACGGGCCCATCCACTCAGGGGTAGGGTGGTTCGAAAAGCAACAATTTTACCGAAGAGGGCAAGACACCCCCTCATTTTGTTCCATTTGCCAAATGATACACCCATGCAAAATTTTGGACTCCTAAGTTAAATAGAAGTGGGTGCTCACAGAGCCTGAAGTTTTAGCCGAAACAGCAAAAAATTGTTAATACACGAATCCGCGGTTTGGCATAACTTCGTCAGTTTTAAAGCTACAAAGTTCTAACTATCATTTTTGGAATGGCCACAAAAAGACCTTTCACATGAATGGTGACATGATGGGTCTGCAAGAATATTGAGTGATCAATGTTTTCTTAAGTTTTGTTTTACCAGAAATTAAAGCGTTTGAATTTCATAAATTGCTATAATGATCATTTTATTGCTTAAATTGGTTTTAATAAGACATCTTGCATATACTAGATATAATTTACACCTAACTTCTTCATTGTATGATACTTCAGTTGCTGGGGATTGTGGGAAGATTTTTTAACAGAATGAAGTCAGAATAGTTTTAAGGGGGATTCATTCTTCCATATTTTCGCAACAGCTTCACTGATTCAGTAGCAAAAACCTCATACACTCATTTGGATTTAATATTAAAGCTCAGGAACATTATTTTTAAAATAAATGCCATTGAGATACATGATCTGGTTAATAATAGTATTATCTAATGTTTTTGTACTAATACTGCTAGGCATCATTAGTATTGAAAACAAAATTGTGCAAGGAGCTTAACATTTGAACTTAGGCCTACATACCTTGATGATGTTATAATGTGAATTAATACAAAATTTGTGTATGTGATTGACCTAAGTATGTGGGCTTGTCTGAGACTTAATAAAAAATAAAGAACTGATAAAGAACTGTATGGTCACATCCTTTATACATAATTATTTAGAATAGCAGGGTATAGAATTTGAGATCTTTCAACTTCAATAACAGTTAATGATTGTCACTTATAAGTGTGCTGTGGTTCATAATTTCCAGTGATTTCAAGACAGACCTTATCATGAATAATTGAATATTGATAGGTCTGATCATTGCATTGTTTTGTATTTTGAGCACATTCACATGTTATACTCTAACATTCCCACAGGTTCCAGGGAAACAACCAGAAGTGACAACAATCTACCAAGCGACATTCATCAAACTATTGCATTTTTACCTTCAGCGAACGAAGTTCGAAGAAGGTATTGTAATCACTTGGGTAAAAATGCTGTCCGTCCGCCGGGCGGGCGGGCGGGCGGGGGGGGGGGGGCGGTCGGGCGGCGGGCGGATAGATCGTTTCCGGCCCGGCACTCAGCCTCTATTGAATGTATGGGGATGAAATTTGGTACACATCTAGCCTGTATGGTCTAGTTGTGCCTTTTGATGGTCTGATGAATAGATCTTAAATACTTTTTGAAATAATTAACAAAATATAAAGATAATTTTTTTTTCGTTTCCGGGCCAAGGCTCGGTCACTATTGCATGTGCATGGATGAAATTTGGTACACACGTGGCCTATATGGTCCAGTTGTGCCTTTTGATGGTCTCATTGACAGATATTCTATACTTTCTGAAAAAATGAGAAAAGATATAAAAACATATTTTTTTTGTTTTTTGGGCTAAGACTCGCTCTCTATTGCATGTACATGGATAAACTTTGGTACACATAGGGCTATGGTCAATATGGTCTAGTTGTGCCTTTTGAAAAGTCTGATGGAAAATATTATATACTTTTTTAAATATTGAAAAAACATAAAAATTATTATTTTTGTTTCTGGCCCAACATCCGGTCACTATTCCATATACATGGATGAAGTTTGGTACACATATGGCTTGTATGGTCTAGTTGTGCCTTTTCATGGTCTGACAGATGGCTATTCTATAGTTTTTGTAATATTGAGAAAAAATATTTTAAAGAATTTTTTTTATATCGGAGCCAAAACTTCCCCACTATTGCATATACAGTAATGCATTTTTCTAAACAAATCACCTATGCAATTAATTTAGCAGTGCTTTTTGATGCGTATAACACTTTATGAATCATTGGAAAAATAGAGATAATGGAAGGCCACTACTCGACCGCTATTGCATACCTATAAGCAATTTCGTAAACGCACCAATTTTATGATATTATTGTAATCTTCTAAAGGTGTTATTCGCTGAAGGTTTGCTGCTGCGCAGCCTATGTTTTACTCTGCATCTAATTTCAGTTAATTCAACTGCAAAATTATTTTCTTCTTGTTGTATTGTCTCTATAATGACGCATTTTATGACATCACCAAAGTGTACATTATAAAATGTTGTACTCATTGGGATTAAACATTATTTCATTTTTACGTACTCAAGTATTAAGACATCACATCAAGGAAAACGGTATGCTCACTGCTCAGTATCATTAACATGAGAATGAATCTAGAAATAGATATATCTTTAAAAACAATAAGGTAAAGTATTAATTTTCCAGTCAAACACAGGTATTTGTCTCTAAACCTGCATAAAGGACCCATTCTTGACATAAAGGCGTTTGAATATATTTCAATAATTATTTCCACTGTATTCTGACATTTTTTACATTATTGAAATCGCTATCAACCATAGTAGGCTTATCATGCTGCTACAGACCAAGGATAAAAGATATTTAGAGCACGCTGGATTTTGTTTAAGCCAATCTTAGCACTCAATTGACGTTTTAAAATAACAATTTATGAAATTCGAAAACTTTTTTTCATTTAAAATGAAATTTAAGATAACGTTGACCACTCAATTTTCTTCTAGACCAATCATGTTACCATTCATATAAAAGGTCTTTTTGTGGCCATTTCAAAAATGGTAGTTAGAACTTTGTAGCTTTAAAATTGACAAAGTTATGCAAAACCGCGGATTCGCGAATTAACAATTTTTTGCTGTTTTGGCTAAAACTTCAGGCTCCGTGAGCACCCACTTCTATTTAACTTAAGAGTCCAAAATTTTGCATGGGTGTATCATTTGGCAAATGGAACAAAATGAGGGGGTGTCTTGCCCTCCTTGGTGAAATTGTTGGTTTTGCGAACCACCCTACTCAGGGGGGCCCATTCAAGATGTCAAAAAAATAAAAATTTCAAGAAAAAAGCCAAAAAGCTAAATTTTGTCACCCAGTTTACGATTTTGTGATGCATCCAAATTAACTGAGTAGGACAAGACCCTCTCACGAATTTAACAAATTGTATAGGGCATGATAATTTCCTTTTCACATTGAAAATAACGCCGCGGCAAGGACATCGGGGCCCATTGACTTATTTTGCCACGGGCCCGAAATGCCGCCAGTCCGCCCCTGTTACTTACACAGTCTATGCAAGTTGTTAGAATTATATGGTGAACGCATGTGCTTTGAGATAGTGAAGAAATTAAAAATCACAAGGAATGTAGGTATATAAAATTGTGATCCAGCCTAAAACACTGATGAATGGGATTCTCTATGTGTGGTGCATTCCAAGTACGATCTGCCGTACTGCTGAAGTCAAAAGCAAGGTATGATATCTTGCACAGTGTATAGTGACGTATTCAACCATTCTTGAGTCTGGGCTTTTGACTTCAACTATAATAAATATTGGTAAATTTAGAAGAAAAAATAAACAGACTGATGAACTGACACAGACAGTGACACATTACAGCAGTCTCAACTGGCATTTCATTGTAGAGTATCTTTTCCAATTCCCCATGCAGCAAAATGTTTTGTCTTATCTGATTGGTATATGAACAGCAGAACATCACTCAACATTGAAGCAACCTCAGATATATATATAAAGTCAGTGCTGACACAATAAATATGACAGTTTATAAATTGTCCACAGTTACGCATGATGTGAATTATTATTATCTATCTATCTATCTATCTATCTAGACTTTAGGTCTTTTCCTAGACATGTCAAAGGCATTTGATGGCATTGAACATTCTACATTCTTGAAGATATTGGAATTTTATGGTATTAGTTACACGCTGAGTGTCAGGGGACCAATGATCAAATTGAGTGACACAAAGGAGCTTACAAGAAAACAGAACAACTCAATTAGGATACCATTTAAGGTGGAGATCTTAATTTGATCAATTTTTAAAAAGAGCACAGATTTTAAGAATTAAGGATCAAGTTAACCTTGCGTTATCGAAAATTTCATTTAGATATTCTCAGGACAAACTACCAACACATATTACAAATTTGTTCAACTTGAGTAGCCACAACTACCTGACAAGAAACAGATATAGTTCGAGGACATCCCACCACACTACCTTCCAGTATAGTCGAAGTTTCCAGGGACAAGCTGGATATATCTATACCAGGTGGCTTGAAAAAAACAAAAAACTAGGTAGAGGTCTTCATAAAAGGTGTAACTAAAATGACTGACCTATGTCATATCCCAAATCGACTGGTCTGCTGAACCTCCATATTTGTGGAAGGAACTGCTGCATAAAAGAACCATTTTCATTACAGTGACGTTGGGTGGTACCCTCACCATGACAATAACTGAAAATGGTGTTACCCTCGAGAGGTCTTTTTGGTTACCCTCGCCTTGATGATACATTTCAAATGCAAAATCTGAAAATTCTGTGACGAATCACACATGGAAGGCAAGGCCTGGGGCTAGTTTAACATTTATACTGCACCCTTGACCAAAATGGGCTTTGGAGATGCTGTAATAACCCCAGAATCATAGAAAATGAATTTGAATCGAGAGTTGTAATGGCTGCCATCATGGTGAGGGTACCCCCCTCGTTAGTGCACAGTAACATAGGACGACGATGTCTTAGTATACATATAAGTTATTTCTTGAATTCATGGCATGCATACATAACAAACAATTTCTCATGATATTTGGCACAGAAAAATAAAATCAGAATTTCCATAGAAAATGTAGAATTTGTTCAGAAGTGATGCATCAGGTGTCTTGAATGAAATCACAAGCAAGATGGAATGACAGACCTTTATTTTTTGTGAAGGACCTTCAGAAATGAAAGACAGATATCTTGCCATCAATTAATTTCATGAGGTTGGATTCAGGGCTGTTCGTTATTAGTCCAACTTTCTGGATGAAGTTTTGAGTTCAGTGACCCTACACCCAATTACTATGGGGGGCACGGGGGGGCACATGCCCCCATATTGGACCTGTGCCCCCAAGGTGCCCCCCCATATGAACTTTTCAACCTTGGCTAAAAGATGTAATTAGTATTGTGAGTGCCCCCCCCCGAGAATCGTGTGCCCCCCCAGGTGCCCCCCCCACTCGAGACCCCCTAGTTAAGCCACTGTTTTAGTATTTATTTTCATGACCAAACGCTCAATTACTTATTGGATGTTTGTTTTTGTAAACTACCCTTCTAATCAACTCAGCTGTTTCGTGAACAGACCTCATTGAATAATCTGTAAGGTCAAAAAATGAAATTCTTACAGTGGGTTGAAAAAGTACACACCCCCCTGCAGGGGCGGACTGGCAGCATTTCGGGCCCGTGGCAAAATAAGTCAATGGGCCCCTAAGTTCCTACCATTGGCGATATTGAAAAGTAGAAAAGCAAAATACAACAGAACTTTTATATAAATTTGACAAAGTGTTAAAATTAGGGAGGGGGCCCCTACATGTGAGGGTGCTGTCATTTCATGATTTTAGTGCGCAATCATGAACCTTAGAGAAAAATTTCTCTCTTTACTTGAAATTGTTATTTTTTTTGCATCTTGCATGGGCCCCCTTAGTGGATGGGCCTGTAGCAGTTGCCACTTTGCCACATAGGCCAGTCCGCCCCTGCCCCCCTGGAGTGGTCTTCAATTTTCTGTCATATCTTCCTTCAGAAATACATCACCAATCCAATACTTCTACATACTTGTACCGACCTCTCTTGCAACCTACACGTATATCCACCATAAAATTCTGGGTGGTAAGTCATGGACGAGTAGAAAAAATTAATTCAGTGAAAATTAGTGCTGCGAAAGTATACACCCCCTTCATGTAGTGAGATTGTATGCAGCTTTAAAAATTGTCCAGCTTCCGGAAGTCCAAGAGAGCATTATGTGAATGATTATCTGTATTATTTAAGCAGTTAGTGCTGTTTTAAGTAATTATTTAGAAAGTTCCTTCTTGTGTAGACTGGTCCAAAATATGTATTCCAGGTGCCGTCTCCGCCTGTCATACAAATTTGGAACCAGCTTCTCAGATAAACGAGAAAATATCAAGGAAATGAGCTGGACAGGTGTATACTTGCCCTTATAGAACCCAAGACACTTTCCAGTTTGATATCTGCGACATAACTAAAAAATGAGAATGATCAAATTTTTTGATAATTTTCATATTTTATCACAAATTGGGAGACGAGTAAAAATATCACTCAAACTTGATTGAGAATTGTCAAATTGTGCCTACTTTATGTTCATGGCTGATAGAACCATACATGTACATGTATGGCCCATGGCTTTATTGAAAACACAAATTTTAAGACACAAGACATCAAAAGGGAGAGGGCCAAAACTAAGCATCGCCGTAGGTTCCTGTGACCAATGACCATATGTATTTTAAACTTCTGTTGCAGATACGGAACCGAAACTTTTTCTAAGTTGTATCGGGGTGTGTCCCTGCCTGTCCAGCCCTTTTCTTGCTTTTTGGGGACTTACCAAGGAAAGAGTATACCAACACCTTTTGTCAGGGATAAATGTCAGTTCATTCTGACACTGCTGTGGGGGATGCTGATGTGTAATTGGGGCTCAAAATATTTTTGTTTCCCCATTCAACCTCTAAACTTCTCAAACACGTAGCTTATCAATATCATTAGGTATCTGTTTTATTTTTATACTGAATTTTTTACACTTTTTATTTACAGTAGGTTGATTTTGTGATATTGTCGGCCTCAGAAGTTACAGAAATTGCGTAAAACAATCCAAAATGTTAAAAACCAATCAGAGATCAACTCTAACTTCATATCATGATTTTACTTTTTAAGGTCGAAACATTATTATCACTGAAAAAACGTCAACATCTTACAAGGGGTGTATACTTTCGCAACACTAATTTTTGCTAATTTCATTTTTTCTACTCTTCCATGAATTACCACCCAGAATTTTATGGTGAATATAGGTTACAAGAGAGGTCAGTATGAGCATGTAGAAGTATGGGATTGATGATACATTTCTGAAGGAAGATATGACAGAAAATTGAAGACCACTCCAGGGGGGGGGGGGGTGTATACTTTTTCAACCCACTGTACTGCTGAATACATGTAATTACTAAGATGCTCATATATGTAGAATAGCGTTCAAAAAATGTCTATGACCATCACAAGCTTTCCATGCAGGAGATCTCAGAAGAAAGTTCTGTCCTTTGTACATCATTTTAGCCTTCAATCATTGTTCATGAAATCTTTATTTTTAATGTTCTGCAAATGTTCGGTCAATTTCAACCTTTCAAGGTGGGTGCCTCAGTGATTCAATTTGCCCAGGGCCTCCTAGACCCTGGATCCGGCCCTGTAAGTGCATGAATACAAGACGTAAAGCCCCATTCATCCATCCATCATGTTACAAAGCAGAGCCAGAGTTGGACTAATAGCCTTATTCTCGAGACTGCTTCTTGGAGAACTATAAGCTGAAACTTGGAAACAATTCTTCATACTAGGCATTTATACATTTGGCAATTTCCTAAAGCCAGCTCAAAAGTGATATCTTACCATCTGGCTGTTGTTTTCATATTTCTCACTGTTATTTTGAGTGTTCTACTTTTTCTAACATTGCGAGGGATATACCTGTATTCTGATGTTTTTGCAGGACAAAAATAACAGATGTTTATAATTATACCTTATCAGTTCCATGGCTGTGCCGGCTGCGACATAAATCTGTGGATTAATAATAAAGTGAAACTCCAACTAAGAATACCCATACACTGTATTGAACTACAACTTAATGTTTCCCTATTTTGACTTGATTTGTGTCGTGCTGGTACATGTAAGTCCCTGATCAGCCGGGTAGCACTTCCTCTGTCTGTGACCACCATATGATGATGAGATGAGACGACCGGGAGTTTTGCACTTACCCAATTAATTCAGGGATACCTGGGGTCTTTATGTTGGCCCAGTACAAACAGGCGATACAACTTCTGGCATTTAATGTCCCATGGGCTCAGACTAAATTACGTTTTAGGGTGGGCCTTGAACTTGCAACACAAACAAGCACTCTTGAACCATTAGACCATGGAGGATCAATGTTAAATCAAGTCTGAAGCTGAAATAGTAGCCATACATCGCTAAGTCTCTATATAGTAATTTAGCCCTATACTTAGCTGTGGGTCTGCAATGGCTTAATTCTGTTATCTGGTGGCTGCAAAAGTTTATATCTCTCTTGGGAACCATTTATGCTCGTAAATACAGTATGGTGTTCCAAATTAAAAGTATCCAAGGAATTTTGCAGTTGTGAAACATCTATATTACGAAATACAAAATTAGGACCAATCCTATTTAATTCATACATCGCTCCATTAAGTGAAGTGGCTGAAAAACACCAAGTCAAAGACCAAAAGTATGCCGATGACGAGCAACTTATACTCTCTTTCAAACCAACTTTCTCAGAACAAGGAAATGCTGTAGTCAAAATGGAAAAGTGCATTGCTGATATCAGTAAATTTCTCCGTGAAAATAAGCTGTGTAACAATGGAGAAAAAACAGAACTACTGCTTATTGGCAGTCCGCATCAACTAAATAAACTCCAGGTATCATCAATCCATGTCGACAATGTCAAAATTAATGCAGTCGATCATGTTAAAAATCTGGGTGTAATCTTTGACAAAAACATGACCATGAATATGATTCAGCCAAAATCTGAACGAAACTGTAATCTGAGAAGCAATAACAAAATGCTCTTAAATGAACCACCCGCCTGCAATACAAACAAGTATGAAGACAGAGCCTTTTCCCATGCCGCTCCGAAACTGTGGAACCAACTCCCAGAGATAGTCAAGGCCTCCAAAACACTTGAAGGTTTCAAGAGAAATCTTAAGACTTACCTATTTAAAAGTTTCTGCAGATAAATCCAGCATACACAAGCGCTAGTGAGCAGTTAACTGGAATTAGCGCTATACAAATGCCTATTATTATTATTATTATTACAGCTACCGCAAGTAAAGCCAACAACAAGTTGAGTAGTGGACAATAATATGTACATGTAAATATGAGGCCTTGCACATGTATCTTTTGAAGTGCAGATAAAAAGGGGTCTTAGGGTTCAGTGTTTCTTGGTAAGTTCTCCCTGAAAATGTTTACTGCTAGTTAATAGTGAAGGAAAGGGTTGCCTCAATATTTCAAGTGGGTCATATATATCAGGTAGCATGGTTACATGATGCATACTCAGCAAACTGCTCAATTGTTCTATATATAGGATATGTGTTCGATTTTAACTTTGTCTTCCGAAGCCACAGGGGATAAAATTCCTCTTGGAATTGTTTGAATGAGTGATATTTCAGAACATTACAAAACTCAAAGACTACTGATGCACCTGTACATACAATGAAAGTTTATTATGAAACAGCAACTGTTGATATGTCCATCGTGTAGATTTCACGTATTCACAATTTCAGAATTTCAAATCACATAAATCTCTCCAATTCATATATATTTACATATCATGAAGTTTCAATGAAGAAGGAGGAGTCAGATATGTGATTAATATTCCAAATGTCTCCTATAGGGTGAGAGGAACCAGTGTTGGTGTTATCACGGAGAATTATAAATTAGTTCATAACAGTTTGATATAATTTTCTCATTTTTGCCGATCAAAGAAATATTCAGCTCAACATACTTTCTATGGAAATGGCTACTGGAAAGTTTTCTGAAATTCGAAAACTTCGACAAGTAGATGCACACCATGCAGCACACTCTGGCATTCATGCTCATCGACTTTTTCCATGAATGTAAAATATGCCAAGATTTGAAAAAGCAAGCTTTTCCAATAACTGAGGTTGATCTGGCAGCTATTTCTAGAGATCATTGATCCTATTACCAGCAGCACATTTTGTAGTATTGTACATCCTGCAAATTATTCTCCGTCCAGACAAAAAACATTTTAAAAAACATTCCAGTTAAGAGGGTAATGCTAGGTGAATGAGGGAATAAGAAATTTAGATTTTAATGCTGAAAAAAATCCTTTTCAGTAAGTGTAATTATCTAGTCCCTTATATCAGGCATATAGTGTCACCAGTTTATCTGGAATTCTACATCTGCATCCATGCAGCACTACTTCCATTATCACACGCTGCAAGAACCTTGTGAATGCCAGAAAGTCATAATTTGGCGTAAAAATGCATCACATGATAAGAGATTTTGACAAGAAAAGTTGTTTTCTCATTCTTTATATGTCTAACCTTTTCTCTGACATTTACTTGTGTTTGGCAGTTAAAATGATTTTCATTCCTGTTGATACTATTTTCATTTTCGTAAGCCAGGATAAGCAATCTGCAGATATATATAAGTTACATCTGGCTTTTAAAAGTGATACCATACAATTGTGAAGATTAACATGCGATTCTTCGATTTTGATCCAAAGGTGATGCTAAAATGTCAATTTGTCTGACAAAACACCATGAGTAAGAGAATTTACCAAATACCATATTCAATATTAATACATCTATAAATTTACCTTGAAGCCTTGGCCTTGTCTGTAAAATGTCCTAAAATACCATTATTCAATGTAAAGTACAATGTATTGCATTTTGTCAGTTCCTTGGAAGTTATTTGATTTCTTGGTCTATGCCTTGTTTTTCCCTTACTCTTCATTGTCATAACTTACAGATGTTTCAATGAGATAGATGTCAAAATTGTTTTTCGAAGTTGAGAGACGAAAAGCTTTGAGACTAGTGTTTCCAACAAAACCGAGAATTCGAGAGAAGTTTCGAGATCAGCAATGACTCAGCACTTCTCGTTCGCTCGAGAATTCTCAAGAATTGTTGCCATTGATAAGCACCTTGATTGTTGATCATTGTTTGACATGGCTTTCATGTGTTTATTGTTTGTTTACAACAGTTACAGTGCACTGGGTTGTTGATTGACTCTGATTGATACTATTGTTTTTCTGTAATTCATATTAATTGCACCATTGTTTAGTTTAAATATGTATTGCTGATAATCCCCATGTAGATCATATAAATTCTGAAATTAAACTTGAACAAATGTTTTTAAATTGTATACTCTCTGGATGTTTTGTTGTGATTTATAGAAACAAAACACACAGATTAGCATTAAACTACAAAAAATATAATAAAACTTGATCCGTTGTGTGATAAATCTCTCTTAGTATATCATTGTGACAATGGAAGGACAGTGTCCGAGAAATTTCGAGTCTCGTTCACCAGACCATGGCCATTCTTGAGAGTCATGAGCGGGACTCGTTGGAAACACTTTGAGACATACCATGGCTTCCAGTTTCTTCCCTATTCCTCTTTCCAAAATCGTTCTCACCGACTCAATGTCGGTGGCACTGCATGTCTTTCATAATTCAACTCCACCTATTTATAAATTAAGCTGCACAATGATGCCACCAGAAGGACCATGTGCCTGTTCTTCGGCGAGTGGGGCATTTTCAGAAAGGTATAACGGGTAACTTTTGTGACATATAATATACAATATTAATATTGCTACATACCTTTGTACTGGCCTCAAGGTCGGTAAGCAAAATGCGTCTCTGGAACCCTTAAGCAATATGCATAAATGAACTTACACATACATGTATAACGAGGATTTGTTTCCCAACATGAAAACTCGACCCGGGGTTTACCAGAAGGTGCTAATGTCTAAAATTGTAGGTAGTGTTTCTGGCTCCTCCCAAAATAGAGGGGAGTACAAAGGTCACAAGCACTACATGAGAAACTAGTTGTGGCTCGAGTAAAGTACTGCTCTTTTGGTTCTGGGTGACCCTCAAGTCGTGTTCAGAAGCAAACACGTATCACCCTTGCAACTGCGTTAATGCAAGTGTTTCTGAAAATGTCCTTCGTACCACTATAACCACTGTGGCTGATGACGTTTGTTTACCGTATTCACCTGACACTTTCATTGACCACTATAATCACTCCTTATGATGCGAAGTTCCAATTTGAATCACAGTTATCTATACTTCTCCCTGTGTTTTATACCTTTCCTATTTCCACCTGTGCCTGCAATTGCTCCAGCCTGACCAGGTGCATCTCTTTTCCTCTATCCTTCTTTCAATGTCAAAAGTCACCATATACCTTGTGCAGTGTCTCTTTGCATGTACACTGCCATAAATTTGGGAAAGTCAGTGCATCTACGTAGTACATTGTTTGGTAAGTTCTATGTCTTCATAGCCCTGCTTTGTGTGTTTGAGATGACAGCTTGAGTTACCGTAGCACTTCTCCTTGGTGGGCTCTTACATTATTACAAAGAGAGAGGGATGTCACTCAGGGGTAAATGCTCACCTCAATACTATAATAGCTTATAATATATCTCCTTACTCCGGTGTAAGAAGCCCCTATGCTAGCCTATCCCTAAAACTAAGTTTTTTGAAAATGTACTGAACTCATCAACCAACTTTCCTGAATTGCTACCCCTAAACAACAGGATCAGTTCTGGTCATTGGCTGATACAGCATACTGGAAGATCTAACTTAATGTCCATAATTGCTGTTAATGTTTGGAGTAAAAGACTAGGAAATTGTGGTGAAACTAGCAGTAAATTTTGAATTGAGAGGCCTACAGACCACAATTACATCAAATGATTAATTGATTCAACAACTCGTGTCAATATATCGATACATGGTGCGTTGATGATATGCCCAAATCTTCTTTTACTATGTTTTGTTTAGTAATTGAATCTATTCGGACAACTTACTCCAGGCTGATCCAGTGCATTGCTAGCTTGCATGATAGTGACTAAAGCAACCTTGATTTTGAGCAATAGCATTTTGGTAAACCAAGATTTGCGAAAGAATCCTCATTAATGAGGCATTGAATGCAGCATGACATGCTAGGCTAGAAGGCCATTTGAATTAACTATATTATTACATAAAATGACATGATTGTTGGTATCGTATGGAGGTTTAAAGCAAGCTGATTTGTTTTAGAGCATCAATGATTAATCATGAAGAGTTAAGCATATTTACTCCCATGTAGGATTATGGCATTTAAATAATTTTGCTGTCAATTATGTCACTAATGGTTTATAGCTTTAGATACTTGAGATGAGCAGTTGACAATTAGATTGTCCATTTAAATTTGGTGCAGTTTGTTATGATGTAAATAATATAGAAAGACAGAAAGAAAAACAGATACATTATTTCAGGTTTGTTTTTCTTCCAATGGTTTCCTTTCCTTTCCAACCATCTTTCTTAATTCCTCCATCTTTCTTTCCACATCATTACAGCCAGGGAATAAAATGTGGTTTCAACAATACTCCTTGTGAGGTCATATCTCTATACTTTCCATGTTGTACTTTTTGACTCATATCCAGTTTGTGTGGTCATATCCTACACTTGCCATGCCATCAGCAGAAATCTGTGAGTCATAGCTGCATCGAGGTCACGTATCTCCGAATGACAATTTGAATTAAAACTTCAATGTTGAAGTTAGGACGTGTAGGAATATCAATGTTGTCCTCATACCATTGAATGTACCCACTGGTTCTTGCTCGACTTAACCCTTTTTACCCTAAGAATACCTTTAGAGTAACCATGCTGTCTTCCTTCTTTTATTCTCTTTCATCGTTTCCCCATATACATGTAGCTAAAGCAGATCCGCAAACTAAATTTTCTGATATGTCCTCAGAAGCAAAAAAAAAGTACATTTGACCGATTTATTCACTCAATTTGACATTTATAGGTCTTTATCAATCCCAGGCAGCTGCTTGGTCTTTTGACCCAGAGAGTAGTTGTGCCAATTTGAGATGTTGATTTGGCATCATTTGGTAAATTTAGTTTTCTGCAAAATGCCTGATTTGTGCAAGAAAAGGAAGAAATCAAGAAAAGATGAGCAGCCAAGAGTTGTCCCATGGTGGCTTTAAAACTCGAGCTGTGAGAAACATGTATTCCTGATTCCATGGTGAATGATGAATAACAAGCTTATATCATCAGACAAACATGCTCCTATACATATAAAATTGCAGATAAATAAAACAGCAAAGAATATAGGATTCACTGTAATAAAAAACGGATTTGTGAATGGCTGACAGAGGTGTCCAATAGCATATACCATACAAAGGAGTCCAGTTTTATTTTTCGTGTGTTATTAGCATCAGACTATCCATGGTACCACAGTTAAAAATGACCTTAGTCTCACTTAGGCCGTTACTTTTCTTTAGGCTGGTGATATTATCAGAAATGTATGTATGCATATTTATTAAGGTAACTAGATAAGCTATTGTAGCCCCCGCCCCTTCTTCTAACATCACACATACATGACAGAAATCATTCTAAGCACTCTCTCTGGTGTGAGGACAGAAAAGAGGCTGTCATAGAAAGTGTGCATCTTCATAAGACTACTTGTGTTGTACTTCTACTATACTTAGCCTTGAGGCAGACAGAGGATGTGGGAGCTTGATCTCTCAGTCATTGCAGTTCATAGGAGTATAAAATATCCCACAATTGTGCACTGAATTTTTAATGCCTGATTCATTTTGTCTCCTATCTTATGTTTTGTGGGGGTGGGTGGTTAGACCCACTACAATACCAATTTGAATGGAGTGTCTTGTTGTTTTCTTGCAATAGGAAGTCCCATGAAAGTTGAAACAGAAAAGAAGAAAAGTCACATAAACAGCACAACCCAATAAATTTTCATTGCAACTGCTCACACTTCCATCCTTTTGCACTCTCCCGCCTTGACGATAGCTTAATAATTAATTTATATCTGCAACACTTCATTTCCTTGAACAAAAGTAACTTGAACTGTCACCAGTTTCTTTCAACCTGATATTGAAAATTAATTTTAAGCCAAAGGCCACACTTTTAAAAGAGGTTTTGTTATGTAATCACAAAATCAGCAAATTTTAAATGATAATTTCTACCCTGAAACTCGTATTTTCTCTGAAAGAATGAGTGGAATTGTGATAGTATATTGACTGATTTTTCATACGGAGAGGTGTACTGTTCGAATAATGGTATATATGAGTTAAATTGCAAAAGAATTCTTCATTGATCCTTTTTTGCTGGATGCAGAACAAAAGAAGGAAAAAACAAAACAATGGCAAACAAAGCAAAAGCATGCAGATGCTGGGAGTTTTGATGTTGAACTGCACATGTTTTTCCATTGTATAATTCAGAAATATCTAAAGTACAATGTATCTTGTTTTAGATTTGCAAGGAAAGCTGTAAACATTGACAGCTATACACAAGCCTTTTAAAGTGTCTCTATTTAGGAATTGTGAAGTCTTTGATGCACAAGGCAACATTTGATATATATTTTCTGTTATAAATAATGCATAATGGTTGGCACAAAATTAGGAGTTTCAAACAATTTTCCTTTTTGCCTGGCTTTGTTGATTAATTAGATTTTTTTTTTGAATACTTAAAAATTAGCAAGCAAAGAGAATCGAAGTTGGATATTGAATAAGAACGTCTGTGATATTCTTAAAATATGACTTCCGTAGGAAAGCTTCTGTTAAATAGCGTAATAATGTAGGATAATATTAGGCGTCTACACCATGCACAGTATCATATTTTTATCACTTTCTAACTATTTTCTTTTTTGCTCTACGACCAGTCGACTGTCTTATAGCTACTAAGTGTAGCATTAGCGGAAGAATTACCAGATATCATTGTTAAGTGTGATCTTTGATGTGGCGGCAGATAGAGCCTGTCATGGAAAGTCTGCATCTTCATAAAACAACTTGCATTGTAATGGCTTTTCTGGAGCAACTATAGGAGAAGGGGCGAAGGGTGCCTCACCGGTTAATCTGCTGTTAGTGTCTGACGTATAAAGACAAAGCTCTCCGAATACGAATTCTCCATAGTTGCATTCACCATAGTTATGAGTTTGGCACTTCGTAAATGTTTCTTACATTTATATCAGAGAGATGGTAAGTAGTATAACGTATAGTCCTGAGTACATATAGTAGAGCCTTTCTGTCTATCTATATAATCCACATATCTAGAATTGTCTAGATATGTATCTTGAAATCTGTCTAGATATCTCTCAAGATATCTGTCTTATTGGTCCATTGAGCACTTTCGTCATTTTTTGCGTGTGTGGATCCATGCATCTTTAAGACAACTTCAGGGCAACAGGCACAAGAAATGCAATCTTTTCCTGCCTCTTCAATCTTTTCCTGCCTCTTCAAACTTTAGCTATATGATTTGCCAAAAGATAATAATTATTTCTTAATATGGTCCTGAAAAACAATTCTGTCCTTTTACTTTTAAAGCGGTCTGTGTGATCACTGCTATGTATGTGTACACTTGAGGGACGTTTTTCTCTAACATGTGAAGGCTAACGGGGGGGGGGGGGGGTTCCTTTTTGTGGTTACTTTCAAAGTAGTAAGTGATAATAATTGAACCTTTTGCCACCTAACATTATGTCATAACTGTCAAATCTGTATATATCACCAATTCGTATAAATGTGGCCATTTCTATTGGCCAATGACACATTGTGAGGCAATCAGAACATTTATCAATTTCATTATTCTAAATTTTTTGTAGAAAATTATATTCTGACATCTTAAGTCGGTTGGAATTGTCATGTAAACTTGTAAAATTAGATTCTGTCAATGTCTTTTTGTTGAAGACTTTATTAAATATTTATCAGGTCTAATAACAATATGAATATCACATTTTTCACACTAGGCAAAACAAAGAGAGTTTGGGGAATTATTCAATATTACATAGAAATGGCTGGATAGATTGCTTCAAGCAATTCAATTTGGAATGGCAGATCCATGAAACAGGTTGACATCTATTGTTTTGTCATGTGACTGTCAGAGAATGTCTTCCTTTCTTTTTGCTTTCACAGGCTCTTTTTAATTTTAATGTTACCAGAAAAAAAGTTACAAAAAAAAAAAAAAACCACATTGTAGATTTAGTCATATTGCCCCCTTGTGAAGTGGAATGAGATAGCTTTCCAATAAAATTCAACATATAACCATCAGAAGCTGGGACTTCTCAAATTAAACTGCACCTGCTTACCGTTGTCTTTTCAGGTATATAAAAAGTACTGCTGGTTTCCTAATCTTCATATCAGAAGCAACCATAAACAAGTTAGTCAGTGTGTATCATAAAAGCATTTTAACCCAATGACATCAAGAGACCAGGTTGAAAGTAAATTTTGAAATTGGAAAAAGACTGAATCAGAAGATGAAACTGATAATGAAAAGACTGATCATCATTTTATCAGTAAAAGGTCAGTTTGGAATTTGTGATAAAGCTCTATGCATGCTGCTGCCATCCCGTTTGCCCTTCAACATATCAGTTGTGGGCACTGATTATTAATCTGTTCTAATCATAACATATTGACAAGTAAGAAAAGGTAGAAAGAAGAGAAAATGTACTTGCAAGTGCATAACAAATATTTCAAATTCTGCTCACTGTTTTGTAGTATTTTATATTCCTGCAAACTGTTGCAACTTTCAAATGGCAGATCAAGCAGTAGGCTTACAACCCCAGGTCAACAAAGCCTCTATGGTAATGAGTTGCTTTATGAAAATGCATTCTTTCCATGACTGGCTCTATCCTCCATCACTCTGCTTCACTCCCAGTGGTGCATTGTGCATCATGGCCAACAGAGATTTCTGGCAATTATAAGACTTATCCTCCACTTCAAAGGTGCAGTAAGACAATGTATTGACACCAAATAATCAGCAAAGCATAATTTCAAGAACGAAGATACGGGAATAATCTGACCCGGTTGCTGTTTTAGTGCATTCCAAACTTGGGTTGCTCAGGTTGCATAAACTATGATAAATACAATGTTGAAATTTCAGTTGTACTTGATGATAGCAGATAGAGTAAGTAGTTGTCACATTTAACAAAAGTAGGGAAATAAATAAAAAAGAAATAATAATAGAAAGCAAATTACACATTTATGAATAAACCCACAACACGGAATAACCAAACTTTATCGTCTGTATATATGCCTATTGACTTCACTTCCTTGAGTTATCCCACCATTAAGCTGCAACCGATTACACTTTGATGAAAATGTAGGATATGCAACTGAGTTAGTTTCTGATAGCATCTATCAAGTGCAAACTGCTTTTGGCGGGTTTTATTTATATGTGATTAATGTAGCTCAGGGAGTGTCCAAAACCCTGTACTAGAAAATAAGTCGGGCAAATTAGTGCCTGGCTCTGACCCATGTTCTTACAATGTATGTTCTGACTCTGTTTCAAGGAACCCTGTTACAAAATAGCACTGGATTATCTTGTTTTACACTGTTTGGCATCGACAGTTTGTTGTAGTCTCCTATACATGTAGATCTCGAACCTCAGGCCAGAAGTGTGCAACTTGTCACAAATATATATTTAAATGTGAATACCATATGCATCAATGGTTGTATAGGACCATGTTAGTGGATGCACGGCTTTGTATATTTTCTGTTATGGCGATCTGAATTGATCCAGGGTGGTCTTCCTTGGATATTTGTGAAAATCTCAGCACACTCCATATATAGACCTACATCCGCAGAGAGTATTTTGTTTCTTCCTAATATCTTCTCTGTACAACTTGGGTCATTGCCAAATCTCCACAAATGTACATAGACGATTCTCCAAGGAAACATTTCTGATGACTGCCAAAGTTTGTTGAAGTAGATTGTATAAACAGTCAGTGAGAAAGGAAAAACCCTACAATGAATTTATGCCCGATGGGCACATCAATATTGCAGTAACATTTTGACAACATCGCAGTTTTGGTGAACATTATATTGAAATGTATGGTAGAAATAACGTTGCCACAATTTTGTGATGTTAGGGATCGAGTATTTTCGCGCTCTTTTCCTTCGCGCCACTATTGTATGACCTACTTACATATAATTAAAATAAACTGAAGTTCCCGGATGTCGGGCGAAATGTCAAGGTTGCGTTCGTATCTTGGATCTTTGATTGTGTCGTTCGTAACATAATTGGGGGCTCGTCAGCCGATTTGATATACCAACGAGTATACTGGAAGCATGTAGAAGGAAGCAGGAAGGTCCGGGAGACGGAATCCCGTCCCCGGCCGGTTATTTACGTCACGAGATGGACCGTGTACGAAGCTCTGGGTTATCGCCCACGGCGTGGAGAAACCACGTGGGAATGCCCGGACAATGTAGAGCTGTTTACCGCTCGAATTATGGACTATATTAGTGAAATATGAACTCACTACTTGGATTAATGTTTCTGTATGTGTTTCTACACGAAATACACAGGATTTTGGTTCGTTATGAGCGCTAGGTGCGCGGATTTGTCACTCGGAAATTGCAACCACGTGTGTTTCCTTTGTTCTGCCTGTCAACGCTGACAACAGTTACTGACTGTCATGTTCAATGACTCGACGATGCATACAACGAATCTACAATTTTATACAATGTATATCCTACGCACGAACTGTCGTCTAGGAAACCAGGTGTGTGTTTTGTTTCTATCAAATGAAGAAACGTTTTTCAACCTTTTGTGAGAATTTTGACAGTGAATTGTCATGCAACTTGCAAGCTCGTCTGCAGCTTTCAAGATCGAGATTTTACATTTAACATACTTCTAACGATGTTAAATTCACTCTACAACGTATGAACTATCGTCGTATATACTCAGATGTATATTCAACATTTCTACTGTCGTTTTTTGTGCATTTTGAGACAATTTGAAATCACAATTATCACTCGATGTGCATTGATGCCGATGCACCACGTGGACTGTGTGCAGCACGCACGCTCGTCAGGAGCTGTCAGTCGCTTGTCAGCAATGGATTCTACAATTTAACAGACTCTGCGATGTCGAATCTATCTACAATTTTACGGACATTTGTCCTCGTGAAGAAATCTAAATTCTACTGTCAGATTTCTACAAATTGTTTACGCTCGGAAATTGACGAAATTTTCTACAAGATGACTTTCACTTTGTGGATTCGCAATCCGCAAATTTCTACAACAGTGCTGACAAAATTTTGTCAAATTTATGAACTGTCATTTGTTGTTATTAACTGTCAATTTCATGAACTCTTGATGTTGATTGTTGTTTTATGTCATTTTGAAATTTATGTTTTGTGATTGGATCTGTCATTGATTGATTTTGTCATGAACTATTTGAATATTCACAAACTATTTTATTTGAAAATTATTTTCATCTGTCATTTAAATGTCTCTGTCATTTGTGACCATGCCTTGTGAAATTATTGTCATGTTCTCATGATTATTACTACATGTCATTGTCAACTGTCAATGAATGTCATTTTACTATGTTTTCAATAATGTCACTTTGATTGTTGTTCGGAAATTTTGGTAAATTTTCATACATTTCAAGGAATGTTTTATGTTTGAATAGTGCTACTGTCAAACTCTACTGGTTTATAAGAATTGTTATCATGTACTACCGTACTTTTTTGATGTATATTCGGTGAACATACTTTTACTCCATGTGCTCAACTGCATTAGGATATTTTCAGTAACCCTTTTTATCAAGTGTCAGGATTTTTACTTAAGCCTAATCTATAGGTTATTTCTGTAACACGATTTATTACTAAAGTGATTATTATTATTGCTTTATTTGGGTGAATTTCTCTGTATTGTTTACTACTTTCACAACATCATTATGATAACTGCTTACTTACCATTTGTCAACATGCATATTTGCATTTAATATATTCAAAGTTCAAAATGTTCATTGAGTATTCTAGCATATTCTATAACTCTGTGGGTATTACAATGTTGGTACACTACTTATATATGCTTTAGTCTCCCTTGATCATGTCAAGAGATGGCTTATAACCCTACAAGGTTTATTATTATTATTCTTCTTTTATCTCAAGTTTAAACTTGACTCTTATCACTATGGAGTTCTCTGTAGATGAATTTGTTCCCAAATTGGAACAATCGAGGTCTCATGTAACCTTGAAGCCTCTCAGAAAGAAGGATTTAGTGGCTGTGTGTAATCATTACAGTCTAGACTCTCGTGGTTTACGAAAAGATGAGGTCTTAGAACTTTTGACTAAGGAATTAGTCAAATTAAGTATTCTTGATGTACCAACAGATGATGGTGCTGGCACACCGCCAGTAGTCCAGTCCTCCGAGAAGGACAGTGGGGATAAGTCTAAGGATGCAGCTAGTGAGGGTCAACCTAATGGTTCAACTGGTGGGGGATCACCTAATGGATCAGTTGGTGGAGATAAACCAATTGCGTCTGAAGACTCTGCTTCATCTGCCGCTGATTTACAAAATCTACAGCTCCAGTGCGAGTTACAGCGGATGAAGAACAGGGAAAAGGAACTTGAGCTACAGCTTCGGTCTATGGGTTCTGGTGAATTTTCAGCCTCTGCGAGGCCACCGCCTGCTTTTGACCCCACCAGGTGCATCCGTCTTGTCCCCCCTTTCAATGAGAAAGAGGTGGACAAATACTTTTTACATTTTGAGAAAGTGGCAACCAGTCTCAATTGGCCCAAACAATTTTGGCCAATTTTACTACAAAGGGTATTTGTCAATAAGGCACAAGAAGCCTATAACACTTTGTCTATTGAACAATGTTCAGACTATGAGATGGTTAAGTCAACTGTACTCAAAACTTATGAGTTGGTGCCAGAGGCATATCGCCAAAAATTCAGGAATATTAGGCCCAACCATAACCAAACCTACCTTGAGTTCTCCAGAGAAAAAGAATCTCTGCTGAACCGGTGGTTGACTTCTATTAATTGTGGGTCAGACTATGAAAAGCTAAGACAAGCTGTCCTTTTGGAGGAGTTCAAGCGTTGTGTCAGTAATGACATCCAAACTTACTTGGAGGAAAACAATGTGCAAACACTCTATGATGCTGCCAGTTTGGCAGACAATTATGCTCTGACTCACAAGCCCAAAAATTCTCACCAGAATTCGGCGAAGTCTACCACCTCTCACAACTCTGCATCTCCAAGCAGCCACTCCAGTCAAACTAAGACTGCCTATTCAGGGAAACCCTCTGATTCTAAAGTTGGTAAAGCCCCAGAGGTTACTTGTGCTTATTGTAAAAAAAAGGGTCACCTTATTTCAGAGTGCAGAACTCTTAAGCGCAAGAGTGACAAGTCCACTAACCCAGTGGCTAGTGTTTCTAACAACACATTTTCTCCTGCGGGCTCATACAAGTCTTTTTGTTTTCCAGGTTTGATTTCAGCTGGCGGAGAGCAGAGAGAGGTCACGATTCTGCGTGATACTGCTGCAGATAGATCTTTGTTGCGCCAAGGCGTCTTAGATTTTTCTAAGCTTGTTAATGTTGGTCAGTGCTCAATTTTGGGCATGGAGTGTCGTCCCATCTCTGTCCCTTTACACAAAGTTAATTTACAGGCTAAGTCCTTACAGGGGGAGTTTGTCGTCGGCCTTCGTCCGTCTTTACCCTTCAGGGATGTTGATTTGCTACTGGGCAATGACATTGCTGGAGACACTGTCCACTTTACTGCAGATGATTCTGCTACTGTCTGTGCCATTACTAGGTCTCAGACCAAAGCCATTACCAAGAGTGATGCTGAGGAATATTTATTCCCATTTCATGATGTTTGCGATGATAGTCTGGAAAATCTAGACATTTTTACTACAAAGCAAACTTTAGCTACTGAACAACAGTCCGATCCTGAGCTGGCGCCTATTTATGACTCTTCCATTTCAGAGGAGGAGGCGCAGGATGAGGCTTGCGTTTATTTTCGCAAAGGAGAGATCCTAATGCGTAAATATCGTCCCCCGGCTGTCCCAGCCAACCATGAGTGGTCAGTTATTTATCAGGTGGTTGTCCCACAGCGATATCGGCCTGAAATTCTGAAACTTGGCCATGATGTTTCTACAGGTGGTCTCCTTGGAGTCAACAAGACTTTTGAGAAGATCACTCGTCATTTCTATTGGCCTGGGATACGTAAGTCCATCACAAATTATGTGAAAACATGTCACACATGTCAGGTGATAGGAAAGCCTAATCAGACTATTCCTGTTGCTCCACTCAAGCCAATTCCCGCTTTTGGGGAACCTTTTTCTAGGGTTTTAATTGACTGTGTAGGCCCACTGCCTAAAACCAAATCAGGCAATGAGTACCTACTTACTATCATGTGTGCTTCTACTCGTTTCCCAGAGGCTATTCCTCTGAGGAATATTAGTGCTAAAAGTGTGCTACGTGCACTCTTAAAATTTTTCACTACTTTTGGCCTGCCAAAAGAGGTCCAGAGTGACCAGGGTTCCAATTTCATGTCTCAGGTTTTCCAGCAAGTCTTGCATGAATTGGGTATTACTCAAATTAGGTCTAGCGCCTATCATCCTCAGTCGCAAGGAGCGATTGAGCGATTTCACCAAACATTGAAAACAATGATGAGGTGTTACTGTAGCGAAATTGAGAAAGGATGGGATGAGGGCATTCCTCTACTCTTATTTGCTACAAGAGAAGCCATTCAGGACTCATTGGGTTTTAGTCCATTTGAGTTGGTTTTTGGCCATTCTGTGAGAGGTCCTTTAAAACTTTTGAAGGAGTCTTGGCTCAGTGAGCAACCTCCACAGAATCTACTACAATATGTCATTTCTTTCAGAGAAAGACTTTACTCAACCAGAGAGTTGGCTCGAGAACATCTCAGCAAGGCCCAGGAAGCCATGAAGTCCCAGTTTGACAAGAAGGCTAAATTGAGGTCATATTCTCCTGGTGACTATGTACTTGTGTTGTTACCTATACAGGGACAACCACTTTCAGCCAAGTATCATGGCCCTTATGTGGTTGAGTCAAAGGTCAGTGACACTGACTACACTGTCTTGACCCCAGATCGCCGCAAGGCTAGGCAACTTTGCCATATTAACCTTTTAAAACCCTATTTTACCAGGGATCAAGGTTCTACGAACCAGTTGGCTACAGTAGCCGCTAGTTCTGCTAATGATACTTTAGATTATTGTGACCAAACGGTCAAATTATGTGTTCCCAAGCTGGAGAATCTTGAAGCAATTCAGGGTTTACCTGAACAGCTTGGACACTTACTAAGTGATCAAAGACAAGATGTCTTGTCACTTATCGCTGACTACCCCTCCATATTCTCTGATGTCCCTGGCAGAACTACTGCCATTGAACATGATATGGATGTGGGTAGCGCGAAACCTATTAAACAGGGTCCCTACAGGGTCAACCCTTTAAAGCTCGAATCTATGCGTGCTGAAATTAATTACATGCTCGCAAACGATATTATCGAGCCGAGCTCCAGCCCTTGGAGTTCTCCCTCCATCTTGGTTCCTAAGGAAGGGGGTGGGGTTAGGTTTTGCACTGATTTTAGGAAGGTCAATTCATGTTTGTTATCGGATTACTATCCGACTCCAAGAATCGATGACTGCATCGAGGATGTCGGTAGCGCTCTGTATGTTTCAAAATTTGACCTCAATAAAGGTTACTGGCAGATTCCCTTAACTGCAAGGGCTAAGGAGGTGTCAGCCTTTGTAACCCCAGACGGGTTATATCAGTACAAAATGATGCCGTTCGGCACTAAAAATGCCAGCGCTACATTTCAACGTTTGATGAATCAGATTACTCAGAACCTGGAAGGTTCGAAAGTCTATATCGATGACGTTGTAATTTTTGCTGACGACTGGGAGACTCATATCGCGAGATTGCGAGAGTTCTTCCGTCGCCTGGCTGAGGCCAATCTCACTTTAAACTTGAAAAAGTGTGAGATTGCCAAAGCCACAATTACTTATTTGGGTCATGTAGTAGGCCAGGGAACTGTCAGTCCTAGAGACGTCAAAGTTCAGGCCATTCTACAATTTAAAGTACCAGAAAACCGGAAAGAAATCCAACGATTTCTCGGTATGGTGTCCTTCTATAGGAAATTTTGCCCAAATCTATCAGTTATTGTTCATCCGATAACTGAACTGCTCAAAAAGAACAAACCGTTCTTATGGTCTGATGCTTGTCAGCAGGCTTTCAGCCAAATTAAATTGTTGCTGAGCGAGGGTCCAATTTTATTAACCCCTGACTTTGCTAAACAATTTCACCTGGCGGTCGACGCCAGTGGAGTTGGGTCTGGAGCGTCTCTTATGCAGAAAGGCGGAGATGGTATATTACATCCCGTCGCATATTTTTCAAAGAAGTTCTCTCCAGCCCAACAAAATTACTCCACCATTGAGAAGGAGTTACTGGGTTTGGTTCTGGCACTCCAACATTTTGAGGTCTACCTCGGAGTGACCAGTGAACCCACCATGGTCTATACTGACCATAACCCTCTTGTTTTTCTCGACAGGATGAGAAACAAGAACCAGCGTATTTTGCGCTGGGCCCTTTTTGTACAGTCCTCCGACTTGAAGGTTCAGCATATCAAGGGAGTGGACAATATTGTCCCTGATGCTCTGTCAAGAGCCTTTTAGTTTTTACTAGTCTGGATAACCGGTTCTGACCTTTTTAGGACAAAATCGTTAGTCCTGCTATTTTGTAATTTGTAGTTTTAAAATTAATTTTTTTTTTTTTCTTTTTTTTCAACTAGTCTTATTTGCTAGTCTCATAACTCTTTTTGCTAGGTCTTTATATAAATTTTAATAATTTTATTTGGTCAATAGCTTTATTTACTGGTCTAATACTTAATATTCATTATGATGATACTCTCACAGTATCTGGTACTATTTTATATTTCTAGTACTATTATTACAGTATTTCGTACTTTTACTGTACTTTGCACTGTTTCAAATATATTTTTGAGAATTAATATACTCACTATTTTTGGTACAATTTCAGTACCTTGTACTATTTTAATATTTTAGTACTATTTGTACAATATTTTGTACTTCTGTGGTATTATGGTGCTATTGCTGTATTAATACTCACTATTTTTGGTACAATTTCAGTACCTTGTACTATTTTAATATTTTAGTACTATTTGTACAATATTTTGTACTTCTGTGGTATTATGGTGCTATTGCTGTATGTCATATTGTTTCAATATATTTTTGATACTATTACATATTTTGTATTAACCACTAAAGTATTTTGGTGCTATTTCAATATTTTTGTATAATTACAATATTGTTAAAGGTACAGAACCTCTCTTAAATAGGGGGGTGTTAGGGATCGAGTATTTTCGCGCTCTTTTCCTTCGCGCCACTATTGTATGACCTACTTACATATAATTAAAATAAACTGAAGTTCCCGGATGTCGGGCGAAATGTCAAGGTTGCGTTCGTGTCTTGGATCTTTGATTGTGTCGTTCGTAACATAATGGCAATGTCAAAATATGACGTTAGCATGTGATGTTGTGGTAACATTGTCAAAATGTTATGAAAAATTCTCAACAATACCAATTTTAGGCAAGAAATAGGTGTGCCTCAAAGATACTATTGATTTAATTGGTCCATGCAGGCCAACTTGTTCTGGTTGTTTGTATTAGATCATAAACTGGCTTTAAAATTGAGACTTATTGATTTTCTTAGGACAATAGTTATAGGTCTTATGTTTTTTTTTTCTGTTTTTATTCAGTGTGTGGGAGTAGTGTTTTTTTTTTCAGTCAGTGTATGGGAGCACCGCACTATATATTCTATGTTTTGACAATCAGAATTGACCCAGCTATTCACTATATGAAACCGTTTCCTTGGATATATCTGTGGAAACCTTAGCACACAGTCTATACTCATCCTCAGAGAGTATTTTGTGGCTTCCTGATATCTAGATCTTTGCTATTATCTGTACAACCTTGGTCTTGGCCAAGTCTCCACAAATGTACAATTCTCTGAGGAAACATTCTGTGATAACTGTCAGAGTTTGTTGAAGTACATTGTATAAACAGTCAGTTATATATATCCAGAGATGCAAGAGAAGAATGGCTTCAGAGAAAGAGGAATATGATAAACAATCAGCTGGAACTGTATCAGCAGTGAAACCTCCAAATGGAAATTTTGACATAAATTTGCTCATGCAGCAACTAAAGTCCCTAAATGAAAGTTAAAAGCAGCTTTATAGATCGATGGAAAAGCAAAGTGAGAAGATTCCTTTGGTATGAAAAGACAAAATGAAGGAGAGAAGGCACATTAAACATTATATCCGAGTTGTGAGATATTTAATGCAAACTGTTGCAACTCTGCCAATGCTGGATCAAGAAGTAACCTAACAGCCCTCAAGAAGTAACCTAACAGCCCTAGCCCAAAAACAATTGAAGTGCAATTTAATACACATCCTATTCATCCTAATAGAATAGTATTTACTTGAAATTGGTGTGGATTACAAAACTGGCGTTCATCCAGTGGCGTAGCTAGTGGGGGGGCAGAGGGGCAAGTTGCCCCCCCAGACAACTTTTTGGGGGAAAATGGGGAAATGGGGGTAAAAATAGGGAAATTGGGAAAAATAGGAAAGGGGAAAAATAAGTGAAAAAGGGGAAGCAATGGGGAAAAGAGGAAAGAAAAAGGGGAATATAAGGAGGAAAGGCATACTTTTACTTCATACATGGAAATTCTGTTGACATCGCTGACACTATCTGAAGACTCTATGATGACTTCATAAAATGTAATAAAGAACAAGTTGGAGACAATGTATGAGTACATGTATGTGCTGTGCAGGATTGACCGCGAAATTTGAGTGTTTATTAAATCTATCTAAATTTTCATTAAAAATCAAAAGCAAAATTGGCTACACAATGCATGATGGAATACAACAAGAAGAATTCAAGACTGATTTTTCTGATTATAATCACACTGTTGAAAAAATTTTCCGGACACCACATAGGTAAATTTTTTTATTTTCTTTACAAATAGCAACAATTATTTTAAGGATGTCTCTGTTTATATGATGCACCTGAATACAGAAGCATTTCATATTTGATAAAAGAAAGATGGGGAGTCCTCATCTCAAAATCAACCTTCAATTTAAGTTTTGCATCTTTTTGTGAGTTTAATGTAGAAGCAACCTATCCAAAGATATTTTCATTACATAATTTTGTCATGCTATACAAACCAGCTACTTTCTAACTCTTTGTTTTCTTTAGCTCTTCCATGCAGAAAGTGTACAGCATCATCATTGTTTTCAGCATTTTATATATATGTTTTATTTGAGAGTTCGGAAAAGTTTCTAAAAACTAAAAAAACCCGGGTCCTGTGTATGCCGGGTTGCCGATTGCTTTTTGGGGAAATTCAGGGTCATTTGCCCCCCCAGAGAAAAACCCTAGCTACGCCACTGCGTTCATCATCTTTTGATTTGTTGTTGTTTTTATTTGGAGATGCAAGCCAAGCAACTCCAATCTGATGCAAGCCAAGACCACTGCAATCTCAAGGTGTTGGCCACAGCAAAGAAACAACATCCCTCTAATTCTCCTCTTTTGTTTCTCTTTGATTTCTTCCTGTTCTCTTTCTTTGTAATTTTTTGTTGAAGCTTTCTTTTTTAAATCAGTGTTGGACAAATTGGATCTTTGAGCCGCCTTGATCTCTGGCCATCTTGTGGTTTTATCAAGAGCAGAATTTTATGCTTTTCTGCTTTCACAAAAGTTTTCGCTCTCAGGATCTCGATAAATAGATCTAAAATCAGGAATTGTAACTACAGATTGTCTCTTGTGCCTCAAAGTGTCTTGGAGAATTGTTTTTACATACAAAACCATTTGTGGTTAATTTCATTTGAGATTTAATTTTGCATGCGTGTGATTTTAACATTACTTAGTGAGCCTGTTCAGGGGCACTCCATGATCTGTTATACCAATTATCTGTTATGCAGCAGGCGCCCAGCTGGCTGGCAGACTGTCAGCTAGGATGTTCCCAGCTGGCAAAGTTGTCAGCTGGGAGCCAATTTTTGGCGTCAAACCGATGAAATTTGCAGTCAGGTAATGAGAAAACAGTTGAGGTGACTGGCTGGGGAAAAAAATTATTTATATCAGTTGGCTGGGAGGTGCTGAATGACGCTTTGGCTGGCTGGCAACCCAGCTGGCAGCATAACAGATATTTTCTCCCAGTTGCATAAAAAAATGAATCTAAGAGTCTCAAAAGATGTGCTACCAAGAGCTTACACTGATATGGGCATTATGATAACACACTGTGGTGAGGTACCCCTGCCTGTTCCAAATATGCAGTATTTTTGGCTGATGATTATTTCTTTACAGTGTTCAATCAGATTGAGAATGTTTTGACTGTCTTGGTGGAAGTTTGTAGAGTGAAGGCCCAAACCAAATCAATTAGAGAAGTGCTCTTCCACCTGTCATTCTTCCAATTTCTATAGTGACTATAACCTGTCAACTGCAACTATTATGTTTAGGAATAACTACATGCATAACACTGCAGGTGTTAGAAAATTTGATTGCCCCTTATTCTTATAGCCATATCCCCCTCCTCTCCTAATTACCCTACTGAATGCCTAAATACAGGACATAATGCCCTATCGTCCATGCATGTGATACATGATGGCTGCCTAAATCACGAACTTTTAAGCAAGTTAATTATGCAATCTTAGTGAACCACGCTTTTTCCTCAAAAGTCCACTATCTAACCAGTTGAACTAAAGGGCTGGCCCAAAAGCCAAGTGCTTACTTGAAACCTATTACACCTTACCCACTATATCATATCAATATTTTATTGAGTTTGATGTCACTATAATGTGTTTAGGACATAACCTATATACTGTAAGTCTTGTTTACCAAAAGCCATGAAGACAAAAATAATTGCAAGCACAATGTTATGTGACTCGAGGCTTGAATTGCAGTAAAAACAACAAAGGCCATTTATTTCAGTGCAGATGTGTTATAGACTAACAAGAACTCAATTCTTAATGACAGAATGTCTGGGAAATACACTTCTTCTTGTGGCATTGACAGTTGTAAATACCAAGGTACGTGAAATTTTAGCATCTGGCCACCTTGGCTGGCCCTTAATCCACCAACACATCAAAACAGCAGGAAGAGAAAACATAGCTGGGTCTATTGATTCCACAAACTGCTTTCTGTGCTATTCAAGATATAAAGCCTGACAGACAGACAGATAGTCAGGAAGACATAGCAAGATAGATGGATAGACAGATGGATGGATAGCAAGATAGATAGACGGCAAGATGGACATATTTTGACATATTTCCCATATGTTCCCAAAGGAACATGAGTTGTTGTGTTTTTCAAGCCACAGGCCCCTTCGATCTCAAGGTGTCGGCCACCGCAAAGAAACAAAATCCTCAACTTCTTCTCTTTGGTTCCTCCTTTGCATCTTTTTTTTTTGCCTTTCCCTCCTTTTGACTTTGTGTTTGACAAATTGGACAGTTGAGATGTCTTGATCTTTAACCATCTCACGTTTTTTTATTGAGAGCCAGATCTGACAATTAATTTCTTTGTTTCTCCACCTCTTGACTAATGAACCAAATATCAGGAATTGTAACTCTATTTCCTCTCTGTGTCAATGAGATATTTTTTCTAAAAACTTGAAACCCAGAGTGAGACAAGTCGTCACACACACCACCTAAAATGCCAAATATATGTTTCTACAATGGCACTTACAAAAAGTTGTCAACGCCAGCATCCAAATAGCCTTGAATTTTTGGGAGACTAATCTTTCACAAATTATAGCAGCAGACTACTTGGTGAACTAGGAATTGAATCAAAGTCACACAGTAACAAAGGATGAACATTATAGTGCAGATCCGCTGTATGTCTCTGTCGAAAAGGCCTCAATTCTAAAGTACAACAGCTTGAGTCATACTTTGTTCTGCTGTGGCATTGACAGTTGTAAATACCAAGGAACGGGAAATTTTACCATCTAATCACCTTGGCCGGTACTTAATCCACCAACACATCAGAACAAAGTATAGGAACATACATTTGGTACTATTGATTTGAGGTTTTCACTGCTTTTCCATGAGCTGTAGATAGATAGATAGCTAGATAGCTTGATAGCTAGATAGCTAGATAGATAGATAGATAGATTATGATTGTTTCTGCACATTATTGTGCCTTCTCTAAGACACATAGATACTTCATCAAAAATCATTGATCGTTGTCGCCACCTCAAGGGGCTACTTAATAATTACAAGGCATGTATTACACAATAATTGTGTGCGAATGATTAATGAAGTAGTGAAACAAATATAATATATATGACATATTATTCCTGATTTCCCAAACGTGCATGAGCGTTGTCACTTCAGATTATCCCTAAATGCCATTTCATGTACATGCCGCCTACTAATATTTTTGCATTTTTGCAACGTATGTAGAATAATGGTTTTAAGAATTTTTAGTACTCGATGAGAAGCATGATTAATCTCACTTTTTAGGTTTATATTCTAAGATAGTGCTTGAACACTCCATAGAACATTCATAAATCATGATATAATGATTTTTTTTATTCATAGACCATCAATGAGAAGGAGTTGAGTAACTTAATGTTAAACATTGTTGATGTCCTGGCAAGTCTTATCTTAAGTGGCCAAAATTTGTCTTATGTCTATGTGAATACTGTGTTAGAATTGACAGTAGTCATGAAATGGCAAGTATAGGATATGACTCACTTAAGGGAGTCATTCTGCAAGCCATTATTAGCTTCAAATCAGTATCAATATCATGACAAGTATCGGGATAAAACATCACTCTAAACTGTGGACATATATTTCCGATGTCACTCAATCTCATGATGGTTGCCTGTTTGGTTGACAGTGAAATGCTGTAGTCATTGATTATGTTCTTTTATCCCATATCCCACTTCTGACACCAATAGATATATGTGTAAACACACCTTCAGTATAAAGTTGCATCAAAGTTTGATGTACTGGAAAGCAACATAATCTTGACACAAATTGCCACAATGGAGTTACCTTTGGTGATTAGCCGCATGAAAGTCACTTACGAAGAAACTCAAGTTGCCTGTAGCTGATGAAGAGAGTGTTCACGCCTGGTGGATATTAAGTGCAAATTGATGTTTTTACTGCCAGAGGGCATTGTGTCTTCTTCTGAATTCTCGTCATGAGCAGTTTTGATGTTGTGATGTTTACTGCTGCACCTACTTCAATGACAAATATTTTTGTCACTGTATCTAATAGACTTTATTTGATGTGATGAGCACTATAAATGTTGGAGTTACTATTAGGGTGCATCATCCACTAAAAAATGTTGGCAATTCAACTTCTTCCCAAAATTAAACTGTTGAGGTACCATAAAATGTGTGAATATTAGCTTAATTGAATGATAGGTGATATTTGGTCGAATTGCTTTGAATCTTACATGAGATGATATACCATCCAACCGATTCACTTATAATTTGTTATTGACATTGACAGACGTATCTTTCCAATTGTATAAATATCTATATATTTTAAAATTATGAACAAGTATATTGAGAGTATATATTTCCCGGCTGTTTAACTTCTAACATTTACAAAATCACATTTGAATTGTGTAGGTGAAAAAGTACAACTTGAGGAAGGCTCAAAGTTCTCGAAGTACTAATTTCTTTAAATGATCGAATGCTGTTTACAAAGCTAATAAATTTAATATTACAACATAATTCCTGTGTTGTTTCCAGTGCACTACAAATCACTTCCGATAATGGCCAATTTGTCCCTAAAATAGATTCTCACAACTCAATATCAAGGTGTCTGCACGCTGAGAGCGTCACCTTCAGTCTCACATCTGGAGGCGACTTCCTTGAGCCTGATTTGTTTAGGGGCTGGTAATTTGTGAGAGAGTGACAGTAGCCTTGTAGTCTCACATGTCCTTGTTAAAACACAAGCTTGTTTTAGTACTGAAAAAACAAAGAGCTCATTGAGCAAAGCATGGATTTGTGACAGCATCCAAATCAGTGAGAGCATTGTAATGTCTAATTTCATGTGGTTTGGCTTTTGACTTTGTTTACTGCCCATATCATGCTTTCAAAATGATACATCATCAGCCAATTTCGGCCAAGAGCAAAGAATTATATTTCCCACAACTACAACTGATCACTTGGACCCACACCCACTTGCAAATTTCCAGTGTTGCCACTGAGCTGCTTATAATAGACGCCATTCACAATTTATTTGTAAGTTTTGTTCCAAAGAAAAACTTTGAAAATAAACCTCAAATTGTTTAATACCCACATATTAATGACGTAAAAACAGCCTACCTGAGGTGATGTAATCTGACCTTTCAATTGTCTCCTTGGTATTTTGAGGAATGCTTAAAACCACATGTAAGCACTTTTTCTTTCTTTTGAAAGAATAATTCCCAATGAAATGACCCAGTTCTCTTAATCTCTGTGTTCTTTTGTTAAATATGTTTCTCATCATCATAACAAATTAACAGAGACCGCAAGGTCTCAGCGGCGAAGCCGCTGAGACCTGCAGGTCTTAATATGGTAGGAGACAGAGCTGTACTCACACAGGGATATACTAGGCAAATGTTTAGGATGCGGCAAGCTGTCAAAAAGTGGCACCGTGATTATGACGTCATTACTGAATGATACATAATGGTGATGACGTCACTACATAGCTAGCAATAGATGACGTCACTATGGCAAGCTATAAATAAACCAGGACGTCAGAGTGCGTTGAATTCAGTTTCACTATGCTGCTGGGTGCACATTTTTAACAGAAGCCATTTATTTTTGGAAGTCGATTTTTCATGCAGTTTCAGGCAGAACATTTTAGGAGTTTTTATTTGTTGGGGCAATTAATTAATTGACCTGCTGTACACCTATGCTCAATCTTGCGGTCTCCCTATGCTTTGGCATCATCATATTATGTCCTTGTTATAAACTTACAGAATTTATCATTTACAGACAGCTATCAATAATCTTATTTTGAATATATATATCATTTCATCTATTTTCTATGTTCAAGAACATTAGAACTAAAATAAGAAGTTATCATTTTATAGAACTCCCCTTATTTTCAGCATATTTGCCTTTTCACAATGTCCAAGAGTGGTTTTGCCAGATCAGTCTCAATTTCTACTCAGCCTATAATGTTGTTTTTGATTATGGACCGATGAAAAGCTATAAAAATGCCTTTGTAGTAACTCTATGAACTTTATTCATTATTCTGAATTTATTCCGGTTCTTAGTCAGTTGAGCGGCTTGCAAGATGAGATTCAGAACAACAACCATTGAAGTCTTTTAGACAATGATCCTCAAGGTTTCTCCAGGCATTAATGTTTGTGTTTTTATGTACTTTCTCTACATTTTGAGATTCCTTCATTCTATACCCTTTCAACGTTATTAAATCAGTTATTCAAAATGGGCCGTTTCATCATAACAATATCAAAATCTACTTTACCACTTCAATATTTTGAACACTATGAAATCCTTATCCTTTCAATGATTTCAATAAATACATAGAAAGCTCAATGAAGGGGGAGGGTGCTATGATGACACAAAGCAAGTCATGCAGGTGTTTTGTATAGTATTGAAACAATTATCCTCAATGCTCATGACTCTGAAAGTTACAAAGTTGTGATTAGTTGTAAAATATTTGTGAAGTTGCGGAATATTTGTGAAGTATTCACCACCCACTCTTAGATGCTAGATATCCCATGAAGTCTGAAGTTGATTGATGAATTGAGGGTGAAGGCCGATAAGGATACCATCACAAAAGTCGGTGCATGATCTAACAAAGGCGTGTAGGGCTGTGCTTGTCAACAAGCGACGTATTTCCTGATTCTACTAATTTCCATGTTCATTGTAAGATGGCTGTCAAAAGTCTATAACTGTGTAAATACAAATACATGTAGTACATGGATGAGTTTGCCAGATGTCATGGTCTAATGTTTAGGAAACATGGTTGCACAGTGACTGTGGACCTGTAGTTCTTGGTTTCAAGCAGTTGACCATCTACACAATGTGCATAAATTTCTGATTAAAATTAGAAACCTTTTTAAAATTTACAACAACACAGACATAATTTATAGGTAATTACCAAAATGCTCTGAGATTGATTATAAGGTGGGATACAGAGCGGGAGTCATCAACATGTTATACATTTACCCCATGTGAGGGACCTTTTAGTTGCAAAGCACAGACACATACAAGTGGTGTCAATTAATTGTCTCATCCGAACAACATCCTGCTTGGATTTGACACGTGAAGGTCCGCTGTAAATTGCGGGTTCTCCACCCGGGATTCAAACCTTTGCAGGCAAAACCTTCAGCAAAACAATTGATGATTCAAATAATTATTCTGTCTGTGAGTCATATCCTATATTCACCATGTTAAAAGTAGTTGTCAGTGAATGGATGGATGATTTGGGCTTTACCTCCTCTATCCTTGCATTGGTTGGGCAGCTGAAGGTCGCAGGCAAATTAGGACATGAGTAGGAAGAGAACACACCAATGAAATGATTCAAATGAAGGATGATTACATGTATATAATTACAATCTTGAATGCAAAGAAAACGGAAGACAAAGGAATTATATGATTCATTTGATTCCGTATGAAACAATCTGTAATATTGTTTTACATCTGTCTCAGAGGAACCAAGCAGAACAGAGTAATGGCCGGAGTGCCCTCGATTACGAAATCGGACTCACCAAGGCTGATAATTCCTGGTGTCGTATTGTATTATCTGGTTGGAAGTAGTGATGCAGACTGGACCGCCTTTGACCGGTCCGCTAAAATACCGGACCACCTACAAAAAACCGGTCCAGTGTTGGACCAGACCGGTCAGTGCCGGTCCGGACCGGTCCAGTGATTTTTCATGTAATGAAGAGTATCGCATGAATTTTGTCATATCTAAAAATGAAATTTATGTTATATAACTTGTTTTCACCCTCATTTTATCACAATTTTTGAAATGCCGATGGACCGCTTCTGTACCGGTCCAGTAACAAAATCGGACCACCTCATCCTGGACCAGACCAGGACCGGACCACTTTTGTAAATACTGGACCACCCTCTAAACTATTGGAATTTAAGTCCTCAATGTTTACCTGTTACCAAGTGTGCTTCCTACGGGAGCTTGGCACAGATGAGATGCCAGTTTCATATCTTGTTTACAGTCAAATTACTTTCTGAAATGCTCTGGAAAGTTTATGAGTCTCATAAGTCTTGTACATGTAAATCTTTCGATTCCGCATCATACATATATGTAGGCTCGACATTGTTTATATGCAATACATACATGTATGTACATATAGGCATTTATTTGAAAAGTGGGGCCAAAAAGGTCCCCAGGAGCAAAAAAGTGAATCTCTGAATCCCGATAATCTGATATGGCATATGTTTAGTCCATATGGTCCCTGTTACGGAAAAAGTCATTTTGAGGTCAACAGGTCACTGGATTTTTCATGAAAATTCACTGAAAAATTAGTAAATTGGTCACGCAATAGTCACAACAGTCACTCCAAGAAACCATCACAACAGTCACAGAAACAGTCACTTCAGTATTATTTTGGCTGAAATGTGCTGCATGAACAGTCATGGCAATTCCTTGACCATTCAACATTTTAGTGCTTCACTTGTAGGCATTTATTTGAAAAGTGGGGCCAAAAAGCTCCCCAGGAGCAAAAAAGTGAATCTCTGAATCCCGATAATCTTATATGGCATATGTTTAGTCCAAATGGTCCCTGTTTCTGAAAAAGTCATTTTGAGGTAAACAGGTCAATAGATTTTTCATGAAAATTCACTGAAAAATTAGTAAATTGGTCACCGGTAGTCACAACAGTCACGCCAAGAATCTGTCACAACAGTCACAGAAAACAGTCACTTCAGTATTATTTTGGCTGAAATGTGCTGCATGAAAAGTCATGACAGTTCACTGATCATTCAACATGTTAGTGCTTCACTTGTAGGCATTTATATTTGAAAAGTGGGGCCAAAAAGCTCCCCAGGAGCAAAAAAGTGAACCTCTGAATCCCGATAATCTGATATGGCTTCCATGTATGTTTAGTCCAAATGGTCCCTGTTTCCGAAAAAGTCATTTTGAGGTAAACAGGTCACTCGACTTTTCATGAAAATTCACTGAAAAATTAGTAAATTGGTCACGCAATAGTCACAATAGTCACGCCAAGAAACCATCACAACAGTCACAGAAAACAGTCACTTCAGTATTATTTTGGCTGAAATGTGCTGCTGCATGAACAGTCGTGGCAATTCCCTGACCAATCAACATTTTAGTGCTTCACTTGTAGGCATTTACTGGAAGAGTGGGGCCAAAAAGCTCCCCAGGAGCAAAAAAGTGAATCTCTGAATCCCGATAATCTGATATGGCATATGTTTAGTCCAAATGGTCCCTGTTATGGAAAAAGTCATTTTGAGGTCAATAGGTCAATGGATTTTTCATGAAAATTCACTGAAAAATTAGTAAATTGCTCACGCAATGGTCACAACAGTCGCGCCAAGAAACCATCACAACAGTCACAGAAAACAGTCACTTCAGTATTATTTTGGCTGAAATGTGCTGCATGAACAGTCATGGCAATTCCCTGACCATTCAACATTTTAGTGCTTCACTTGTAGGCATTTATTTGAAAAGTGGGGCCAAAAAGATCCCCAGGCGCAAAAAAAGTGAATCTCTGAATCCCGATAATCTGATATGGCTTATGTTTAGTCCAAATGGTCCCTGTTTCCGAAAAAGTCATTTTGAGGTAAACAGGTCACTCGACTTTTCATGAAAATTCACTGAAAAATTAGTAAATTGGTCACGCAATAGTCACAATAGTCACGCCAAGAAACCATCACAACAGTCACAGAAAACAGTCACTTCAATATTATTTTGGCTGAAATGTGCTGCATGAACAGTCGTGGCAATTTCCTGACCATTCAACATTTTAGTGCTTCACTTGTAGGCATTTATTTGAAAAGTGGGGCCAAAAAGCTCCCCAGGAGCAAAAAAGTGAATCTCTGAATCCCGATAATCTGATATGGCATATGTTTAGTCCAAATGGTCCCTGTTACGGAAAAAGTCATTTTGAGGTCAACAGGTCACTGGACTATTCATGAAAATTCACTGAAACATTAGTAAATTGGTCACGCAATAGTCACAACAGTCAGAAACTATCATAACAGTCACAGAAAACAGTCACTTCAGTATTATTTTGGCTGAAATGTGCTGCATGAACAATCATGACAGTTCCCTGACCATTCAATATTTTAGTGCTTCACTTGTAGGCATTTATTTGAAAAGTGGGGCCAAAAAGCTCCTCAGGAGCAAAAAAGTGAATCTCTGAAACCCGATAATCTGATATGGCATATGTTTAGTCCAAATGGTCCCTGTTACGGAAAAAGTCATTTTGAGGTCAATATGGAAAAAGTCATTTTGAGGTCAACAGGTCCCTGGACTATTCATGAAAATTCACTGAAAAATTAGTAAATTGGTCACACAATGGTCACAACAGTCACGCCAAGAAACCATCAAAACAGTCACAGAAAACAGTCACTTCAGTATTATTTTGGCTGAAATGTGCTGCATGAACAGTCATGGCAATTCCTTGACCATTCAACATTTTAGTGCTTCACTTGTAGGCATTTATTTGAAAAGTGGGGCCAAAAAGCTCCCCAGGAGCAAAAAAGTGAATCTCTGAATCCCGATAATCTGATATGGCATATGTTTAGTCCAAATGGTCCCTGTTATTGAAAAATTCATTTTGAGGTAAACAGGTCAATGGATTTTTCATGAAAATTCACTGAAAAATTAGTAAATTGCTCACGCAATGGTCACAACAGTCACACCAAGAAACCATCACAACGGTCACAGAAAACAGTCACTTCAGTATTAATTTGGCTGAAATGTGCTGCATGAACAGCCATGACAGTTCCCTGACCATTCAGAATTTTAGTGCTTCACTTGTAGGCATTTATTTGAAAAGTGGGGCCAAAAAGCTCCCCAGGAGCAAAAAAGTGAATCTCTCAATCCCGATAATCTGATATGGCATATATTAAGTCCAAATGGTCCCTGTTATGGAAAAAGTCATTTTGAGGTAAACAGGTCAATGGATTTTTCATGAAAATTCACTGAAAAATTAGTAAATTGCTCACGCAATGGTCACAACATTCACACCAAGAAACCATCACAACGGTCACAGAAAACAGTCACTTCAGTATTATTTTGGCTGAAATGTGCTGCATGAACAGTCATGACAGTTCCCTGACCATTCAACATTTTAGTGCTTCTCTATCTCTTTGAATTTTACGGATTACCTTTAGGAGTATGATCATCAGTCAGTATGGATGAGATAGTGATGAGTTCATAGTCAATCATGGTTATTGTTATTTGGTATTTCTTTTTTTAAATTTTCTAAAGAATACATTGCAAAATTAACAACATATTAGCAATCGCACCTATCCATCTTATAACATTTGTGGTGTCCCAAACTGGAGCTGCGCATCCCAGAAAAATTACAAAAATCAAAATTTTCGAACTTATGTGCTATGCAACTTGTTCCCCCGTGGCCTAACTGGTAAGTGCGCTTGTAAATTGGCTTTGAGGGCGTGGGTTCAAATCTCACCCAGGGAACTCACTTTAGTCCGAGCCCATGGGACATTAAATGGAGGCGGGTTGTATCCAGTGTTCTATGCTGGGGCAACTGAAAGACCCTGGGCATCCCTGAATTAATAGGGTATGTGCCAGACTCACAGTCTAATCTCATCATCATACGGCGATTGCCTGCCTCGTTATAGCCCACTAAGGTGCTGCAGAGGCGTAAAATACAAACAAACAAACAAACTTTTTGCCAAATTTTATGCCGCCCTGCGCCTAGGCTGCGGCCCTACACTCTCAATATCACTGGCACAATGCAAGACATTGCCATAGTCACAGCAGTTTAACGTCCTATAACAAAGTCAGTAGAAATGTATCTTCAGCACCAGTAAAATTCTAAAACTATGTTGTCAGAAGGCAAGGCATTGTAAGTTACCATAGTCTCAATAAAGAAAGATGCATTACACAATATGTTGGGATGGAATCCATCTCAAACATAATATAAATATCGAAAGGCCAGTAATTTTTAGTCACCATAGTCACAGTAATGAATTTCACATTACAAAATCTGCAGGATTGTATGTTTGAAACCCGCAAAATTCTGGAATTAACTGTCAGAGGGCATGGCATTATTCAATTACCATAGATATAGCAAATGCAGGGTCCCAACCAGACAGGGAAAACAGGGAAAATGGTGAAAAAAATTTCCCTGCTGGGAAAACTCAGGGAATTTGAAATTTGACCTAAAATTCAAGGAAAACACAGGGAATTTGGTTTTACATGTGTTAAAGCGTGAAAAAAGCCCTGTATTTTAAGCAAAAGTCATAGTTTTTGATTTCCGATTAGCAACGATATTGCCACGATAACACAACGCTAAGCCCAAATAAGGTCCTGGAAAATGTCTGGCGAAACAGGGAATTTGCTCGCCAAAGTTCAGTGGGTACCCTGAAATGATGTTGTATTGTATGGTCTGTTAGTTTTGAAGTGCTCACATACTTTATTTCAGTATTGAAATGTAAATCATTATTAGTCACCATAGTCACAGTCTGAAAAATTGTATGTCTGGCACCTGGTCCAGTAGAAATCTGAAATTAAGTGTCAAGGGTGTGGTTTTACTCAATAACCATAGTCACTGTAAATAAAGATGTATTACATGGTCTACTGGTTTTGAATTAGCCATATACTTTTTCTCAGTATCGAAAGGGAATTCAATATTTAGTCACCATAGTCACAGTAATTTCTCATTATAAGGTCTAGGATTGTATGTTTGGAACCAGCAAAATTCTGAAACTAACTTTCTGAAGGCAAGGCATTATTCAATTACCATAGACATAGCAAATGATGTTGTATTGTATGGTCTGTTAGTTTTGAATAAGTCACATACTTTATTTCAGTATTGAAAGGTAAGTCATTATCAGTCACCATAGTCACAGTAATTCATGTCACATTACAAGGTCTGTAGAAGTGTATGTTTGGCTTCAATAAAATTCTAAAATTTGGGTGTCAGACCGTCAAAAGGAATCAGTCACACACTTAATATCAATATGGGAAGGCAAGACATTATTTAGTCACCATAGTCAAAGTCTAAAATTGTATGTCTGGCACCTGGACCAGTAGAAATCTGAAATTAAGTGTCAAGGGTGTGGTGTTACTCAATAACCATAGTCACTGTAAATAAAGATGTATTACATGGTCTACTGGTTTTGAATTAGCCATATACTTTTCTTCAGTATCGAAAGGGAATTCAATATTTAGTCACCATAGTCACAGTATGGTATGTTTGGTACCTGCAAAATTCTAAAATTTGGGTGTCAGAAGGGAAGACATTATTAATCATCATAGTCGCAATAAGAAAGTTGTATTACATGTACATGGTCTGCTGGTTTGGAATCAGTCACATATCAATATCGGAAGGCAAGACATTATTTAGTCACCATAAACGAAGTTCACTGAAAAACTAGTAAAATGGTCACACAATAGTCATGACAGTCACACCACGAAACAGACACAACAGTCACAGAAAACAGTCACTTCAGTCATATTCTTGGCTAATATGGATGTACCGCAACCACATGCTCACAATAGTGACTACAGGACCATGATCAATTGAGAGATTAGTACTTACCAGACATTGCCATGGTGACTAAATAGTATCATGTCTTTTGACATTGCTTAGAGAATTACACTGATACAAAAGCTACAAGCCATAAATTGCGCCTATCATTACTGTGACTTTGGTGACTAAATAGCAGGATGTCGTTTGACAATATTTTAAGAATGTTACTGTGATTTGCTGACTAAATGTTTCATGTCTTTTGACAATATTTTAAGAATGTTACTGTGGCTTGGTGCCTAAAATAGTATCTTGTCTTTTGACAATACTTTGAGAATGTTATTGATACCAAAGTTACAATTCATGACCTGTGATTTTCATTTCTGTGACTTTCATGACTAAATAGTATCAATTACATAATTAAACAAGTAGAGCTAAATAAACTATTTCACTCAGCATACGACTTTTGACAATATTTTGAGAATGTTACTGTGAATTTTGTGACTAAATAGCATCATGTCTTTTGACCATGTAACTTATACAAAACTAGCAAGCCATAAAATATTAATTTCATTACTGTGACTCAGGTGACTAAATAGTATCATGTCTTTTGACAATATTTTTTTAAAGAATATTACTGATACAAAAGAGACAAGCCAAATGTGGTGACTTTCATTACTGCTGCTTGGTGAACAAATAGTATTGTGTCTTTTGACATTACTTTGAGAATGCTATGGATGCCAAAGTTACACGCCCTAAAATGCAGCTTTCATTACTGTGACTTTGGTGACTAAATGCTAGCTTGTCTTTTGACAATATTTTGAGGAAAAACTGGCAGGATCCACACATTAGGTACAGATGTCGACTCGGTGGGACTAATCCAGTGTTGTCAACCTGATTTAGCTACGGACCTCGGAAAAGCAGCCCCATTCACAATGTACTGGCCTACAAAATGACTGATGTTTTCAGAAATAGTTTTAATGTGCGCGGAATGAGGCTGGAAAAAGTTCCACTTATATATATATGCCTGCTATACTTCGAAAGTGTCACTGATACCAAAGCTGCAAGCCATAAAATGTGACTTTGAGTACTGAGAATTTTGTAAATAAAAAGTATCATGTCTTTTGACAGTATTTTGAAAATGTTACTGTGACTATGGTGACTAAACATTATCAAGTCTTTTGACAAGATTTAGAATGTGGCTCCTGCGTTATGAGACCACCTCTTCTGCAGCAGTCTCTCATGGGGGTGCAGTATCTCATCAGGGTGCAAAATGCACTCAAAATACTAAAACAGGTGCGTGAGGAAGGCGGTCACATCAGGCATGTCAGCTTACAACAGGGGGTCTCATAATGCAGGTACCATGGTGCCACTGTATACATCTTTGACTTTGGTGACTAAATACTATCACGTCTTTTGACCATATTTTGAGAATATTACTTAAACAATGTTACAAGCCATAAAATATTACTTTTAAAAAAGTTACAAGCAATAAAATATTACTTTTATTACAGTGACTTTAGTGACTAAATCGTAGCATGTATTTCTTGTCAATATTTTAAGCCATTAAAAGTGACTTTCATCATTGTGACTTTGGCGACTAAATAGAATCATGTCAATTGACAGTACTTCGAGAATGTTACTGAGGCCAAAGCTGCAAACCACAAAATGCAATTTTCATTAATGTGACTTAAGTGACTAAATGGTAGCATGTCTTCTGACAATATTTTGGAACATTACTGATACCAAAGTTAATATATTGTAAGCAGCAAGTTACCTTGAGAATGTTTCCAGTTGACACAAAAGTCATAGAATATCACTTTCATTAAAGTGATTTTTTTGGCAAATAAATAGTAGCATGTCTTCTGACAATATTTTGTGAATGTTACTGATAAAAAAGTTACAAGACATAAATATGACTTTCATGACAGTGACTTTGGTGACTATAGTATAATGTTGTTCGACAAAACTTTGAGAAAGTTACTGATACAAAAGTTACATGCCATGCAATGCAGCTTGCATCACTGTGACTTTGGTGAATAAATAGCATCATATCTTTTGACAATACTTTGAGAATCTTACTGATACAAAAATGTTAAAAGCCACAAACTGTCACTTTCATTATTACTGTGACTTTTGTGACAAAATAGTACCATGTCTTTTGACACGACTTTGAGGATGTCACTGATACCAAAGCTACAAGCCATCAAATGTGACTTCAAGTACCATGACTTTTGTGAGTAAATTGTATTATTTCTTTTGACAATAGTTTGAAAATGTTGCCGATCCCAAGAATTCAGTGACATTGGTGACTTAATAGTACTTATTACGTATTTTAATATTAATTTTGAGATTGTTGATGATTAATAAATAGTACCATGTCTTCTTACGATAAATTGATTACTTATCAGTCACCATAGTTCCAGTGATGAAAGTTATGATAGGTATGTGATTACGGCTCTACGCCCTGTAATTATGCATTTGGTAATTAATACAGGAAGAGATTACAGCAATGAGGTGAATGATAATTGAAAGAGTCATCCAATATAGGCACAGCAATTGAGCAATTGGCAGCCCAGCATGGTACCACTGAGCTAAAAGATATTGGATAAGCCTGTGTTTCATTTCACTAACATTCTTGTCAGAATAATCACCATAATAAACCCTTCCATTTTCATTGACATTATTTAGCATTTTCTCATTGTAGTTTCTATTAGGCCTACTTGTGTTCTTTAAAAACTGTGCACTTACATGACATTGTTTATAATAAATTAGGCACCACATTTTTTCCATTTATTTATGCTCTTTCACCATCATCTGCAAGCTATATATTTCTTTATATTAAATATTATATCTATCTATCTATCTATCTATCTATCTATCTATCTATCTATCTATCTATCTATCTATCTATCTATCTATCTATCTGTCTATCCATCTGTCTATCCATCTATCTATCGCTCTATCTCTCTATCAATCCATCTATCAATCTATCTATCAAAAGAGCATGAAGCTACTGTGCTTGACCTGCACAAGGGTGTGTTCAATGGGGCTCTTCAGATACCCTCTGCATAATGTACAGGTACAGCATGCTTTATTGCCACACTTGTTTTCTGGGAAACAGACAGCCCAGCCAGCTTCTGGAAAGTGACTATAATTTACCACCCATTACAGCAGAATGCATCATGATGCATTTATTTTAAATAGGCACAATATATGCATCATATTTACAGGACTGGATATTTTTCCAGGAAAGTATTTGAGGGATAGCTTTCTTGTGAATGACATAGTAACCAAAAAAGAATAAAATGGAAAGTCACAGTCTCTCTGGCATGTGCACACTGCCGTGGTCAGCAGCAGACTGAACAACACAGAAGCTGTGGCCCCTATATGAACCAAAGAGGAAGAGTTCAAGTGGTACCTTAGGGGACCTAACCATTTTTGTGGGGGTCACAGGTGGTAATAAGGATTTTAGGAAGTGGGCACAGAATGTCCATTTTCACATTGTTGTACTTTCTCAGACATGACAGTCACTGTACAATCACAACAGTCACAGAAAAAGGTCACAATGATCACTGTGATGTTCTTGAAAGTTGGACTTAGTCATTTTGGCACAATTTGCTGCAGCGTGAGGTACGTTACACGAACTGTTCCGGTCGTTACACTGCTTTGAGGGCTCACTGCTCAGTGAATAATGGCAGTAGCACTGTAATTCGAGTTTTCCAAGAAAGATGGGGTGGAGTACTATAGAAATAAAATATATTGACTTGGGTTTATGTAGTTTTAGTGGTGACAAATTGCGCTTATGTCACTTGTTCAATAGTCACACCAAGGTGTGACAGTTACCTTTTTGGTCTTTTTGTCCTGAAAACCAATACTGGACCATTTTTCAAAAATCATCTGATATTTTTTTATTGTACCTCAAGGCATGAGAGATCAGGTAAAATGTTTGTTTTTGTTATTAGCTGTATGTGGGAAAAATGCCAGCCTCTCAAAATAGGGTCTAAAAAACGGGGACCTTTTAAAACTCCATTTTTGATCATTTTTGGGTCTCTTTTAGTGAAAACATGGATAAAAAGTATCTTTATATTTTTCCTTGATAGTCCTATCCATGTTCTTTCAGAAAAGTCATAAACCAAGGTAATTGGATAATTCACTGTCGGGCAGTGACTGTTTTAGTTTTGGCCCCACTTTTCAAATAAATGCCTATATATGCCATTGTCTTAGCTTCTTGTATAGAAGTTTTCTTAAAATTTCTCATGCCTTGTCTCTTCTCATTATTTCAAACAGCTCCTCCTGGATACCGAATCAGCCTGGATTTCCGGGATGATTTCCATATTGAACATTCCGAAGAATGCCAATATGACTTCTTAGAACTTCGCAATGGACCGTTCGGATATTCCCCTCTTGTTGGAAGATATTGTGGCAAAAAACACCCTCCTCTAGTCGACAGCCTCTCAAGGTTTTTATGGATACGATTCAAGTCGGATGAGTCCATCGAATATTCCGGATTCAGAGCAATCCATTTTAGCACTTTTCTTTTGTGGAATATTCATACCCCCCCCCCCCATTACACATGTTGTAAATAAGTAGTAGGCCTACCCCCCGCGACACATAGGAAAAGCAGGTGCCCCCTCGGGTGAAATTCGCAACCCCTTGATCAGGAGTATATTGCTCTCATTATCATGCATTTATTTCAACAACAAAAAATCAAACCTTCCATCAAGTCTGTTGGCATTTCACTGAGTTCACTCCAATCTGCTCATCTTTCGTTGGAATGAAAGGATTCCATTTAGAAGGTTTTCTGGAATTTACACCAGGTGGCGTAAAGTGGAGATAATTCGGACAGCGCTCCTGGTGGAAATGTGTGCAAATCAAAGCACACTCACTCATGCTGGATGATTCACATGGTCAGATGGTTAGCAGCCTCCTTGGGGGAGGGGAGTTGCATTTTGACAATAAACAAAGACAGACCTGCTGTATTTGAGACTATGGGCTAATATCAGGAGCTGGATTACGTCTACTGCTAATCTAGCAGTCTGAGTCAGTCTGACTGTGACCTAGATTGAAGTTTGGAATTGGAACACTGCAGTACCCGCATCTGCTATCAGGAAATAGAGAACACCCCAGTCAGCATTCCTAGGATACAAACGCAGAAGATGTGAGTGTTATTCCTTCTGAAGCTCTTCTGAGTAAGTTACGTCAACACGAAGTTATACCAACTTTTACAAGACTTCTTGGATGAGTTATTTATAGGCTGTCACGGTTGAGTTCACACCAGGCCAGCTGGTAAACCTCGCAGCTTGATATTCTGTTATCAAGTCAGATTTTGATCAGCTCTACTCTTGAGCAGGCTGTCTGGGCTAAATAGAGAATTCGGAGCATGCCAGGACTGGAGTGGGCCCATTTGTTGTGTTTACAGTTCACACGACGTGAGTGACGTTGTTTACAGAGCGTCGACGACAGTTTTTGGCGTTATTACTGGCGCTGAGAACGTTCTGAACTACTAATTGAGCACATGCTGGTTAGATGTGGATTTGAAGTCGAATCTGCAGGCACTGGTTTCTGGAATACACAAAACTGAAACCTTGGAAAATACCACTGAGATTCTGAAGATAATTTGGATTGCACCATTTCATGGAAAGTATTGGATTAACTTCATATACTGATTGAAGGAACAGCAGACGAACTTCTTAAATTTTATTTGAATATTTCTTGGAATATTACAGTATTTGAACTAATCGTCTTCAAAAATACTCAAATAATACAATGTAATCAATTCAGTGTCAAATTCATACTTCTGTGATACACTATAAACAACGCTAATTACTTTGGAGAGTTAAAAAAAGTTGAAAATTACTCAAAATTGAGTAATAATTTTGTGATGCCACCTTCACCAGAAGAGCCACTGGCCACTACGGCTGTAAAGATGACAGCCTGTGAGCTGGAATGGGATGAGGAAAATGACTATTACTACACAGATTTCAAGAGAATTAATGGAAAATGTGAGACTGTTGTAGCTAGGCCATTTAGGTTGAAAGCTGCAGAACCTCCAAAACTTCCAGCAACCACAGTCTCTCCAACTTTGTACATTGTTAAAGCTGTTGTGTCAGGCTTTGCTACTGAAAAGAAAGAAGGTGAAATTTTGGAATCTGACATTAGTTATGTAATAGAAGTCACGTGGTCAGATGGAAGGACCCATGCAATTAAAAGAACTTTCACAGATTTTTGCAATTTTCACTATGCCCTTGTGGAGGAGTATGCCAGATCCTGTGCTAACATAACTGACGAGGAAAGTCCGCTGAAATTGGCTGTCCACTTACCTGGTAAGTCTGACTAAGTCATAAGTCTATTTTTGTAATAAATGAACCCATAAAATAAGCCTTTTTAAGAAGCTTTTATTTGATATCATTCTACCATCAACAATCCATTTTGCAGAGATAAACATAAGTTTGTGATGGTAGCAAATTAGCAACTTCCATGATATTCTTACAAGTATCATGTTTATAACTTTAATTTGGCTTGAGCATTTTATGGTTCTGGTCCATTTGTCTGTGAACTCATTAAAAGGATAGTTTGACAATATGTAAAATATGTAAATGCTGCTAATATTATGGACTTCATTTATATGACATATTTTAAAAAGAAACTGTCAACATGGTATGTTGCATACTGTCACTGTGCAACGTTGGTACTAGAATTCCTATGTGTCACAAATGAATGTATGTAAACAAAGAATTATGCAATAATTTTGAAGAGGCAGTATATTATCGTTTGATCTCTAACGTGCTAATCCCCAGGGCTTAATTAACTGTTATAAACTTGGGTCATGCTGTTTTAATACAGTCATTAATTCCTTGGACCGTGGCTCATGACCCTACTATAATCTAAGAATATCCAGTGGACTTCTTAGCTATAATATAGGCCTACATGTACTTCTGTGCTATACTTTCTTATTAACGAAAACATGGATTAGTTCTAATCGCCATATTTAAAATATTTCAGCTTATTTCAAAAGACTTGAAAAGTGTCCTGCTGTTTTAATAAGCTGTGGTATATTGTGATGGTTGATAAGTTATCTTTAGTTAATTAACCTTATCTTAAATATACGTTTGATCTGGCTAGGCCAGGTTGTCTAATTATTATTAGCTTCGCTGAGAAGCTATTGTGGAGCATGGCATTTCAACATGTGCGTTAGTGTGTATGTGAGTTGATTCCTGCAAAAACTACTGGATGGATTTAAATTTCCTTTGGCATGATGTGTTCAATTCTACCACACAATACCTGATTAAATTTTGGTGACTATTGGAGCTTTTTGGTGCCTACAGTTAAAGAAATCTAAAAATGGCCTCTACAGTGCAGCATGCACAATCATTTTTTGCTGTAACACTATAGCAGCCAAAAGGGTATATATTTTAAATTCCCTCTGCAAAAATGGCCATAAATGTCCGTAGAATGTGGCAGGGGATGCCAAAGCACTAAAATAGCAACATTTCAACGTTTATTTGATGTAATCCCGACCAGAATAGCCAAAATTACCTGGGTCTTTCATCATTGGTCTTGAAATTTATCACTATCAGTTTTCCTTTAAAATTCTACAATGAGTTGATAACAATTAGGCCTAAAATTAATCAACTGCTTATGTGTGACATCTTGCATTAGTTAAAGTTCACTTTGAAAAATGGACAGCGAAGCTATGTGCTCTCCGAGCGCCAGTTCTAGTTACAGTTTGTCTCATCCAACATGCGAACTGGTGTTTGGCCTGATTGCTCAGTATCTAAAAATCGCACAGTAGATCTACACATACTCACAGGCAGATGAGCTGTTTTGTAATTTGTTTGTCACATTTTCGCGATGTTTTGGTGCCGTTTTTTCCCGATTTTCCGCAATTTTTGGAGTCAGCAGTCCATTTCCGCAAGTTTGTTGACATTTGTGATGCAAAAAGTGACACAATAGCCAGTGACGTCACAAAAAAAAGCACTGCAGCACCACTCCTGGATTAGTTCCTGACATCTTGGTGCCATCGCCACCCCTCAAAGCCCACAGATTGGTTTTAAGCAGGCTGTCAAAACAGTGCTATAATTTCAGTTCGCATGCTAGATGAGACACACTGTAGCTTCTGAAGTGGTCCTCAGTGGGGTACGCCTATGGGGGGGGGGGGGGGTTATGATAAAATTTGTGAAATATCATTGACATTTCTGGCACACTAACTCAAATATAATGTAGGTTACAATTTAGTATTCACGATGCTTTTGAAATTTCTGTTGGATAATAAATGATTTGGATCTAGGAAGTTATGTTACTTCTGCATATAGTTTTTTGCCATTTTACTGAAGGAGTGAAGAGTCTCTCTGCCAAACCTCCTGTTTATGAATAGGATACTGTATGATAATTTGTACAATATGTCAAACTTACTTCTACCAATAATCACAGGTCATAAATGGTGATGTATCTTAAAAGATATATATACAACATATTCGAAAGTGAAATTTGAGTGATGAATGCTCCAGAAATTAAACAACAGAAATACCTTGATAGCTGTTTATGGCCTGGTGCAAATTTTTGTGTATTTCAGGTGAAGCCAGCATTGTATCTGTTACAAAACCATACAAAATATGTATGTTCCATTCAACAGTACTTTGTTATGTTTAAAACTATTTTTTCAGTAAATATTTCAAATTTCAGGGCAATCAGAGTATTGGTTCCAGAAATCTGAGGTCTTGAACATCCAGAAAATGCCCATTTTTAGCATTTTAGCGTGACATGCATAATTTTAGCTATGTTTAACCCTTCATTTGCAAAATAATTTCTACAATTTGTCAATGGAAAGGATTCTCAACTGTGGCCATGGGAGTTCTGGTTCTGTGACTATCAATTGCAATTTGATGCTCTGTGTATTTGTCAAATAGTGTTGATGAGACTCTGAAGTGGCAAATGAAGCCAAAAATTGAAATTTTAGCAATTTCTGTTAAACAAGTCTGTGTACCGATTAGCTCTTGGTATTCTATCTAGTATTAGCTCTCCCAGTCTAGTTTGAGGACCCCTCTATTGCATATTATACCTTATTTCCATATATAAATGTTATAGCTACTTGTTTGCATTATTTTTTCTTGCTTTGTAAAAGTTGTCCCGACCCTAACACAAACTTTGTAGTCTCTCTCAGTCAAACACAGGCTGGCTACATGGACCTTTTCACTTCAACATTTTTCCTCTACAGTGGCTCAATTGTTTAACACTAAAAAGGATGCATCTGCTTGTCTGGATTTTTAGCATATGATGAAAACTATTGCATGTCCCGACCCTAACACCTCTGTCCCGACCCTAACACCTTTAAATAAATCAAGTTTAACTTCAGTTTAGACCCAGTTTAAAAGCCGAATATTCATGTCTGGCAAAACTTGGCTAGATTGGGTTTATTGAGACCGAATTTAAACTCAGTTTCGACAAAAGAACCGTGAAACAAGACTATAAATATAGATTAATATTAATATACTTTAAGACTATCAAACAACCTTTTTTTATGAATGTAAAAGCTATTAAAAGTTAAAAACTGAGTAAGGAATAATGTTTCACCAGCAAAGTGAGTTATCCATGGCCACTGGTTGCAGTTCATGCATTTTTTTTGTGATTATCAGCTACTGTCCCGACCCTGATGCCTCCAACAAAAATTTTCAGTGCCATATCAGCATCTTATATCTCCAATGCTAATAACTATATCTATTAGAAATTTAAATTGCATACTAGGCTTTTTATGCAGAGCAAATTGTGTCATCTTTATCAATTTTTAAATACGCAAATCTTTGCTTGGGAAATATTCAATTCCATCTTGTGTTAAAATTGGCTAATTTTTGAAAAACGGCAGTTTTGAATATTGGAACAATTTAAACAGCTCTGTGTCCAACTGAAATATGCATGCATATCATTCATGGCCTAACGGGTTCAGAAAGTGATGAGATATGACCAACACAATACTTATAAAATAACTAAATCACTCCAAAATTGTATGCTTTGTTGTTGCTTCTTCAATTGAAAAAATCACAATAGCTATGTAGGAAATCATTACTTAAGCCTGCTTTTTTGTGTACTTATTGCCCAATATGTGTACTTTAAATTGCAGCTAGATTCCAAGCAAAAAGAACACCTTTATTTTTCACCATCTTGTCACGCTCTTATTTGCACCAGGCCTTATGACTGTGGGTAAATTTTGACATGCATAAAGAACCAATAAATGACCATAGAAAATATACAATTAGAACTTAAATTGATCACAAATTGTGTGAAATGAATTATATTTTATAATCACGATAATTGCGAATTTAGTATACATGTACCACATGGAGATTTCTTCACAATTTTACACTATCATCACCATACAAAACAACATGTCACTGTGGACAATGAATACGGTACATGATAATATATTTTTAATAATTGCACGAGAACCAGCATATAAAATGTTTTTAGCACATAAAAGATTTTTGTTTCAGAATATAATGGTCCACTGTATTAGATTCATGATGATCTGGGTCGCACTGGTATTTTTGTGTTGATAACCTTGATATGATGTTTTTTTAAAATGATTTTTAATGCATGATAGGGCGTGATGAGGTCACTAGATAGAGATTTAGAGATAGATAGATAGATAGATAGATATATAGATATATAGATAGATAGATAGATAGATAGATAGATAGATAGATAGATAGCAAGGTAGGTAGGAAGGCAGGTATATGACATGATGGATAGATAGATAGATAGATAGATAGATAGATAGATAGATAGATAGATAGATAGATAGATAGATAGATAGATAGATAGATAGATAGATAGATAGATAGATATAGATATATGAAAACAACTACATCCATGACTGATTGGGACAAAATTATGCCGCGAGTCATTAGATTCATTTTAACTTTCATGTAGCTTGGTTAGAAACCCACCTAAAACAGAAAAGTATATAGGCTACTAGTAAATTTCCCTGAGTGGTTAGCCCTCAACATTTCTGGAAACTGTATAACCCACTGATTATAACCATTAAACCATGATGACATTTCAGAAAAATCGTCACTGTTTATGGTGGCAGTGATTGAATCACGACTGAACACATTTGATCTATTTGATGACCACCGTCCAATTTGACAGTTACATCAACATTGATCAAAGATCCATGGAATGATCTAATTCATGACCTGTCACAATCAATCATGGCTTTTCTATCACATGAATTCCCTAGCCTGATCCATAGCACTTCTGCATGGCTTGCACAGAACATGGACCATGTGTTTTGAAAAGATAACTTTTAGCATCCCCTATCTTTCTGTAGCAGCAACAACTGATAAAGTGGACCTGGTGTTTCTTTCTCTGCTTCTGCTCACTCTGCAGCTTGTTAACCTCTATTTTAAGACCACCTCCCTGGCAAGCCTCTGTTGAGAGCATGGTGTTACAATATCAGCTGAATATTGGTGGAAACATATGTAGTAACTAGTAACTAAGAACTATCTTGAAATTGAAAGTTGGGAGGGTAAAACCAGGTTCTCTAAAATATGGCAGTAAGTTTGGAGTGGGGAAGCACATTCATGCAACAGCTATAGCCTATAGGAAAACGTAAATAGGAGATGAGGAAAAAAGTAAATAATACAGTGTAGATAAGTGAGATTAGTACTGTTATGGGGTACTGTTATGGGGTACTGGTGAGATTGACTGATGGCAAAGACAGTGTATCTATAGATACACTGTCTTTGCTGATGGTTAGATGGGTAGGTTGACAGGACCGATTGATAGATAGCTAGATAGCAAGATAGATAGATCTGTAGATAGACAGACAGATAGACAGATAGATGGATTGATAGATTGATAGATTGATTAATTCAATTTGGTTGATTGATTGACTTTGACTGCCGCGATTGCTTCATTGCTGCAATTCGACCCTTTTCATTTCTGCATTTTTGAAGATGTTAATTTGATGAGGATCACATAATTTTCATAGAGTTATAAACATGATAAATCCAAGATAGAATTGAGGCCAGTTAAGTAGCTCAACTTCTGGTACACCCGGGTCTTTCTTATCTCACAGGGTACTTGTTGCATTGGTCAATGTTTACATTACAAAAACCTTGGTATTGCCCCTGTGAATGGCCTGCAAGAAGGTTATGCACTCTGCAGCATCTTCTAGCTTTTCCTTGAGAGCAAAATGTCTGCAGATCCCTATCTTCTTCCTATGAAGTAAGGTATGGAAGTTCAAAAAGAGTATCTGCTCTATTGAGATCACAGTCACAATCTCACAACATTTTGTTTGCCAATTAATTGTGTTATTCTCTTCTATTGAATGTATTTGGAAAACAATATTGAGGTATGTAGATTGTAGATGCTGGATAGGTTGAGAACAGATCGATAGATGGAAATATTATAGATAGAGAGATAGTTTGATCATGATTGATTGGTTTGTTGGTTGATCGGTAGATAGATAGATAGATAGATAGATAGATAGATAGATAGATAGATAGATAGATAGATAGATAGATAGATAGATAGATAGATAGATAGATAGATAGATAGATAGCAGGGGCGTAGATTTTTCATTTTTGTTGGGGGGGGGATGATTTCGGGGATCGCAAACTTGCACGTGGCCCAACAGGCCGAAAGCCAATATATTACAGATTATTGAAGGTTAGCTTTGAGATTTTTTTTTCTACACAACATGCAACTGGCATAATGGAAAATTGCTAAAATGGCAGATAATGGTCAACACCAAGTATTAATAATTTGAAATTATAGGGGGGGGGATAATCATATGATCATCCCCCCCAGGTTCATCGCAGGGGGGATGCATCCCCCCCAGGATCTACGACCCTGATAGATAGATAGATAGATAGATAGATAGATAGATAGATAGATAGATAGATAGATAGATAGATAGATGTATTAATAATAGATTTATACCAAAAAGTAACATTCCCAAAGCACTGGAGCATATATCTTGACAATATATCCCACAATCACTTAGTACTTGTTAGTAGGGCAGGTGATTTGGTGAACAGTATAGAAACATGAACTTGGAATTTTCTGGTCTTAATAAAATCAGAATATCTGCCAGTCCTATGATTCCACCTGAATAAACTTTTGGTCAACCCTTTGGAAGAAGAATATGCTAACTCAGGACTCCTCAATAGATTGACAATATAGGCAGTACTTGTGAGAATGCAATTATTGAATATCTTGATATAAAGGCATATTACAAAATAGGTTATACATGTTATAGGAGTACACAACTATAAATTATGTAATATTGAATATTGTATGGTTGACACCTTGTATTTCTTTCTTGTTTCATTGGTTGAAAATAATTTGGAATTTAATATGTTGGTTTCATCTTTTTATACAAACAAGATATAGGCTTATCAATCTGCACAAATCAATATAGGTAGGTAGACAAAAAGAGGGAAAGAAAGAAAGAAGAACGGTAGATAGATCGATAGATAGATCGATAGATAGATAGATAGATAGATAGATAGATAGATAGATAGATAGATAGATAGATAGATACTTTTAGATAGATACTTTTAGATAGATACTTTTAGATAGACAGATAGACAGATAGATAGATGGATAGATAGATGGATAGATAGATAGATAGATGGATAGATAGATGGATGGATAGATAGATAGATAGACAGATAGATAGATGGATAGATAGACAGATAGATAGATAGATCGATAGATAGATAGATAGATAGATAGATAGATAGATAGATAGATTTATTTGTGATTATTTGTGATACTTTAATACATCATTTACATACATAGTATAGATAAAACAATGAATTTAAGAACTTGTGGAATTTACACAGCATCTGCTGCCAAGCTGAACCCTGAACAAAGGATATATATATAGGCTATATATATATACCCTACCGATACCATACTGATACCCATTCCATTGGTTATCTTTGAAGGAGTGCCTCCTATCAAAATTCAAATACTATTTGGTGCTTGAAAAGTGGTATCGGAGCATGCTTAAAATATATATAAATTATGATTGATTGACCACAAATGATTGATTGAATATACCTATTCTCAACTGATTCTCTTACTCATGTTACTCTTTTCTTTGGTTTACCTTTGCATCCTATATATATATTTGTGGAAGAAACTATATCATCTCAACCATAAGGCTTTTTCCTGTCAACTAATAACACTATGAATCTTACCTCCAAACTCTTCAATTTACATGAGGATTTCAACCATGCAACGATTAACCTCAACTCTCATTAGTTTTGCTAATTACAACTAATTAGTTAAAATCACCATGTGGTCACACTGCTATCCTGGTTAAGGTTCCTGTATTTGTTCATTTGTGACATTAGTATTTGACTTACAGTTATGAAATTTGGTAGAGATATTGCCCTGTGGGTATTGGTTGGGAGTATGTGGAGAAATCCAAGATGGCTGCCATTAAGTGGCGGCCATTTTGGCAGCCATTCTTGAACTGGCCACTGTGACCTTAATATTCCGCTTACAGTTATGAAATTTGGTACAGCTATTGCCCTGTGGGTATTAGTTGGGAACATGTCTAGAAATTCAAGATGTTTGCCATTTTACGGCTGCCATCTTTCTTCATTCTTGAACTGCCCACTTTGACCATAATATTTCGCTTACACTTATGAAATTTCCTGCAGGTATTGCCCTGTGCATATGGATCGGCAACATGTTGTGAAATCCAAGATGGCAGCCCTTGTGTGCCGGCCATTTTGCCAGCCATCTTTTTTCATTCGTGAACTGCCTGCTGTGACCTTAATATTTTGCTTACAGTTATGAAATTTTATGCAGGCATTAACCTGTGCGTGTTAGTTGGGAATATCTCAAGAAATCGAAGATGGCTGCCATTTTGTGTTGGCCATTTTGCCAGGCATTCTTCAACTGCCCGCTGCTACCTTAATATTCCGATTAGAGTTATGAAATTTGGTACAGGTATTGGCCGCCGTGTATCACTTGGGAACATGGAACAATACTTCACCTACATCTCGCTTCAGCTGTATATCATTCACTTCCCCTTCTTAGTGGGAGGGGGGACTTAGGAGTTTTCTTCCACGGGAAAGCATATCTTTCACCGTGCCGCCGACAGTCATTATTCATTTTGGGTGTCTGACATTTTGTGAGACTGATTCTCCAGACTGCCACACACCTGCTTGACTGCCATTTCTGTTATCCCTTATCACGGGTCAATGCTAGTATTTATGATATTTGTTAAATGTTACTTGCACAATAAATAGCATTATACCAATATGCCACAGTTTGGTATTTGACAAGTGGGACTAAACAGAGCTAATGTTATATACAATACATATAGTTAGTGTGGGTATACCCATTCCTTCAGTCCATAAACAATGATAAATCTTGGTGTGGCATTTGGCAGAGTCATGCTGGGCAGTTAATATAACTCATATCCATGATATTTGGCACCCAGCATTGCCAAGTCTATACTAATGATATTGGAGATTAGTTGAGCACATGTTTTGATGCAAATTTGTGAAATCTGCGTGTTCAGATCAATAATGATTCACTGATACATTGTATGACCAAAACAAAAACGAAGAAGCACTGTACAGAACTTTGAAAAAGATGAATTTGCAAACAGGCCAAACTTGGCTTACCTTTGAAATTTGGGAAAAGTTAGATGTTTTGTTTAAATTGCTAAAATTTTTAATCGAAATATCCTTTAAATGAATTTAAAATTCTCAAAATCTTGCTGTGAATGGTACAAAGAAATATAGAATGTATATTTTATAAAGATTCCACAGCAAAACAGTTCTAAGGTTTATACAAGTTCAGAGTTGTGGAAGTTATTTCCAGAACTATTTTTAAACCATAAATTATTGAATTTTATTCAAACCTAGCCTGTATGGTGTTGTGCTATTGTCAGAGGAAAACAATCAGTTGTCGTAGAAAAGCCCCACCCAAGCATTCAGTCAATATGTTAACATTTTAGGAATACTCAAGCAGAAAAACTCCACTTAATATATCAATCTATCTGGTAATGTCGACTATGGAAAACTATTCTTGACTTGACTGATGTCATATAGTAACAGATAGATTGATAATAAATATCTCATCTGCTGGACATCGACAAAAGTGTGATAGGATTATGCATATTGATAAAATTATCTGTGTTTATTTAAATATTTGTATCCTATAATAATATTCTCGGTGGCCATCTTGTGTGCTCATTTTACACTCACCCATAAGGCTTTCTCATTTTTCCACTTAGAGTTATGAAATTTGGTTCAGGTATAGGGCTATGGGTATGATTTGAGCAGTTGTCGAGAAATCCAAGATGGCGGCCGTTTTGTGGCGGCCATTTTGGCAGCCATCTTTCTTCATTCTTGAACTGCCCATTGTGACCTTAATATTTCACTTACAGTTACAAAATTTGGTACAGGCATTGGCCTGTGGGTATCGATCAGGAACATGTTGAGAAATCCAAGATGGCGGCCATTTTGGAAATCCAAGATGGCGTCCATTTTGGTAGCCATCTTTCTTCATTGTTTAACTGCCCATTGTGACCTTAATATTTCACTTACATTTATGACATTTGGCACAGGTATTGGCCTGTGGGTATGGATCAGGAAAATGTTGAGAAATCCAAGATGGCAGCCATTTGGGCAGCCATCTTTCTTCATTTTTTTAACTGCCCATTCTGACCTTAATATTTCGCTTAGAGTTATGAAATTTGGGACAGGTATTGGCCTGTGGGTATTGATCTGGAACATGTTGAGAAATCCAAGATGGCAGCCTTTTTGTGGTGGCCATTTTGGCAGCCATATTTCTTCATTTCTTGAACTGCCCATTGTGACCTTAATATTTCACTTACACTTATGACATTTGGCATAGGAATTGCCCTGTGGGTATCGATCAGGAACATGTTGAGAAATCCAAGATGGCGGCCATTTTGTGGCAGCCCTTTTGGCAGCCATCTTTCTTCATTCTTGAACTGCCCATTGTGATCTCAATATTTCACTTAGAGTTATGAAATTTGGTACAGGTATTGGCCTGTGGGTATTGATCAGGAACATGTTGAGAAATCCAAGCTGGTGGCCATTATGTAGTGGCCATTTTGCCAGCAATCTCTCCTCATTTCTTGAGCTGCCCATTGTGACCTTAATATTTCACTTACGGTTATGACATTTGCCATAGGTATTTGCCTGTGGGTATGGACCAGGAACATGTTGAGAAATTCAAGATGGCGGCAATTTTGGAAGCTATCTTTCTTCATTTCTTGAATTGCCAAATGTGACCTTAATATTTCACTTAGAGTTATAAAATTTGGTACAGGTATTGACCTGTGGGTATCGATCGGGAAAATGTTGAGAAATCCAAGATGTCGGCCATTTTGGCAGCCATCTTTCTTCATTTCTTGAACTGCCCATTGTCATCTAAATATTTCGCGTAGAGTTATCAAATTTGGTACAGATATTCGCCTGTGGGTATTATTTCACTGTGGGTTATGAAATTAGGTAACGTTATTGGCCTGTGGGCATGGATCAGGAAAATGTCGATAAATCCACATAGATTGATAGATTGATAGATAGATAGATACATACATACATACATACATACATAGATCTATACCCACATTGATTGATTGCTTCATTCATTCACTCATTCTCCACACTGCCAAAGTATATCCTTTATCACGGGTGAATGCTAGTATTTAATAAAACTGCAGTATGCAGTCAGAGAAATAACCGCCTGACCAGGACTGTCGATGTCCTCAGCCGCGAGGACTCTCACCCTAGCACTGTCTTCACCCTCCCATGACCCTATCAAGTGTCCTGGCCCAATCATGTTTGACAGGTAATTAAAAAATAACCAATGCTATCATCACTGTCTAAATTGGCATGGAGATGCATCAGGGTCTAAACTGTCTCTGTAAATTTTGACCAGCTTCTCCATTACACAACAAAGAACCCGGTGGTTCAAGAGATGATATGGGCACTGTCCTCATGCATGTGTTGACGACTTCATCGTATTTTGTGAAATGAGATTGAATCAGTCCAGCTCCTGAGTCCTGACACGCTGGTGTGTGGTGAGGATTGCTGCACAGAAGTCCATATTTCTTTGGACACATTAGTGATCAACCTTACACACCTGATCATCCTGTCAGGGCCAGGACTCAGCTGGAATTACAATAATCCTCATGTGATGGTTATTTCCCAGACTGGTATGTCTAAGTTTTGACAATTTTATTCTTAGGTATTGAATAACTGGGTCATTTCAGTCTGTGACCTTATGGTCTTAGATTTCATGGTCCATTAAGCATGAAAATATTTCATGATCACAAGACATTTTTCTGAATATCTGTCGAAGTAATGCCCCATTCTCACGGGGGATGACGGTAAGCTTTTTATCGACGGGGGCGCAGAGCCAGACGAATTCTTGCAAGATTTTCAGTTAGGACGGCGCGAAGGGCAATTATGTAATCAATTAAGGCTAATCGATAACCATGCAGCGAAAGCCACGGCGGGGATCTTTTTGTTCCCTGCGGGGCAGAAAAGTTGTACGCCGTCATCAAAAGTTCGCCGGGGGGAAAGAAATTTCCTCCTCCTGCGGGATACTTTTATATCGCCCCGTGATATAAAAAGTACCCCGCAGGGAACCTATAACTGCCCCTCAGTGAACCTATTTCACCGCGGCGGACTATATTTTCACAACGCCGGGGATTGCTTTTACGACTGCGGGAATGGTTTTGTTCTCCACGGGGATGTCTGTAGGCCCGAGGGCACAACGCCGGGAATGAAAAGCATGACGCCGTTGTCAAGGGCACCGCGGCGGAGGAGGGCGCTGCGAAAGCCAATAAAAAGGGCCGCAGAGGGCCGCCTTGCTTCACTTGCTGCTTGACCTTTGAAGGGGACACTCCTGGATGCTGGACAGACATGATGGCTGATGAAGATGCTGGGGAAGACCTTGACGTTGCTGTTGTTGCTGCTGTTGCTGGTGCTTTTTATCTAAGAAGAATACGGAGAAGGAGGAAGATGAAGAGATGGTGGATTCGGAATTGGCTGCTGCAGAGGGAACAACATGGCCATTTCTACCTGCTGCTGCCTGAATTGGCCAACAATGATGTCTCTGGCTACTACAACTTCTGCAGAATGCCTCCTGACATTTTTGCTGAAATCCTGGCTGCTGTGGCTCCTGCAATTACAAAACAAGACACCAACATGAGGAGGGCTCTGGAACCTGGATTGAAGTTGGCAGTCACCCTACGGTACATGGCGACAGGAGAGAGCTACAAGTCCTTGGCCTACGGTTTCAGAGTGGCTCCCAACACCATCTGCAATTTTATCCCCAGTGTCTGCATTGCCATCATGCGAGCTTACGAACATCTGCTGGCCCTGCCAATGGATCCAGCATCCTGGAAGGAAGTTGCCAAGGGCTTCGAGAAGAGGTGGAACATGCCCCATTGCATCGGAGCACTGGATGGGAAGCATGTTGGCATCAGATGTCCTCGGAAAGCTGGGTCAATCTACTTCAACTACAAGGGCTTCCATTCCATTGTGCTTATGGCTTTGGTGGATTCTGACTACAAGTTCCTGTACGTGCAGGCTGGATGCCAAGGAAGCTCATCGGATGGAGGAGTCTTCCTGGACACAAGGCTGAGGGACCTGCTGGAAGAAGAACGACTTGGGCTACCCCCTGCTGAACCTCTACCTGGCACAGTTGGGAATCCTTTTCCATACTTCATCGTTGGAGATGAGGCCTTCCCCCTGAAGAGCTGGTTGCTGAAGCCTGTTCCAAGAAGAAACCTTGACATCCCCTCCAGAGTCTACAACTACAGAATTTCAAGAGCCAGGAGAGTGGTGGAGAATGCCTTCGGTATCCTGTCCCACAGGTTCAGATGCTTCCTAACTACGATGCCCCAGAAACCCGGCAGAGTGGCAGCCATCACTCTGGCAGCCTGCACTCTACACAATCTTCTGCGAGACAGAATAGGAATTCATCGAGCCATGGACAACGACGTAATGGACAGAGAAGATCCTGCAACCCATGAAGTCACTGAAGGACTGTGGAGAGGAGACCCCTTGCATGACCTTGGATTCGCTCCAGCATATGGAAATGCCACAAGACAAGCCAAACAGTACCGAGACTACCTACGAGACTACGTGAACAGCCCAGCAGGAAGTGTCCCCTGGCAGATGGACAGAATTTGAAGATGAAGCAGAGCAGCAGCAGCAACAGCAACAGCAATTCAATGCCCCCCTTAAAAAACCACAAATTAACCCAGCCCTTGTAAGGGCTTACCACTTCCTCCAGAAAGAGCAGGCCTTGTACACATCTTTATGTTGACAAACCCCCCCCCCCCCAAAAAAAAAGCCCTCCCTGCAACAACTACATATTTTGTGACGTACACTCTAAAAAATGCCAGGACAAAATTGGTTTTTTAGATTCAAAATGGTTTTTTGAAAAACCAAATTTCAATGCAAAACCAACATGGATTTTTAAAAAAATCCATGTTGGTTTTTTGCATTGAAATTTTTAATTTTAAAAAAATCCATGTTGGTTTTTTGCATTGAAATTTGGTTTTTCAAAAAACCATTTTGAATCTAAAAAACCAATTTTGTCTGAACTTTTTTAGAGTGTACATAAAATGGTAAATTTTTAGCTTTGTATCTATCTGTACAACCCATTTAAATCACTTTCACTTCCTCTCTATCTGCCTATCTATCTAGCTATATATCTGGCTATCTATCTGTCTATCTATCTGCCTATCTATCTATCTATCTATCTATCTATCTATCTATCTATCTGTCTATTAGGGTGGCCCTTAAAAAAAAAAGTTTGAAATGTATATGGGCCACCCCCTCAAATGATGCCTTTTATGGTAAAAAGAGCTTGTGCAAAATCTCATTCAAATCGGTTAACATTTAGAGGTGGCCCACGAGCCTTGAAATGCTTGCATTTCAGTCATGATTTTGTATGTTTGCCGATCCGCGGTATTGTATAATTAAGCCATTTTAAATCATACAACAATATAATTAGATTTTTTGAACAGGGCTGAATGAGAGCTTCATTTTGAATACCAACTTGGATGGTCTATGACAATTCTTCATAAACCCCGAGAGCCTTACGTCATGAGTTATTTTAAAAATTGTTTGTTTGGATATATGATGTCTCCGACTTCAATCTGGAGGCAATAACTCTTAACCAGACCTTATAAAATGGACTATCAATGAGGGCAGCTGATTGTTCTGATCAATGTTTAAGGAAAATAATGAAGAAAACCTTTTGTGGTCTGGGTAGGAATAATTTCACGAAGGCCGTCATAATTTTTGAAAAATGTACGTAAGGAGTCAATATGTAAATTGTCAATGTTTTGGTTTTGACAAAAAAATCACAACAAGATCTAATTTCTCCATATTCTTTCATCAAAATTTTATGATTTTCCAACACGACAGTTGGTGATTCTTGATCCATGTGGCCAGGAGGGTTAATTCTGAGTCAGATTTATGGCATATCTTGTTATATATTTTTTCACAAATTTGGTACTTATTCAAATCTGGTTGTTCATTACACCTCACTGGAAAGTCCCTTGTCAAGTTGTATCATAAAAAATGCTAGAACAGTGAGTGACATGCAGGTTTTGTTCAGGTCTGCCAAATATTTGCAAGATATTCTGACATGGAATTATTCACATGTTATACCAAAAGGCAAATTAATTAACAATGACGTCGTTGCAGGAAAAATTTCAAAGAGTTGACTTTGATGTAATTCCCTAAGAATGCATTGGGGGAGTGTTGTTAGTTCAGTAGGAGTGCTCTGGGCTTCCAAACACTGGGTTTGATCTCAAATTGGCAGTCAATTGAACCCATATTCAATTTCACAGCAGTTTCAATCATACTGTTCATACTTATCCTTTCCTGATAATTAGCCAACCAGCTACATAAATGTCGGATATAAAGACCTAATCATTATATTACTAAAGTATTTTAATCCAAAGCTAAAAATCGCTGTATTTGCTCTCTGGCACCCCAATAACACTTTGTTAATTATCAACTGCCCAAAGAGCCAATAATCTGATGTTAAGGAAAAATCAAGCGGACGTGAGGTTTTCAGCACATTTTCAGCTGAACCTTCCGAATATAAAATCATCACAGACCATCCAAGTTGGTACTCAAAATGAAGCTCTAATTAAGACCAGTTCAACCATGCCATTTATATTGTTGTATCATTTGAATTGGCTAAAATATAGAGAACCGCGAGTTGACAAATGTAGAGAATTATGCCAGAAGCATAAAAACTTCAGGGGCGATGGGCCACCTCTAAATATTAACCGATTTGCCTGAAAATTTGCATGCATCATTTTTTCCATAATAGGCATCATTTTAGGGGGTGGCCCATCAATATTTTAAACTTTCATTTCTTACTATGCTGTTAAGGGCCACCCTACTGTCTATCTATCCAAGTGCAATCCCTGCAAAGTGACGATAACTGCTTTTGTTTTCTGCAGTGTATATATGTAACGAGCATTGTGTTCCATCTATCTATCTATCTATCTGTCTTTCTATCTGCCTATCTATCTATCTATCTATCTATCTATCTATCTATCTATCTATCTATCTATCTATCTATCTATCTATCTATCTATCTATCTATCTATCTATCTGTCTATCTATCTATCCAAGTGCAATCCCTGCAAAGTGACGATAACTGCTTTTGTTTTCTGCAGTGTATATATGTAACGAGCATTGTGTTCCATCTATCTATCTATCTATCTATCTATCTATCTATCTATCTGTCTATCTGTCTATCTGTCTGTCTATCCATCTATCTATCTATCTGACTATCTGTCTGACTATCTATCTATCTATCTATCTATCTATCTATCTATCTATCTATCCAAGTGTCATCACTGCAAAATGACGATCACTCGTTTTTCTTTGCTGCAGTGTATATGCGACGTCCAAATATTTTCTTCTATATAGCTATCTATCTGCCTATCTATCTGCCTATCCATCTGCCTATCTATCTGCCTATCTATCTATCTATCTATCTATCTATCTGCCTATCTATCCATCTATCTATCTATCTGACTATCTGTCTGACTATCTATCTATCTATCTATCTATCTATCTATCTATCTATCTATCTATCTATCTATCTATATTAATTAAAGTAGTGAAAAAACTTTAATTAAGAAAGCAGAAATGCCACCTGTACTGGTTAAGCAGAAAGTGAAAATGGGCCAAAAAAAAAAAGAAGGGAAATAGCACCTTGCTTTTATGAAGGTGTTTAAAATTTACAAGGGCCAGGACCGGATTTTTTTTTGGGGGAATTTGTCAACTTTTTTTTTTGGGGCTCTTTTCATTTTTGCTCTTGTTTGTCATCGCAAGAGTTTTTTTAGTCAACATAAGATGTGTACGTGGCCAGCTCTTTTGGGAGGATTTGGTGGCCCTTAAAAGGGCCTGGAGTTTTTTTTTTTCTTTTTTCAGACGACTTGAACAGGCATCACTTCCTTGGAGAGGGCAGGTTGACTTGGCTCCACTGGAACGACAATGGAGTTTGCCGCTGGTGGACAACTGTCGGCTGCTGCTGCTGCTGTAGAGACTGCTGCTGCTGCTGTAGAGACTGCTGCTGCTGCTGTAGAGACTGCTGCTGCTGCTGTAGTGGTGGCTGCTGCTGCTGTAGTGGTGGCTGCTGCTGCTGTAGTGGTGGCTGCTGCTGCTGTAGTGGTGGCTGCTGCTGCTGTAGAGACTGCTGCTGCTGTTGTGGCTGATGCTGCTGTAGAGGCTGGTGCTGCTGCTGCTGTAGTGGCTGCTGCTGTACTGGCTGCTGCTGCTGCCCAAAAGAGGGTCCGGGGAAGCCAAGCTTCTGGGGGCTGTCAAGCATCAGCTGGCTGAAGCTTAAAGATGACTGCTGCAGGGCTGGAGTCTGGCTTCGAATTGGCTGCAGGGACTGGAACTGGCTGCTGCTGCTTGGCTGGGACTGCAACTGCTGGCGTGGAGGCTGGGACTGCATCTGAAGACTTGGCTGCTGGGGCTGCTGGGGCTGATGCTGAGTTGTTGGAGGCTGCTGCAAGTCCTCGTTGACAAAGGATGGAGCTGGACCAGGAGGAGGGATGTATTGGTGCTGCTGCTGCCCTAGGATCATCTCCACATTCTCTTGCTGCATCATCAGGATTTTATCTTGGACGGCCGCCTGTACGAAGTAGTTGTCCGTCTGGCTCAAGGAGTGCAGGAGGCGAAGTCTCAGGGCACGGTTCATGTTCTTCCCAGATGTGAAGATACTCCTGCACATGTTCTGCAACTGGTGTACTTCTGGATCCAGCCTGTGAGAAGTTTGTGGGCACATGTCACAGAATGGTCCTGCCGGCTGAGGTGGTGCTGCTTTCCTGGGCCTGTCTGAAGTGTAGTGACCAGCAATTGAAGTCAGGGCAGTGGCCATCTCCTGGTCTGTGTCCTTCCTCTTCTTGGATGGCTTTCGTCCTGGGAAGACCTGCGACTGCTGCTGGGATGGCTGGAGGGACTGCTGGGACATCTCCTGGGAGGACTGCTGCTGGCTGGCTGGGAGGCTGTCATCAAGGTCGGGCATAGGATTGTAGTCCATGGGGGCATCAGAATCGGACGACAGGCGGTTACTTCCTCCTGGTCCAGTGAAGCTGGAGACTTCCATGGCACCCTTCGGAGTGATGGAGGACCTCAAGAATTCACACTTCGCCAGGATGTACTTGTCTCGGTCGGACATCTTCTTTCTGCCAGCTCCAGAAGGTTGAGGTCTGATGCACTTTGAGAAGGTAGTCCTGAGGTTGCCCCTCCATTTGGTGACTTTAGCTGCTGTGATTTCCTTCCCCACTAGCAATGTAAGTTCTGCTGCTTTCTCTGCATCAAGTCTGTCCTTCTGTGCACTCTTGAAGGTGGTGGAGCCCTTGGAGTACAGCTGCTTGTTTTCCCGGTACCAGTCGATCAGCTCATCCTCCTGCTCTTCTGTGATGCCCAGTAGGTCCCTGGAGTTTGCCTTTCTGTAGCCCTTCTTCTTCTCCTTGTGGACAAACTGTCCATCGGCCTCCTGGATCAGCTCAACCTCAGATCCAGTGTTGTCAGAATCTTCCTTTGGCTGGTTCTTCCCCTTGCTGCCCTTGGACTTGGCACCCTTCTTCTTGGGAGTATCTTCCTCTGTGGTGGCATCGTAGTCGGAGTCCAGGGTCTGCTGGTGGATCATTGCAGCTGTCAGAACACAGTCATCATCTTCATCATCAGCAGGAGTATCATCTGGAGGTGGAGGTGGAGGCTGGACTGCAGTCTTGGCTCGGGTCTGGGCTGGAGTGACAGGCTTGACTGGAGGCTTGACTGGAGGCTTGACTGGAGACTTGGCTGGAGGCTTGACTGGAGACTTGGCTGGAGACTTGGAGGTGGCTTGACGCTTGGCTGAAGGAGACTTGCCAGGAGTGCGAGGCCTTCCCCTTGGAGCAGTCTTGGTGGGAGTCTTGAAGACAGCAGCATCAGCCGACTGGGTGCGCTTGGTGGGAGACTTGACAGAAGCAGCAGCATCAGCATCAGCAGACTTGGGACGCTTCTTCTTGGCTGCAGCAGCAGTGGCAGGCCTGCCACGCTTGGTTGGAGACTTGACAGCAGCAGCAAGCTTGGCCAGGACTTGATCTTCAGCTTCTTCATCATCATCTTCATCCTCCTCATCAGGTTGTTGCAGCACTTTGGGTGGTGGCGGGCCCTCGAAGATGGTCTCACTGGTCACTGTTGATGTAGCAGTGGTCACTGCCACGATGCTGTCTTGCAAGCTGAACATGCTTGGAGACAATGTAACAGCTGCGTAGTCTATGAAAGGAGCTGGTGAACCAACTGGAGTTGAAGATGGAGTGGTCAGTGGAGTGTTGGCTGGATTGTTGCCCTTGCTTGGTGCCCTCAAGGTCTTCTTCCCTCTTCCTCTGGGTCCCATCTTGAAGCAGGATCAATCAGAAATGAAGCAGGATGAATCAGCAATGAAGCAGGATCAATCAGCAATGAAGCAGGGATTCAGCAATGAAGCAGCAATTCAGTAGGCTGTGAAGCAGAGTGTCATGGAGTATAGATGCGTTCGTCTTGAAGTTCAGAGTTGTTATGGTGCTCTAGTGGCTGCTCTTCTATTTATATGCGAGGCGCGCGCCAGTGCGTCTCCATGGCAGACCCCCCTTTCCCGCCGTGGCACAAAAGGTCGACCCCGTGATGGTTTCAGTACCCCGCGGACAAAGGATTTTGCTAAAAATAGCCCCTCTGGCGCCACTCTGTCTGTTCCGGGAGGGGGTCCAGACGACGGCGCGAAGGTTTTGCACACGTCCCGGAGCATTTTCCTTGACGGCGGAGTGCAGAAGAACCCCGGGGTCGACCTTTTTGGCGCCACGCAGAGAATCCCGCTTGTTTTCCTAAACGGCGGGAAACTTTTTGCCCCTCAGTGGCGCGAAAACTTCGACCCAGTCTTACTTTTCTGATCGCGGCGTCGAACAATTTATCTGGTCTGCTCCCCCGTCGATTTTAATAAAATTTGTACTGGTTGAAACTTTTTTTCTGCGACCTCGCGATTTGAAGTGACGGTAAGAAGCAGGATTCTCGACGGCGTGCAACCAAAAGATGTCCGGCGGGAAGCTAAAATGCCCCTGCGCGATACGTAAAAAGAGGAAATATTTTTCCGTCTCTCCTGAAAATACTTCGCCCCCGTTTCAAAAAGATCTCCGGGAGCTGCCGTGAGAATGAAGCATAAGAAAAAGCAGGATGTTACCAAAATAAGGCCCTGGGAAATTGATTGATGAAAGACATGGCAGGTTGTGGTTTTAACTTGGTCAGAATTAACATAGACTGTTTCTCAGGTAATTTTTTGGAGGTATGAAATGCTATAGCCAATTTCCCAAGCAAACATGGCTCATTAGATGTACTGTGGCCTCAATGTTGTATAATTGCAGTCTTCAAGAAGTTTGCGAATGCCTCGATCAAGAGGTTTCTCAGAGCAATTCTCATGCCGGGCAACCTATGTCAGACAGAAGTTTCATCATGTGCCAAAAATGGACCTCTTATTATGTTGGTCCATGCCTGTCCTTGTCAGTGTGAAAATAAGATTTAAATCCCCCCAGTAACTCGCTCGCTCATCAATGGATAAAACATAAATATGAAAGAAATTATACACTCTTTAGTCTGTAGTTGAAATTATGAAATTCTTCTCGAAGCTCCAGGCAACAAAGTTTTAGAAAGTTGAATTTCCTTAAAGCTACGTATCTTGCATAAGTTATTTCCAATATAAGCTGAGTGTGGGATTTTTTTTACTTTAACATAGTACTACGAGCTCATTTTACTCCAAGCCATTTAAATGTCTTCTTGTTTGCCAAATTTATAAGGTTGGGAAAATTTACTTCAGGCAATTTAGAATTCCCAAATGAAAATTCAAAGTTTTTTGGCAACTTATAGTAATAGCATAGTAAATTGTCTCAAAACATCTGGTTAAGAGTTTGACTTCTAAGAATACTGTTGAAAAGTCAGCAAAATAATGTGATGTTAAAGATGCCCTTATTCAGTGTCCCCCAACTGTAGTCCCAACCACCTGTTTTGGATAAATGTTAAGTTACATCCTGGGCCGAGAGAGCGCCTCATCTCATTACCATGATCCCCGCCTGTCCTGTTCAGCTAATTAGTGTAAAAATGAAAGAGACAAAGCCGAAATATTTACTCGGATTACTCCCCACTATATAATGGCAGTGATTAACATTATCTACCTTCTTAACTATACTTATTCTTGGTTCCTCGAACGCCCTTATGTAAATGTGGCATGGGCTACCTCAACAATGAAATTGTTTAATATTTCAACTCAATTTCCAGAGGAAGGTTAGCTCAGTGTTAGTGTACTCGGCTGTCGGTCACTGGGTCGCTGGTTCGAATCAAGGTTTTGCCGGGTCGCCTTGGCCTAGGTTGGACAGCAGTTTCAGTCGTCCTTTGCCTCATTCAGGGTCATTGCTGTCTTCCTCCTGCCCTTAATAGCCTAAATTCATTAATACAGGACATAATGCCTCAATCATCCATTCATCACCTTTTTTTTCCTCTTCTGAAACAATACCACATTCCTAAACCGCTGAACATCTTACGACACCCCTCCTCCTCTCATCCCCTTGTGCAATGTTGTAAGTAAGCCGCTTGAAGCTGGGACACTAACAATAATCGTCTCTGCTTGAAGCTATTACACCTGTACAGATGTTATGGGCAGGTGAAGAAGTTGACCAAGTGCCAAGACACACAATCACCTCTGACCCTCAAACTTCACAACTCCTTGCCAAAGGTCTTCACTGTTGACATCTACTTATTACAAGTATCTTCTTATAAATTTGTGAACTTAAGAAAATATTGCTTTGTAGAGTTTTGCCCTAATTTATAAATGCCAATCTCAAAACTGTTTGACATATAACACTTCAGGCCTAATTAAATTCATGTTAAAATGTGTGTATTTCCCATTTAAATTATTACATATCAACTGCATATCTTCAGTTCCGTTTTGAGGCTTGATCAACATGTGAACATGTAAATTCTTATATGAGGCAGTTGGTGGGGAGTCATGTATAATGCTTCATTGATCATGTTTCTCCTGCATATCCTGGGTGAAATTCCAAAATGAAATGTGTTACACTTAGATAGGCCAAATTATAATTGTTTGCTTCCAACATGTCCAACTTCATGCTGGCATTAAATAATGTGTACATTTGAATTTCAGAATTAAAAAAAAGTGATAATTAAAAGATTAAGTTTTAAGGAAAAGAGTAGCTTTGAGTTTGGATTGGTGATAGGGCTCTACATCCTGTATTAATGCACTGATAGGCTAAATACGACAGGCAAGGGCCACTGTAAGGAGTTCAGATGTTGGTAGGCCGCTTTGTTGTGGATGCGATTCTGACTGTTATATATTTTTTGAAATGCCAGACTTCAGCGGCTCTGTGCATTACCTCTGCGCAATATAAGTGGTACTTTGACAAACTTTAAATAGTGCATAGATCTGCTACATAAATACATAGATCCATATACACACTATTACACAGACAGACAGATGTGTGAAGAGCAGACTGAGTGACTACTCTAAACATGCAGCTAAATCACTAATCAGCATAACTAGAATTCTGAACCATTTTTCCACTCTTCGCAGTGCACTTCTCTTACTATTTTTTCTTCTTCTTCTCTTCCTAATGTTTGAGTTAATCTATTGTAGTAATGTGGGCCTTGTTTTAGTCTCAGAATCTTGTAGTTGTTCAAGTTTCTTTGTGTGTTTATGTTGCTGTGGGAGTGGAGTGTGTTACAGTGGAGAGATAATACTGCTGTGTTGTTGAGAGTTGCTGGAAGTATACTGTTAGGGGCAGAGTGAAAGTATGAGGTACTTGGAATACCTGAATAACACTACAGTACTAAGTAGAATCTATAATGTTGAAGGCATTTTCTCCTTCATTTTAGCATTACATTGCAGTTTTCTCTCTATTTTTAGCATCTGGTACACGGCTTAGTAAATCTCATCATGACCTATATATACATATGCTATCTGTGAAAATTATTTGAGTTTGGATTGAAAATAATTATTACAGTCCTGACATGAATGATAGTCTGATGTCCTCTTCAGAGGATGGATGCACCACAGACATCTCTGGGACCGGGGTTAAAACTTTCATCCCCAGTCTGGGCAACCCATGCATGTCAGACTTGCACATGTGCCACAAGTGTTCTCTTTGCAGGCATCGCCATGCTGCCTCTCCTAACATCACCAAGGCCCCTGCACTGGTGCTGATGGGGCGTAAAACACAAACTCACTCACTCACTCACTCACCAAGGCCCCTGCCTGTCCCATGCAGTAACGATGTCCTTACATCACAAAGGCCCCTGCCCGTTCCAGTGACGATGTCCTAACGTAACCAAGGCCCCAGTCACAATGTCCTAACGTCACCAAGGTCATTGCCTGTCCTAGTGACGATGTCCTTACAACACCAAGACCCCGCCTGTCCCAGTGACAATGTTCTAACATCACCAATGCCAATGGTCCCTGCCTGTCCTGATACTCTTCTGACATTACATTCATCCCTGCCTGTCCTGTTTAATAATGTCCTGACATCATGATGGGCCCTGCCTGTCCTTATTCTCACTATAATGTCCTAACATTAACGTTGCCGACTGGCCGCTGCCTGTCGCAGTGACAATGTCTTGAGAGTTGAGATGACTGTGGTCCCCATCCTTCAGTCTGATGGGCTAGTGAATCCGACAGCATTGACGGTGGTGGTACCTGCCTGTCCTGAAACTGCAGTAGCTGTTGAATAGTGTCCTGTTGGTGCCAAAAGAGGAGATGAAGCCCAGTCGATCACCCATTTACCATATCATTGGACTGCGTGATTGTAAAATTAGCATAATTAATCTCAGCAGTACTCCAACGATCTCTATAAGCATCTGGACACCAGTGCTGACGGGGCGTAAAACACTAACTCACTCAGTATAAGCATCTGGAGTGAGTTGGTCCCTGTGGTATTTTGCCTATACCTGTTATATACAATTATGAGTTGGTTGATTGAATTTAGCTGAGTGACTGGTTGTTAATTCATTTATATAATCAGCAGAAAAGGGTAATTAGATCAAATGTACTACCAACTGTCTGCCTAATCAGATCGCGCATGCTGCAGTTGTGATATGTATTATTGGCATAATTTATTGCGTTATTGTCTATTATATTATGATTAATTTAACTTGAAGTTTTTGCTGTTTTGATGGTTTATGAACTACTATATTTTATGTAACTTATGCTTATATTATTATATTTTTAAACATTCGATGTTTTAATCTGCAAATGTGAACTGCTAGATACAGTGTACCACATAGTGTGTTTGCCTGATATAAAGCTTTTCCAAAATTCTTTGCTTTTGCCCATTCATCATTTTTGACGTCTGAAATGATTTGATTTGTTTTACCCACAGTCCACATGTATACTCTGCAAACTTTAGTCCCTATACTTGAAAGTATTGTGTATATACCCTCAATGGAAGATATTCTTTTGCAGGAGGCATATCAGCTATTTACTGATCCCATTAGTATTTGCTTTGTGCCTAGTTCTGTTGATTAATTTATGAGATAAACCTATATATTTATTGTTTTGATTGTTTGAACTTATTCTATTGGCTGATAAGTGACATAGATTTAACATACATTGATATCACTATGTATTGTTATGGCCATTATATAGGGCACCAGTTGTTGATATTATTTTTAGCCTATACTGGACCTGTTATACTATATTTACCACAATTACATGCGTATGCTGTAATGCCTATACACCTTGGATTCAACAATGTTTTTCAGAATTTTTGCCAGTAAAAACTTTAGGACTATAATAACATCAGTGATATATTTCATTATCTGCCGAAAATTATAAGAGTGATATCTCTATACAAAAATTAACCTCACCCCGTCACTTAGGTCACTCACTGCCTGTCCTGTTAAAAGCTTCATCAATGCAAAAATACAAGATAAAAGTACAGGGCAAGTAGCCCTGTCGTCCAGCCAACCTAAAAACTGCCTATATTCCTAGCTAAGTCTCGGTATATCCAGTATTTACATCCACAACAAAAGAAAGAGCAAACCCTTCTCTTACAGCCCAAACAAAACTTGACATTTGACAGCAGCTGCAGGAAGCTGCATGTTGAATGATGTGGCACTTGTAAAATTGTAGGTCACTCAACTGTCTCACGGATCTCCAGTTTCAAGTGTTCAAAGTTTTTGAGGCGAAGGAAATGATTCCATAGTGTTCTGTAGCATATGGGTGAATAGAGGTTTTGTTTAAATGTTGATGATAGATACTGATAGATAAGTAGATAAATATATAGATAGATAATGGTAAGTGCTGCCCTCTGAGCCCACTTCTGGGCGATCACCAGGGTTGATTGATGAGATGGAAAGAAAGAGCAGCAGCAGCAGGAGTCCTCAACATGTTGCACAGTTACCTCAAGTGAGGCATATTTTACTTGTCCAGCACAGGCTGCACAGCTACTGATGCAAGGGGTTAGCAATTTAACGTCTTATGCGAACGACATCTAGATGGGATTTTCCTCATGAGGGCCCACTGAAAATTTCGGATTTCCCACCTGGAGTTCGAACCCAGATTCTGGCAAACAGCAAAAGCGGAGCTGAAGAGAACCTTAACCACTTTGCCCCTGACTGTAATATCAAAGGTTAAATTGACTTTAAATTCTCTTGTCAGCTTCATTCTATTGTTGTGTAACTAACAATTGAAGACATGTAGGAAGAGTTAGTAAGTTAGCAGCTGTTGGTTGCCATGGTAACAGAATATATAAATTGTTAGATAGCCACTTTCTTGGAGGAATGCAGTTGCCTTGGCAGCTCTGTGGCATTCCAATTGGGCTGTTCATGCAAGGATTTCAGCAAGGAATACTCAAGTGTAGACATCAACATTGCTAAGAGCTATGCAGTCGACTCTTTGTTGTAAGACCAGCAAACATTTGGTGACTTCTAAAAGAAAAACTATTTGTAATAATGGAAGAAACAAACTTTCGCAGTCATAGAAATTGTAAATCAGTAAATAAATATAATCAATTGACCTTCATGAAATTGGTGTTAGCAGGCTAATTAATTGACCTTCAGGAGATTGGTGTTTGTAGGTTAATCAATTGACCTTCGGGAGATTGGTGATTGTAAGTTATGAATTGACCTGCTGGAAATTGGAGATTGTAGGTTAATGAATTGACGTTCAGGAGATTGGAGATTGTAGGTCAGAATTTACCTTCGGGATATTGGAGATTGTAGGTTAATGAATTGACCTTCAGGAGATTTGAGATTACAGGTTAATGAATTGACCTTTGGGATATTGGTGATTGTAGGTTAATGAATTGACCTTTGGGAGATTGATGATTGTAGGTTAATGAATTGACCTTTGGGAGATTGGAGATTGTAGGTTAATGAATTGACCTTCAGGAGATTGGTGATTGTAGGTTAATGAATTGACCTTCGGGAGATTTGAGATTACAGGTTAATGAATTGACCTTCAGGAGATTTGAGATTACAGGTTAATGAATTGACCTTCAGGAGATTTGATATTACAGGTTAATGAATTGACCTTTGGGAGATTGGAGATTGTAGGTTAATGAATTGTCCTTCAGGATATTGGAGATTACAGGTTAATGAATTGGCCTTCGGGAGATTGGAGACTGTAGATTAATGAATTGACCTTCGGGAGATTGGTGATTGTTGGTTGCTGAATTGACCTTCGGGAGATTGTCGATTGTAGGTTAATAAATTGACCTTCGAGAGATTGGAGATTGTAGGTTAATGAATTGACCTTCGGGAGATTGGTGGTTGTGGGTCAGTTATTGAGTTAATTTACCTTCAGGAGATTGGTGATTGTTGGTTGCTGAATTAAATTTTCCGCTAAATGTGTTGCACTTCTGAATATTGAGTGAAAATTTTGATTGGCTGATATCATGCAACTCATAGCAGTAAACATGGTGAAGGAATTTGTGGATTTCAAATCTAAGTTTATCTTCCACTCTAGATAGCACTCTGCGCAAATAGCAAAACCTGCTATCTCAGAAGTCCCTGTGGATAGTTGTTGAGCTATTACTTATTACACCTGAGTTGTACTAAAGTATAAATTAAGCCATAATTTGCATATATATCTTTTCCTGCTGAGAAAAGATCAAAGGAGGATCAGAATTAATAAAGTCAAGATTAACACCCAGGTATCTGAAGAATGCATGCTGAATAGTGGGTTAATGGTATGGAGAATTTGTTAGTTATATGAATTTATAAATGTTATGAATAAGTGTATATGGTGGACAGGAATGGAGGAATCATGAACACGATGAAAGAAAATGTATTACATCAATTGGTGGTGGCATCTTGATAATTTGACCCAGAAGTTTGATGATTAAATTGATAGTTCCGTCTGTAAGTAAGTGAAACGGGCAATGTTTTTCCATTGGGTCAATGCTAAACATCCTCAACCACACTGCTTGTGGAAGCAAGGATGTTCATTCAATGCAATGAAAACATATGGAGTTATAAAGGATGGTATTTGAGGCATGCATGGGGGATACAAATGGGAAAATGGGTGCCAAATTTCTTTGCTCTGCAAATAGTTTACAGATGGGTCAAATCTTTGATAAGTAACTGAACCCCAGTCCCCATTGAAATGGCTTTTGCCTTGGGTTTAGCAGACAAAAGTGTTTTTTTTAACGAATTCGAATACTGAAACCGGTGCGCTTCCCGATTCTTGAGATTGGAAATTAACCGAAAACGCTACCCAACCGAACATACAACAGTTTCCCATAGATCTCTAATATAAACAATGTTGACTTCATTCAATTCATCTTGGAATTCAATGAGTCCATCTCGTTGGTTTGTGATTTAAAACTAACTTGGATTTTCAACTTCCCACAATGGATCCTCTACGCTCTATTCCCATTGTCCTCCCATTTGTTGTTCCCTTGACCCACACTCAACATACTCTAAAGTGTTTAGAAAGTCAATTTGCTTAAGAATGGCTTGCTGGGTGTTTGCCTTTTCTTCCATTACCCACATAATATGAACCTGCTAACCACTGTGCTCCTCCACCCTATGAATATGACCTTGAGCAAGGTCAGAGGTCACTGAATCCATTTTGTGGGGTATTATCCACCGGGTATTATTGCCACCAGTTATGAGAAAGGTCAACATGTCAAGAGAATGGCCCTCTGCTGCCCTCTGCTGCTGGTAGAATGGGGTTCTAAGCCCAGGTGTGCATTTCTATGCTCAACATGTAGGAGATTCATAAAGTGCTTAGAAATGGCAAGATATAGGATATGAGATGATCTATGGAGCAGGAAAGAACATGTAAAAGTGGTTATAATGATCTGCAAATGATGTTGTGATTTCTTCTCTCTCCATTCTCCTTTACTTGCTAAATTTGCTCTCCACCTGCTCAGCTGCTCCATTCCATTGTGCTCCGTACCATTGTGCTCTGTTTCCTTGTGCTCTGTTTCCTTGTGCTCCGTTCTGTTGTGCTCCATTCCGTAGCACTCCATTCCATTGTATCTGTTCTCTTGTGCTCCATTCCGTTGTGCTCCATTCCGTTGTGCCTCATTCCATTTTGCTCCTTTCTGTTGTGCTCCAGTCCTTAGTGCTCCATTCCATTGTGCATTGTTCCATTGTGCTCTGATCCGTTGTGCTCCATTCCATTGTGCTCTGTTTTGTTGTGCTCTGTTCCGTTGTGCTCCTTTCCGTAGAGCTCCTTTCCATAGAGCTCAATTCTGTTGTGCTCCGTTTTGTTGTGCTCCATTCCGTTGTGCTCGATTCTGTTGTGCTCCATTTCATTGTGCTCCGTTCTGTAGTGCTCCGTTCCGTTGTGTTCCCCTGTCTTCAGCCGCCTTTCATTTTCGTCCTCTTCTCGAGGCAATCTCGCCCCATGTCACCTCTCCTATCTTCTGCTCTGCTCTGTTCCTCTCTCCTCTCCCTTCCTCACCCTACCTTTCTCCTCCCTTAAACACGCTAAAGTATAATTTGGATGTTTTATAGGGATCCCCCAAAACTGCAGATATTGCAGAAAATGAAATATCTTGCTGATAATTTTTTGGCAGTCTCACCTCTAGGAGGAGTTTTGGAAATGGCAGTTCTTTGTTTTTTACATGATTATTGAGGTTTATGAAAATAGCCTTGAAAAGCAAAACAAACTCAGCATTGAGCCTACAATACACTGAACATTTAGAAAAGGGGGCTGAGCTGTGTTTAGAACTCTGACGTAATTTACAGCATGTTTTCAGCAGCAAATTGAGAATTTGTGGAAAAGGTCATAGTATGTTTTTATGTGATGATTAGGAAATGTCTTGGGTGTTGAATTTCACCAAGGCATAGAGCTCCTCAGTACTCCAGACATATTTAGATTGGGCTTTGCTGCAATTCTCATAGGAGAATTTGTAGTAACTACATTGGTATATATTGGTTAGAATTTTTCCATTCGCTGTTGGTTAGTTGGTGGTGATACCTGTGGATAGATAGATAGATAGATAGATAGATAGATAGATAGATAGATAGATAGATAGATAGGTAGATAGATAGATAGATAGATAGATAGATAGATAGATAGATAGATAGATAGATAGATAGATAGATAGAGAGAGAGATAGATAGAGAGATAGATAGATAGATAGATAGATAGATAGATAGATAGATAGATAGATAGATAGATAGATAGATAGATAGACAGAGAGATAGGTAAATAGATAGATAGATAGATAGATAGAGAGATAGATAGAGAGATAGATAGATAGATAGATAGATAGATAGATAGATAAATAGATAGATAGATAGATAAATAGAGAGATAGATAGATAGATAGATAGAGAGATACATAGATAGAGAGATAGAGAGATATATAGATAGATAGGTGGATAGGTAGGTAGGTAGGTAGGTAGGTAGGTAGATAGATAGATAGATGGCTTGGCAGACAGAGAGACAGCAAGGCAGAGAGACAGAGGGACATAGAGATAGTTTCAGAGTATAGATCATTGTTGAACTGTTCTGATACTTACAATGTACTTATCTCCTGGCAGTGAAATACAATCATGAGCTATAAATGTCAGAAGTAAGAAGTTTATACACCACCTGCCAAGAGAAGCTGAGCTCTCATGAGAATATGCTTAGTTGCTCCTGGATTATACATGTAAATTAGATCGAAAAATTCTATCTTATTCAAGACAGCCAGAGGCTGTCTTGAGATAGAATACAGTGCATTGGGACTTTCCTGCATTACAATGTTGCAACGGTTGCTTGATAGCCCTCTGGTGTATTAATCCCTGCCCTCCCATTGGCTGTAGCAGACGATATTCTGCCGTTGCAACACCTTGCAGTGGTTTCATTTTCTACCATCAACAACTACGTTGTTGTTGGTCAGCTTTTATCGGACTACATGTAAATGCCACTGCATCTATCATGTAATACTAACTTGCACCTACAGGTCTATTATTCTATGATGTTCATCTTAAATAACCAGAATGATATACTTATGTTTTTCATTCTTCAACTTTTTTACTTTGTCAAACTGACTCTCGATCTTAAAATGTTCTATCTATCTTTCCATCTACAGTCACTGTGCCACCTGTATAAGTAAGTGAACCAGGTGAAGTTTTGCAATTGGGTCAATGCTAAACATCCTCAACAAAACTGCTTATGAAAGTATGAATTCTCATCCCGTAAGATGACATGTTATTGAGCCATAAAGGATGATATTTGGGGCATTTGACATAACAATGGCTGTCAATTTTCTTTCCTGTACTCAGTTAAGTATGGGTCAAAGTCAGTCAAAAGTAAATGAAACACGTGGCTAATGTTATTTCAATGGGAAGGGGGTTCAATTACTTAGCAAAGATTTTGACCCATGTGCAGATGTGTAACTATTTGTAGAGCAAATGAAATTGGCTGCCATTTGTATTCCACAAACCTCAATCATTGTATATTTTAATCATTTCATTCATTTCATACTGTATAATATATATATACATTGTGATTCATCTTTTTAGTCGATCAAAAGCAATTTTTGCTTGTGTTGTATTGTTTCTTTTACTCGACTATAAATAAAGTTTTACTTACTTACTTAATATATTGTAATTTATGACCCAATATGTTTTCTTCTCATCGGATGAACATCCTTGCTTCCGACATCTTCATTCTACACTTATGACTGATTTCTATCTGTCTACATAACTATACCATCAGTGATCGTCGATCTGTCCATTGTAACCTATGTGCAATATATTTCAGATTTTCTCAGTGTGTAATTATTGAATTCCTTCACTATATTTTGTTGTTGTAACCTGTTGATCATATGTATAGTTGATGTATTGGGATTAATAGGTCTTCACAGAGCAGCTGTACCAAGTCAGTGCCTGGCAATGACATATAGCCTTGGGCAATGAGACAAAACTGTCAATCAGTGAGGTACTAATATGATAGGGCACGATTTCATGACTACAGATAGGCCTCTGTAAACTAGAATTTCGTACTTTGAAAAGTATTCCACATATGGTTGGTTTTAAGTTTATTTCTTAGTCAGAATTTTATTATTCCAAAAATAGTCAATCGATCAAGGAACAAACAACATCTCAATTGTATCTATGTATCTATCTGTATATGTATGTATGTATGTATCTATCTATCTATCTGTATCTGTTTATCTATCTATCCATTAATAATGGTGGCACTGGGCTGCCAATTGCTGGGTCTCAGATTCGAATCCAACTCGAGCTGACCAGGATAGGTCGCCTGGACCTATGTTGGACAGCAATTACCATCATCCTTTGTCTCATTGGTGTGTCATCCTCCTATCCCAATAATTATTAGCCTACCCAGTGCATAAATGGAGGATGTAAACCCAACTATCCTTCCCTTCCTTCCAATATATTCTGCATATATGACAAAAACATATACTTTCCATGGAAAATGTTCAGACCAATTTCTTCCAACCAGTCAAATGAATATACCTTGAAGCTATTTCTAGTTCATTAATGAAGGTCTAGACCTTTTTAGGCCCTCTGGGCATTTGAAGAAGAAAACACATTTCTTCAAGCTGTGATACCATAGGTCACAACCAGGACACATTGACCTAATTAACAAGGTCAATTAAGGTCAAAAAATAAATCTTGCCCTGGACAAGTTACCTGGAGAGGTCACCAAGGATAAAAAGTATATTGGCAAAGTAAAAATGATCTTTAACAGTTTGTGAAGTACAATTGCATACCAATTTGGTTGAAAAGATTAGAAGGTACGGCTTCTGCACAGGGTTGGCAAGTTACGGCAACGCAGTTTTTACCGGGCGGTTTTTACAGGAAATACCGCCTTCCTGAAAACGAAATTTGGTTCAAAATGCACATTTTGCTAGAAATTGAAGATATTCATACTTCTTAAATATTGCAAAACACACATTCTGTATTGATTGATAATATTTCTACTGACAAGTCTGTGTTTCAATCATTACAAGGTAAATTTTGCTTGTTTGTTGGCTTTTGGAACATCGAAACACTGTATCGGCACAGTATCGGCACAGTATCGTTGATGCATACATTGTATGCCATCTTGTATCAAATCTGACCAACAGTTCACTACACAGCCCTTATAGATAGATGAAGAACATTTTAAGAAAACTGGCATGCAGGTACTTTGACAGATAGGATAATTGATATGTGGAAAATTACGGGCAACATATACAATAATTACACCTGACTAATAAGAAAATCCTCATGCAGTCTTCACTCTTCAGTCAACAGTACAGTACTTCTATTTAATGCACACCTGGAGATGTTTTGGAAGATTTTGACTGGATGCCAAGAAACCTAGAAATCTTCAGCCAGTCTAGAGCCAGGAAGAATTGTGGAATTTATTTTGGACTGTACAGTGCACAGTTCCCCTGGGAGTTGGAATGACGTCACTAGGCATACAGACACCCTACCCCCTACTTCCAGTAAAGGGTGCTTAGCCTTGTACACTGGGGTAATAAACCGATACTTTGTTATGTTGTGGTTTGGTACCCCAGGCTAATATTTACCCTGTTGTATTTACAAAATGAAAGATCACCAGCAAAGCGAGTTTAACACAGTGTGACTGGAGTAATAGTAACACAACATATTGCACAATACATGGATAGGCCCTTGTTTGAACGCTTTTGGCAATGTGTAATTGGTGGATCACTGTTATTAACCAGAAAGAGAATGCATTGCAAATATTTGTCATCTTGTGTCTGAAGTTACAAATGTGACCAAAGGTTCATGCCATGAGATGAAAATTGTGAAAATTTATGATTGTTTAAAATTTCAGGCTACATATATTTTCCATCATTCTTTAGGCCTAGAGAAGCTAGTTTCATGTTTGTTTTAGTCCAACATATTAAAATGCTTCTCCCCCGGCAATCCATCCCAGTGGCTATCATCCTCAACAATCTCTTTTATTTATTTTCCAAAGACATTATACTTTCAATGAGACATGTACAGGATGTGCCCCTTTTTGGAGTGACCAGAAACTTGTAGATCCATGAGAACCAGCATTCCAAAAAGCAACTCATATTCTTGTAAGTGGATTACTTCAATTGATCTTGAATTAAAAGGGAACTATATCATCTAGTTAGGGTTTATTAAATGTTATCAAGTGCTGGAACTGACCGCAGGTCCACAGTATCACCCCAAAAGACAAAGGCACCTCCAGCACTTTGACTACTTGGCCTGAGTTACTTGTCTTGTTGGAATAAAGTTTCTTTGATTTGTTAAACTTCCTTACTTTTAAAGATTCCCTCAGCCTCAAGGTTTCTTTTTAATTGCATATCATGACATCATTACAAGATATGAAAGGCTCAAAAACGATGATTTTGCCCTGAGCCTGGTCAAAACTTCAAATCTGAAAAATTAGACATGAGAAGTTAGTGTCATTTCCAATCTATTAATCAATCATGCTGCTGAGTGTTACAACTTTAACATCAGAAAAAAATACATATTTTAAAAACTTCAAAGTATGCAAGTTATGTTTTTGAAATGTGTGGTCCATATAGCATGTTTAGTGCTCTATACCTGACCATTTGAACATCAAACAAAGGACATTACTTAAGGCTTGATGGTAGTTTTGATGCCAATTAACAAATTGCTTGATGTGTTTCCTGCCATAATGATGTCATTAATTGCGCAACAAAACAATTAAAACTGTTGTTACATTCTCCCATTATCGCTCACCTGCTCATGCAACTGGTTTCATTTCAATTGTTGTTCTCAGAAAACATATTTTAAAGACAATGCAACCTTTGATACTAATTAAATGAGAATATCAGGCTAAAACAGTACTCGTTGGAAGTACATCCATTATCCATGCTACCATTAAGTTGTTAGGATGGCCTCTTGTGCCGCCTAGCTGTAAGTAAGTGAAACGGTGATGTTTTGCCATCGGGTCAGTGCTAAACATCAAATCAAACTACTTTTGGATACAAGATATAATACCCAAACCATATTGGGTTATAGAGTATGACATACAAGTGGTTTCAGTTTTCTTCGCTCTACAAATATTAGTTACTTATGGGTCAAAATTGACAGTGAAATTGCAGAGGCTTTTCACTTATTGAAGATATTGACCCATTTGTAATTTTGAGTGCAGCAAATAAAATTGGCAGCCATTGTTATCCCAAATGCCTCAAATTTCGTCCTTTGTGACCCAATATGTTTTCATCGCAGCGGATAAGAATGCATGCTTCCACGTGCAGTTTGAATGAGGATGTTTAGCATTAACCCAATGGCAAAACATAACCCGTTTCACCTACCCACAGATGGCACTGTACATATATCATACTTTTTCAAAAAGTCTCCAGAAGCAATATATACCAAATGATGAGATAGAATATGCTTTAACAATTAACTGGAAAAAAGGTTTTATACTATCTGATATTATAGATCACTCCAAAGCTCTCTTTGCAATAATTCATTCGTAACCTAGTAAATAGTCTGGGAGCCAAGACCTCAAAAGTGCTTTATTTAAGGATTTAGCTCACCCCGAGAGAGGAATGGACAATCTATACATCGTTGGAATCGCAATCTTCCGTAGATTATGAAACTGGGGGATGCAGTTGGGAAAAGTGGTGCAATTTTTCACAAATTGGTTACCATGGCAACCAAGTCAGAATATTTTTTAATTCAGCCTTATACAAGTAAAATGAATTTTTTAGGTATTTAATCCACAGCCAGACTTCATTCAACCAACCAGATATGTACAACCTCAATTAGAGATTTTAATGGTCATGTGACCTTTGGGGTCACATGACCATGCTGACTGCCATTCATAGTCGAACCTCAGAAATATGCATTTTTTCACAATTCTATACTACAACATTAATTGCTGCAGCAACAATATTGACACTACAAGCAAGGAGCTTGTCTCGTTGGAAAGCCCTTTTAGTAAGCTTCAATCTCACACATAATTTGTACAGGTATCCATGGTAATTGGTTGCCATGACAACGATATTTAAAAAAAACACAAATTTGATCTGAAATCTAAAAAAAATCAATTTTTAGGGATTCACTCCATGACAAGACTTCATTTAGCCAGCTGACCATGTATATGTCCAATTATAGATTATTATTTTCATGTGACCATTGGGTCATGTGACTATGAGCTACTGTGCAGACCTTCATTGAGGGTGGAACCTCAGAAATATGCGTTTTTTTCACAAATTTATGCAACATCTTTAACTGCTGCAGCAACTGTATTTACACTACAGACACAAACTTGATCTCATCGGAAAGCCCTTTTAGTAAGCTTCAATCTCATACATAATTTGTACAGGTATCCATGGCAATTGGTTGCCATGACAACAATGTTTAAAAAAAACACAAATTTGATCTGAAATCTAAAAAATCAATTTTTAGGGATTTACTCTATGACCAGACTTCATTTAGCCAACCCAGCATGTATATGTTCAATTATAGATTATTATTGTCATGTGACCTTTGGGTCATGTGACTATGCAGACCTTCATTGAGGGTTGAACCTCAGAAATATGCATTTTTTTCACAAATTTATGCAACATCTTTAACTGCTGCAGCAACTGTATTTACACTAAAGACACAAACTTGATCTCATTGGAAAGCCCTTTTAGTAAGCTTCAATCTCATACATAATTTGTACAGGTATCCATGGTAATTGGTTGCCATGACAACAATGTTAAAAAAAACACAAATTTGATCTGTAATCTAAAAAATTAATTTTTAGGGATTTACCTCATGACCAGACTTCATTTAGCCAACCCAGCATGTATATGTTCAATTATAGATTATTATTGTCATGTGACCATTGGGTCGTGTGACTATGCGGACCTTCATGGAGGGGTCAAACCTCAGAAATATGCTTTTTTTCACTGTTTTATGCAATATCTTTAACTGCTGTTGCAACAGTATTTACACTGCAGAAACAAACTTGATCTCATTGGAAAGCCCTTTTAGTATGCCTCAGTCTTCCTTATTATTTTTATTCAGTCTTTCTTCTTATTTATACTGGTATTCCATAGCAAATGGATGCCATTTGAACAATTTAACTATATTCAAAGGTACACCCAGGCACAAAATGCCATTCCTGTATTTTGTACGGTGTACCCTTTAAGCCTTAAAGTGTGGAACTCGACACGGCTTAGCCAAAATAAAACTACCCACTTGCGATATGAGATAGATTATGATACTATGCAAATTAACCTTGAAGGTGCATTGTGGAACATTAACAACCATATTTTCCAATTAAATCGTAATCTAAATGTCGCTACGCCAAACCTAGCCAACCAACTCAAACACAATAGAGCTAAAGGGAACATAACTTATAAATACAATCTGTTGGTAGATGGCTGTCATCCAGATCTAACCCTAAAAGTGCGTACTCGTAGATCAATAGCACAGGCTATTGCTAAAAATAGAGGGAGTCAATAAGACACCCCCAAGCTAGTCACGTATTTATTTATTTATTCATTTAGTTACCACATATTTATTTATTTATTTAAATTATAATTTCTTGTTGATATGTTTCGACACCTCCCTATTTAAACCTGCCGGATACAGGGCAAAATAGGCATCCGATCAATACATTCCATTAACCCATCTTCGTTCATTTTACCCCAGCAGGTTATGCTTTCTTTCGAAGGGAACGGTCACCTGAGACCTTCCTAACGTCTGAGACATTGCCCAGCTGGTCCATCCGTTGTTTTTACGTGTTGTGTGGTGGGGGGATCTCATCGGTACATGGGTTTCTCATCTTTTTCGTTAGTAGTTAGCACAGGATTTATCTTGTCACTCCGGTTGTTATTTATTAATGTATTTATTTATTTATTTATGGACTTTTGTATGGTCCGTGGGTCGGGGAGAAATTATCAACAGTTCATTCTAAATATCAATTTTCAAGGGGTTTGATACAGTTCGATTTCATTTGCACTGCACTATAGCTAATCCACCGCTCGACGTTGCGCATATTCAGTCGCTAGGAGGAGGAAGGCTCTTCCAAACCGCATGAGGAAGAAGCTATCAACGTTCAGCAACTACACCAACCCTGAAGGACGTTAAGGAGACTCCTCCCGACAATTTATGAGAGGCCAACAACTTCGGGTTACGGCCTAAACCCGTCTACAAGTCTACAAGTCTACAACAAAGTTTAAAAAGGCACAAATTTGACCTGAAATCTATAAGATTTATTGTTAGGGATTTACTCTACAATCAAACTTCATTCAACAAAGTGATATGTTTCACCTCAATTTAAGATTTTAACGGTCATGTCACCATTGGGGTGAGATGACCATGCTTGCTCTCATTCAGGCTAGAATTTTGGAAATACCTTTTTTTTAACAATTTTATATAACTTTAAGTGCTGCAGGGAAAATATTTCTTATACAGGCACGAACTTGGTGCCACTGGAAAGCCCTTATCGTAAGCTTCAATCTCACATATTATTTATACGGGTTTCCATAGCAATATGGGCCATGGCAACAAAGTTACAAAATAACAAGGAAGCACTTCAAGCAGCACATGAACAATTCCAAATTGAATGCTGACATAGAAATCGCGGGCCTGAAAATCTGGCAGCATTATAAATTGACACTAAATTTGGCCAAAGGCATGAATTATTTGGCATTGAGACCCATTGGCCAAACAATGCATTAACCCCACCAAGGTTGTTATTGATATTTTAACTTTAAAATGATAGACAGACAATCTGTGTATGTGCAACAATCTGGACCTCAAATGAGGGTAGTCCAGCACAGGCATGATTATAGTTCATTTACTTTCTTCATTAATTTTTTTCCCATCATAGCAGGGCATCAAAAGTAATTAGTCGAAAAATAAAAACTTACTGAGAATGTGTGGTAAGATTTTCCCCAATTCAACTCTATAACTTTAAGTGTTGCAGCAAAAATATTGCCACTACAGGCACAAATCTTATCTCACTGGAAAGCACTTCTGGTAAGCTTAAATCCAGATACATGTATTATCGATTCTCATTGGACAAACTTTGCACTACATTTTGTCTCACAACATGCGAACTGGTGTTTGGTCTGATTTCTCCTCACAGTATAAATACACATGCTCATTGGTAAAAGAATCAATTTGTAATTTATTTATCAATTTTTTTGTGATGTTTTGGTGCTGTATTTGTCAGATTTTTTTATGACAGCCGCCCATTCTAGATATGGGACCTACTGCACAGCCCTGCTGTTGACATGTATGTAAGAAATTTTGGCTTTGAATCGTGCGACTAACGTGAATAGCATTCAAACACCTTTTCCGCTAGGCCCGGTCACCAAAGCAATCACTTTTGGAAAGTCATTCCCGAAGGAGACGCAATGCCCACAGGCCCTATAATTTTTCCTAACAGCTCTTTTGAGCTTTTTGAGGGCTGTACTGCTATCCCCTCAAATGCTCCTTTAAAGGCAATTTTGCACTTCTCAACCCAAATTTTTGGAATCAGGCATCTCAGAATATATTATGTCAAGGAAAAGAAGAAATATTAATGGGATGGTCACAATCTTTTCACAGCAAAAAACTGCAATTATTAGCTCAAAATCCCAAAAAATAACTGCAACAAAAATAGAGACCTCAATTTTAAAAGTGGAAATACAAATAAGGTACCAAATGAAATCAGAGAAACAGCACTAAATGGTGCGGCAGGCACCTTTTTGAAATTTTGGTCTTTGTACTTTCTTCCATAGGGGTTTTTGCACCTATCATTGTCGTGTAAATATAAATTTTTAAAATTACTATGAATTATATAGTTATATAAACAAAAACCCCTGTGCTATCTTCTTCTTCCTAAAGAATCACAAAAATGACTCATTTTTATACTGAAGCCCCGGAGAAGAGTAGTTGAAATATTTTTTAAATGCCGCTAACACAATACAGTGCTATTTTCTCTCCATTCATTTGATACCTCATTTCTAATGTTAAAATAGAGATCTCGACCTCCATTTTAGTGATTATTCCAATTTTTAAACTAAAAATAGCATATGTCACCATGAAAAATATAATGTGACCCATACCCAAACATTTTTTCCTCGACATTTGTTCTGATGCCTGAAAATTTGGATGTAAAATACAATTTCTAATAATAATAGATCAGCATTTGAAGAAGTATCAGAGCAACCCTCAAAACGCTCAAAATAATAACCAACCACAGAGCCTGTCAGTGTTGAAATTAGCCCAAAGAGACTACAATTTGCCCAAAGGTCTAATTTCCATGCCCAATATGCCACGGCTAATGGGCACAATAGTGACACATAGACCTATATATGGGCATTAATATCAGCTTACCAAATTGAATTTAATAGTTCCTTTTCGTGAGATATTCTTTTACTTGGCATTAACATTTTTCACTTGGAAAAAGTATTGTATGTCTCTTCACCAGTTTTTTCAGGATTTAACATTGTTTGTAAATTTCCATAGTTCTTAAAAAGTTAGGTTATTTTTGCTCTTCTATTCTTTAAAAGGAGGAAAAAGGTATATTTTGATGGCCTCTGCCTTGGCTTGGTCACGGATGCCAAATCCTTGGCCTTGCCTTGGTCTCGGGTGTCTTTTGAGCTTATGTGGTCCCAAATTTCACATTGAGCTAATGTGTAAAAGTTATGTGCAACTTGTCATAAAGTTTACTAAATGTTATTCAGACATACTGTATGATATTTTGGTCAATTAATGATAATAATTGTGAAAATAATCCTCAAAAACTCAAATCAAATGAATAACATCCGTTATTTGTTTTCATTGTAACCAGAAGTCATGAAATGTGGCCCAGGGCTGTTAACCACATCAACTCAATATGTTATCTTGCCAAAAACATTCAATTCAAACAAGAGATATGAAATAGGAATCATACGTCACTGTGCGTATGTCTCAAGAATGTGTGCTGCCCTAAAGAAAGTTACCATGATCCTAGAGGCGCATGACCTCCCTGGTGCGACGTACATAGAAAATTTGGCGGTGCACCAAGATTACTGACACTACATGTCTCAAAAAATGCCTGCATCATTAGCTTTTGTCTCAGAAACATTCAACCAATTTGGACTTTTTTGAGTTTGTTAGGTGGTATGTGATTTCTAGGAACTGTCATGAAGCATCTTTGGTGCGATGCATACAGTTTTTGCCTAATGTAAAGCCAATATCAATTTGACGGTGTTCATGCTCAGATAGTTGCCCTTTCCCAGAAAATGATCTTGCATGGTCACATAAACACTAAAATGTAACCATTAGAGCAAACTCCCCTGAGTCCCCTCCTCAGTGAAATGCATTGGCCTTGGGTTTCACCTACTTATTAAAGACTTTGACCCATACATAACTTTGAGTGCAGCAAAGAAAGTTGATTGCCATTTGTATCCCGCAAACTTGTAATATTGTCCTTAGTGATGCAATGTGTTTTTTAAGTATTGTCCCAATGGTAAAACATTGCATGTTTCACGTACATACAGGCGACACTGTAGATATAAACCTAAAGATGTTCTCAAAATTTGTGTCAAGTTTTATGAGCTTCTGTAATTCATATGTATGTACAAATGTGGAATTACCTTCCTATCCAAGACAAATCTACCCAGCCATTTTCAATTAGACCAAGCTTATGCTTGTAGAGTCAAAATTGTTATTGAAGAGATGATAATTATTGTATAAAATTGTAAAAATATGCCCAGTTCTTAGGTTTGGTCTTGAATGGATGTCAGTTCATATTACCCCAAAGGTCACATGAAAATTACAATTTACTTACCCAGTAGGGCTAGATAGGTTGGTTGAATGAAGCTCGACTGTGAAGTAAATCTCTAAGAATAATTTTTAATGCAGGTGCACATGCGCAACTGCAATATACCGATCATTTATTCATGATATAATGGATTTTACGGATTGGGTGATGCACCCTAATATATTTTTGTTATTGAAAATAGGATTTTCTGTTACTCGGGAACCCCTAGTGTTGTGCATTTTAGATTATGTATAGGTTCATACATGTGTTAATTCGAGAAAAAAAAAATGAGATGTAGCTTTTTCTAAGCCCTTTATTTGAAAAATGAGAAAAAAGTATGGGGTGTACATGTCAGGCAATCTAACTCAGCAACATTAAAAACGCACACTTTTAAAAAGGCTCAAAATAGTACTTCCTCTAAACATATCAAGATGAAAAGTTACACACTTCTAGAAGTTGCCATCAGGTACATTCATGAAAAATTTCAAAGCTGTAAGTGCAGTACTTTTTTGTCAAATTAAATCGTCGTGGTAACTGTCGAAAATAAAAGTCACAAAATATCAATTTCCTCTGATCATTAATTTCAACAACTTAACTGTTCTTTCTGCAAACTTTTTTGATAAGCCAAGAAAGTTTATAATTTTCCTTGCTTGATGAGTCAAGGAAAGGGGATATTTGACCCAACCCAAATTAAAGAGAATGAATTTAATAAAAATTAAGTGTCAATGCTGACACGCCCCCTACTGGAGCCTTTTGTCAAAACCTTAAAAAATGATGTTTTATTCAGATTTTTGAGACAATTGAAATGGAATGATTGTCTGTGTGTGTGTTTCTACCCTGTGCATGCATAAAACCCCCATGATTTAACAGTTCTGGTTCACATGCTTTATTTGAAGATGCAAACTCGTAAATTTTTGAGTTTTTAATTCAAAATCTGCTTTATCATTGACTTTTTTTTCAAAAACTTCCGAGGGACCTCTTTTGGAAGTCTTCTGCCTGTTATGTGAAAATTTCATAATATTAATCCCATCCAGTATGCCACAAAACCAATATTTCCAATTGTGCGTTTTGTGTTGAAGTGCAGTTTGTGACTTCCATTTTCGACAGTGACCACGACGATTTAATTTGACACAAAAGTACTGCACTTAGAGATTTTCGTGAATGTACCTGATGGCAACTACTAAGAGTTTGCAAAGTTTCATCTTGATACTTCAAGAGGAAGTACTATTTTAAGCCTCTTTAGAATAGTGCGTTTTTAATGTTGCTGAGTTTATGTACCAATATTTGCTTTGAAACGTTCGGTGGTTATTGCTGCAGGCCTTGCTGCAGACAATCTCTAAATCGTGCCCGATTTTACAATCGGGCATGGATATTTTTCCTATTGGCAAACTATTTCAACTATTGGCAAATTATTTCTCCTTTTGGAAAATCTTACAACTTTGCCTAAAGGAACAATTTGCTACTCTAACTATTGGCAAACTATTTTAACTATTGGCATACTTTGCCAAAAGGAGCAATAAGCTATTCTAACTATTGGCACACTATTGTTCCTATTGGCAAAATTTGCCCAATTCTAAATATCTTTTCGGGGCACTTAGAACATTAGCAAATAGTTAAATTGTGCCCATTCCTGCAATTATCGCCTACTTTTGATGTTAAAATGCGGGGCACAGCAGCGGAAATCACGAAAATGCGGGATTCGGTTTTTTTCTATTTGCGTGACTTCTAGCAAGGATACAGACTTGATGTTTTTACCATTAAATTCGGCTTGAAAATTGCTATTTTTAAATTTTCGAGAATTTTTCCATTATAAATGTGTCATAACCGTTTCAAGATAATCTCTATTAATTGGAATAAGAATATAAACTCTTTGCAAAACTCAAAATTGAGTGATTGACTGATTGAAGAGACCGATATATTCTTGGTTGATGCATCTATCTTTATTACTTGTTTGAAAATGTCTGAATTTTAGAATCCATACAGGCCTCTTCTCATGAACAAGGCCCTGATATGGAGACATTGATTTACAAAAAAGTGTTATAAAATTGAACAAGTGGTATAAACGTTTGACAGGCCAGTTTGATAACTGGTGTGCTATCAACTTAGCTAACCCTCCCACCTATAGGCCTATGGAAAATAAATTAAATAAATAAAGTAAAAAAGAAGAGATTTAATAGCATACATGTATTCCACGTATGACCACCTAGCTCGGATTCTTACTTCAAAGCAGTTCAGGGGAATAATCAAAATTGCAGATTTATTAATTTTAAATTTTATTTTTAACGAATATTTGAACATTTTCCAAGCTACAAACTTGTAATCTAGCTGAATTAACAAGTCTCTCCAAGGCGCATATATTGGTGCAAAAATTTCGTTTCTATCATTATTAGAAGTGCTTCAAATAAAAACCCAGCCCAACTCACTATCTCCTATAAAAAATCTGCAAATTCCGCGATCCCGCATCCCGCAACCGCGTCCCGCAAATCAGAAAAGACATGTGGGCGATATTGCAGGATCGGGCACAGTTTAATTCACTATTTTTGAATGTTCTAAGTGGCCCGAAAAGACATCAAATGAGCGATAATTGCAGAGATGGGCATGGTTTTTTCTTTCCCAATATCTAAATCAAGCCTTTTTTAGTCTTTTGACTATTTGGAGATTGACAATTTGGAGATTGGTTGACGCAGGCCTGACTACAGATTGTCCCCCGTAGAAAATGGGTTTTGTGGATTGGAGGAACTCCTTGATCTTGCCATCTAAATTGCATTTTCTCTTTTGTAAGTCAGATTTTCATTTATGGAGATATCTACAATGATGTGTAGGAGCTTTTCAGATTATGTAAGTGATATTAATGGACAATTTATAACCAAAATAGCAAAAATTATGTTTTCACGATAGTCTCAACAGATGAGATTTGGTTTTTCTCATTTCCCGTATCTAATTAATAAGAAATACAAATCTCAAATACCATAAGGCATTCTTTAAACCTATTTTCACTTGCAAAAATCTGTTTATTTTGTGCTCCATGCCCAAATACTGGTTGTTTCCGAAGCAAGATAGGTTTTGTGAATTTTACGGAGCACCTTGATCTTGCCACCAGAATGTCATTTTCTTTCTTTAAAGTAAAATTTTCTTTTTATGGAGAACATCTACAATGGTGTGCAGCATTATTTTGGGTTATGTGTAGGGTATTAAGAGACATATTTTCTCATTTAAAAGCAAAATTATGCTGCTCTGACAGCCCCAAAAACATTCCAATCCTCTATTTGTAAGAAACGATAAAAGCCATCTATATACCAATTTTTTTTTTCTAAAGTCTGGTATTTGTTGCTCCCAAGTATTTATAAATCAGAAAGTCACAATTATGCCCACATTAACTTTTTGATGTGCGAGTTTTTGGCCAAATCCTGAGGACAAGTATGCCTAATTGTACTTGTATATAATAACCCTAGACATTCAACTGTCAGATTTGACCTGGACTCAAAAAGATTTGCAAAAGGGAACCCTATTTTAGAACATTCCACCTGCATTATGCAACCTGCGGGTTCTGGTTCAGACTTCGAACCTCAGAAAAAAGATTTGTGTATTTTGAAACTCTATTGCTATGGCAGTAGGTTACCTTTGATACTATGCAAATTATATGTGAGATTAAAACTTACAAAAAGGGCTTTCCAATGAGACCAAATTTGTGTCTGTAGTGATAATAAAACATTGCTGTAAGAGCTAAAGAAGTCGCAGAAAAGTTTGGAAATATGGATGTTCCGAGGTTTGACGCTCAATGGCTGTCAACATGGTCATGTGACCCAAAATGTCACATTACCATAAAAATATATAACTTAGCTGGCACTGTGGCACACGCACAGATGCTTGAATGAAGTCTTGATGAGGAGTAAATCCCCAAAAATTAATTTTATAGATTTCAGATCAAATTTTTTCATTTTTAAACTTTGTTGCCATGGCAACCAGTCACTCAAGATACCTGTATCAATAATAAGAAAGACTGAAGCATGCTAAAGGGGCTTTCCAATGAGACCAAGTTTGTTTCCGCATTGTAAATACTGTTGCTGCGGCCAGTTAAAGACGTTGCATAAAATTTGGAAAAAAAATGCATATTTCTGAGGTTCAACCCTCAATGAAGGTCTGCATAGTCACATGACCCAATGGTCACATGACAATAATAATCTATAATTGAACATATACATACTGGGTTGGCTAAATGAAGTCTTGTAATGGAGTAAATCCCTAAAAATTGATTTTTTAGATTTCAGATCAAATTTGTGTTTTTTTAAACATCGTTGTCATGGCAACCAATTACCATGGATACCTGTACAAATTATGTGTGAGATTGAAGCTTACTGAAAGGGCTTTCCAGTGAGACCAGCTCTTTGTCTGTAGTGTCAATATTGTTGCTGCAGCAATTAATGTTGTAGTATAGAATTGTGAAAAAATGTATATTTCTGAGGTTCGACCATGAATGGCAGTCAGCATGGTCATGTGACCCCAAAGGTCACATGACCATTAAAATCTCTAATTGAGGTTGTACATGTCTGGTTGGTTGAATGAAGTCTGGCTGTGGATTAAATACCTAAAAATGCATTTTACTTGTATAAAGCTGAATTAAAAAATACTTTGACTTGGTTGCCATGGTAACCAATTTGTGAAAAATTGCACCACTTTTCTCAACTGCATCCCCCAGTTTCATAATCTACGGAAGATTGCGATTCCAACGATGTATAGATTGTCCATTCCTCTCTCGGGGTGAGCCAACCGCCCAATTTATCTCCTTGGCTCCTGGACTAAAAGGGTGGACAAGGATGAGGATGCTATAGTGTAGTGGTGGATTTTGTACTGGGCTCAGTGTGGCTCTTGGGTACAACTTGTACCCAACAAGCCGGATTGTATGGTTCATACATGTACATCTCATCCCTATATACCCTACCTGTGTGGTCGGCACTATGATGCCCATTCTCATGTATTTGATCCACTTGTATTATGAAATATGAACTGTGATCTGGTTTGGGATGATGCTATCATTGACATGATAACAACATGAAGATGGTATTGTTTGATACCGCCTTAACATTTCCAGCATCCTCTAATAGTTTAGTGAATTCTTTACTATTATGCACAACTAGTTGACTAGTGCATTCAGATCAGTCTGGGAAATAACCGTCACACCAGGACACTTGCAGTTACAGCCGAGTCCTGGCCCTGACAAGATGGTTGAGTGTGTGGGTTGATCAGCTGGGTGTCTGAAGAAAGTCTGATCTCTGTGCAGCGATCCTCACCTCACAGCATCATGACAGTAGCGGGACTTACATGTATTCCGTCCCATGTCACAAAATACCACAAAGTCATCAGGATGTGCTGACAGTTCGCTTATTTCTCTGGAGCCTTGAGCTTGAGAGGGTCATGGGAGGATGAAGACAGTGCTAGGATGAGTGTCCTTTGGGGCTGAGGACATGGAGTGTCATTCATGGCCAGAGCCGCCAAATGGTTATTTCCCTGACTGGTGATTGTACAAATGCCTGATTGACACACTCCATTATTTATAATGTCATTCTTCATCATTTGAAGTTGTCAGAACTTTTTTCATTTTTGAGGAAAATGTTCCTCTGCAGTCTGCACGTCACAAAAATGTCCAAACCAAATTTCATGATTTGTGATATGTCTTACAAGTCCTAATAATATTATGCATTTCAGTTTATTTACTCAAATATTGAGTTTGATTCATCACTATTGGAGGTGTGAATTCGAGAATTTGGAGAGAATCGAAATTTCTGAATAAACGTGAATGTATAAATCTATATTTTCCAAGTCTGCCAATCAGAGAGGCGTTCAATTGCAGTAAAACTGCTCTACTATAACTTATAGTAAACCCACAAATATATCTCACTAATTCAGACAGGATGCCAAGCTAAATCTGTGTGCATTTCAATAGCACCCTATCCATTCATATAGGTGTATATCCCACAATAGGCAGTGTAGTTCTGGCAAAAAACCATGTGATTCAAACCATGTGGTTCATCATTGTGAACCACATGAAAGAAGTCCTGACGTTGCTGTGTAAACAATGGACAGTAAAGTGATGACGTCACAATGTTTTGAGGCTCTGATTGGTCCGTGTGGTTGCTAGGGATATTTTTGGTGCCATTCAAACAAAATAGTGCCATATGAAATCACTCTATTTTTGTGCTGGAGGTTTATTTTTATTGTGGGATATAAATAAAACTTAATGGGAGTGTGGTTCACAGCAATGAACCACACTCATGTCAGGTCTGCTGCAGAATAAACACTCGTCCTTCGGACTCGTGTTGTATTCTTACGCGACCTGACATTCATGAAGTTCATTGCTGTGAACCACACTCCCATTAAGTTTTATCATATAACAGGTCCTGCACTATTGGCAATACAGTGTATCTGGTGATTGGTCGTGACACCTAATGGCAGTTGGATGATATATGTCACAGAAGCTGATACTGCCTATTTGGGGGGTCTCTGGTCATGTATGTCTCAGTATAATGTTCATGTACGTGAACACCATGTGCTATTTTGTGATGATGAGAGAAATGGTAAAGTTCCCCTAATTTCTAACGATTTCTGTAAATATAGGCCTCTGCGATATTTATCTAACAGAGTAGATATAGATATAATTTCCTTATAATTAATGGATGGATGTTTGGGGCTTTACGTCCTGTATTTATGCACTTGGTAGGCTAATTAGGACAGGAGGAGGACACAGCAATGAGATGAAGGATGATTGAAACAGCTGTCCAACATAGGCCCGGGCGACCTGGCAAGAGCTGGATTCGAACGCTGGACCCGGCGATTGGCAGTCCAATTGATAAATTCTGGTTTATGCCCACTAGTTGATGATTAAAATTTATCTATATCGTCTGATTTTATCGAAAATATAGCTCAACATCTCAATGCAACTATTGTAGTATTGTTTGCTGTAAACACTAATAAAAACACCAATAAGTCAAAACATAGGCCCTAGTCATTGGCTGCAGTGGACACCCCTGTTTGACAACATGGAAAAGAAAAACAAACAGGGTGACTATTTGATATGAGCCTTGACCTTTGGCCTGTATATTTAACCCCCAGATAAAGGACCCACCCAAGGGTATATATGTGATTAGTTTACCCTATTCCAAATCACGTAGGTATTGATTTTTCTGTGATAGTTGTCTGTTGGTAGGAAAGCCATTACTTGATTAGGGAATATGTGATATCCATCTGTTGTCATTTCTGAACTTGGTGGACATCCATGAAAGTGCTTGGTTGGAAGGAGAACTCTCCATAACATATCAAAAATATTTTATAACCTAGGTCCATGGACTCTTTGCCTATAACCTGATAACATGGCCATGATGTCATCTCTGATGGGGGTCTTGTAGTTGTGTGCTTGGTTGCCAATCGCTGGGTCCGGGGTTCGAATCCAATTCTTTGCCGGGTCACCTTGGCCTATGTTGGTGATTATTGGATGGCTTTTTCAATCATCCTTTGCCTCATTGCCGTGTCCTCCCCCTGTCTTTACTAGCCTACAAATTGCATAAATACAGGACGTAAAGCCGCAATCACCCATCAATTAATCCATTCATATGACAGTTCAATGACTTCATCTCCGATCTTGAAAGAGTTGGTTGTTTTATCAGTATTTGTTGGTGTCATTATTATTATCAAATTATAGTTAGTTAAATTACCAAAAATGTTTTTGTTTTTTTCTTGCTTCTTCATTTTGTATAATGAATTAAAGTTTTAGACTTTTAAATGAAATGGAAGTTATAATCTTGGGGTAAATCCAACAATCGAGGATGTTACATGGTTGGTTTATTATGAATTCACAATTTGACTATGCATGTACCTCCATGGAAAATATGATACTTAGCTACAGGGAGCTACACTGCGCCCCACTGTTTTTACCCTGTAATCCCACAACTATGTTGAACAAGGGCAAAAAAGTGACACTGGTATTATGGACTATCTTGGCTGCCAGCCAAATCTGTAAAATTGTTCAGGACTATTTAGACTGTTTAGTCATTATACTGTCGTTTTCTATTTTCAATGATATTACCACATTTTGCCACTGTTTCGAAGAGATTTTTGGCTGAGTTGGTTTGGTGAATTATTGGAGAACTAGAATTACCCAGTGATAAATGAATTAAGGAGGAGGCAGGGGTGCAATTTGAATGACAGGCGTAAAAGCGCTTGGCAATCTTTTGGCAATCTTTTCAGGGGGCAGTTTATAAAAGGGTCAATGGAATTGTCTGGCCAAATGTTGCAAATCTTTTATTGGAGAATGATGGAATAGGAGAGGATAGGATAGGATGCAAAGAGTATTGGACAGGAGAAAAATCCACATCATGGGATGGGCCATACAATGTTTTATTTTGTGAAATAGCAATGCAAAGCCACAATCAAAACTGCTGTGGTGCTTGTCCTTCGTCAAGTTACTGTGCTATTTCAATTTTCAGTTTGTTACATTTGCTCGATATATTTCTATTCTCAAAGTAGATCTCAATTATGGCATATAAATGATGTACACCTATTTATACTGGGATATATATTGAAATTGAGCAAATTATGTTATTGGATATGACCATGGCTTTCATATAAAAGGGGAGAGTGGGGCTAGTTGAACCAGTGTCCCGGTTGAACCACCACCGCCTTTCAAGTTGATTGCAAGATTATTTTTTATTGTATACCAACTTACCTTTATTTCCTATAATGTTGGGAAACTTTTGATATTTTTGGTTTGTTTCGGTTAATTTCCAACCTTTGGATCCAAGTTTCCGTTGTGATTTTTGGTCAAACAGAAATCCATTTAAAAAACACATGGCCTACAACTCATTTTTTTGGTCTGCGGTAGAGGGCCATGACCCTGTGCGCAACCTGTAATTAGGCCAGACAAGCCCGGAATGCTGGGTGACGTACACATTTTTTCAATGCGAACAGATCAACATTTGCTGATCATTTTGTCGTCTAATGGTTGAAATGACAAAAAACTGAATCCAAATTATTTGGTTGAACCAATTAAATTTTTTGTTTTTCACTAGTGAATCTCCCTGAAAAGGAGATTGATGCGACTGAAGTTACCAAAAGAAAATTGGTTCTGCTAGCAGCTGGCCCCAGTGGACCCACTCTCTCTATGTCCTATACATAAAGATCAGTATATATATTTGAATTGGTATTTAAAGTTTTGGTTGAAGAGCCGGGGAAAAGTGGGGGCATTTTGAAAATTAGGATTGGTCTGTACGTTTGAAATTTGTTTGTCATTTGACAAATGTTAAATTAGACGGATCATAGCTGATGTACAAGCCTTTTTTCAGGAATTTTGTTTACATTGTTTGTAACACTGTGTATTGCTCAATTTACATAAAAGCCCAAGTGCTCATGACCTTTGACAGGTCACATCAGATAAATTTGCATGACGTGTGTCGAACTTGCGCTATGCTAATTAATATCGCATGTGCATGCTCACCAAATATGGCAATTTATTAGTATCGTCTGCTCATTCAGGTAAAAATGATAATGATTTGTAACTTAGACAGAAATGTTGTTTGTATAAAAACATATTTGACATTCCCTTCAAAATGTTTATGTGTGATTGAACAACGGTCAATACGTTTAATTGCATTTGATGTGTTCAAAATACTGCATACCTGGTATTTTTATTGGGAGTGATAAAATTACTTCTTCTTCTTTTCAAATATTGATAACTAGATATACCCATTGAGGGACATTTTTAGGGGGAATGGAGCGTTCCTCCCTCCCAACCCCCCACTATATTTGAAAATGAAGAGGTAGATTCCCAGTGATGGCACTGGAACTATTGACAGGGAAATGATGAAAATCTGCAGTTTGTCTGAAAGCATGTGCTTTGAGTGAAATAGTAGAGAAATATGTGAGCAGGGAAAAGATGTGAATGGATTTCAGGAAGTATTGGTGATGAAAAAGAGTTAGTGACATTTTGGGACATTGTTAAATCCTACTGAGGAGTTGTATGCAGTGAGTCCTCTGCTGTGAGATTGTGCTTGAACATGAACCTGGCCAAAGTGAAAAATGCATTGGTGATTGGATTCTGCTATGCAGATTACACGTGAGAGATAGCGCGTAGGAGCTTGGATAATAGCTGAGACATGTACATACGTTTAGGGCTTGGAAAGAGCTTTAAAATGAGGGTAAGATAACGGAGATACGATGAGTAGAAGTGGGTCAGCCAGTGTACAGGCATGGGAAGCAGCTGACACTGGAGTGTGTGGATGGTTTTGGCGGGAGAGAGACGGTGGCGCCAGCCTCTGGCATGAGCAGTCAGTGAACTACAGTGGAGATTCATGCAATCCTGGTGGGGAACAACAGTAGAGGCAGAAAACGTAAATAAGGGAGCTGTTTCACTGTTATTTGCTGTTATCAGAAGGACAGGATAGATCAATAAGGATAGGTGGATAGTTTAGGTGAGTGGCATCGCTAGGGGAGGAGTTTTTAGCTGTTGCAGGTGTGAGCATGTCACCTATGATTTTTGTATCTTGTACCCGGCAGGGATTATACCCGGCAGGGATTGAACAAAGTAGCAGTCCTAGGCAATGGGGCAGGAGAAAAGTTCCATGTTTACACGAATAGATTACATGTAGATAGATAGATAGATAGATAGATAGATAGATAGATAGATAGATAGATAGATAGGTAGATAGATAGATAGATAGACAGACAGATTAATTGATTGATTGATTGATTGATTGATTGATTGATTGATTGACTGACTGTCTAGCTCGATGAATTGATAGATAAAACCAAGAAAAGAAAAAGGAATGGATTTTGAAGATAAAGTATGAAAAGTTTAGACAGAAAATCATTGTTGAAAGAACGATATAAAGAATACATTTGTACATTGTGAAATTACAATTTTCTCCTTGTGATAGGACTACCGCAGTCATAGAGTAAGCAGGGGGGAACAAGATACGAGACAAATTGTCACCTGTCAACTTGACCATAAGAGATGAGAAATAGCTGTCACTAGTTTGCAGTTTCTCACCAAGATATCTCACTTTGTTTTGTGAAACTCATGAAATTTCTTTTCACAATTCAGGTGGACATTGATTACCTGTGTCATATAAATATCACATTGTGGTTACCATACAGACTCTGATAGTGTTAATGTTAGGAATTTTCAATTTTCACTGATGTGGTTTGATTGATACAAAAATTAAATTTCGGAGACAGATTAATTAGCACTCAGTGATTGTGGTAAATTTCTTCAAAGATGTCCTTCCTTCCTTCCTTCATTCCTTCCTTCCTCACTTTTTTACTTAGAACTTCCTTCATCCTTTTCTTCATTCCTCATTTCTGCATTGTCTCGGCTTACAAAAATTTGGTTCTGATGCGGTTATTCTATAGTCAATGACAGATAGTTACATAAATCAAACTCATTTATGAAAATCATATTAATTTCTTGATTGGTTTGATTCGGTCTTTTGAGCATGTCAGACCACATTTACTGAAGGTGTAAAAAATGTGGTGCAAAAGAAAGAAGTAATAAAATGATCAAATTTGAATCTCTTAATTGTAAATAGGTCTGACAATTCATAATTGAAAATTAATTAATGTTTTTCTGCATTTTACATACATCATATCAATTTATGTATGATGAGAATAGTTATCAGTACAATAATTGGTTACAGCTCAATGAAAATTTATGCTTTTGAAATAATTGCAACAATTCAGAAATATTTTATTGTCAAACTTGGACATATCATCAGAATGATCATTTACAATAGCTCATTGTCACATTGTGAATCTAGAAACGTTTTCTTATTCGCTGTATACATAGAGCATTAGGCCTACCCTGGATAATTGTGGATCTCCGGACATGTGAGATCACGCTCACATTTTGAGATCACACTGAGAGGTCACCTTCATATTTTGATAGCCTGTCATGACCTGCTTCGGGTGGGCTAGTCGTTCTTAACCCCAGGTGATTAGAGTGGGGTAAATATGGAATGGCATGTCTTCTTTGGTATTCTTTTTGTTGATGTAAAGTCTGATTTTGTCTAGGTGGCGTGGTGGTATTAGATGTTGTAGTACTAGCCACCTGGTGTTCATCTCTGATAATAAATACTTGAGTTCGCAAAGGACCATATATGGCGTGACCCAGATGCACGAGAGCGAGGCATTGACCCAGTTGTGAGTAAACAAACCAGCAGCATGTGAAGAAAAGATGCAAAAACCAGTGACTTGCGGCAGTAAAATGGCTCTGCTGACCTTAATATTCATCCGATTTACAAAAGAAAAAAAGTGACATGGAGGAAACAATATTCCCCATCATCTGGCCTAATAAAATTTGTTGTTACTACAAAAGCTTTTGCGAATGCAGCGAGTGAACTTTGATAAAGCATTGTTTTACTTCTGTAAAAGACTCACTGCTCTGAAATGATTGAAGTTAAAAATATTGTTTTGATATCAAAAGATGCCTATATTAAAGCACAACTTTATTTCAACATTTCGTACTCCTAACTGTATTTGTCTCTTCAAGACTGAGCATTAAGTCACCAAAAAATGCAGATTTTTGAGATTTTTTTAGATTTTCTTGTTTTCGGAGGTAAAAAGTCTGCTATGAAGTTTCAGATAAAAATATAAAATCTCATCTACCATCAAGGGCTATACTTCCCCTTTCTAAAACTGTAAAAATTATTTTTGGGAGTTCAATAGTTGTTGTTAAATGATGAGATACTTTCAGCATGCACAAAGTGAGTTATGACGTCAGAATGCCAATTTTCAACATTTTTGGGAAATTCTTGTTTCGGAGGTAAAAAGTCTGCTATGAAGTTTCAGATAAAAATATAAAATCTCATCTACCATCAAGGGCTATACTTCCCCTATTTAAAACAGTAAAAATTATTTTTGGGAGTTCAATAGTTGTTGTTAAATGATGAGATACTTTCAGCATGCACAAAGTGAGTTATGACGTCAGAATGCCAATTTTCAACATTTTATGGAAATTCTTGTTTCGGAGGTAAAAAGTCTGCTATGAAGTTTCAGATAAAAATATAAAATCTCATCTACCATCAAGGGCTATACTTCCCCTATCTAAAACTAAAAATTATTTTTGGGAGTTCAATAGTTGTTGTTAAATGATGAGATACTTTCAGCATGCACAAAGTGAGTTATGACGTCAGAATGCATATTTTCAACATTTTTGAGAAATTCTTGTTTTCAGAGGTTCAAAGTCTGCTATGAAGTTGGAGAAAAAAAATCAAATCAAATCCATCCTCGCAGATTCTTAAAATGTAAAAAATATTTTTGACTGTCCAATAGTTGCTATATGATTCAACATGCACAAATTGAGTTTACTAGGACGTTAGAAGGTAAGCTTTTCTTGCAAGTTGCACACCACCTAGCTTATGCAATTCAGTTTTTGTGGAACCTCATGGTGAATATATAAGCCTTAGCTCTATATATAGTGTTCATTACACTTCAGTCTTCTTGGGTAAAAGGCACACCTAATGTAATATATATATATCTCAGTATTCTGCGTGCCATCTTAGCTACTCAGTCACGTAAAGAATGAAATTACGCTCTGCATTGCCATAAAGGATGCTGCGTCATACTATGATACTGTCTATCCAACTCAGTATCTGTCTGTCTATCTATATGGATCCTGTGATGCATGGTACATGTAGGCCGACCTAAATATACCTACACAAACATCTTTAAACCAATGTATTGAGGTGACTTCTTGCTTTAGAAATTTTATAAAAAGTGAGAGCACTTGGCATTTATCTTGGGAAACTTGTTGAATGCTTGGAATCCTTATTGTAAGGCCGATTTATCGAGAAATAACACGAAACTTTACATGAACCCACATCATATGAATGCGGAAACTTCAGCCCTTGACATCATGCACTTCGAACAAACTTTTCAGCAGAATTAATTGTCCTTAAAAAGTTATGTCAACATGCAGGAAGTTATCTTTCAGAAATATTGACCAGTAGCCTACCAGTTTGAAGTACTGCTTCTAATATTAACACATATATGCAGTGCTATCAAATTAGGAGGAGGAGTAGATAGGAGTAGGAGATAGGAGCAAGAGGAGGAGGAGATGGGAGGAAGATGAGACAAGCGGATAGGAGGAGGAGATGGGAAGAGGAAATGGGAGGAGGAAGAGACAAGAGGAGGAGGACATAGGAGGAGGAAATAGGAAAGATAGGAAATGAGAGCAAGAGGAGACAGGGTGGGATGAGATGGGAGGAAGAGGAGACAGGGGTGGCAGCTAGGAGAATGAGAAAGAGGAGGCAGAAGGAGGAGATGGGAGGATTGGAGTAGGAGGTGGGAGAGGGAGCAGAGGATAGGAGAAGGAGGAGATATGAGGAGGAGGGGATAGGAGGAGGAATGAGAGAAAGAGGTCACAGGGGGAGGTGGAGATAAGAGTAGATGAGAGCAAGTGGAGGATGAGATGGTAGGAAGAGGAGACAGGAGTGGCAGGAGACTGAGAAAGAGGAGACAGAAGGAGAAGATGGAAAAAGGAGGAGACAAAGAGGAGATGGACAAAGGAGGAGATGGGAGAATGGGAGTAGGAGGTGGGAGAGGAGATAGTAGGAGGAGGAGATAGTAGGAGGAGGAGATAGGAGGAGGAGGAGGGGATATGAGTAGGAGGAGATATGAGGAGGAGGGGATGGGAGGAGGAAATGAGAGAAAGAGGACACAGGGGGAGGAGGAGATAAGAGGAGATGAGAGCAAGCGGAGACAGGGGGAGGATGAAATGGGAGGAAGAGGAGACAGGATTGGCAGGAGACTGAGAAAGCGGAGGCAGAAGGAGGAGATGGAAAAAGGAGGAGATGGAAAAAGGAGGAGACAAGGAGGAGATGGGAGGATCAGAGTAGGAGGTGGGAGAGGAGATGGTAGGAAGAGGAGATTGGAGGAGGAGCAGGAGATAGGAGTAGGAGAAGATATGAGGAGGAGGGGATAGGAGGAGGAGAGGAGAAGTTTAAAGGAGAAAGGAGGAGGATATGAGATGAGAGGAAGAGGAGACAGGAGTTGCAGGAGGCTGAAAAGGAAATGGGGGAAGGAGGAGACAAGAGGATTTGAGAGGATGGGTGAAGACGGGAGGAGGAGGAGGAGGAGGAGGAGGAGGAGACGACAGGAACAAGGGGAGATATGAGAAGCAGGAGACTGAGAAAGGGCAGACAGGAGGAGGTAATTTGAGAAGGAGAAGAGAGATGGGAGGAGGAGAGAAGATGAGAGGAGATGAAGGAGATGAAGGAGATGAAGGAGATGAGAGGAGATGAGAGGGGATGAGAGGAGATGAGAGGAGATGAAGGAGATGAGAGGAGATGAGAGGGGATGAGAGGAGATGAGAGGAGATGAGAGGAGATGAAAGGAGATGAGAGGCAATGAGAGGAGATGAGAATGGAATGGGTGGGAGTAGTCGACCGAAGAAAGTAATGGGAGATAGGAGAAGGAGGAGACTGAGAATGAGGAGACAGGAGATAACGAGATGGAGAGGAGGAAATGGAAGGAGATGAGTGACGGAGAGAAGATGGGAGGAATAGGAAATATGAGGAGGAGACTGGAGTAGGAGGAGACTAGGTGGAGGAAATGGGATGAGCAGATTGGACATAGGAGAAGAAGGAGGAGACTGAGAAGGAGTAGGTGGCAGAAGGAGTAGAGAGGAGAAGGAGGAGAGAGGAGAAGGAGGGGACTGGAGAAGGAGGAGGAGATGGGAGAAAGACATGGGAGGAAGATATGGGGAAGGACGAGATGAGAGAAGGAGGAGGAGACGGGAGAATGAGGAGATGGGAGGAGAAGATTGGATGAGGAGATGGATGATAGGAGGAGACTGAGAAGGAGGAGTCTGAGAAGAGACTGAGAAGAAGGAGTCTGAGAAGAAGGAGTCTGAGAAGAGGCTGGGAAGGAGGAGATGGGAGAAGGTGACAGGTCTGACAGGAGAAAGAGAAGGAGAGGACAGAAGAATGAGGAGATAGGATGAGGAGATGGAGAGGAGATCGGAGGAAGAGATGGGAGAAGAAGGAGATGAGAGAAGGAAGATGAGATGGGACGACGAGGAGAAAGAGAAGGAGGACATTTGAGAAGGAGGAGATGGGAGATGGAGGAGATGGGAGATGGGGGAGATGGGAAAACCAACTATAGAAGGAGGTGTAATTAAGGTTGGCAGGAGGAGGTAAGAGCCAGGCAAGCTTAGACAGCGAGGGATTGTCAAGATTAATAAGAGGGACAATCATAAGATCACAAGGAGGCAGAGGGAGGAAGCAGGCAGATGAGGATGAGGGAAGGGGCAGAGAGAAGGGGCAGAGGAAAGAGGCAGACGGAGGATCGAGGCAGAAGGACGAGACACACAGAGGAGGTAGAGGATGGAGACAGAGAGTGGAGGCAGAGAGAGAAGCAGGGATAGGTGGCAGAGGTAGGCGGCAGATGGAGGAGATAGATGAAGGAGGCAGAGGGAAGAGACGAATGGACAAGGAAGTGGGAAGAAGCAAAGGGTGGAGATAGAGGGATGAGGCAGAGAGGATCGGCCCCGAGGTAGATTGAGGAAGCAGAAAGAGGATGTTGAAGGACTAGGCAGGTTTAGAAGGCAAGCAGAAGAAGCAGAGGGGAGGTGGAAGAGGCAGAGGGTGGAGGCAGAGGGTGGAGGCAGAGGGTGGAGGCAGAGGGTGGAAGCAGAGGATGGAAGCAGAGGATGGAGGCTGATGTTGGATTTAGAGGAGGAGACAGAGGCAGGATCAAGGCAAATGGAGGAGACAAAGGGAGGAGGCAATGCCTTGCTTTGATTGTTGAATGTAAGGGTTTGCTCTCATCCAGCCTATGTTTTTTTTTCTAAAGCGCAAATTTATCGTAGTATCAAGACTTCGTAGAGATTTGCCAAAATACAGGCATAGCAATACTTTTGACTGATGATCCAGCTGGAGAACATAGTAATGTAATGTAATGATGCTAGGCCTACAACTGGTAATGTTCCTGCATGCGGTCCATGAAATTTCGGGCAGCTTCAGAGCAACGCTCACAGGCAGAGATGAAGGGAACATCAATTACCCAAGGTTCCTATGCCCTTGTATTTCTCGATTACCATCTGATGAGAAGACTGGGAGTCTGGTAAATACCCTATTAATTCAGATATGTCCAGGGTCTTTCACTTATCCCAGCATAGAGTACCGGATACAACCCACCTCTATTTATTGTCCTATTAAAATGAGTTTCCGGGGGGGGATTTCATTCTAATCAGGAACTATTGGGACTCTTCAGGATTATTTTTTACATTTGCAGAATCTGCACGAAAAGCTGTTGGTGGTAGATGAGGTTTAAATTTTTTTCTGAAACTTTTAATCTCTAAAAAGAAGAATGTCTAAAAACATTTTTGAAAATTGGCATTTCAACATGTATCATAACTCACTTTATGCATGTTGACACATCATAATTCAGAAACTATTGGACTCCGAAAAATAATTTTTACATTTTTAAAAAGTGCAAGTTTAGCCCTTGATGGTAGATGAGATTTTATATTTTTTCTGAAACTTCATAGCAGACTTTTTACCTCTGAAAACACAAATTTCACAAAAATGTTGAAAATTTGCATTCTGACGTCATAACTCGCTTTGTGCATGCTGAAAGTATCTCATCATTTATCAACAACTATTGAACTCCCAAAAATAATTTTTACAGTTTTAGAAAGAGGAAGTATAGCCCTAGATGGTAGATGAGATTTTATATTTTTATCTGAAACTTCATAGCAGACTTTTTACCTCCGAAACAAGAATTTCCATAAAATGTTGAAAATTGGCATTCTGACGTCACAACTCACTTTGTGCATGCTGAAAGTATCTCATAATTTATCCGCAACTATTGAACTCCCAAAAATAATTTTTACTGTGTTAGATAGGGGAAGTATAGCCCTTGATGGTAGATGAGATTTTATATTTTTATCTGAAACTTCATAGCAGACTTTTTACCTCCGAAACAAGAATTTCCATAAAATGTTGAAAATTGGCATTCTGACGTCATAACTCACTTTGTGCATGCTGAAAGTATCTCATAATTTATCAACAACTATTGAACTCCCAAAAATAATTTTTACAGTGTTAGATAGGGGAAGTATAGCCCTTGATGGTAGATGAGATTTTATATTTTTATCTGAAACTTCATAGCAGACTTTTTAACTCTGAAAACAAGAATTTCCCAAAAATGATGAAAATTGGCATTCTGACGTCATAACTCGCATTGTGCATGTTGAAAGTATCTCATCATTTATCAACAACTATTGAACTCCCAAAAATAATTTTTACTGTTTTAGATAGGGGAAGTATAGCCCTTGATGGTAGATGAGATTTTATATTTTTTTCTGAAACTTCATAGCAGACTTTTTTCCTCCGAAATCAAGAATTTCCAAAAAAATCTATGCTAAATCAAAGTTGGCTCGCTATATGCATGAAATCATCTATAGTAAAAATAATTTTGGTAAGCCTAAGTGCTGAGGAATATTATTTGCTCCACAATGCTTTTTTTATTTTGTAAATCGGATGTATATTAAGGTCAGGAGAGCCGATTTTGTGCGACAAGTCACTGATTTTCCCACCTTTTTGCATGGCCTGCTGCTGGCGTTTACTCACAATTGGGTCAAATTCAGAGTGAGGCTGTCACTGCGAACTCAAGTATAGAAGGTTTGTGGAACTGAATCTGGGAAATTCTAGCCTCAGGGTGAAAGTGATGACAAATTTTTTAATGCCTGCTTTTTGGATCCACGTTTGAACAAATGAATAGTTTCATATTCCTGTACCTGGTAAATAAAAAAGTTTAATATGTTAAATAAAGTTGGTCAATAAGCACTTTGCCGGGTTTCCCCGGTCTCCACAATTGAAATGGATCCTTGCAATTCCTTGGGAATTCAAAGATCTTGAATCAGAAACACTTGGGGTTCATCATTTCTTTTTTCAAGTTTTCGGAGACTACAGATGGACATGGTCTGGAGGAAAATTTCAAGAAATTTCCCAGAGAAAATTTTTTTACTGGACTTAACTTTCTGTTGGTTCCACACTGAACTCGCTATTTTCGCAATTCTTTTCAGATCGTTCGAACGAATCGGAGGAACGGATTCTTCTTGCTGAGAGCAGAGAACTACAGCTCAACAAATATGTCCAAGAACTTGTTCAGATGCCTGCCAAGGTAATAATGGAAAAAAAATGCTTTAAGATTACATTTCACTAATAGATCATGACATTGTATGTGACTACATGTAGGATAATATAAGAGTAATCCCAAAAATAAGGGAGTAATTATTAGATATCGCAAGGGAGCTTGCCTTTTAGAAAAAACATTTTTTGAGTTTTGTTGAAATTAATAATCTATCCGTTCCAGGTAGTCTTGGAACAACTATTTAGAACTATTGGTTTGATATTTTAATACTGTATTGTTTCATTTAGAAAGGCGTGTCTCAAATGTTCTCTCGAAATAATTGATTTCATATCGTGAAATCCCAATTAAAAGCTCCCCAAAGAGTGCAATTCTGTCACTGAATCCAGAATCAAAACTTTTTAAAAGTAATTTTTTCTAGTAGCTCAAAAACAATGTATTTTTTATCCATAATCCTTGAACTTTTATTCAAAGGTTACACTCAATCGAAAGCTCCTGATTTATTTGATTCTGAACTCTTGATTCCAGGTATCGGCTAGTCCTGCAGTCTTAACGTTCTTCGAGTCAAGAACGAGCGACCCAAAACCGTACATGCCGGAACAGAAGGCTCGGTCGGGAATGAAGATTACTGATCAGTACATCATTTGTTGGCTGTGATTATGAACTGTATGATCTGCTGGTCTAGATCTGTTTGATATTAATGATAATTGAAGTGTTATATATTGAAAACAGTTGGCAATAAGACATGATACTGTTGATACAGTTATATTTACGAACAATATTAATATGAAAGATGTATCTAACAATGCAAAAGAGTGTTTGACAGATTTACAATTGGTCATTTTTGCAACCAGTTAGAAATATCCAGACACTCTAAATATTAAATTTTTTAAAGAGTAGTACCAGTACAATATGATCCAATGTGACTTGAGAAACAACTATTTTCAGACAATATTTTGAAAGTTTGATACTTTTACAACACTATAATGGAATATGTTTATTTCACATTGAATATCAAAGACAAAATATTTTTCCACGGTACCTATACATGCGCTAATTTTTTACATGAAAATCATACAAAACATCATTGTGGAAAAACGATTTTGAAGTGCAATATGTCATGTTGGATAATATTTTTGAATAAGGAAGCATATTTTTATAGCAACCTCAATAATGAACTGCAAAATCGGATTACCAGATATTTTTGCTAAAGAAAGAAAGCAAGAAAAAGACAACTGCTAAATGTAATGCTATTGCGTATTGTTTGAAATAAATTTCCATGACATGCATAACAACATTATTTAGTGATAAAAGTGCCAAGCATAGCCAGCTGATGACTACCTAGTTATTACCACCATTTATCAATTTACCACCAAATTATTCAAACACTAATTGCCTGTATGTAATGCTCTTTTTTACACTACCTTCACATGATACCTGCCAATTTCATCTATTCCTGTCTTCCACGAAAAAATATATAAATTATATTTGCAAGGAAAACCAGCGTGCTACCAATTAAAAATGTATTTTTGTGATCATAATGATAGATCATTGAAGTGAAAATTGAACCATCAATTTGAATAGATAAGTTATATTAGCAAAGCAAACCACATAAAAAAATATTTCAGTTATCATGATTAAAATTAAGATAGAAAGGAAATTTCAAATTTGACACATCAATTTGTAATATTTTGAATATTCATTAGTTGAATGCTGAATGTTGCTGCAGAGATTAGTGATAAGGATACTTAAGACTTAGATATACTGAAGATTTGTACATTAATTATTTTTTGTTTTGTAATTATGTATGTTGTGTCTTTTCTTTGAATAAGGGAAAGTTCTCATTGGCTTGACAAACGTGCTTGTAATATTTCGTGTTGATAAATATATCAAATTTGTCAATACTGTCAATTTGTTATGAAAAGCTAATTAATTGTGTTTATTGGCGAATTAAACATTGAAAGAATATCTGTGATGGAAACTGATGTTGACAACTTTGAACTGTACATTTTCCGAAATTCTGATTGGTCGCTAAACAAAATGTTAAATGATTGTAAATTTTGTGGACACATTTTGAGAAAAATAATAAAAGTAATGTTAGCAGGTGTCTGTGCAACTAATATAAACACTTTGTGTAAAATGATACTCAAATCAGAAATATGTGTGGATTATCGTAACTGTTTGAAATTTCTTGGATCAAATTTCAATATTAATTGACCATAAATTACAACTTTCAAGGCAGTTTCATTGTAAAATATCTCTGCTTTCCACAAAAGTTTGCGCAGACTCCTGCTGACATAACTTATGTCTGTTTAATTCAAACCCTTTTATTCAAAGTGTAGTTTGATTGCACTTATCAGAGGCATTGTAAATGTATATTTAGTTCTGCTGAATTTTAAAATTTTGACAATCAAATAATGTTGCCAATACTTTATTTTGTACTCTTTTGCTGACGCAAGTTTCTTGTTTATTAAATGTAATAATATGTTTCCCCATGACAGTTTCCTTTAATTTTAAGGAAAACAGCAATCAGTTTTTTTGTATTGATGATATTTGATAAACCCTGTCTTTTAAACATATTTTGTCTTTCATTGACATTTTCATTGGATGACTTCACCAAATCATTGGTGTGTAATACATCTTGGCTTATAAAAGATCAGTATTTTCCTTCCCGTCGCTACTAAATCTAATTAGGCCTAAAACAACTAGGGCCTATTTATTTATCTTATCGAGAATTAACTCAATATTATACGTTTTGTGTTGCCTTATTCCTATTGAAATGTATTGATATTTGACAATTGTATATATTATATATAATTCTGTGTTTGCCAAAAGTTTGTACAGTTTATTTGCTTCTGTTTGTATAAGTTTGTATGAGCTTTGAATGGCCATAATTATGATTACAGTAACTGTTGCTGTAATTATTGACTTTGTTGAAATACTGAAAAGCTGAAAAGTATGCTTTATCCAAGAATGCCAATCATAAAATGATGAGTGATATCTTACATTTTAAGTATTTCTATAATACATGTTTTGACGTATTATACATTTATAATACTGCTATTTTTGTTTAAAATATGATATTATTATATGAAAATTTTGATGATGACCAGATGGTGTTAATTCTAACTTTGAGACTTATAAGCTGTATTAATTTTAATACTCAGTAACTTCCAAGTTCATGATGTACAGTTGTTGAAGGCGTACAATTCATCTCTACCATACATGTACACACTTCTGTGTGTGAGAAATCTTGAAATTATTTGTTTCATTTTCTTACTGGAATTTCTACAGATACAAGGCAATTTGTTATGTAGCCTTTTAGCTTCCTCTGATTCCGAGTGATTCGTCCTTTTAAAAATGATCATGAGGCAATTCGAGGAAGGTCAGATACTACGTAGCAAGTGGTCAAAGCAACTCATACTAAAAGAAATTGCAGTAAGAGTTAAGAGTTCATTAAAAGGTTTCCTGTTGGTTATTTTGACAATTGAAAGAAAGTTAAGAAGTCACTAAATGTATAGTTCATTTGGTGGTGAAAAGATATAGAAAATTGTGAAAACGTAAAAATTAAACAAATTTCCATCGCGGATGTTAAAAACAATTTACACCAAATTTTACAACATCACATTATAATAGTGTATCAAAGCCTGTCTTTATGTATTTATTTGTATATATATATATACCTAAATTCTGTTTTGCCCCTGCAAATGTTTTGCTTTGCACGTGGTTAGAGATGTAATAAAGCAAACTTTCATATTAATTTTTGTTGTTTTAATATATTTTTTTGGTCACTGCTGAATTTTAGTAGAAAGCTTAATCAGTCCAAACTTCTTATGCAAAATATTGTTTTAAAAAATATAGTAGGACTCCCACTTGAAGACAAATATCAAATTAAGGTCACTTGTTAATTTATCATATTTATGAGAAGGCATACATGTAAGGTGTTTAGTCTATGTCCTGTTTTTTTATTAATTACACAAAATTTGTAGTAGTGCCAGATATGTTGAAGTTGTTATTTTCGAACACTACCTTTTTGTGCTGAACCTTGTTAGTGCTTGTCAGGATCACACGTAGAAATTTTGAAACAAGTAAGTTTTTGGAAAATATGTTTTATTGCATCCTGGGTAGTGCATATCACAAAATAATCTCTTGCAGAAGCAGTCTCTCACAACATAACTAAGGTCAAACAGTGGTGTAACTGGGGGTCATGAGTGGCAGGGGGCCACAAAATTTTCTAGGGGAGCACCCGCTGTACTTATTGTATGTTTTGACTTGAGTCACATTTTTCATAAAGGGGCACATATCCACCTTACATTTGCAGATTCAAAACAGCAACCAAGTGGCAAAAAGATAATAAGTTAGAGAACTTTAGTGTCAGTGTCACCGAACAACATCCAGGAATTTTACTTTCGAAGGTCTCCACTCACTTATTCACCAGCACAAGAAATATGAAATCTGTTTTGGATCAACCATCTGGCGTTAGAACCCATGCTGGCAGCCTGTCACGGACCTTTAATTATCCCCCATGCTATGCTATGGGGGATTTTACTTTAAGTCTCCATGCATGGCGTCCATCAAATATCTCAAACACCACACAATGTACAATGCTCATCCTTTCCCAACATTCAAAGACCCCCCTAAACTTGTCAAATCTGACCATAAATCAATAAATATCATAACCATTTCCGCATCCCAAATACTTTTTGCTGTGCCTTTGGCCTGCAGCCATGTTATTTTTAAAAGCGAACTCCACCCCCAGGTGTCTCCACCTCCTAACATGTATGCAAAAGTGTGCCCCTGGTGGAAATATTTGGCATAACTAAAATTGGAATTCTGGTGGGTAGTGGTAGATGTGTAGGGCATGGGGGATATGGAGGCAGTACACCTGCTCTTGTTATAGGAGTACAAGTACTGTAATTGCAGGGCAAATCCGTAAAGTCGGACGTACAGATCAGACACTTTAACAGCTTGTGTAGCCCTGCCACTACACCTTAGCTATTTCACTGTCAAATAAGTATGTGGCACTGTGCCACTGGTAGGGCTTTCAAACGAGCCATCAATCAATGTTAAAGTGTAATAGGCAAAATACCATACGCTGCGTTCCCAATTATTATGCAACTATGCTTTTTTGCATTTTTTCAAAAAGAAATAACACTATTTAAATATCCTTTACACATAATGATAGGTGTACCATGGAGCTAATATCCTTTTGTCCAATTCCATTGACTCAGTTGGGAGTTATGCCAGATGTTTTGGGGTGTTCCCAATTATTATGCAAATTCTTGGAAAAGCATCCATGGTCAGTGATCGGTCACTCACAAATGACCCAAATTAATATGAAGATGACATCAAAATATACCCCATAACATAAAAGAAAAAGTAATATGTAAATGGCACAGCCATGAAATTCGCGCAGCTCTTAAAAAGTTTTTTAGGGCTTATGGTTTTACCATAACTTTCATTAAATTTATTTCGTATTCAAAAGGCAGTTATGTTACTGTTTCAAAAAAATTGAAAGACGGATATATAGAAAAATAGAGAGAAATTTAGATTAGTCAAACGAGCCATCAATCAATGTTAAAGTGTAATAGGCAAAATACCATACGCTGCGTTCCCAATTATTATGCAACTATGCTTTTTTGCATTTTTTCAAAAAGAAATAACACTATTTAAATATCCTTTACACATAATGATAAGTGTACCATGGAGCTAATATCCTTTTGTCCAATTCCATTGACTCAGTTGGGAGTTATGCCAGATGATGATGTTTTGGGGTGTTCCCAATTATTATGCAAATTCTTGGAAAAGCATCCATGGTCAGTGATCGGTCACTCACAAATGACCCAAATTAATATGAAGATGACATCAAAATATACCCCATAACATAAAAGAAAAAGTAATATGTAAATGGCACAGCCATGAAATTCGCGCAGCTCTTAAAAAGTTTTTTAGGGCTTATGGTTTTACCATAACTTTCATTAAATTTATTTCGTATTCAAAAGGCAGTTATGTTACTGTTTCAAAAAAATTGAAAGACGGATATATAGAAAAATAGAGAGAAATTTAGACTAGTCAAACGAGCCATCAATCAATGTTAAAGTGTAATAGGCAAAATACCATACGCTGCGTTCCCAATTATTATGCAACTATGCTTTTTTGCATTTTTTCAAAAAGAAATAACACTATTTAAATATCCTTTACACATAATGATAAGTGTACCATGGAGCTAATATCCTTTTGTCCAATTCCATTGACTCAGTTGGGAGTTATGCCAGATAATGATGTTTTGGGGTGTTCCCAATTATTATGCAAATTCTTGGAAAAGCATCCATGGTCAGTGATCGGTCACTCACAAATGACCCAAATTAATATGAAGATGACATCAAAATATACCCCATAACATAAAAGAAAAAGTAATATGTAAATGGCACAGCCATGAAATTCGCGCAGCTCTTAAAAAGTTTTTTAGGGCTTATGGTTTTACCATAACTTTCATTAAATTTATTTCGTATTCAAAAGGCAGTTATGTTACTGTTTCAAAAAAATTGAAAGACGGATATATAGAAAAATAGAGAGAAATTTAGACTAGTCAAACGAGCCATCAATCAATGTTAAAGTGTAATAGGCAAAATACCATACGCTGCGTTCCCAATTATTATGCAACTATGCTTTTTTGCATTTTTTCAAAAAGAAATAACACTATTTAAATATCCTTTACACATAATGATAAGTGTACCATGGAGCTAATATCCTTTTGTCCAATTCCATTGACTCAGTTGGGAGTTATGCCAGATAATGATGTTTTGGGGTGTTCCCAATTATTATGCAAATTCTTGGAAAAGCATCCATGGTCAGTGATCGGTCACTCACAAATGACCCAAATTAATATGAAGATGACATCAAAATATACCCCATAACATAAAAGAAAAAGTAATATGTAAATGGCACAGCCATGAAATTCGCGCAGCTCTTAAAAAGTTTTTTAGGGCTTATGGTTTTACCATAACTTTCATTAAATTTATTTCGTATTCAAAAGGCAGTTATGTTACTGTTTCAAAAAAATTGAAAGACGGATATATAGAAAAATAGAGAGAAATTTAGATTAGTCAAACGAGCCATCAATCAATGTTAAAGTGTAATAGGCAAAATACCATACGCTGCGTTCCCAATTATTATGCAACTATGCTTTTTTGCATTTTTTCAAAAAGAAATAACACTATTTAAATATCCTTTACACATAATGATAAGTGTACCATGGAGCTAATATCCCTTTGTCCAATTCCATTGACTCAGTTGGGAGTTATGCCAGATAATGATGTTTTGGGGTGTTCCCAATTATTATGCAAATTCTTGGAAAAGCATCCATGGTCAGTGATCGGTCACTCACAAATGACCCAAATTAATATGAAGATGACATCAAAATATACCCCATAACATAAAAGAAAAAGTAATATGTAAATGGCACAGCCATGAAATTCGCGCAGCTCTTAAAAAGTTTTTTAGGGCTTATGGTTTTACCATAACTTTCATTAAATTTATTTCGTATTCAAAAGGCAGTTATGTTACTGTTTCAAAAAAATTGAAAGACGGATATATAGAAAAATAGAGAGAAATTTAGACTAGAAACTATTAGAAAGATAAAATAGATAAAAAATACAACAAAAAAATATATAGATAGATAGATAGATAGCAAATAAATAGGATTAAGAATAAATAGAATTGATAGTTAATCAGCTAAATAGTAAAAACTAACTAAAAAGAAGACAACACTGGAAGCTGCCAAATTTAAGTCTATGCTAGATTGTTGATATTACATAATAGTGATAACAAAAACAATGACATGATCTGCATGTAGATTAATTGCTCACTGTTACATAATCATCAGTTGACAAAGATTAAGTAACCTTAATTTTGTTATGTTTTCTTGTTGTCTGTTTTGAAATGAAATGAATCACATGTTAATAATTTAATTTAGCTTGTCAAAGCTTATAATTAACTATTCCATAAAAATAATAGATACAGGGAATATTAATGGAGAAAATTGAATTTTTAAGACACTTTTTAATATGAATATGTCATGTTTTGTTAAATTCGAAACTAAATCATTGATAAGAAGCTGGTCCCACTTGACCTAATTTCCTGCTGTCGACCATTGATGTTGAGACCATCACTGCACAGATTTTTGAGACCTTTCTTGTGCTAAGTTTCGCATTGCGAAACGTCCTACGGCCGTTTCGCTGCGCGAATATAACCATCATTTCAAACACAGATGCATTCATAGCCAAGTAATTCATGTTATTTTCCTGCATTGAAATAGCATTGAAATTACAGTTTTATTGCAATAAAAACCCTCTGTTAGCCAGACAAAATGAAAAACATTACCTAACTCATTCTCCACTTTCCTCAGGTTTAGAACAATTAAGTTGCACCACTGTATTTGACAAACATCTTTAAAAGAATTGAACGCATCCAATTGCCAATGCTATTCCAATTAATCTATACTAGCATAACACCCGTGAAGGCATGAGAGGAGAAGGATGAATATTTATAGCAAAAATATGACTTCAGTTTCTTTGACTGTAATTACACACACCAAACCTGGCTAAGGACCTTGTAGGCAATGTATATAGGGAAGTTGCATGCACGTTTTCAAAACTGAGCAATCAGTAGTTTGGGAGGGGTACATTGAGGGGTCCATTAATTATAATAGTACAGGCCTATGAGATAATAATAGCAAAGTAAGTTACCCGATTTGATGGAAAGAAAATATAAAAAGATAGATACATACATGAGTTTTTTGTTTTGTTGAGGATAAAAATGTATTGCATAGATAAATTAGTTGCAGATTACCTGTAGATGCAGATTGGAACAGAAGAGAACAGAGCAGCAGAAAAGGGCAACTGGTACAGAGCTTGCAGCTGCTGCCCTCTTGTGTATTGTAAATGAATCAGCCTAATAGTAATTATCATTAATTAGGACATTTAGAGGAGTGCAATGGCATTGAAAAGGGGAGAGTTTTGGCATAGAAGGTCAAGGAAGGTTGAGTGTAAATGGGAAGATCAGGCATTGAGTATAACTTGAGATAAATCCCGTACGTTATCATTTTGATATAAGAGATACCCTCAGCAACATTTTTGCCAAATTTCATGCTTGTAGACAAATATGCACAATTATCCCCATAAGCTCCTGGACTAAATGGGAGACAGAAGTGTGAGTTTTTGATTTGGTGTCATAAAAAACTGAATTAAAATGTATTTTGGCAAAAATATGCAAACAAAAAAACAAGAAAATCTGCCATTTTTGGACAATCTGTCTATACTTTTCGGACCATCGCAGCTTCAAATACTGGGCTTTCACTGGTAGATATAATTTTATCCTTCATTTTCTACTTCATACTTTAATAAAGGCCTGACACATGACATTGTGTCAGTTCAAAATTCAGCTTTGCAAATCAAAATATTTGAAAATCACATTGGTATCCAATCTGGTAGAAATCTCTCTCTTTCGTTGTATTGTATTGCTTTGTAGAGATGGGAATTTTTCGCAATCCAGTTCTTGTGGTAGATTGATGTGCCTTTACAAAGAAATCCTGCCCACCAACTGAAAGTTCCCATTGACTGAATAACATGGTCACATTCTGACAACAGAGCTAAATCATCCTCAGCTTTGGTGAAGTTTGAATAGACAATGTCTTCTCCAATGATATGTTCTTGTGCCCAAGGTTTGTCATTGGTGGCGATAACAAACTTGACCCTATTGTATTTTTTGCGGAAGTAGTCCATAGCTTTTGAGAAGTACGATATATTGGGTAGACGATAGCCGTCATCGTAATGACGCTGATTACTAAAGTCTCCTCTTCTTATGTGCACTCCCACCACTACAACATCATCTTCGTATTCTCCATCTCTCCGTTTATCCATCGCACGATTGTCTCCGATGTTTAAGGCACGACTAGTTTTAAGAGATTCCATGACAGGCATCACTTTCTTCAAGATGTCATCTTTGAATACGAACAGATTCCTCACAGCCTCGATGCACCCTTCGAAAAATCTCAAATTCTTGAAGAAATGAGTGAAGTGAACATCATCCTCTAAAGCAGTCTTGACAATGTGAACATATTCCGTTGTCTGGTGCATCAGTCTATACGTGGGTACTGATGGATCTGGAGGGTTCTGATTAATTTCAAAGAACGGGAACTTCTTAAATGGATAATTGTACATTCCTGCACCTGCCCTGACAACTATCTTTGATCCAGTGGCATTGTACAGTCCATACAGTCCCGCAACTTGGAATAAGGCATTTCCTAACCTACCCGTACTCCGGAAGTAAATAGTTCTGGGTTTGGAAGATGGTCTGATCTTTCCAGACTTGAGATCTCGGATAAAGGGATGAGTAATGTTAATACATGTTGGTCTTGGAAAGTTTTTTCTTATCTCGTGTCCAAGTCTTTTTGCATCCTTTATCTCAACACCATGCCTTTTTGTGTCATTCATGTAACTGTTTGGTCTTTTTGTATCCTTTAGCTCATAACCAGCCCTTTTCATATCCTTTATCTCATCACTGGTCCTTTTCGAATCCTTTATTTCATCATCAAGCCTTTTTTTATCCTTTAACACTTCGCCAGGCCTTTTTCTATCCTTTTTCTTATCACCAGGCCATTTTGGATTCTTTAGCTCATCACCATGCCTTTTCGCATCCTTTACCTCATTGTCTGGCCTTTTTGTATACTTTTTCGGATCACCAGGCCTTTTTTTATCCATTATCGGATCACCAGACCTTTTTTTACCTTTTAACACATTACCAGTCCTTTTTGTATCCTTTATCTTAGTACCAGGCCTTTTTGTATACTCCATCTCATCACTTGGCCTTTTTATATCCTTTAGCTCATCATCTGGCTTTATTGTATCCTTTATCTCACCATCTGGCCTTTTTGTGTCAATTAGTATCTCGTTTTTAGGATCTTTTGCAAAGTGATGAGCTTCCTCTGGTTGAGTGCTGTAAACATGTTTACGAGTCAATTCTGTATTATTGTTTATCAAACCAATGATGGGTTTGTCTTTTTGTATACGGCTTGGGGCAGCCTTATGTTTTAAATTGCCTGCTGCTTCTATCTTCAGAATGGCGGGTGCATAACCAGTGACTTGTCTGTTATTTTCAGAAGCTTTTTTGATCACTTTTTGAAGTTCCAAATCATCATTAATCCTTTGTTCGTTGAAACTTTTAAAAGCCTTTTTAAAGGGGTTCGTGTCCATTGACTGAGGAGATGATCTCATATATTTGTGAAAAGCAGGATAATCCAACAATGACATTTGATAAGAGGCTTTCATAATTTTGTAGACGCAGAAAAATAAAAATACAGCAAAAAATTCTCTTGACATGGTTGAACATTCGAGGATGTCGCTTTTCAAGATGTCTCTGATGTAATTTTATATAGTTTCAGCTACAATGCGGCTTTTTTCACTGTCGTCTTCTAATCTGAAGTTGAAGAAAAAATAATGTAGGACAGCGGGCGAAGACTATAAGGAATATGCTGATTGTTTATGCATCATGTGGAGAGAAATGATATTCTATAATAAAACTTGATGGGAGTGTGGTTCAATGACCCTCTTGAATGTCAGGTCCCGGAAGAATACAACACGAGTCCGAAGGACGAGTGTTGATTCTGCAGCAGACCTGACAGTGAGTGAGGTTCATTGCTTTGAACCACTCTCCCATTAAGTTTTATTCAAATTTTATATCCCAATATAGAAATAGACTTTCTCTATTTATTGTTATATAATTATTATTTTGCTATTTATTTTCATATAATTATTAATTTGATACTTGATAAATGGGATTTTCTGAGCCCCACATCATTGGACCACACAGGAAATAAGACGTGTCTTTTATTTGTTATCCTGGCCACCTTGTGGCAAATAAAATCAAATCAGACGTCCAGTCAAAAGCATTAATAATTTAAATAGGAACTATTTTGTATATTAGAATGGCCAGAAAAGGATCCCTAGCAACAAATACGCCACTGGCTCAGTGTTCCAGAAGACAATCAAATTTTAAAATATTTTAAGACAAAAAGGAAAAAAATCTGTTGGGAATTCTTAGAGATATGACAATTTTAAAATTTTGGTTTGTCACACCACAGACTTCATGCTTTAATGATTAGTTTACGCCAGGTGCTATATCACAATGTCGTAATATCACAATGTCGTACTATTGTTATACAAATGTAGAACAAGGTTAGGATGGCACCCATCAGCCATCAAATTATATTTAAAAGTGGAGTTGCCTTTGGCTAGATTATGGATAACCTGTTTGTGAATTAGGGGGGTTGCCATACCCAAGTTTCCATTCAATTGTACAATGTATTGATTAATTTCCATCAATAGTTCTTCCAATTTGTTCTGCATTAAGGCATAGTTGTCCTGGATATTCCAGTCCTTCAGCGAAATCAGATCGAAAGTTGTGAAAATGGGGATGGCATTCTCCTTAAGTGTGTAGCTTTGAATATGATTAATAGCATTAGTAATTGTCACTCTGGTATTATCCCTGGAATCTAAATCAAACAACGTCTCCTGATACCCAAATTCTTTCTGTTTAAGGGTTAGATCGCAAATACCAGCTGAAATGTAAATGTGAATCTTTTGGTCATAATAGTTGTCCTCGCCGTGGCGATTTATTATAGAATCTCTAATGAGATTTTCCATATCTAAAATACCAGCACCCGGCAGTGACCAGTTGTCATCAATTAGATTAGAAAAAATTAAATATGTGCTTGAAGATGAATGTACAAATACTCCTAGCTGGTTCCAAAGTAAAAGAATGAAAGCAAATCCTGAAAAGTGTAATGCAATATTTGTAGAATATAATGTTGAAATTTCTTTTTCAAATTTAAACATTGCAAATTGCAATATTGATGAGTGTTTAAAAGTTCTTGGTCAAGTTAAAGAACTCAGTTAAAATTTGACAAGCATGTAGACTACATTTGTAAAAAGGCTAGTTCCCAACTCAATGCTATAATGCGTATTTCGAAAAATTTTGATGAGAAAACTATAGAAATGCCATCTATGACTCTTTCGTTGTATCAAATTTCACATACTGCCCTCTTGTGTGGATGCTCTGTGGCACGGGTAATATGCATAAAATTGAAAAGTTACAATTTTCAGGGCCTTTAAAATTTGTCACTAATGATTACATATCATCATATGAAAGATTATTACAAATAACTAGCGAACAGTGGCATCCCTATGGGGGGGGCACGGGGGGGGTACAGGCCCCCCCCAATATTGGACCTGTGCCCCCCCCAGGTGCCCCCCCATATGAACTTTCCAACTCTGGCTAAAATATAAAATTAGTATAGTGGGTGCCCCCCCAGAGAATCGCGTGCCCCCCCAGGTGCCCCCCGCTCGAGACCCCCCCAGTTATGCCACTGCTAGCGAATGCGCCATGCTAATACTAAGAATTACGTTCCTAGTACAGTACAAGCCAAAATAAAGTATGGGCATTAACCTACATTAGCCCCCTCAGGGGTCTAAACATTTAGGCCCTTTTTTTCATGGGAAATAGTGGTGGTAATTTTCACTGTATAAACGTCATTATGTTTATAGTTATACACAAGATGACGCTTATACAGTCAATGTAACAAAGAAATAATTGTCTTAACTATTTATAAAAATACTGTCTTATTATACTTCTGCTTTGGCCCCCTTTTCCATTGACAGTACCATTGAAAAGGGGGCTAGACAGTTTTTGCTATATCCTACTGTATATATATACTCCTGCTTTAGACCCCTTTTCAATGGTACTATCAATGGAAAAGGGGGCTAAAGCAGGAGTATAATAAGACAGTTTTTGCAATATCCGACTGTCCATATATACTCCTGCTTTAGCCCCCTTTTCAATGGTATTGTCAATGGAAAAGGGGGCTAAAGCAGGAGTATAATAAGACAGTATTTTGCAATATATCACACTTCAGTTTGAATGTTTTAAGAAACATATAACTGTTAGTATTCTTGGTAATGATCTCCCTTCACACTTTTACAGTATTTATTCTGTGATATACAGACTGGAAACATATTTGAGTTATTTTTCAGTTTCAGTTGTTGTTGATCAGTATCTATGGAACTACCTATAAAATGTTTAAACCCTCAAGGGGGCTAAAGTAGGATAATGCCTGCATTGTAGGTATTTCATATTTGTATATTGTTAGTCATACGCTGTATGTTAGACAATGTCTTCAATGAGTGCCATCAGGTAAAAAATAAGAAAACTCACATTCACTCTTAAATCAAACACCAAACTGTAATGCTGCACAATGTGTTTACATAATCATGACCCGGTTTCATAACAATAGGTACGACATTGTGATGTAGCACTCGGTGTTTAGGGACGCTGTGGAGGACATGGCAAAAAAAATTCGGCTTTTTTAGGAATTCTGCACTTTTTTGTATGAGTACCCCTTTTTATACAGTGTATGGCATGATTACAGTACATCGTGTTATATACCAAGAAATGCAATTAACTAAATAACACATGCTTACCTTTAGCCACGGCAGCTTGCACTGGTGTCCCTTCTCAAACGTAACTGCTCCTAAAAGTCCAAGAAAGTTTAGCTTTTGTGTTGTATGCTCAATTGCTCATGGTGTACCTTGGCCTTAAGTCCAAGGTCAGTTACCCTGACTCAGATCAGTGGCGTATTTAGGGGGGGGCCATGGTGCCATGGGCCATGGCCCCCCCCCCCTCAGGCAAAAAATTAACATGGAAGAGATAGGAAATGCCGCGAAGCGCCCCGTATTCACCCCATGTAATGCCCCCCCCCCTCAGGCCATTTCTAGATACGCCCCTGACTCAGATGCTCAACACCATTAGCCTTTTCCCCTTCTCTTAACATGGCCTATAACCCTGAACTACCCAGGCATGACTTGTTTTTACAATGAAACTGAATAGAATGAATTTAGAGTAGAATACCGTGTAGAATAGCTGCTGCAAACTAATGTCATTTAAGTATTCAACAAATATAATATAATTATCCTAAGAGAAAAAAGAAAGATATTTTTATCCCATTTAAGTGCAAGACTCTCAGAAGCCTCACCACTCCTGATATGCCCATCTACCCTACCGTCCCTATGCTAACAGTTATTTACTCCTGCAACTCCCACAAACTCCCACAACCAGAGCTGTATTAACCAAGTTTGCGGGCCCCGGCCATGAGAGCGACATATAAAATGGGCTCTTGCGATATACGTGGTCATCGGCCCTTGAGAAATGCCCCTTTTATCTTAAAGGTACTACAGCCTTGCCCATAGCTCCTGGTTACTCTTGATAACTCCTGCTAACTCCGGACTGTAACTTCACTGAAAAAAAAAGATTGTCTGACAACAGACAATCAACGTCTAATATAATATTAATATTACGGAAAATCAGGTGTTTTCAAGCAATGTCATTGGACACGGTATAAAATTTAGATCGTGATATTCGGGCAAATGTGCCGCTCGCCTCCCCAAAAATTCGACCCGCCGTACTCCTATGCTTCTACTGATGCCATACATTGCCGCCTGTAAGTAAGTGAAACGGGTGATATTGTGCCATTGCATCAATGCTAAACATCCTCAACCAAACTGCATTCTCATCCATTGAGAGGAAAACATTTTGGGTCATAAAGGATGATATGTGAGGCATACGAGATAAAAATGGAAGCCAATTTTCTTTGCTGTAGTCGGAGTTAGGTATAGGTCAAAGTCTTTGATAAGTAAGTGAATCACCCTTCCCTATTAAATAACACTGGGCCTGTGTTTCACTTACTTATATCAAAGACATTGACCCATACCTAACTCCAACTACTGTACAGCAAAGAAAATTGGCTGCCGTTGTTATCCCACATTCCTCACATATCAGTCTTTATGACCCAATATGTTTTCCTCTCATCTGATGAGAATTCACGCTTCCACAAGAAGTTTTGCTTAGGACGTTCAGCATTGATGCAATGGCACCATTTCATGCGTTTCCCTTACTTACAGGTGACACTGTACTTAAGTCAGATGCTCATCCGAATGTATCTCAAATATGATATTGCATTCACAGCAGTTAAGATGTCCACCCAAGGTGCCATTTTTTGTAAATCCACATTCACTGTAACAATATCAAATCGACATCAGAATTATGTCTTATTGACATGACAATGCCCGCTGGGTATAATTGTTGTCAACATTATCAAAGGTAAAGGTTTAACATTGAGAATTAAGCAATATTATAGTACTTCTTTTCTTTAAAATAAATCAATTTCTCTGAATATTTACTGCACTGATGCCATTTGACACCTTTGTCGGCCAATCACTTGCCAATATTCCATTGCAATAATTCCCATATTATTTGCTGTCCACTTATCAACCCATGAGTACCTGTTTGAGTGTTTGTCTCATGGTATAAGCCAGTTTTTCACCATGGGATCACTCGGGAATATTCATTTTTCACATCTGGGGCTGAAGCCTTGTTGGATGTAGCCTGGCCTGTGGCGAATAACTTATACACAAAACACCAGAGGATGTTAAAAGTCATTCACAAGTAGACTCGGTTACTCACCTCCAACTGGCGCGCACTAGGGTGGAGTGAAAAAAGTCAAAATGTGAAATTCAAAAAACAGCCCCCCCAAAAACTTGTCAAATATAGTTAAATAAGTATTTATGACCATTTTGGGTGGTTGCTGTCATTTCTGTGACAGCTACCCTGGGCATTTTGAAATCACCTTTTTTATGTTTCGCGAGACCTCAAAAATGCTGTTTTTGGCCATAAAATGGGTTCTAAATGAGATAGGGACATAATTTAAACAGCTGAAAATTAGTAAATAACCATACCAAACATATTAGAAAACAAAAAATCAAGAAACACTTGCTTTGCATGATGTAACTATTGAAATAACATGATTTTTGCCATTTTTTACACTGTTTTTGTTCTAAAAATGATGTTTTTGTCATATTATTCATTCTAAATGAGCTAGAGACATGATTTAAAGAGCTGTACATATGTGTAAGACCATGCCAATCACAGTGGACATTATTGTGTGTGAGAAACATATGCATAAATAATGTAATATTGAGATATTATGATTTTTCTTACTTTTTTGTATTCTATAAATTATTTGAATTTTGTTTTTGTCATAGAATGAGTTCTAAATGAGCTAGAGACATAATTGAAAGAGCTGTGTGGAGGTTTTATACAATTCTGGACATGATAAATAACTTTTAATATGAAAAAAGACGTCATCCCAAATGCTGTATTAAAATAATGAGACGCATAATGAGAATTTTGTGAGACAAGTATTTTTTAGCGCATGAAATTATAGTATTTGTCATAAATTGGATTCCAAAAAAGCTAGTAACATGATTTCAAGAGCAATATATATTTTATGGATCTTAAATATGATAAATAATAATGTATGTGATATAGTTGTCATAACTGTTCTGTTGCAAAATGGGGATAACATGAGTTTTGTACTCTGCCAATACGTTTTTGAAGGTTTTCTGTCATATTGACAATTAGGTATTAAGTACCATTATTATTTCAACCTGGTTCCTTTTTATTTATCTTCCAAAAGTGCAATAAGCATCAGGCTGGTATGCAGACATTACAGAGAGGGTAGGACTTGCATTTGGGCTGAAGGAAACATCATTCATATTTTCAACTAAAAGCAGGACTGACGCAGGACTGCTCCCGACTGTTGTAGCACTGAGTCTCTAAACTATACCATAGATATATAACATGCTGCAATAACTGAGCAGCTATATTATGTTTATGTCTTTGGGCGATAAAGACATAAAAACCAGGCAAAAAAAATAATGCTATATAATATATGGTTGTCCCTATTTGGAGTTAGTTCTCAAACATTTCGGGAACTAAAAAAGATAAAAATTTGCAATAGATATGACATCTATGTCACATACAATATTATCTATCATGTTCAGAATTGTCCAAGAGATATTTATTGCTCTTTAAATCATGTCTTTGGCTTATTTGGAACCCAATTTATGACAAGTATTATAATTTCATGCGCCAAAAAGTACTTGTCTCACAAATTTCACATTATTTGTCTCTTTTTTCAATATAACATTTGGAGTGACATTTATTTTCATACTCAAACTTATTTATCATGTTCAACATGCTATAAAACAGGTGTAAAGCTCTTTAAATCATGTCCCTAGGTCATTTAGAACCCATTTTATGATAAAAACAAAATTCTAATAATTTAAATAATGCAAAAAGTAAGAAAAATCATAATATCTCAATATTATATCATATGCAGCACATGACTCTCAGTCAGAATATTGTCCATTGTACTTGGCATGATCTTACACATATGTGCAGCTCTTTAAATCATGTCTCTGGCTCATTTAGAATCAATAATATGACAAAAACATCATTTCGTGAACAAAAACAGTGCAAAAAATAGCAAAAATCATGTTATTTCAATATTAAGTCATGCTAAGCAAGTTTTTCTTGATTTTTCATTTTCTAATATGCTTGGTATGCTTATTTGCTTATTATCAGCCATTTAAATTATGTCTCTATCTCATTTATAACCCATTTTATGGCAAAAAACAGCATTTTTGAGGTCTCGCGAAACATAGAAAAAGGTGATTTCAAAATGCCCAGGGTAGCTGTCACAGAAATGACAGCAACCACCCAAAATGGTCATAAATACTTATTTAACTATATTTGACAAGTTTTTGGAGGGGCTGTTTTTTGAATTTCACATTTTGACTTTTTTCACTCCACCCTAGCGCGCACATACATGTGGAGCTACAAGAGCGAACCTGGTGGAATGGATAATCGAGTCTAATTCACAAGCTGAAACTGGAACAACTATGCCACCTAGTGCCCAGTATTTTACTGCGTAAATGACACTGCCATGAAATTCAAGCAGCATTGTCATAGAACTACTGCATTATCTTCTACTTTCCATTCAGAAGGCTAATTTATCTTTTTAAAGGACTGGGCAAATGGGCAGATAGATAAGATTAGATAGATAAGATCAGATCTTTAGATAAGATTAGATAGATAGATAGATAGATAGATAGATAGATAGATAGATAGATAGATAGATAGATAGATAGATAGATAGATAGATAGCAAATTGCACTGGCAGCTGTGTAATTCAAATCTATGTTAAATTTAGATCAATTATGTTAAATTGTTGATGTAACATAACTGAGATCAATAAAACCATAGCTATTCAGAAGTGACTGTTTTCTATTAGACTGTTACATAATTTGTTGATAGTTAATGAAGATTATGTAACCTTAAGTGTTGTTGTGATTTCTTACTTGATAAGATAGATCATGAATCATGATATCCTATTATACAAACTGCAGTTCTGTGGCATTCGAGGTCAATCCCTTTTCCTTATTAAGAGCTATTTAGATAATAGATACCAATATGTCCAAATTGATGATGTTAAATCACAACCATTGCAAATTAAAGCCGGAGTCCCCCAGGGGTCGATACTGGGGCCACTTTTATTTTTAATCTATGTTAATGATATGGCCTCCGTGAGTAAATTATTCTACCCGATAATGTATACCGATGATTCAACATTAACATCAACATTAAACATATTTCAAAAACCAACTTCTGTATCAAATATTAATGATGAACTACAAAAATTCAATGTGTGGCTTTGTGCGAATAAGTTAGCACTAAATTGTAAGAAGAGTAAGGCCATGGTTTTTCATGCTCCTCAGAAACATATTAGTTATCCTGAAATATTATACAGTTATCGCACAGCACCGAGTGCAATATCAGTTTTTATGGCACCGAGGTGACTAATATTGCACGAGGGCGCAGCCCGAGTGCAATATTAGTCACCGAGGTGCCATAAAAACTGATATTGCACGAGGTGATGTGCGATAACTGTTATATCATATGGTTTTTTGTGACAAATGCAAATAAAAGGGCTGGAATTCTGATGTCTAGACTCTTTTTTTTGTTTCTTTTGACCCACGTTTTTAAATGTATCTCATCAAAATTCAATAAATATTTCACCCAAAAAAAGGCTTCTCTCTTGTGTAATGATATACTTGATGATGGGTCTTCTTTAAATTCATTTTACTTTTTTTTTTTTTTGGCAGACTTTAGATCTCTTAACACAACAAAGTCACTGAAACTGGGGAGAAAAGGTTTTTCGGCCTCTTAATCCTTTATAGGCCTACGGACTTAAAATAATAACATAAACATTACAAAAAGTCGATATCCACTTAGCCCTTTTAATTACATCTTTTGCCACCAAAATCGCTTTCCTATCTATTTCCATTACTGGGTGGTGATTCATTTGCGCTGCCGCAAGTCTGTGTTTCTTTTGAACTACATATTTAAAATGTATCTCATCAGAAATCAATAACTATTTCACTCACAAAATTGTTTTTCACACTTCTGGAATCCAAAAAGTATATACTTAATGATAGATATTATTTTCGATTTTTTTCTGAAACTTTATAGCAGACTTTTGACCTCAATACACCAAAAAATCACTGAAAAATCGGCAAAAACGCTATTTTTCGGTCAGTTATTGCTTTATTCTGATAAAACAAATAATATAATAAGTACAAAAAGTTTATATCCTAATAGCCCTTTAATAGACGCATCTTTTGCCGCAAAAACCAGCTTTCTAACTGCCTCCGTTGCTCCGCATTGCATTTTTTAGTAAAATTAAAAAACACAATCTTTTTCTCTGCTTGTGGTTGCAGCAGCATTGAAATATGGTGCTTCCTCTCAGGTCCGTCCAATCTTTCACATGTTAAAATGAGCGTGCAATATAATGCGTGCAATATCGTAGAATATTGCACGGCTGTAGGCCAATGAGAATCGAGTATTTCCGCTAGCCATATGATATATATTAATGATACTTTGATTGGCTACGTGGAAACTTTTAATTTCTTGGGAATTTTTATTGATAAAAATTTGAAATGGAAAACACATACTGATTATATTGCTGGTAAGATATCTAAAGTTGTTGGGATGATGAATAAATTAAAATATTTTCTTCCTAGAAATATTCTACTTTCAATATACAATGCATAAATTGTGCCACATCTCAATTATGGCAATATTATATGGGGTAATAATAGTATGAAACTTTTTGGCCTTCAGAAAAAGGCAATACGTGTATTCCCTGTTCATGACAAATCTGCCCCTCTATTTGTCATAAGGACACTGCGATTGATGCGGAACCAAAGGAATCTATAGAGCGCAACGAAATGGTGGAGACCTTCTTTTGTATAGTAGGATTCATGGAATTTATAGCCTCACTATCCGTCCTCTCTGCTCGGACATCAATATCAGACAACAAATTCAGACATTATGATATAAATTCAAAACTAAAGCCAGTACTGCAGTAGCCCATGACAGTGAGATGGGCCAAAGCTGTGGGAAACAGTGGGCTGGGAAAAAGTGCTTTAAGGGGCTGTTCAAAAATTACGTAATGCCAGAGGGGGGGGAGGCCCCGGGAGGGGGTATGAGATAGTGTTATGCTGTGTTACAGGGGGGAGGGGGTGTAAGACTAGATGTTAATAACAAACATGAAAAAAAAAATTTAATCATAGCAATGATGGTCGCGTTCAAAAATTGTATTTTTGTTGTTTGTTGATTTTTGGAGCATGTGTAATTAAAAGACATGAAATTTGAACAGTTGTGAAGTCTGGATCTTTGAATTTAGTAAAATATTGTGACCCCTCCGGCCGCGGAACATAAGTGACTTCCAAGATGGGGGGGGGGGGGTATAGGCCTTGTTATGTAACGGGGGGAGGGGGGTGTCAAAAATGGGCTATTTTTGCGTTATGTAATTTTTGAATGGCCCCTAAAAGGAAATCAATATTTTGAAAGTGCAACACATCCATGCAGTTAGCCACTTACTGACCAGAGAATCACATAATATCATCAATAGTATTTATTTCGTTCTAAGGAAAATTTATACTTATAGGAATATAAATTGCCCTTACACCATTTGAATTTTGCCACCTCTCTCAGTCAGTAGCATGCCAGTATTTCATTGCAATGATTCCCATATTCTTTGTTGTCGACGTTTAGTCGTTTATCTGAGTGTATGTCTCATGGTATAAGCCAGTTATTCACCATGGGATCAGATTATTCACATTTTCGCAAGTGGCGAATAACCCATACCTGCACAAAACACCAGAGGATGTTACAAGTCAATCACAAGCTGAAACTGGAACAACCCGGCCACCTAGTGGCCCGCATCATTCACCTTATAAAAAAAGACCTTATCACATTTGTTGAGAATGGCCCTGCCCTAGACCAATCAGATGCAAGTTAGTTGGTGAGTATGGTAATTAGAAATCAGAAGAGGCTGGTCTTTGAGAGCCTGTGACTGCCCAATTGTCTCCCCTATCCAAATAGGTTCTTTTGTTCAGAGATAACTCCTCCCGTGGGAATGTCTCAAAAGTGACTGATTACTGGCCATCCAATCAAAATGTTTTGATTTCAAATTTTCTCATGGATTATGAAAATATGTTATTCTTTACAGTTTGGCCTGAGTCTATTTCCCTGAGTGGTATCATTACATGTATAAGACACAGTCATGGAATCCAGAGGGCCAGTCACCGAGAGTGGCCCATCCCTCCCTCTTCAAGAGTCCAGGGAAAATCTTCAACCAACCAACCAACCAGTCATAGAAAAGGTACAGGCCGAAGCCAGTCTCCAGGAATTGGCCCTAAGGAGCAAGATATTTCAGTATGAACTTCAAACAAAATTGTTTTCTTTAAAGTGAGGGAACTTTTACAAGTAATTATTGTTATGGTACCTAGCAATGAGATTGAATAACAAAGTAAATGTTTATAATCTGTAGTCATCAGTATATCAGTTATGAAGTTACAACAAGATTGATTACATCGAAAGGGCTGACACAAGGACTGAGTCCGACTGACACTCCTGTAACCATCCTCCCATTGCAGGGCTCGTTCACGCTCACCCTGCTAACAGGTACTATAAAAATTCTGAAGTTTTCAAATCCTTTAACAGCCTTTTTCCGGCATGATCCAAATACATTTTTCTGCAGAGAAACTCATCGAAACAACAAACAGGCAACAATGAAACACTCATCCCATTCATTCAATTGTTTGAGATCTGAAACAGTCAATTATGTTTATCCTGAGGATGCCTGTAACTGTTCTTGACAGTTGGCTTAAAAACACAGAGCCATCTTTCAGCAAAGAGACAACAGGTTTATTGAATCCATGTCTGTGAGTGTAAGAGCAAGCAAAGCTTCTCATTTAAAAGTGTCAAACAAGCGTCATTTACAAAGGATGGACTGCCCAAAGGATTGAGGTTCCTATAACATGCAATTTATTCATACAGCCAACTTTATAATATAAGGAGACAACAGCTTAACTGAATCTACACCTGTAAGTGCAAGAGGAACTTGTTATTACAAAGTTGAAACAGCTCGTTTAAGGATCGACCCCCTGAAGGGCTGACACTCTTATATTACATGCAGTTATAGCATGCAGTTCATTTACGGTCGACTCAAACCACATGGCATCCTGAAGTTTATTTATCCAAAACACGGCAAAAGGGTCTTCAGGCCATCTGTATTGAGTAATAGCTAGGCTCTATATTGTCACACATGGGTTACATATATAAAATTGATTCTTCTTGTTAAATTACCAGTCAAATTTCTACTTGGACATCTTAAAGATTTCTGATTTCAAATCTGAGATATGCCTCAGGGCTCCAAAAGGCAATAAAAATACATGCATATCATTTTTAAAAAAAGAAGCATTACACAATGTGAAATATTAATATCAAAGTTTAAGTTCGTAAATTTTTTTTTTCCTCCGACCGACTTCTCTCAGAAGGAAACACAGAAATAAAATTAAATGAGAAATTTCAGATTTTTTTATTTGATGACCAACCAACTGGTTCAAATGCCTTTGAGAAAGTTCCGAGTAATAAGGAATAAAAAAACTGTGGCCTAACGTTTGTTTTGTCTGTTTTAAACAAAGTGTTTTTTCATTGATTACAAAGACATTTTGCCTTTTATTTTTCAAAGTATAATCAAAAATATTCTTACAACCGTGGCAGTACGATGGGCCAAAGCTGTGGGAAACAGTGGGATGGGCAAAATTCCTTTAAAGGGAAATCAATATTTTGAAAGTGCCACCTATCCATGCAGTTAGCCACTTAAGGCCAGAGAATCACACAATGTCGTAAATAGTATTTATGTCCTTCTAAAGCAAATTCCTTTATACCATTTTAATTAGGCCACCTCTCTCAGCCAATGGCATGCCAGTATTTCATTGCAATGATTCCCATATTCCTTGTTGGTCATGTTTACCTGTCTGTTTGTCGCATGATACAAGCCAGCTATTCACCATGGGATCAGGGGCATGTGTTTATCACAGATCAGGCTGCATAAATCACATGTTCGGAAATTTCAAAAAACCCATACCTGCACAAAGCACCAGAGGATGTTAAAAGTCATTCACAAGCTGAAACCGGAACAACTCAGCCACCTAGAGGCCCATATCATTATAAGACACAGTCAAGGATAAGGTACAGGCTGAAGTAAGTCTCCAGGAATGGGTCTGTCACCATATGGGGATAACGACAGGTATTATCGGTAGGTGGCACTACGATAAGGGAGGAGTGCTATTTTTGGCGTGGGGAAGCCCACCAAATGACATATTATCTGGTTTGTTTGCAAAGTCAGTGAAATCCCGTGACATGAAATTCATGCAGCATTGTCATAGAACTACTGCATTATCTTCTACTTTCCATGCAGAAGGCTAATTTATCTTTTTAAAGGACTGGGCAAATGGGCAGATAGATAAGATTAGATAGATAAGATCAGATCTGTAGATAAGATTAGATAGATAGTTAGATAGATAAATAGATAGATAGATAAATAGATAGATAGATAGATAGATAGATAGATAGATAGCAACACATTCTCCACATATAATGAAATACGTACTTTATGGACTTTTGTCACCTGAATATGAAGGATGTATTTAATTCTGAAGGTACATCTACAAGATAAAGAATGTTATTCATTTCTGATATAGATATGTATGTGGTAATTTAAATGCCAAAAATGAACCTGCTTTTCTGTTGAATTGGCCTCTTTGATCCTACTTTTCCCCATACAAATCGTGCAATCAAGTAACATTGTATTTATGACGATATGATGAAATGCTAAGGCTTTAATCTTCTCAGTAATATTAAAATAACAGTGTCCGGGATTTTTAATTTTAGTGACTGAATTATTCCTCCTCCCTTCTCTTCTCCTCCCTTCTCCTTTCCTCCATTCTCCTCTCCTCCCTGGAGGGGGGGGGGGGGGTTTATTTCAACATATTACTCCAGGAAAGCCCCACATTGCTGAAGGCATTAAAAAAACTATTAAATCTTGCAAAATATATTTGTGACAGTCATAGCATGTCAAACATGATTGAAAGCTATCAATAAACACGTTTTTTTGAATAGGCATGCTTTATATCTTTAAGTGAGGATAAATATAGGCCTATACCCATGCCAAGGAATTCAGTGACTGAAATCCAAAATGGGAATAGATCTAAATATCCCATTATTATCATAAAGATAAAGAATTTATATGCAGCAATTTAACAAATTTTATTTCTTCATTTTAAAAGAATTTTATATTTACAAAGTGGTAAAGTTATCATTTTTGTGGTATGGTTAATCTGAACACCTAAAAAAGTAAAACCAAATTTGGTGAATTATTGCTGATTTGAAAAAATCAGAGGTTTGATAATAATTAAAATATGGCAAAATTAACTAGACTCATTACAATTCTGAAATAGTTATACAATGTTATAAGAACACACTAAATATTAATTTTGAATATAACTTACAAATATGTAACTAGGTCAGCTATTCTTATCTAATAAATGCTATTATACATGTATTACAATGGAAGGGGTGCAAGAAATGACAATGAGATAAGACTTCACCCCTATAATAATCAGATATAATGACCTGAGCAATGATGCGTTCAATGGATATCACTAGGGTTAGGTAATGAGTAAAAGGTAAATTCAAACACTGTTTCAGTGAATTTACTCAATTTAGTTTTTAAAAATTGCACTATGTTAAAAAAAAATTGTTTTTATAAGCAATGATAAAGATATAATAACAACTAGTATAACTGATATTGCCGTACGGCAATATCGGATAATCCCCCGCGCCCCCCCTGTCTCCCTGCCCTGCTTACTCTCCCCTTCCAATTCATGTCCTTCATGATGAATTCTTAAAAGCATGTATGAACGCTGCAATGTTGTTGGAGCATATGCCTATCAAATATCTTGACTGCCAGACACACCTGTGGTGGCCAAGCGTACCACCCTGCAAGCAGTGCATGTTGAGTAAACCCTAACCCTAACCCTAATGGCTTGCTGCAGGCAAACCATAAGAGTTGGGGAGATGTGCCTACATGGAAAAATCAGGCAATAAATTAGGAACATGTCATTGCATTTTCATCTGATTTGAAACATAAATGCAGGAGTTATAGTGGCTTATATAAAATCATCTATGTAAAATTGGCTATTACTATGAGCTGTATGGCCTTGGAGGACAGTAAAGGCGATAATTTTAAGCATCTTTTGGTATTAATTTCATGAAATTTGAATAACCGGAAGCTGAGCAATTTATATTTGAAGTTTGAAAATTAAAAAAATTCTCTAGGACAAACTATTTAATGTAGGTGATTTATGTTTGGGGACAATATGGAGGGCTGATATGGGTAGCCCACATAAAATAATGATGGACGTGCATGAAGAATTACATTGACTTTTTGAGCCGAAAAGGTTTTTTGGGCCTAAAAAGTGACATGAAATTTTCAATGTCCGACGCGATTCTACGGCGCGCGCCTGACACTATTATGCTATACACCATTGGAAAGCTGACAAACAGACCTTTCTTGTGATATGTGAAACTAGTCTGTAGCTGCGATAGGGACCGAGATATGGCCACTTGAAGTTTGAGTTTTTGTGCGTCCGTAGCGCAGAGACCGTTTGTCCGAGCGGTCCGTAACTTTGTGAAGTTGGTACACTAGAGTAGGTCTGTAAGTATACCCATTTTCAGCTTTCTACGAGCATTCCTTCCCTGTTTTTCAGAAAATTTTCCATAAATTTTCGGGATGTTCAATTTTCAAAAAATCGTATCTTGAAATGTATTCATGAAATCTCCACAGGACGCCTTTCTGCACTGGAGACTTTGTCAAGGTATCTTACAAAAAATCAACAGGTCTCAGTTATGCTTAGGTTCTGAGAAACCTGCGCCGAAAATTTTTTTTGTATTTTGCTCATAACTCATAAGTGTCTTGAAATTTGATCATGAAATTTCGTAAGAAGTAGCACGCAATGGAGTCACATATTGCGTTTGAGGTTTCAGGATGTCATCTGTAATAGTTTTGCAGTAATCACAGTTTTCCTGAGCTGAATAATAATAATAATAATAAAAATAATAATAAAACGAAGAATATCAATATAATCCCCCGCCGCTGCGCGAGCGGGGGATTATAATTAACAAAAGTCACTGTAACAAAAGGCATTATATTTTTAGAACTTCAATTTTAAATATAACATTTCTGGATAAAGTGAACCCCCCATACCCCCACCTGAAAAAGCAGGCATATGCAGTATGGATGGATGGATGATTTGGGCTTAATGTCCTGTATCCATGCACTTGACAGGCTAATTGGGGCAGGAGGAGGACATGGCAATGATGATTTATTTATACAGCCATCCAACATAGGCCCAAGTGACCCAGCCAGAAGTAGGAAAGCTGCCAAAAAAAGTGAGGGGGGGGGGTTATTAAAAGAAGTAATCTGATGAATGAGTAAAATATTTTAATACATGGGACAACAGTGGCAGATACAGGAGGGCATAGGGACACTACTGCCCCCCCTAAAAGGTGTTATTTATAACCTTCATACTTCTATTTGGTTTAAAAAAAAAAGAAGATGAATATATGCCCCCCCCCCCCAGAAAATTCCTGGATCCACCCCTGGATTGACTATATATATTAACAAACTGACCACAATGTTCGAAACAGGAGCTGTAGGATACAAGCAATATTGATTTATGCTGAAAAATAAAGCCCAATCTTTATTCACAAAGATAAGGTTGATCTTTCATTTATGCAAGAATGAACAAACTTTAGTTAAGAGTGACATTCATTCATCCAATGGTCTAGAGTAATATCATTTGACTCGATATGAAGACTGTCCTTCATTTTATTCAATGGGTCAAATAATGAAATACAGTGTTTAATTTGCATTGCTATGAAGACCATCTTTCATTTTCATCCTGATTTTAGAGAATTAAGACCAGCTTTTATTTTGTAGAATTGTGTAGAAATAAAGACTGGTGTTCATTCTCAACAGTTCTGTGATCTATACATGAGAATGAAGGACGTCCTTCTTGTTCCTTCAGAATGAAGACCGGTGTTTATAATCAGGTGCAAAAAGTCCATAAAGTACGTATTTCATTCTGGGGTGGAGAATGGGCTGATAGATAGATAGATAGATAGATAGATAGATAGATGGATAGATAGATAGATAGATAGATAGATTGCACTGGCAGCTGTGTAATTCAAATCTACACCGTATGTTAAATTTAGATCAATTATGTTAAATTGTTGATGTAACATAACTGAGATCAATAAAACCATAGCTATTCAGAAGTGACTGTTTACTATTAGACTGTTACATAATTTGTTGATAGTTAATGAAGATTAATATGTAACCTTAAGTGTTGTTGTGATTTCTTACTTGATAAGATAGATCATGATATCCTATTATACAAACTGAAGTTCTGTGGCATTCGAGGTCAATCCCTTTTCCTTATTAAGAGCTATTTAGATAATAGATACCAATATGTCCAAATTGATGTTAAATCAGAACCATTGCAAATTAAAGCCGGAGTCCCCCAGGGGTCGATACTGGGGCCACTTTTCTTTTTAATCTATGTAAATCATATGGCCTCCGTGAGTAAATTATTCTACCCGATAATGTATACCGATGATTCAACATTAACATCAACATTAAACATATTTCAAAAACCAACTTCTGTATCAAATATTAATGATGAACTACAAAAATTCAATTTGTGGCTTTGTGCGAATAAGTTATCACTAAATTGTAAGAAGAGTAAGGCCATGGTTTTTCATGCTCCTCAGAAACATATTAGTTATCCTGAAATATATATTAATGATACTTTGATTGGCTACGTGGAGACTTTTAATTTCTTGGGAATTTTTATTGATAAAAATTTGAAATGAAGAACACATACTGATTATATTGCTGGTAAGATATCTAAAGTTGTTGGGATAATGAATAAATTAAAATATTTTCTTCCTAGAAATATTCTACTTTCAATATATAATGCATTAATTGTGCCACATCTCAATTATGGCAATATTATATGGGGTAATAATAGTATGAAACTTTTTGGCCTTCAGAAAAAGGCAATACGTGTATTCCCTGTTCATGACAAATCTGCCCCTCTATTTGTCATAAGGACACTGCGATTGATGCGGAACCAAAGGAATCTATAGAGCGCAACGAAATGGTGGAGACCTTCTTTTGTATAGTAGGATTCATGGAATTTATAGCCTCACTATCCGTCCTCTCTGCTCGGACATCAATATCAGACAACAAATTCAGACATTATGATATAAATTCAAAACTAACGCCAGTACTGCAGTAGCCCATGACAGTGAGATGGGCCAAAGCTGTGGGAAACAGTGGGCTGGGAAAAAGTGCTTTAAGGGGCTGTTCAAAAATTACGTAATGCCAGAGGGGGGGGGGGAGGCCCCGGGAGGGGGTATGAGATAGTGTTATGCTGTGTTACAGGGGCGAGGGGGTGTAAGACTAGATGTTAATAACAAACATGAAAAAAATTTAATCATAGCAATGATGGTCGCGTACAAAAATTGTATTTTTGTTGTTTGTTGATTTTTGGAGCATGTGTAATTAAAAGACATGAAATTTGAACAGTTGTGAAGTCTGGATCTTTGAATTTAGTAAAATATTGTGACCCCTCCGGCCGCGGAACATAAGTGACTTCCAAGATGGGGGGGGGGGGTATAGGCCTTGTTATGTAATGGGGGGAGGGGGGTATCAAAAATGGGCTATTTTTGCGTTATGTAATTTTTGAATGGCCCCTAAAAGGAAATCAATATTTTGAAAGTGCAACACATCCATGCAGTTAGCCACTTACTGACCAGAGAATCACATAATGTCATCAATAGTATTTATTTCGTTCTAAGGAAAATTTATACTTATAGGAATATAAATTGCCCTTACACCATTTGAATTTTGCCACCTCTCTCAGTCAGTAGCATGCCAAGATTTCATTGCAATGATTCCCATATTCTTTGTTGTCGACGTTTAGTCGTTTATCTGAGTGTTTGTCTCATGGTATAAGCCAGTTATTCACCATGGGATCAGATTATTCACATTTTCGCAAGTGGCGAATAACCCATACTTGCACAAAACACCAGAGGATGTTACAAGTCATTCACAAGCTGAAACTGGAACAACCCGGCCACCTAGTGGTCCGCATCATTCACCTTATAAAAAAAGACCTTATCACATTTGTTGAGAATGGCCCTGCCCTAGACCAATCAGATGCAAGTTAGTTGGTGAGCATGGTAATTAGAAATCAGAAGAGGCTGGTCTTTGAGAGCCTGTGACTGCCCAATTGTCTCCCCTAACCAAATAGGTTCTTTTGTTCAGAGATAACTCCTCCCGTGGGAATGTCTCAAAAGTGACTGATTACTGGCCATCCAATCAAAATGTTTTGATTTCAAATTTTCTCATGGATTATGAAAATATGTTATTCTTTACAGTTTGGCCTGAGTCTATTTCCCTGAGTGGTATCATTACATGTATAAGACACAGTCATGGAATCCAGAGGGCCAGTCACCGAGAGTGGCCCATCCCTCCCTCTTCAAGAGTCCAGGGAAAATCTTCAACCAACCAACCAACCAGTCATAGAAAAGGTACAGGCCGAAGCCAGTCTCCAGGAATTGGCCCTAAGGAGCAAGATATTTCAGTATAAACTTCAAACAAAATTGTTTTCTTTAAAGTGAGGGAACTTTTACAAGTAATTATTGTTATGGTACCTAGCAATGAGATTGAATAACAAAGTAAATGTTTATAATCTGTAGTCATCAGTATATCAGTTATGAAGTTACAACAAGATTGATTACATCGAAAGGGCTGACACAAGGACTGAGTCCGACTGACACTCCTGTAACCATCCTCCCATTGCAGGGCTCGTTCACGCTCACCCTGCTAACAGGTACTATAAAAATTCTGAAGTTTTCAAATCCTTTAACAGCCTTTTTCCGGCATGATCCAAATACATTTTTCTGCAGAGAAACTCATCGAAACAACAAACAGGCAACAATGAAACACTCATCCCATTCATTCAATTGTTTGAGATCTGAAACAGTCAATTATGTTTATCCTGAGGATGCCTGTAACTGTTCTTGACAGTTGGCTTAAAAACACAGAGCCATCTTTCAGCAAAGAGACAACAGGTTTATTGAATCCATGTCTGTGAGTGTAAGAGCAAGCAAAGCTTCTCATTTAAAAGTGTCAAACAAGCGTCATTTACAAAGGATGGACTGCCCAAAGGATTGAGGTTCCTATAACATGCAATTTATTCATACAGCCAACTTTATAATATAAGGAGACAACAGCTTAACTGAATCTACACCTGTAAGACAGTGTAAGTGCAAGAGGAACTTGTTATTACAAAGTTGAAACAGCTCGTTTAAGGATCGACCCCCTGAAGGGCTGACACTCTTATATTACTTGCAGTTATAGCATGCAGTTCATTCATGGTCGCCTCAAACCACATGGCATCCTGAAAGTATATTTATCCAAAACATGGCAAAAGGGTCTTCAGGCCATCTGTATTGCGTAAAAGCTGGGGCTGCTAGGCTCTATATTGTCAGACATGCGTTATATATAAAATTGATTCTGCCCATTAAATTACCAGTCAAATTTCTATTTGGACATCTTAAAGATTTCTGATTTCAAATCTGAGATAAGCCTCAGGGCTCCAAAAGGCAATAAAAATACATGCATATCATTTTTAAAAAAAGAAGCATTATACAATGTGAAATATTAATATCAAAGTTTAAGTTCATAAATTTTTTTTTTCGTCCAACCGACTGCTCTCAGATGGAAACACAGAAATAAAATTAAATGAGGAATTTCAGTTTTTTTTTATTTGATGACCAACCAACTGGTTCAATTGCCTTTGAGAAAGTTCCGAGTAACAAGGAATCAAAAAACCGTGCCCTAACGTTTGTTTTGTCTGTTTTAAACAAAGTGTTTTTTCATTGATTAGAAAGACATTTTGCCTTTAATTTTTCAAAGTATATCAATAATATTTTTACAACCCTGGCAGTATGATGGGCCAAAGCTGTGGGAAAAGGTGGGATGGGCAAAATTGCTTTAAAGGGAAATCAATATTTTGAAAGTGCAACACATCCATGCAGTTAGCCACTTACTGACCAGAGAATCACACAATGTTGCAAATAATATTTATGTTCTTCTAAAGCAATTTCCTTTATACCATTATAATTAGGCCACCTCTCTCAGCCAATAGCATGCCAGTATTTCATTGCAATGATTCCCATATTCCTTGTTGGCCATGTTTACCTGTCTGTTTGTCGCATGGTATAAGCCAGCTATTCACCATGGGATCAGGGGCATGTGTTTATCACAGAGCTATTCACCATGGGATCATGTGTTTATCACAGACCAGGCTGCATAAATCACATGTTCGGAAATTTCAAAAAACCCATACCTGCACAAAACACCAGAGGATGTTAAAAGTCATTCACAAGCTGAAACCGGAACAACTCAGCCACCTAGTGGCCCATATCATTATAAGACACAGTGTTTGTTTGTTTGTTTGTTTGTGTTTTACGCCTCTGCAGCACCTTAGTGGGCTATATCGAGGCAGGTGATCGCCGTATGATGATGAGATGAGAAGACTGTGAGTCTGGCATATACCCCATTAATTCAGGGATGCCCAGGGTCTTTCAGTTGCCCCAGCATAGAATACTGGATACAACCCGCCTCCATTTAATGTCCCATGGGCTCGGACTAAAGTGAGTTATAAGACACAGTGAAGGATAAGGTACAGGCCGAAGAAAGTCTCCGGGAATGGGTCGGTCACCACATGGGGATAACGACATGTATTATCGGTAGGTGGCACTACGATAAGGGAGGAGTGCTATTTTTGTTGTGAGGAAGCCCACCAAATGACATATTATCTGGTTTGTTTGCAAAGTCAGTGAAATCCCGTGATCAACAGTGAATAATCTGGTTGTTAACACGTTACAATCCCCCAATCTGTATGATAAAAACACACTTTTCTGTTAAATGGCTGTTTTGAGAACATAATCAATATGGTGTAGCTGACCCAAACAATCAAACATACACCAAACACACTCATTAAGTTAAGCTCCTTGGCTTGGTCAACAACACGAATCACCTTGTTGAAAGGCAGGGGGATTCCATAAGAGCTCCTATTGCTTGGAGACAGCACCTATACAAAAAATTCAGAACTACAAATGGAGACAGACCTACTGGCCCTGTAAATGAGCAAGATATGTCGGTATGAACTTCAAACAAAATAGTTTTCTTTAAAGTGAGGGAACTTTTAAAGTAATTGTTATGGTACCTAGCAATGAGATTGAATAACAAAGTAAATGTTTATAATCTGTAGTCATCAGTATATCAATTACAAAGTTACAACAAGATTGTTTACATCGAAAGGGCTGTCAGAAGGACTGACACTCCTGTAACCATCCTCCTATTGCAGGGCTCGTTCACGCTCACCCTGCTAACAAGTACTGTAAACATTTCAAAGTTTTCAAATCCTTTAACACCCTTTTTCCGGCATGATTCAAATAAATTTTTCTGCAGAGAAACTCATCGAAACAACAAACAGGCAACAATGAAACACTCATCCCCATAGACATCTATAAATAGACAGGCCACACAGGCCTTTTAGCATTGGCCGGCGTGGCCCAGGACGTAGGGTCACGTGACCCAGCAGTGGAGGTGGTAGATCACAACAACAACAATGGTGGAGAGGCTGACAGCATGGCTTCATCTGGGCCTGCCAACACTGTTGGCAGTGCAGATGAGGGGCCTAGAACGATTCAGGTTAGTAGTTGACCCTTCTGTGAACGTTTTTAGTAGCTGTTTAGTGGGCCTTGGCTTGTTAGGTGGTGGCTACAACTGCATGAATCATGCCTTGATTGCCAGCATGTCACATTGTCATGATCAGCTGACATTATCATGTGCTGTTGTCAGTGTTGACGGCTATACTTGTTAGGAAAACTACTGATTATATAAATATCATGCCTTAATAATTAGCTTGTAGGATCATTACCTACATTGGCCTTTGGCTACAAAGACTGAGAGGGGGGCCTTGTAGGTTGGGGAGGCGGGGTCAGGTGAAAACTGTTTAAACACTGTTAAAGGTCCCTCTGAGACCCCAATATTGTGTGCTACAAAATTTTCACATTACCTTTTAGATTGTGAAATAAAAGTTTTGTTTCTCTCACACACTATGTATGTAATTTAAAACTTCTCGTAAAATCCCTTTATTTTTTGTTGTGGCTCCTGGAAACATTGCGGTGCAGTGCGGTTGCGGTTTGCAAATTAGGCACAGTGCAGACCTCTACTGAAAAGTCTGGTCTTGATGTTAAAAAAAAAGAATATATTCAGGGGAACCTGCGATTCATACCCAATAACAGCTAATAATTTATGAAGGAGTTCCACTGACAGTGGTGACATTACCATTAAATTTTGTATCCTCTTGATTTTCTAAGTTCTTCAAGCTATATTGAATATTAATTGTTGTATAATTGTATTCTTGGTGGAGTGGGTTATGATTGTATTGGAATTACAGTTTAATGGTCAAAAATGTTTTGCACAGGTTTTCAAGCCGGGAAAAAATATCCTGAAATAGTCAACCTCTGGAGGATGCGAGAGATGGCCTGCAGGAGATCAAAGGACCTCATCCAATGAATTATAACAATTTGATGAAACAGTCAACATACATGGACAGATTGGGAAAATTGTCTATGAAAATTAATGTTGTGCGAACTTACCAGCTCACTTGCTGCCTTGCGGGATGTAAGTAAACCCATACATTTTATGGACTTATGCTGTCTTCATGATTTTTGGATAATCATATAAATAAATAATTATCAATAACCCACATAATGTGCTTATTACAATGCTCCATTGTGTAATCTGAATTATTTAAGCATGAAACCGTGCATACTGCTTTACATCATCAATTGGCCTGAGTATGGTTGTGATGAAGTGGTTTTAAATTTGCGACCCTGCTGTGTGATTACCGGCGGTTTACCAATTGTGCTAATTAACCTTTCTTCACTTCATATTGCAGAAACTATTCGGAGACAGATCAACCGTTTGCTGCGCAACAGAAGCAGCAGCAGGAGAATCTATATCCATCTGTGAAGACCACAGCTTTGAGTCTGACGCCTGGAGAATGTCAGCTGTATTACTCTGGTTAGCGTGGTAGGTGCCTTTAAAATTGTGAATTTTCAAAATGAGACATTTTAATTTCATGAATGATAATCATAAGTTACCAGCTTATAGTTATTGTAAGCGCTTTTTACTGTGCTGCTTTTTCAGGATCATCCATCCAGTTCTACACTAGCTAAATTCAAGAGAAGGATAAGAAACGAAAGATGAATTGTGGAAGAAATAGAAGAGCCAGAGAAGAGAAAAAACAGCATCAAGAAAATAGGAGATCTAGGCCTAATTGAAGAACTCTTGAGTTGGATCAATTATGTTGGTGTTGAGCTACTACCTCAACAGGGCGCTGAGTCCTCAGTAATTATATGCTTATGTTAGCTCTGTTTGAGACACTTTATAAAGCTGACACATTCTAGATTTATGACAATTCCAAATGACAATGGTTTATTTATTATCGGATTTTTAGCAGAATGCTTTAAAAAGAGATTTCTAGTATTTTTGTTTTCAATGTATGATAGGCCTAGTCATAAAATTAAATTCATTTTCAATGAATTTATGAAATAATTTGAAAAAAATAGCCTACATGTAGGCAAGATAAAGGCCTAATAAATTAATGCCATTTAATAATAATGGTATCTAGTCTAGAGTTTGAGCCGGATCATGAATTATAAATATATCATAGAAGAAGTCAGTCAGTGACATCTGTTATTTCACTATTTTCTAATGAAATTTGAGATGTTTACCACGGTATCAGATATTATCACACATGTAGATTAATTACTAATTATGTTGTCAAATATCAAGTTTCAATATTCTGTATATAATTTGTGAACAAATATTAAAGGTTTAACTATCTGTAAAATGATGCGTTTTATATGTTATTTTTAAATTCATACAAAATGTTATCTGTGGTAGATAATTTGTTAATTATAAAATACATTGTTTATGCATTAGAACTCAATATAATTTCAACTGCTGCTTTTTGTTATAATTTCTGAAAAATATATATCCCGAGGGGATCCATTAGATCACTGTGATTTGGGGGTTGGAGTTTGTTTTAAGTGAACATTTCTTGCCTAGTTGTCTAAATCGTCCTGGCCAGTCTTTAAATACATTTTTTCTGGTGTCTAAGTGGTGGGGATATGTCTTATCAGGGTGTTGTTTGACTGAGGGAAAAAAAAAATCTTAAATTTATTTCCCCTGACCACAAAACAGGCTCACGCACAAAAATTTGCAAATTTACAGGCTTTTGTGAATTACGTTGCGATTTAAAACAAAAAGAATATGGATGCTCCCTCAAGGTGCCTCGAGCTATAGTTTCCTGATTTTATGGCAACTTCCCAACCATCAAACAAGTTAGATGGGCAAATGTGATACAATTCTTGAATTTCCATATTTTTATTTCATGTATAGTGTGGCAGAGTACAAAATGTTTTGCAGCACTGTAAATTTAAATAAAGTGTTAAAGTGTTAAATTCTCTGTTCTTATCACGAAACCGTCGTCTTTGGTGTCATGAATTAATTTTTATGCAAAATTTCTTTGACCAAAGTGATATTTCCCTGACTTTTTACAAAATCACAAATTTCCCTTAATTATTTCAAAGTTCCCTGACATTTCCCTGACCTTGAAAAGGTGGGATGGGCAAAATTGCTTTAAAGGGAAATCAATATTTTGAAAGTGCAACACATCCATGCAGTTAGCCACTTACTGACCAGAGAATCACACAATGTTGTAAATAATATTTATGATCTTCTAAAGCAATTTCCTTTATACCATTATAATTAGGCCACCTCTCTCAGCCAATAGCATGCCAGTATTTCATTGCAATGATTCCCATATTCCTTGTTGGCCATGTTTACCTGTCTGTTTGTCGCATGGTATAAGCCAGCTATTCACCATGGGATCAGGGGCATGTGTTTATCACAGAGCTATTCACCATGGGATCATGTGTTTATCACAGACCAGGCTGCATAAATCACATGTTCGGAAATTTCAAAAAACCCATACCTGAACAAAACACCAGAGGATGTTAAAAGTCGTTCACAAGCTGAAACCGGAACAACTCAGCCACCTAGTGGCCCATATCATTATAAGACACAGTGTTTGTTTGTTTGTTTGTTTGTTTGTGTTTTACGCCTCTGCAGCACCTTAGTGGGCTATATCGAGGCAGGTGATCGCCGTATGATGATGAGATGAGAAGACTGTGAGTCTGGCACATACCCCATTAATTCAAGGATGCCCAGGGTCTTTCAGTTGCCCCAGCATGGAATACTGTATACAACCCGCCTCCATTTAATGTCCCATGGGCTCGGACTAAAGTGAGTTATAAGACACAGTGAAGGATAAGGTACAGGCCGAAGAAAGTCTCCGGGAATGGGTCGGTCACCATATGGGGATAACGACATGTATTATCGGTAGGTGGCACTACGATAAGGGAGGAGTGCTATTTTTGTTGTGAGGAAGCCCACCAAATGACATATTATCTGGTTTGTTTGCAAAGTCAGTGAAATCCCGTGATCAACAGTGAATAATCTGGTTGTTAACACGTTACAATCCCCCAATCTGTATGATAAAAACACACTTTTCTGTTAAATGGCTGTTTTGAGAACATAATCAATATGGTGTAGCTGACCCAAACAATCAAACATACACCAAACACACTCATTAAGTTAAGCTCCTTGGCTTTGAAAGGCAGAGGGCATGTGTAGGTAAGGTGGCACTGTTGTTGCTCTTCCTGTTTGATCATAACAATGTCTTGAGAAAAGCACATGTCTCCAAAAAAGCCAAATTACTATAAATCTAATTGTTGTCAGCAACATAACACCATGCAGAACTGTCTATGTAGTCATTATTGGCTATATCTATGCAAAAGTACACCTTCAGATTTCTTTGTTACTGAATTAAAGGGTTTCAAAATTGCCAGGTGAATTGGCAAAGTTTTCTGTGTTGACATGGTTTTGGGAGAATTTCAATCTCTTACCTTGCATTTTATCATCTATGGGGCAATATGTTTCATTTGCCCTCTCCAGGTATATCCCTTGCAATGAAGGTTTAGTAAGTAGATAGTCCCATGTCAATAAATGGATGTTAAAATGTCCAATTAAGATTTTCTTAGGCAAAAAGTTCATGTCTCTGACACATATCCTTATCTTCTGACAGTATTTCAAGAGGCCCTGTTACAAAATAGCAGGCTGGATTACAGGGATGGGCACGAGTACCTAAGTACTCGTGTACTCGTGTACACGAGTACAAAAATCCAAGTACTCGTATGTACTCAGTACTCGTGGCTTTTACGAGTACTGTACTTGTACTTGTACTCGAGTACATTGGAAAAGTACTCGTATTCATGAGTACATCATGAGTACATCATCCAATAAACATGATTCTGATCAGGATTAGACTCTAATACAGATGAATATTATGAAGGTATTTTTGATTCAAAAGGATACTTCAGGTATTCTAAATACAAAATATTAATTTGATGTCAGAATTAAATACAAACAACCCTAAAATGCAACAATTCGAACTTTGAAAGAATTCTTAATTATTTCAAAATAGTCTGCTAAGATATAGATATCTTTAAAAGTGGTAATTAAATTTTTTTTTTAAAGGGGCCATTGAAAGTAATAATTACGGGAATTTCAGTTGAATGAAACTGTTTGACAAGTTATTGATGAATATAGGTTTTACAGATGAAGTAAACTCCAAATTAATAATGTTCAGTTACTTCTGAAACTGAAGGTTTAATGTGAATTAATCAAATTGCATTTTGTATAAATATTAATGCTGACAACTGACAAGAGAATCGAAAAAGCATGCCAGTATCCCAAATGCTATACCCATGCAAATCTTTTTAAATTTTGTATTGTTTATGTAGTCAAATTTATTATCAAAGTCAAAGTCATAAAAAAAGTTCTTGCTTTTTTACAGAAAAGAATATCATTTATAAAAAATTGTAATAATTTTATGGTGACGAAAATACATTAACTGTATTCACTTAAGAGTCAAGTTTATGCTATTTGTTGCCTAATTATTATTCAAACAATAGCTGCCCCATGCAATGACCATCTTGTATTGTTTGAATTGCAGTTAGCATTCAAAATAGTTCAGGTCTATCAATTCATTTGAAAAATGGCTCATTCATAAATACACTTAAAGTGAATAATTTGCAAAAATAATAAATGTTCAAGCATGTGACTAAGGAACCTTCATTTTCCATCAGCTCATCAGGTGACTGATATTATACTTATCTATCAAAATTTAACAGATGACCACTGCAGTTGGATTTCTGACACTGGGCATATTTTAAAAGCAAACTGATACTCTGCGCTTTTACAAACATAGAGTTGTAAAATAAAGTGCTTTTAAATTTGAAGTAGTTTGATGCTAATGTGACAAACTGAACTTGATATCTTGTGTTTAATTCAGCAATAATATCCTGTTAAGTAATTTAATTATAATATTTTATGTTGCTTATAGCTGATCATTTTCAACAGGGTTGTGATAATGCTGCTATTAATTAAATACTTTGCATGTTAGATCACATTTGAAAGATTAATAATCTCTTTTGATTTGCATTGGTGTTTTGGCCGACTTTCAAAAGAGTACTCAGTACTTGTACTTATACTCTTAGAATGTACTTGTACTTGTACTCAAGTACATTTGTATTTTGCTGTACTTGTACTTATACTTGTACTCATGACTTGCCAAACTTGTACTTGTACTCGAGTACATTTGGATGTACTCATGCCCATCCCTGCTGGATTATCTCTTTTAGCATTGTTTGGCATTTACTGTTTGTTATAATCACCTGTTTGGCACCTCAGGTCAACAGAGTTCACACTTGAAATGTGATTGCCAAAGCAATAGGTTGTGTGACCATGAGAGGGGATTCCACATCATCCCAAGTCATACCATGACAAAATGGCCCATAACCTTTGCTAATTCATGAATACTTAATTAACTTAATCGCAGTTTGAAATTGTTGCTTCTGTTTCACACAGTTACAAATGGAGAAATTGTGTATTGTTGAAAGGTGCTATCACAGTTCCGAAAATTCCATTGAATTATGTATTTTCACAGTTCTGAAATGAAACTGTTTGAAAGCTTGCTTGTTTTACGCTGTTTTTCTTAGTTGCCAATAATCCTCTAAGTGTTCATAATCTGACTAAATCTGCCTGCCAAATGCTTATGACCTAAATAAGCAACCAATCACAGAAGAGATTGGAAATAGCAGAAAGCCCTGTCCATTTTAGCAGGGCTTGCGTGGGGAGGATGGGATTCCATAAGAGCTCCTATTGCTTGGAGACACCACCTGTACAAAAAATTCAGAACTACAAATGGAGACAGACCTATTGGCCCTGTAAATGAGCAAGATATGTCAGTATGAACTTCAAACGAAATTGTTTTCTTTAAAGTGAGGAAACTTTTACGTAATTGTTATGGTACCTAGCAATGAGATTGAATAACAAAGTAAATGTTTATAATCTGTAGTCATCAGTATATCAGTTATGAAGTTACAACAAGATTGATTACATCGAAAGGGCTGGCACAAAGGCTGACACTCCTGTAACCATCCTCCCGTTGCAGGGCTCGTTCATGCTCACCCTGCTAACAAGTACTGTAAAAATTTCAAAGTTTTCAAATCCTTTAACACCCTTTTTCCGGCATGATTCAAATACATTTTTCTGCAGAGCAACTCATCGAAACAACAAACAGGCAACAATGAAACACTCATCCCATTCATTCAATTGCTTTGAGATCTGAAACAGTCAATTATGTTTATCATGAGGATGCCTGTAACTGTTCTTGACAGTTGGCTTAAAAACACAGAGCCATCGTTCAGCAAAGAGACAACAGGTTTATTGAATCCATGTCCGTGAGTGTAAGAGTAAGCAAAGCTTCTCATTTAAAAGTGTCAAACAAGCGTCATTTACAAAGGATGGACTTCCCAAAAGATTGAGGTTCCTGTAACATGCAATTTATTCATACAGCCAACAGCTTAACTGAATCTATACCTGTAAGTGCAAGAGGAACTTGTTATTACAAAGTTGAAACAGCTCGTTTAAGGATCGACCCCCTGAAGGGCTGACACTCTTATATTACAATTATAGCATGCAGCTCATTCATGGTCTACTCAAAAACATGGCACCCGAAGTATAAAGATAACCAAAATGAGATGAAATGGTCTTCAGGCTATCTGTTTTGATTACCGTGTATGTTTGAACGAAGCCAATATGCCACCAAAGTAATCTAAGCGGGTGGGTAGTATTTTATGAAGCCAATAAAAGACGTTTTATCCACACCTGTATTCGCAAGAGAACCTGATCATTTACAATGTTACAACAATCATCATATTTATATTTATGCATCAAAAGGGGCTGCCTGAAGGACTGGCACTCCTTTGACATGCAGTTCATACATGCGTGCAGTTAATATCACAAGTCATCTTGAAGCGAAGAGACAAATTGACTTAATCCACACGTGTAAGTGTAAGTGCAAGAGAGATTTCTCATTTAAAAGGTAAAAAGACGCTCATTTACAAAGGAGGGATTACCAGAAGGACTGGCACTCCTATTGAACATACAGTCCATGCACACAGTTGACTTAATATCACAAGTTATCTTGAATTGAAGAGACAACTTGACTTCATCTTCACCTGTTGGCGCGAGAGGAGCTTATCATTTACAAAGTTACAACCGGCGCGTTTGAGTCATATCAACCATCTAAAGGACTGACCCCCTTATATTATGGTTATAACATGCAGTTCATTCACATTTGACTCAAAGGCACATGTCATCCTGAAGTATGAAGATAACAAGTTTTCTTAATCCGCACTTGTTAGTGTGGGATAAACGTCTCATTTAAAAGGTTGCAAGAAGCTAAATTACGAAGGAAGGATTGCCTGAAAGACCGAGACAATGATGGATCACACAAATTTTTGAGAGGGACATAATATCAAAAGTCATCTTGAAGTTTAGAGACCACAAGTTGACTAAATCTTCACCTGTAAGCCTGAGAGAAGCTTATCATTTACAAAGTTATGACCATCTCGTTTAAGTCAGATCAACTGTGTAAAGGACTGACACTCTTCTGTAATAGTTATAACTTGTAGTTCCTTCATAGTTGACTCAAAGGCACATGTCATCCTGAAGTATAAAGATAAAAGTTGTCTTAATCCACACCTGTAAGTGCAGGATAAACGTCTCATTTAAAAGGTTGCAAGAAGCCACATTACAAAGGAAGGATTGCCTAAAGGACTGAGGCCGCCTCCTTTAACATGCAGGTCATTCATACAGTTGACTTAATATCACAAGACGTCTTGAAGTGAAGAGACCACAAGTTGACTTAATCTGCACCTGTAAGCCCAAGAGAAGCTTGTCATTTACGACCAGCTCGTTTAAGTCAGATAAACCAACTAAAGGACTGACACTCTTATGTTATAGTTATAACATGCAGTTCATTCACATTTGACTCAAAGGCACTTGTCATCCTGAAGTATAAAGATAAAAAGTTGTCTTAATCCACACCTGTAAGTGCTGGATAAACGTCTCATTTAAAAGGTTGTAGAAGTTCATTTAGAAAGGAAGGAATGTCTGAAGGACTGAGGCCTCCTCCTATAATATAATATAAACATGCAGGTTGATCATACCATTGATTTAATATCACAATTATCTTGAAGTGAAGAGACCACAAGTTGCCTTAATCTTCACCTGCAAGAATGAGGGGAAGTTATCATTCACAAAGTTACGACCAGCTCATTTAAGTCAGATCGACCACCTGAAGGACTGACGCTCTTATATTATAGTTATACTATGCTGTTCATTCATAGTTGACTCAAAGGCACATGGCATCCTAAAGTAAAGATATGACAAGTTTTCTTAATCCACACCTATCTCATTCAAAAGGTTGCAAGAAGCTCATTTACAAAGGAAGGATAGCCTGAAGGACTGAAGCTCCAATAACATGCAGTTCACAAGTCACCCTGAAGTGAAGCAGCATCAAGTTGACAAGTCTACACCTGTAAGCTTGACAGGAGTTACTCATTGACAATGTCAATATTACAACAATCTTAAATCCAAAAGGGTTGCCAGAAGGACTGCTGCTCATATAACATGGGGTTTATTCACAAAGGTTATTCAGTATCACAAGTCATCGTAAAGTGAAGCGTCAAAGTTGTCTGTTAATTTGCAACGAGTAAGTCGAGGGTGATGAAACTCAAATTTTGATCAAATTGTAATAGATGGATGACAAGTTGACACAAAATATTCAAATGAAACGAGGCTGAATTGCAGTTACTTAAAAAAGTTTGATTATTTTGAAAGATCTTTGTGAAAATGGCTACTTCGGGATTATTGGATGACGAAAACGTTAATGAGGTCACCACCTTGCATGAAGGTGCATCAGATAATCTTTTGACATTCAAACCAGGTAAGTTCTTTTTTAAAATAGAGGTAACTGATTACTGTTAAAAAATGTATACAGTTCCAAAAAATGTATGTTGAATTTTAAATTATATTTGTCGAAATGCACTGCTGTCAAATTTTTTTTTCTCTTTTCGATTAAAAAACAACAACGATTTCGTTTCATTGATTGTCAGTATTTTTTGGTGTAGTTTGCTCTGCAAAATCGTGACATTACCTTAAAAGCCTTTGGTTTCGATCTTAACCACTATCTCGAGAAAGAAACATAACTTAATGATTTCATCCAAGGGGTCCTTTCACCTGAGAGGGACCACTTGCCCCACACCAACCTATCTTCTTGCATGATGTAATAACGCCTGATCAGACTGACAGTCATGATTCTTTTAGATAGATATGGTAAGTACAGCCCTCTTACCTGAATTCTTAGTCACATGCAATAAACTTACCAAATCTGCATAACATTGTACTTGTATATATATGTATACACCATGGGCATGGCCAATGGGGGGGGGGGCTTAGGGTTTTTTGTAATAAATGATTTCTTGAGAACTCAGTTTTGTTGAAATAAGTAATTTTTGGGCAGTCGTGGAATAAATAATTTCTTGTGGGGTTATTTCTTAACAGAGTGATGCTTGATTTAGAAAGGAATAATTTGCGACATCTCTGATGCGAAATAAATAATTGTGGTCGCCATTACCGTGAAATAAATAATTGTCAGCCGAGTAAAACTCCTGATTATTTAATGGTTGCCCCCTAATATAATTCACACATACGAGGGGCGTTCAGAAAGTTCGAGGCTTTTTTTTATATGGACACTTATTTTCAATCTAGGACTATGAATTTTTCACAGGATAAAATTCAGCATATTTGGAATGTGTTCCCAAAATTTTGGACAATTTGGACATTTCTAAGTCATTCTGTGGTTGCCATGGAAACCGAAAGTTCAGCTTGTCGGGGCAGGTAATACTGAAATCAAGAAAGCCGCTACATTTTGGCTGTGAGAGACCTCTCTCTATCACTTGCATCAGTGAGATTGACCATATTTGATACAACAAATATAAAGTTAGCCTTTAAAAATACTTCCAAACTCACCAAAACCATTAATTCATAGACCTGACCCATTGAAATAAATGATCCTCGAAGTCCTCCAAACAAAGTTCCGTGAAAGCATTTCGGTCATCCAAAGCCTTTTCTCCTCAGGTGCCTGAAACTCTGGCCCCATAGACTTAAGTAATGAAAAACCAGGGCTTATGTAAAGCAACATGTCACAGGAATAGCTGGGATGGATAATGCTGCCCATTTTGGTTTCTTGTTCATACCAGTGAATCCATGCTTTCACAAGTCCTTATGTAGCCAGGGAAACACACCCCTGCCGCCGGAATTTCCCTTGCTAAATCTGGCATGCAGAAGCGCTTTCCTACATGGGTTCAGTGTAAGAATACACACATTTAGTGTGCTTGAAAGTATATTTAGAAGCTAATATCATATTTCTTGTGTCAAATATTTCCTATCTCACTAATACAAGTGATAGAGAGTAGTCCGACAAAGACTGACCAACAACAACGTAGTTGTTGGTCAGCCAACAATGCACTGGGTGTTTTTAGCATAGTGTGACACAGAATTTGTCGCACCTCTGCAGGAGTGCCTGGGGCAATATATGGGACATCTTGAGCTTATTTTCCGAGAAACATGTATTTAAAGCCTTTATGAACTGACCTGGAATTCCTACATTTTCCCAAAATGGTTAAATCCAGCTGCAAACTTTTGAATCGAGCAACATGGATTTGCAGCATCAGAGAATGGTGAAATACGCACCCAATGCAAAGGTGTTGCAACTGCAAAATTCGTCTGCTACAGCCAATGGAAGGGCAGAGATTTGTACACCAGAGGGCTGGGATTTTTACACCAGAGGGCAATCAAACGATCGTTTCAACAGCCTCCGGCTGTCTTGAATGAGATAGAATATTTCGATCTAGATAGAGAGAAGTCTCTCACAGTCACAATTTGTTGACTTTCAGTATTACTTGCCCCGACAAGCTGAACTTTCAGTTTCCATGGCAACCACAGAATGACTTAGAAATGTCCAAATTGTTCGAAATTTTGGGAATCCATTCCAGATATGCTGAATTTTATCCTGTGAAAATTTCATTGTTCTAGATTGAAAACAAGTGTCCATATAAAAAAAAGCCTCGAACTTTCTGAACGCCCCTCGTACCTGTTGACTCAGTATAAGTATAATACCTTTTGGATTCTAAATACTCTTTAGAAGGAACTGTGGCATTTTGGTGGTAGATCAAAATGTAAATAAACGTTGTTGTGTTTTCATGATTCCAGAGAAGGGTGTTGAAGAACCCGTCAATTCAGTTGGCATTTTCTTCATGTGGTTCTTGACCATCTCAATAATTGTGATGAACATTCCTGTGTTTATTGTAACCCCTCGGCTTAAAGGAACATCAGACGGAACAAAGATTGCAATGGTCTCCTTGGCCATAACTGACGTCGGACTCGGAATCCAGTCTCTCTTCAGACTTTCGTATTTCGCCTTTACTGGAAGTTACTATTTTGCAGAAGACTACCTCTGCAGCATCGATGGAGTAATAAACCACACCCTCAGTGGAGTTTCCTTGACAACTATAACGTACTTGTGTGTAGACAGAGTGATTACAATCAAATACCCATTGCGTTATCCCATTTATTTCACAACGAAGGTAGCCATTAACATTCACCTGGGTATATGGTTGCACGCCATTTTGATTTGTAGCATGGCCAATTTCGTATTCGATGTGGAAATTGGCATGTGGAAAGAAGCTCTAACTTGTGTTTTTGTGGCTAAGTACCGTCCTAAGCTGATATTACTTATTATCGTCGTTGGCTATACTGTACCTGCTTGTATCATTTTCACTTGTGCTGCCATCTTGCATCGTATTGTCCGCAGGCAAGTCTCTCAGATCAGAGCACTAGAGAGCGTCACCGCAGCGGCGTCTCAAATCCAAAGTCTCGCATCTCACAGGCAAGCTATCAAAACCATTTTCTGCATGGTTGCCGGTTTCTACATTTGCTGGACCCCGATTATGGGCGTGTTGATCTCTACTTACCACAACGGCCAGTCTGCTACTCCTGTGACTGAAGCTGTGACGAGTTGGATCGCCATGAGTAACTCCATTTTTAACTCTTTGGTCTATTTGCCCACAATGAGGGAGTACAGGGAACTTTTCAAACTCCTATTCAATCCCAAGCTATTTACTTGTGCTGCTTCCGGGGAAGGATCAAATGCATGAGATTATGTGTGTCTGCATGCAGTTGACTGCTCTTTCCAGTATCAGCAGGAAATGTGCTGCCATTTAGCTTGAAATTTAAAGAACATGATGGTGCTGCCACTTAGGGAGAAGTTTTGCGAACTCCAGTGAGCTGTCAAAAGAAACTGAGCGTCAGAAGCTCAAACTACTTTTGTATGGAAGAAACCAGGGCTGTTCCAAAGTATGATGCTTGTAACATATTACCAAGAATATGTTGTTAAAAAAAGAAATATTTCTTACCTTAATATAAAGATGTCATGTCCATATCAATTGTTGAAAAATTAATGTTATTGCACAATGTATCACCTTTGGTGAACTTTCAATGTATGTTGTTAATAATAATTTACACTTAATACTTCTTGTCTTTTTTATAAACATGTATGTATTAACTGCAAAAATATCTAAATAAAATCTATCAATTGGAACTGTTAACTGTGGATCCTCATGAGACTGGATAAGCGAGGATTGCAACTGTCCTTTGTCAGTGATCAGGTAATTCCAGCTTACACAGTCATACAGTCCACAGATAACAATAATTATCCACACATATAAAAAGGCGACAATATTGCTTGAATACAACAGTTCAGTTCAGTTTTGACTCCAACCTACCTGCCGTGTTAGTTGGTTTGTCATAGGTAAGGCCACCTCATTACTAAATTACATATACTCTTCAAGAACATCCATCATCAAAGACTAATAAGAAATTCTCCAGAAATCCGTCTTTGTTACATGCTGATGGCTTTGTCTACTTTCTTAGAGAACATGGTTGTCTAGTAATACTTTGAACAGCATACAAACAAGCCTGGATCATCCATTAGGCTGAGTGGGCTATAGCCTACACTGTAAATTTTGAATTTTGAGTTAGCTTAATTGATTGAGTGAGATGGTTGCACAATTCATTTGAGCCAAGACAGCTTGTTGTTTTGCAAGTTATAACAACATAAAGATTATCATAACTCAAAACAGCAAGCTATCATGGCTCAAACAAATTGTGCAACCGTCTCACTCAATCATTTGAGCTTACTCAGAATTTCAGAATTTACAGTGGAGGGCCTCAGCTGACTGACAACAGTCTGCTTTGAAGCATATCTATATTTCAGCAGGCATCTGTAATTTGACAACCAGAATCAAAGATCGGCATTATGAGGAGGTTATTTTCGATCTTGAAAACTATGAACTATTTAGCGACCAAATGATTGAGGAGCCTAACTAGTAACTACATCCAGAAATTTACCCTAGCAGAAAATGCCATCCCTATCTTTTGTACTATTTACCCATTTAGTCTTAAAATTTGGAACTCTACTAGACTAAACCAGAAGGTAACATCTTATCTTAGATACATTAAATATTAATGTTATTGTCATAAGTAAATCAAGTGTCTCACTGATCAAATTAATTTAGGCATAATCTATGTACGGTATACAACAGCTTGATATAGTATGACTCAGTAATTTTATTATTACATGACCACTATGCTAGAGCGATGCTGATTGGCCAAAATCAGTCACACGACGACTAGACATCATAAAAACTCATATTGCACGATTCGAGTGCAATATGAACTTTTTTTTACATTTTTTTTTTCAGATTTTTTCATATTGCATGGTTAGAGTGCAATATGAGTTTTTACAGAAAAAAAAAACATTTCCAAAATTTTTTTTTTCCAATTTCTTTATTAGGCCTATTGGCTGAAAAAAAATAATAAAAAATTTCCTTTTTTTTTTTCAGAATAGAAAATTATATTGGAAGCATAGCTGTCATGTAATAAAACAAATACGGCACTTATTATCGTGCAATATGAATATTTATTTGCACTTGTAAATTCATATTGAATTTGAGCTGCGCCCTTGTTCAATACGAATTTCCTTGTGCAAATAAATTTTCATATTGCGCTCATATCATGCTGTATGGAATAGAACTGTCAAATGCATATATATATAATGTAAACATAGATTGAGCCATTTTCTGCAATTATTTAGGCTCTAACACTATACACAGTCTGCGACGCGAGTTTACGCTTGTATACTGACGGGAAAGAGCAAAAAAAAAAGTTTTTGTCCAATAACAAAAAAAGTATTGCACTTAGGCCTATAGTTACTATGAAACACTGATATAAAAGTGAGGATTCTGGTTAATTTGAGCCTATTCACAAGTCTCTAAGACCAATAGTTCTTGAGATATGATTTTATTTATTTATTTTCAACATTATTTCTTCGCGTCAACCTTCAAAGGCTCCGAGCGTCCATATGGGTTTTCGGCTTATATTGACAAACAGGGGCAACTAGGTCCAGGTCACACAAAATATGCCACACAGAAACATTTTGGAATTATCACACATTTTGGAATTATCAAAAATCATTTTGGAATTACCCCCCCCCCCCCCTACTATAACATGCAATTCATTCATACAGTCGGCTTTATAACGTGAGGAGACAGCAGCTTAACTGAATCTACGTGTAAAGTGCAAGATGAACTGGTCGTCACAAAGATAAAACAGCTCCTTCAAGTTGGATCAATGGCCTGAAGGGCTGACACTCTTATATTACAGTTATAGAATGCAGTTCATTCATGGTCGCCTCAAAACCACATGGCATCCTGAAGTATACACTTGGCAGCAAATCATACAACCCCTTGGATGTTTTCCCATTGACTTCAATAGTAAACAGGTTTTGCAAAAATGATTGTGGTGACATCAGAATGTATCAAATCATAAAAAGTATGATAGCATCACATACTAGACAACATTATACTAAATCTGCTGTGAGGTATAACTAAATATGAATCGCAGGCTCCATTTCACATGGGTCACAACTTTTGAAAAATTATTCAATGCTATTCCAATGGAAGGAAGGGGGTTGAATAATTTCGCAAATGTTTGACCCTATCAGAAATGTAAACTGTCTATCAAATCTAGGTCTCCTTCACAGCAGTTTGGCATTATGTTGTTCAATTTATGTGATGTTATTGGTTTTTTTTTCCACAATTTGATACATGCTTATGTCACTGCCCTCAGTTTTGCAAGACTTGTCAGCTATTGAATTCAATGGGAAAACAAAAAGGGGTTGAATAATTTTGCTGCAAACTGTATATAAAGATATTCAAAACGTGACAAAAGGGTCTTAAGGCCGTCTATATTGTATACCGTGCACCTTTGAATGAAGCCAATGAGTGAACATAATATCTGCTTTTCAATATGAAATTCAATATGCCACCAAGGTAATCAAAGGGGGGGGCAGTATTTTGTGAAGCCAATGAAAGACGTTTTTGCTTAATCCACATCTGTATTCACAAGAGAACCTTATCATTTACACTGTTACAACAATCATATTTATACATCAAAAGGGGCTGCCTGAAGGACTGGCACTCCTTTAAGATACAGTTCATACATGCAGTTAATATCACAAGTTATCTTGAAGCGAAGAGACAAATTGACTTAATCCACGTGTGTAGGTGCAAGTGCAAGAGACTTCTCATTTAAGAGGTTACAAGAAGCTCATTTACAAAGGAGGGTTTACCAGAAGGACTGGCACTCCTATTTAACATACAGTCCATGCACACAGTTGACTTAATATCACAACTTATCTTGAATTGAAGAGACAACTTGACTTTATCTTCACTTTTTAACGCGAGAGGAGCTTATCATTTACAGTGTTACATCCAACTAGCTTATGTTGGAAAGACTGCCTGAAAGACAGAAGGACTGAAGCTTTTATATTATAGTTATAACATGCAGTTCATTCACATTTAACTCCAAATCACATGGCATCCTGAAGTGAAGAGATAACAAGTTTTCGTAATCTGCACCTGTAAGTGCAATAGAAGCATTTGATTTACTATGCTACAAGAAGCTCATTTATAAAGGAAGGACTACCCGAAGGATTGAAGCTCCCGTAGCATGCAGTTCATTTACACAGTTGACATAATATTACAAGTCACCTTGAAATGAAAAGGCAAAAAGTTGACTTAATCTACACCCGTTAGTGCGAGGGCAGCTCATCATTTACAAAGTTATTTCAAGCTCATTTATGTCCAAAAGACTGCCTGAAGGACAGATGCCCTATTAAAACTATACTCATAACATGCGCCACATGGTAAAGTTGTCTTAATCCACACCTGTAAGTGCAAGAGAAACTTTTCATTTAAAAGGTTAGAACAAGCTTGATTGCAAAGGAAGGACTGCCCGAAGGATTGAGGCTCCTATAACATGTGATTCTTTCATAAGATGACTTTATGATATAAACAGATAACAACTTAACTGAATTTACATCTGTAAGTGCGGGAGAAAAGTTACAACCAGCTCGTTCAAGTAAGATCGACCACCTGAAGGCCTGACACTCTTACACTATACATGTAGTTAAAACATGTAGTTCATTCATAGTTGACTCAAAAACACATGTCATCCTGAGGTATAAAGATAACAAGTTTTCTTAATCCACACCTGTAAGAGCAGGATAAACGTCTCATTTAAAAGGTCGCAAGAAGCTAAATTACAAAGAAAGGATTGCCTGAAGGACTGCATGAGGCCGCCTTCTGTAACATGCAGGTCATTCATACAGTTGACTTAATATGACAAGACATCTTGAAGTGAAGAGACCACGAGCTGACTTAATCTGCACCTGCAAAAACGAGAGAAGCTTATCATAGACAAAATTACGACCAACTCGTTTAAGTCAGATCAACCACCTAAAGGACTAACACTCTTATATTATAGTTATAATATAATATGCTGTTCATTCATTGACTCAAAGGCACATGGCTTTCTAAAGTGAAGATATAAGAAGTTTTCTTAATCTGCACATGTAAGAGCAAGAGAAGCAAGCATCTTACTTAAAAGGTTATAGAAGTCCGTTTACAAAGGAAGGATTGCCTGAAGGACTGAGGCGGCCTCCTATAACATGCAGGTCATTCATACAGTTGACTTAATATCACAAGACATCTTGAAGTGAAGAGACCACAAGTAGACTTAATCTTCACCTGCAAAAACGAGAGGAAGTTGTCATTTACAAAGTTGCGACCAGCTCGTTTAAGTCAGATCAACCACCTGAAGGACTGACACTCTTATGCTATAGTTATAACATGCAGTTCATTCATAGTTGACTCAAAGGCACATGTATGGCATCATAAGTGAAGATATACAGTGGGTTGCAGAAGTATACACCCCCTGGAGTGGTCTTCAATTTTCTGTCAAATCCTCCTTCAGAAATGCATCATCAATCAAATTCTTCTACATACTCATACTGACCTCACTTTCAACCTATATCCACCATAAAATTGTGTGTCTTAAGTCATGGACGAGTAGAAAAAATTAATTCTGTGAAAATTATGGTTGCGAAAGTATACACACCTTCATGTAGTGAGATTGTATGCATTTTCAACTTCTGTTGCAGATACTGAACCGAAACTTTTTCTAGGTTGTATCAGAGTGTGTCCCTGCATGCCTGTCCAGCCCTTTTGTTGCTTTTTGGGGGCTTCCCAAGGAAAGAGTATTCCAACACCTGTTGTCAGGTATAAATGTCAATTCATTCTGACATAGCTTTTGGGGGATGCTGATGTGTAATTAGGGCTCAAAATATTTTTGTTTCCCCATTCGACCTCTAAAATTCTCAAATGCAGCTTATCAATATCAACATCATTAGATATCTATTTTATTTTCATATTGAATTTTGTATAATTTTTATTTAGCGTAGGTTGATTTTGTGATATTGTCCATCCACAGTCGACCACAGAAGTTACAGAAATTGGGTAAAACAATCCAAAATGTTAAAAACCTATCAGAGATCAACTATTTATACAATAATTTTACTTTTTCAAGTCAAAGCAAGATTATTATCACTGAAAAAACATCAACAACTTACAAGGGGTGTATACTTTTGCAACGCTAATTCTTGCTAGTTTAATTTTTTGAGGCGATGCCTCAGCCCCTCGCTGATATATTCTTTGTTACTCTATTTGGCGCCATGCGCCTCTGTATAGATAGCCACAGGCCTCCCGACAGGAGGCAGGGGCCAAAATTGCAAATTCAGACTGTGAGGCCACTTCAGCAGAACGGGGCTAGCGTGGTACGTAGTAAAATGCAGATGGGACAATTTTGCGGAACGGCAGGCCGGGGGATTTCGTTATAAAACGGATGCGTGGTTGCGGAACAGGACGCTTTCTGTGGGATCGACCGTAAATAAATGCGGATGGGGTCAAATATGTGGAACAGGCAGAATTTGCTCTAAAAATCGCCTCTATTTTTGTTGGAAAAATATTCTTGTTCTACTCTTCCATGACATTTTATGGTGAATATAGGTTACAAGAGAGGTAAGTATGAGCATGCAGAAGTATGGGATTGATGATGCATTTCTGAAGGAAGATGTGAATGAAAATTTGAGACAACTCCAGGGGGGTGTATATTTCTGCAACCCACTGTAAGAAGTTTTCTTAATCCACACCTGTAAGTGCAAGAGGAATGTCTCATTTAAAAGGTTACAAGAAGCTCATTTACAAAGAAAGGATTGCCTGAAGGACTGAAGCTCCAATAACATGCAGTTCACAAGTCACCCTGAAGTGAAGCGGCATCAAGTTGACAAATCTACACCTGTAAGCTTAACAGGAGTTCATCATTGACAATATCAATATTGCAACATTACAATCTTAAATCCAAATGGCTGCCAGAAGTACTATTGCTCATATAACATGTGGTTTATTCACAAAGCTGACTTAGTATCACAAGTCATCCTGAAGTGAAGCATCACAGATGTTTCTTAATTTTGCAACGAGTAGGTCGAGGGTGATGACACTCATCCAAATTTTGATCAAATTGTAACAGATGGATTACAAGTTGACAACAAATATTCAATAGACACGTGGCTGAATTACAGTTACCTAAAAAAGTCTGATTATTTTGGAAGATCTTTTGTGAAAATGGCTACTTCGGGATTATTTGATGACGAAAATGTTAATGAGGCAACCACCTTATATGAAGGTGCATCAGAAAGTATTTCAACATTCAAACCAGGTAAGTTAATTCTTTTAAAGTACAGGTAACTGACTACTGTTAAAAAAATATATAAAGCTCCAAGAAAATGTATGTTGAATTTTAAATGATATGCATGGAAATGTACTGCTGTCAAAGATTTTATTCTCTTTTCGATAAAAAACACAAAAATATTTTTGTTTCATTAATTGTTACTATGATTTGGTGTTTGCCCTGTGACATCACTTTAAAAGCACTAGGTTTCTATCCTAACCACAATCTTGAAAAATATGTAAAATTAATGATGATTTAATCCGAGGGGTCCTTTCACCAAAGAGCGACCACTTGCCCCACACTATCCTAGTCTTCTTGCTTGGTGTAATAAAGCCTGATCAGACTGACTGTCATGATTCTTTTGGATAATTTTTATGGTAAGTACAGCCCTCTAAGATTATCTTAGTCACATGCAGGAAACTTGCCAAATCTGCATAACATTGTACATGTACACCATTGGCATGGCCAATGGGGGGGCTTGGGGTTTTTTGGAATAAATAATTACTTCTCAGATTTGGAGAAATAAATAAATACTTTTTGGGCAGTCGTGAAATGAATAATTTCTGGTGGGGTTATTTCTTAACAGAGGGATGCCTGATTTAGAAAGAAATAATTTGCGACATCTCAGATGCGAAATAAATAATTATGGTCGCCATTACCATGAAATAAATAATTGCCAGCCGAGTAAAACTCCTGATTATTTAATGGTTGCCCCTAATATATTTAAAATTCTAGAAAAATTGGTTCATAAGAGACTGCTAAAATTTCTTTCCAATAATGACATACTTACAATATCACAGTACGGATTTCAACCTAACATGTCAACAGAATTTGCAATACTTGAACTGCAGGACAGGATTGTTAAAGCAATAGCTTCTAGAAAATATTGTCTTGGATTTTTTATTGACTTAACAAAAGCTTTCGATACCTTAAACCATAACCTACTAATATCAAAACTGCAACATATAGGAATAAGAGGGTCAGCACTTAATTGGTTTATCAGTTACTAGAAATTGCCCATGGTGGAAAATTAATAAAAGGAAGGTTTTATGTTTATTTTTCTGCATCATTGTCTATGCATATGAAATATGCATGGATATAGCAGTATTTGATTTGGTAGTAATTAATTGATAATTAATATGCAGTGAAACTGATATATAGATAATTAGCCTTTTGGTAGGGGTTTAGAGATTCACAAAGTATAATGTAGTTTTATTATTGAAACATTGCATGGTTAAATTGTGTGAATGCTCTTGCAGATTTGTGGGATATCAGGAGAAGTGAGGGACGGATTTGTCCAGCTACCAAATTCACTGCAGTAGCGTTCTATGCATGCATTGGCCTAGCACTTTTTGAGCAAGGCATGGGTGATTTTGTTTGGGAGGGGGGGGGGGGGTGGGGGGTAATTTGGGGATTCCAGCGGACGCGATTCTGTAAATAGGCCTACTTCAACTCAATTGTGTATCTGTTTAGAAATGTATGTATGGGGCTTGCATGTATTTTCTGTCTGTCTGTGTATCTATTCATTTATACATATATATATCTGTATTAAGTAATAGATTAATCATGCATGTAAAGTGCAATAACGTAACAAAAGATATATTGAAGGTCAAAGGGATGATTGAGGTATGTGACAGGTGTGAAGGTAAATTGCACTTGACACATGCAGTCTGTCACAGTGACACATTAAGTGCCATTCAGTGAAGCTTAATATAATAGAACAAAAGAATTTGCATAAGACACAAATAGACTGAGAATGTCAGTGTTTCATGGCAGTTTGGTTGCCGTGAATTGATATAGGGGCCCAAATGAATCGCCGCGAAAATGCTGGATCTTTGGATCGCCCGCAGCGCCCTCTGTGTCTGATTGACATGGATGCAAAAACATACGACGCTGGGAATCCTGACGGTCGATCGTGCAAAGCTTAATTAAACACTATTGACATGTTAATATATATGAAGCAGAAGGATAGGAGAGGAAAAGAAGGGTAGGTGCACTGTTCGGGTGAGTGGGATGCCCAGGGAATGCGTGTAGAGCTTGGCCAGCAGTGATCAAGCAAGCCTAGATTTAATAGCAATATTAGCCGGTAGGGATTTAGAAAATCGGCAGCAGTATGTTTCATATAAATCTACTCTCTCTACTCAGCTAAAAATTACTTGTGGGGTACCCCAGGGTTCCATCCTAGGCCCACTACTCTTTTTAATATATATTAATGATATAGATAATGCACTAAATAGCTCAAAAAATATCCTTTTCGCAGATGACACAACTCTCTTATTAACAAATAGTGATCTCAACATTCTTATACAGGAAACCAACAAAGAAATTAGAATATTATATAAATGGTTCTGTCTTAACAAGTTATCACTCAACATAAAAAAAACAAATTATATCATATTCCACAGCCATAATAAAAACATCCCTAGTAACATAAATCCTATTGTTATAAATGTCACGCAAATAGATCAGGTAGACAATGTAAAATTCCTAGGAGTATACTTTGACAATAAGCTTAATTGGAAAGTACATCTTAACAACAAATCAAATCAAATCATAAAAGTCATAGCAATTCTTGCCAGATTAAAGCATACTCTCCCTTCATACATACTAAAAACTATTTATACATCATTAATGTCCCCACATTCAAATTATGGAATAATAGCATGGGGAAACATACAAAGCAAAGAAATGAAACGTCTTATCACACTTCAAAAGAAAGCTGTCCGCCTGATAGACAATAAGCGTTATAATAGCCACACTTCTCCTATCTTTAAAAAACTACATTTGCTAAACTTGAACGACTTATTTACTTTGAGCTGCTGCAAATTTTATCAAAAATCCTTTAAAAACATACTACGACCATATTTTCTCAGCCAGTTTCAAGCCAACAATCAAGTACATCACTATGAAACAAGACAACAAAGCAATATTCATTGTCTCAATATTAGAACTTCCATAGAAAAACAGTCACTTAATTATAAAATATCTACAACATGGAATAATCTTCCTTCCTCAATTACTTCAAAAGCATGCCTATCCCCACAATCATTTTCCAAGAAACTTAAAAAATACTTTGTGTCGAATTATCAGGAAAATTGTTCTATTCCAAATTGCAATGTTTGCCTTCATTAGCCTCCTTATATATATACATAGAAGTAGATTAACTTCCCGAAAAATTTTAGTTTTAAAATAATTTATCAAAATTAATTTTCTATCCAACCTCCCCTCCCCTATAACATAAGAATCCCCCCCCCCCCACCTACTGTATTCAAAGTATGTATGTAATAATTTGAATTTTATGCTCAAATATTTTAAGATATTTTTCAAGTCAGTTACTATGGGCAGAGTAAAAATTGTGTTATCTCTTTTTACAAATCACGTAAAATAATTAATATTCTGTATATCTTTATATGTTGCCATAGGATAACCACAAATGTAATTGTTGCCTATCTATTTTATTATATATTTTATTCTTTATATTTGAATATGCCATCTATTTGATTGATTTGAGGATCATAACATTCATTTGAATTATACCATTACTTAATTGTCTTCGTCTTTTTTTTAAATTGTATTTGTATTTTTTTTCTTAAGCTATTGCATATTATCTGAATATTTTATTGTCACCCAGAATAACAGATGCCATTAATCATCCATCTCATCTCATCTCATCTCATTTCATTTCACTAAGGGGTGTCCAACCCACAAACTGCAGAGTTTCTATGGGCACCCCTCAACATCACATTATATAACATTTCACTATCTGTTGTCCTGCTATTGATTTATGTGGATGTTGAAAATAAATTTCTATTCTATTCTATTCTAATATAATTCACACATACAGTGCAACTCAATAAATTTTCCGAAATCCCATGCCCTCAGGAAGATGCCCTTACTTCCAACCACTCACTTCTCTGCTAGGGCACTCAGATGCACTCACTTCCATGCCCTTCTGGGGAAACACCCTACACTCCTGTCCTCTGGTGCTAATTAAACACAACAATAGTGGGAACAGTTGATTGTAACATTGTTCAATGTCTTGCAATTATGTAGATACATTAGTTCCTCTAAAGTCAATTAAATGTACCATTATTTCATAATAATTATACAAATGAACCTAATTATCAAAGGCAGTTTTAGATATTTTTTCATTATGATTTATTTAACCAATTTGGTGACATTTTTGCTGCAGGGACCAAAGTTATATATATGGCATTAATGAAATATATTTAAATTAAGATTTTTGTAATTAATTGGGAATGCTGCACATGTTGTTATAATATAATGAAGATTGTTTTAATTTGCACCATCTTTATTCCTTTTTAAAAAATTCAATTCGAGGATTAGTGTAATTCAAGTAAAATAACCCAGTTCTATTTTTGTAAGACAATGTGCGTCAAACACATAACAAGCTTTGTACTTGGCCAAAATCATGGAATATCTACCACTTGTGTTGTGATCTTATTAACTACAATGGCTTTTTTCCACATCAGGTTTAAGATAAATTATTCATTCAGTAAAAATATATTTCATCATATTTGAAGCAACCCAAGGAAACAACATTTAGTTTTTGATTGGACCACATATATCATTTGCATTTTTCACACCTTTCGGCGCAAATCAAAACATCATGATTCACAGGCTGATACTGGCCTAATCATCAAAGATACAGCATTTTTACATCTGCCATCATATTTGGTAACTTCTAAATGATATATATACTTTTTTAAATTATGTTTCTAGCTTTTTTTTTAACCTTAATTAGAACGGTTTTCGTTTTAACCTTTTTCTGGTTAAATCGATGCTTTTACGGGATTCGGAACACAATATTTAGTTTACAAGCTTAATGTTAATGTTCTAAATACTGTGATTTTAAGTCTTTTATGATTTTTTAATGCTATATTATGATTTTATCTAACGAAAAATGTTCTTAGCTGAACGAAATAACCATTTCTATACTTGCAATTAATCTATATTGTATTTAAATTTAAATAATTAGTGTAGACTAGATCACAATGTAGAATTCAAATTTTATGTTCATAAATTAAGCATTAAATATGTGATAAGTTTTCACTAAATCCAGTAGTATTTCTAAAAAGAAAATATGGTTAGGTTATACATTAATTCAGTGATATGAAATAATGTTAATTGCAATTAAACAAATTGATATCAAAGAATCCAGCAGCTGTAAGTTGAAGCATATTGCAATAGATGGGGACATCAGGCAGGGGTAGAGTGGTGTGTTTGCTCAGGAGGCCAAGGGCAAGCAAGTGAGGGCAAAGTTATGGATGTGCCAGGGAGTATAGGGGAGTGCAAATGAGGGAATCAGCTCGGAAAATTTATTGGGCTATACTGTACCTGTTGAGTCAACAGTGTTGACTCATGCAGTATTAGGATTATACCTTTTGAATTCTAAATTCTCTTTAGAAGGAACTGTGGAATTTTGGTGGTAGATCAAAATGTAAATAAACGTTGTTGTGTTTTCATGATTCCAGAGAAGGGAGTTGAAGAACCCGTCAATTCAGTTGGCATTTTCTTCATGTGGTTCTTCACCATCTCAATAATTGTGATGAACATTCCTGTGTTTATTGTAACCCCTCGGCTTAAAGGAACATCAGACGGAACAAAGATTGCAATGGTCTCCTTGGCCATAACTGATGTCGGACTCGGAATCCAGTCTCTCTTCAGACTTTCGTATTTCGCCTTTACTGGAAGTTACTATTTTGCAGAAGACTACCTCTGCAGCATCGATGGAGTAATAAACCACACCCTCAGTGGAGTTTCCTTGACAACTATATCGTACTTGTGTGTAGACAGAGTGATTACAATCAAATACCCATTGCGTTATCCCATTTATTTCACAACGAAGGTAGCCATTAACATTCACCTGGGTATATGGTTGCACGCCATTCTGATTTGTAGCATGGCTCATTTCGTATTCGATGTGGAAATTGGCATGTGGAAAGAAGCTCTAACTTGTGTTTTCGTGGCTAAGTACCGTTCTAAGCTGATATTACTTATTATCGTCGTTGGCTATACTGTACCTGCTTGTATCATTTTCACTTGTGCTGCCATCTTGCATCGTATTGTCCGCAGGCAAGTCTCTCAGATCAGAGCACTAGAGAGCGCCACTGCAGCGGCGTCTCAAACCCAAAGTCTCGCATCTCACAGGCAAGCTATCAAGACCACTTTTTGCATGGTCGCCGGTTTCTACATTTGCTGGACCCCGATTATGAGCGTGTTGATCTCTACTTACCTCAGCGGCCAGTCTGCCACTCCTGTGACTGAGGCTGTGACGAGTTGGATCGCCATGAGTAACTCCATTTTTAACTCTTTGGTCTATTTGCCCACAATGAGGGAGTACAGGGAACTTTTCAAACTCCTATTCATTCCCAAGCTATTTACTTGTGCTGCTTCCGGGGAAGGACCAAATGCATGAGATTATGTGTGTCTGCATGCAGTTGACTGCTCTTTCCAGTATCAGCAGGAAATGTGCTGCCATTTAGCTTGAAATTGAAAGAACATGATTTTGCTGCCACTTGTGAAGCAGTTTTGTGAACTCCAGCAAGCAGTCAAAAGACACTGAGTGTCAGGAGCTCACACAAATTTTGTCTGGAAGAAACCAGGGCTGTTCCAAAGAATGATACTTGTAACATATTACCTAGAATATGTTGTTAAAAAAAGAAACATTTCTTACCATAATATAAAGATGTCATGTCCATATTAATTGTTGAAAAATTAATGTTATTGCACAATGTATCACCTTTGGTGAACTTTCAATGTATGTTGTTGATAATAATATACACTTAATACTTCTTGTCTTTTTTATAAACATGTATGTATAGCTATGTATTAACTGCAAAAATATCTAAATAAAATCAATCAATTGTGAACTGTTAACTGTGGATCCTCATGTGACTGGATAAGCAGGGATTGCAAATGCCCTTTGTCAGAGATCAGGTAATTCCAGCTTACACAGTCATACAGTCCACAGATAACAGTGATTATCCACACATATAAAAATGCTACAATATTTCTTGAATACAACAGTTCAGTTCAGTTTTGACTCCAACCTACCTGCCGTGTTAGTTGGTTTGTCATAGTTAAGGCCACCTCATTACTAAATTACATATACTCTTCAAGAACATCCATCATCAAAGACTCATAAGAAATTCTCCAGAAATACGTCTTTGTTACATGCTGATGGCTTTGTCTACTTTCTTAGAGAACATGGTTGTCTAGTATTACTTTGAACAGCATACAAACAAGCCTGGATCATCCATTAGGCTGAGTGGGCTATAGCCTACACTGTAAATTTTGAGTTAGCTTAATTGATTGAGTGAGATGGTTGCACAATTCATTTGAGCCAAGATAGCTTGTTGTTTGCAAGTTATAACAACATAAAGATTATCATAACTCAAAACAGCAAGCTATCATGACTCAAACAAATTGTGCAACTGTCTCACTCAATCATTTGAGCTAACTCAGAATTTCAGAATTTACAGTGTAGGGCCTCAGCTGACTGACAACAGTCTGCTTTGAAGCATATCTATATTTCAGCAGGCATCTGTATTACTGTAATCTGACAACCAGAATCAAAGATCGGCATTATGAGGAGGTTATTTTCGATCTTGAAAACTATGACCTATTTATCGACCAAATGATTGAGGAGCCTAACTACATCCAGAAATTTACCCTAGCAGAAAATGCCATCCCTATCTTTTGTACTATTTACCCACTTAGTCTTAAAATTTGGAACTCTACTAGACTAAACCAGAAGGTAACATCTTATCTTAGATACATTAAATATTAATGTTATTGTCATAAGTAAATCAAGTGTCTCACTGATCAAATCAATTTAGGCATAATCTATGTACGGTATACAACAACTTGATATAGTATGACTCAGTAATTTTATTATTACATGACCACTATGCTAGAGCGATGCTGATTGGCCAAAATCAGTCACACGACGACATCAAAAAAACTCATATTGCACGATTCGAGTGCAATATGAAATTTTTTTTACATTTTTTTTTTTTCAGATTTTTTCATATTGCATGGTTAGAGTGCAATATGAGTTTTTACAGAAAAAAAAACATTTCCAAAATTTATTTTTTCCAATTTTTTTTTATTAGGCCTATTGGTTGAAAAAAAATAATAAAAAATTTCCTTTTTTTTTTTTTCAGAATAGAAAATTATATTGGAAGCATAGCTGTCATGTAATAAAACAAATACGGCACTTATTATCGTGCAATATGAATATTTATTTGCACTTGTAAATTCATATTGAATTTGAGCTGCGCCCTTGTTCAATACGAATTTCCTTGTGCAAATAAATTTTCATATTGCGCTCATATCATGCTGTATGGAATAGAACTGTCAAATGCATATATATATAATGTAAACATAGATTGAGCCATTTTCTGCAATTACTTAGGCTCTAACACTATACACAGTCTGCAACGCGAGTTTACGTTTGTATACTGACGGGAAAGAGCAAAAAAAAAAGTTTTTGTCCAATAACAAAAAAAGTATTGCACTTAGGCCTATAGTTACTATGAAACACTGATATAAAAGTGAGGATTCTGGTTGATTTGAGCCTATTCACAAGTCTCTAAGACCAATAGTTCTTGAGATATGATTTTATTTATTTATTTTCAACATTATTTCTTCGTGTCAACCTTCAAAGGCTCCGAGCGTCCATATGGATTTTCGGCTTATATTTACAAACAGGGGCAACCGTGTTGCCCAACTAGGTCCAGGTCACACAAAATATGCCACACAGAAACATTTTGGAATTATCACACATTTTGGAATTATCAAAAATCATTTTGGAATTACCCCCACCCCCCTACTATAACATGATATTCATTCATACAGTCGGCTTTATAACGTGAGGAGACAGCAGCTTAACTGAATCTACGTGTAAAGTGCAAGATGAACTGGTCGTTACAAAGATAAAACATCTCCTTCAAGTTGGATCAACGGCCTGAAGGGCTGACACTCTTATATTACAGTTATAGAATGCAGTTCATTCATGGTCGCCTCAAAACCACATGGCATCCTGAAGTATACACTTGGCAGCAAATCATACAACCCCTTGGATGTTTTCCCATTGACTTCAATAGTAAACAGGTTTTGCAAAAATGATTGTGGTGACATCAGAATGTATCAAATCATAAAAAGTATGATAGCATTACATACTAGACAACATTATACTAAATCTGCTGTGAGGTATAACTAAATATGAATCGCAGGCTCCATTTCACATGGGTCACAACTTTTGAAAAATTATTCAATGCTATTCCAATGGAAGGAAGGGGGTTGAATAATTTCGCAAATGTTTGACCCTATCGGAAATGTAAACTGTCTATCAAATCTAGGTCTCCTTCACAGCAGTTTGGCATTATGTTGTTCAATTTATGTGATGTTATTGGTTTTTTTCCACGATTTGATACATGCTTATGTCACTGCCCTCAGTTTTGCAAGACTTGTCAGCTATTGAATTCAATGGGAAAACAAAAAGGGGTTGAATAATTTTGCTGCAAACTGTATATAAAGATATTCAAAACGTGACAAAAGGGTCTTAAGGCCGTCTATATTGTATACCGTGCACCTTTGAATGAAGCCAATGAGTGAACATAATATCTGCTTTTCAATATGAAATTCAATATGCCACCAAGGTAATCAAAGGGGGGGGCAGTATTTTGTGAAGCCAATGAAAGACGTTTTTGCTTAATCCACATCTGTATTCACAAGAGAACCTTATCATTTACACTGTTACAACAATCATATTTATACATCAAAAGGGGCTGCCTGAAGGACTGGCACTCCTTTAAGATACAGTTCATACATGCAGTTAATATCACAAGTTATCTTGAAGCGAAGAGACAAATTGACTTAATCCACGTGTGTAGGTGCAAGTGCAAGAAAGACTTCTCATTTAAAAGGTTACAAGAAGCTCATTTACAAAGGAGGGTTCACCAGAAGGACTGGCACTCCTATTTAACATACAGTCCATGCACACAGTTGACTTAATATCACAACTTATCTTGAATTGAAGAGACAACTTGACTTTATCTTCACTTTTTAACGCGAGAGGAGCTTATCATTTACAGTGTTACATCCAACTAGCTTACGTTGGAAAGACTGCCTGAAAGACAGAAGGACTGAAGATTTATTTTATAGTTATAACATGTAGTTTCTTAATCTACACTACCCTAAGGATTGGAGCTCCAGTAACATGCAGTTCATTTACACAGTTGACTTAATATTACCAGTCTCCTCGAAATGAAAAGACAACAAGTTGACTTAATTGTCACTTGTAAGCGCAAGGGGAGCCCATAATTTACAAAGTTATAACCATTCATGTCCAAAAGACTGCCTGAAGAAGCTCATGTACAAAGGAAAGACTACCCGAAGGATTGGAGCTCCAGTAACACGCAGTTCATTTACACAGCTGACATAATATTACAAGTCACCTTGAAATGGAAAGACAACAAGTTGACTTAATCTACACCTGTTAGTGCGACGGCAGCTCGTCATTTACAAAGTTATAACCATTAGGGTGGAGCTAAAAAAGTCAAAATGTGAACTTCAAAAAAGAGCCCCCCCAAAAACTTGTCAAATATAGTTAAATTACTATTTATGACCATTTTGGGTAATTTCACTCATTTTTGTAACGCCTACCCTGGGTGTTTTGAAATCACCTTTTTCGATGTTTTGCGAGGCGTCAAAAATGCTATTTTTGGCCATAAAATGGGTTATAAATGAGACAGAGACATGATTTAAACAGGTGAAAGTAAGTTTATAACCATACCAAACTTATTAAAAAACACAAAAATGCAAAAACATTTAGTTTACATGATGCAATATTGAAATAACAAGATTTTTGCCTTTTTTTTTCACTGCTTTTGTTCCCGAAATGATGTTTTTGTTATAAAATTGGTTCTAAATAAGCTACAGACATGATTTAAAGAGCTGTATATATGTGTAAGACCATGCCTAACACAATGGACAATATTGTGTGTGAGAAAAATATGCTTTAGATAATGTAATATTGAGATATTATGATTTTTCCTACTTTTTTGCAGTCTTCAAATTCTTTGAATTTTGTTTTTGTGATAAAATGAGTTCTAAATTAGCTAAAGACATGATTTACAGAGCTTTACATTTGTGTAAGACCATGCCAAGCACAATGGACTATATAGTTTATGAGACAATTAAGCTGTACATGCTGTAATACTGAATATTATATGATTTTATGAGTGTTTTGTGAGACAAATACTTTTCGGCTCATGACATTATAGTACCTGTCATAAATTGGGTTCAAAAAGAGCTAGGGACATGATTTAAAGAGCAGGGGATATTTTTAAGACCATCTTAAACATGATAATTAACATTATATGTAAGAATATTTATCATATTTAATCGAATATGAGACAACATGATTTATATGTTTTATTTTGAGCTTCGAAGATGCTTTTAAAAGTTATCTGGCAGATTGTTAAGTAGCATTATTTCTTCAACCTGGTTTATTTGTATTTATCTTCCAAATGTACAATGAATACCAGGTTGGCATGTAAACATTACAGAGAGGTTAGGACTTGCATTTGAGCTGAAGAAAACATTATTAAAATGTTTTCAACTTTAGGCAGGACTGTCGCAGGACTGTTCCAGACTGTTCTAGTACAGAATCACTGAAATTCCATGATGGATAACTCATGCTACCTTTGCTGAGCATCTATATTGGGTTTATGGTGCCCTTGGAAGATAAAGACCTAAGAAGAAGGCTGAAGAAATAATGCTGTATAATATCTGATTGTCCCTGTTCGGAGTTAGTTATTAAACAATAACAGGAGCTACAAATACAAAAAGAAATCATGTTATCCCTATGTTGGTGTTGCAGAGGCGTAAAACGCAAACACACACACACACATATCCCTATGTTACATTAGATATGACATATATGACACATACAATATTATTTATCATGTGCAGCATTGTCCTGAGAATATCTTCTGTTCTTTAAATCATGTACCAAGCTCATTTGGAACCCTATTTACGACAAGTATTATTATTTCATGAACGCAAAAGTACTTTTCTCACAAAACATTCATCCTTTGTCTAATTTTATCAATTTAACAAATAAGGTGAAATTTCTTTTCATATTTAAAGTTATTTATCATGTCAAGCCTAGTATAAAACATGTGTACATCTCTTTAAATCATTCGCTAGCTCATTTTCACCCATTTTATGACAAAAACGAAATTCAAACAATTAAAAGAATACAAAGAAGTAAGAAATATCGAAATATCGCATTATTACATCATCTAAAGCATATTTGTCTCACACTGCAATATTGTCCATTGCGCTTGGCATGGTCTTACACATATTTACAGCTCCTTAAAACATGTCTATGGCTAATTTGGGACTCATTTTATGACAAAAACAAAAATTCAAAGAATTTGAAGAAGGCAAAAATGTAAGAAAAATCAGAATGTCTCAATATTAGTTTTATTAAATCATCTAAAGCATATTTTTCTTACACACAACATTGCCCATTGTGCTAGCATGGTCTTACACATATGTATAACTTTTTAAATCATGTCTGTAGCTCATTTAGAACCAATTTTATGACAAAAACACCATTTCGGGGGAAAAAAAAGTGCAAAAATAGGCAAAAATTCTGTTATTTCAATATTACATCATGTAAACTAAATGTTTTTGCATTTTTGTGTTTTCTAATAAGTTTGGTATGATTATAAACTTACTTTCAGCTGTTTAAATCATGTTTCTATCTCATTTATAACCCATTTTATGGCCAAAAACAGCATTTTCGACGCCTCGCGAAACATCGAAAAAGGTGATTTCAAAACACCCAGGGTAGGCGTTACAGAAATGAGTGAAATTACCCAAAATGGTCATAAATAGTAATTTAACTATATTTGACAAGTTTTTGGGGGGGCTCTTTTTTGAATTTCACATTTTTATTTTTTTCACTCCACCCTAATAACCATTCATGTCCAAAAGACTACCTGAAGAAGCTCATTTATAAAGGAAGGACTACCTTAAGGATTGAAGCTTCCGTAACATGCAGTTCATTCACACAGCTGACATAATATTACAAGTCTCCTTGAAATGAAAAGACAACAAGTTGACTTAATCGTCACCTGTAAGCGCAATGGGAGCTCATCATTCATGTCCATGTCCAAAAGACAGCCTGAAGGACAGATGCCCCAAAACTGTAGTCATAACATGCACCATGAATGGTATTCGAAGGAATAAAAAGTTGTCTTAATCCACCTGTAAGTGCAAGAGACACTTTTCGTTTAAAGGTAAGAACAAGCTTGATTGCAAAGGAAGGACTACTGGAAAGATTGATGCTCCTATAACGTGTGATTCATTTATACAGCCGACTTTATAATATAAACGGATAACAACCTAACTGAATTTACATCTGTAAGAGCGGGAGGAACTATCATTTACAAAGTTACAACCAGCTCGTTTAAGTCAGATCAACCACCTAACGGACTGACACGCTTACGTTATAGTTATAACATGCAATTTATACATAGTTGACTCAAAGGCACATGTGATCCTGAAGTATAAAGATAAAAAGTTTTCTTAATCCATACCTGTAAGTGCAGGATAAACGTCTCATTTAAAATGTTGCAGGAAGCTACATTACAAAGGAAGGATTGCCTGAAGGACTGAGGCCGCCTCCTTTTACATGCAGGTCATTCATACAGTTGACTTAATATCACATCTTGAAGTGAAGAGACCACAAGTTGACTTAATCTGCACCTGTAAGCCCAAGAGAAGCTTGTCATTTACAACCAGCTCGTTTAAGTCAGATAAACCACCTAACGGACTGACACTCTTATATTATAGTTATAATATGCTGTTCATTCATCGACTCAAAGGCACATGGCATTCTAAAGTGAAGATACAAGAAGTTTTCTTAATCTGCACATGTAAGTGCAAGAGAAGCAAGCATCTTACTTAAAAGGTTATAGAAGTTCGTTTACAAAGGAAGGATTGCCTGAAGGACTGAGGCCGCCTCCTATAACATGCAGGTCATTCATACTGTTGACTTAATATCACAAGACATCTTGAAGTGAAGAGACCACAAGTTGACTTAATCTGCACCTGCAAAAACGAGAGGAAGTTATCATTTACAAAGTTGCGACCAGCTCGTTTAAGTCAGATCAACCACCTGAAGGACTGACACTCTTATGCCATAGTTTTAACATGCAGTTCATTCATAGTTGACTCAAAGGCACATGTATGGCATCATAAGTGAAGATATACAGTTGGTTGCAGAAGTATACACCCCCCTGGAGTGGTCTTCAATTTTCTGTCATATCCTCCTTCAGAAATGCATCATCAATCAAATTCTTCTACATACTCATACTGACCTCACTTTCAACCTATATCCACCATAAAATTGTGTGTGGTAAGTCATGGACGAGTAGAAAATTATGGTTGCGAAAGTATACACCTCCTTCATGTAGTGAAATTGTATGCAGCTATAAAAAGTTTCCAGCTACCACAAGTCCAAGAGAGCATTATGTGAATGATTGATTGTCTATATTTTTTAAGCAGTTAGTGCTGTTTTAAGTATTTTTTTAGAAAGTTACCTCTTGTGTAGACTGCTCCAAAATATGTATTCCAGGTGCCGTTTTCGCCTGCCATACAAATATGGAGGCAGCTATTCAGAGAATGAGAAAATATCAAGGAAATGGGATGGACAGATGTACACTTACCCTGATAGAACCCAAGACACTTCCAGTTTGATATCTTTGATAGAACTATGATCAAATTTTCATATTTTATCACAAATTGGGAGACGAGTAAAAATATCACTTAAACTTGATCGAGCATTGTCAAATCGCACCTACTTTATATTCATAGCTGATAGAACCATACATGGATAATGGCTTTATTGAAAACACATAATTTTAGACACAAGACATCAAATGGGACAGGGCCAAAACTAAGCATCGCTGCAGGGTCCTGTGACCATATGTATTTTCAACTTCTGTTGCAGATACTGAACCGAAACTTTTTCTAGGTTGTATCAGGGTGTGTCCCTGCATGCCTGTCCAGCCCTTTTCTTGCTTTCTGGGGGCTTCCCAAGGAAAGAGTATTCCAACACCTGTTGTCAGGTATAAATGTCAGTTCATTCTGACACAGCTCTTGGGGGATGCTGATGTGTAATTAGGGCTCAAAATATTTTTGTTTCCCCATTCAACCTCTAAAATTCTCAAATGCAGCTTATCAATATCAACATCTTCTGAAGGAAGATATGAATGAAAATTGAAGACCACTCCAGGGGGGGGTGTATACTTCTGCAACCCACTGTAAGAAGTTTTCTTAATCCTCACCTGTAAGTGCAAGAGGAATGTCTCATTTAAAAGGTTACAAGAAGCTCGTTTACAAAGAAAGGATTGCCTGAAGGACTGAAGCTCCAATAACATGCAGTTCACAAGTCACCCTGAAGTGAAGCGGCATCAAGTTGACAAATCTACACCTGTAAGCTTAACAGGAGTTCATCATTGACAATGTCAATATTGCAACATTTCAATCTTAAATCCAAAAGGGCTGCCAGAAGGACTATTGCTCATATAACATGCGGTTTATTCACAAAGCTGACTTAGTATCACAAGTCATCCTGAAGTGAAGCATCACAGTTGTTTCTTAATTTTGCAACGAGTAGGTCGAGGGTGATGACACTCATCCAAATTTTGATCAAATTGTAATAGATGGATTACAAGTTGACAACAAATATTCAATAGACGCGTGGCTAAATTACAGTTACTCAAAAAGTCTGATTATTTTGGAAGATCTTTTGTGAAAATGGCTACTTCAGGATTATTTGATGATGAAAATGTTAATGAGGCCACCAACTTGCTTGAAGGTGCATCAGAAAGTCTTTCAAATTTCAAACAAGGTAAGTTCTTTTTAAAAGGTAACTGATTACTGTTCAAAAATGTATGCAGCTCCAAAAAATGTTTGTTGAATTTTAAATTATATTTGTGGAAATGCACAGCTGTCAAAGAAGTTTTTCTCTTGACGATTAAAAAAAATTTCATTAATTGTTAGTATTGTTTGGTGTTGTTTGCCCTGCAAATTCATGATGTCACCTCAAAAGCCTTTGATTTCAATCTTAACCACTATCTTGAGAAAGAAACAAAACTTAATGATTTCATCCAAGCGGTGCTTTCATCTGAAAGGGACCACTTACCCCACACCAACCTAATCTTCTTGCATGATGTAATAACGCCTGATCAGACTGACAGTCATGATTCTTTTAGATAGATATGGTAAGTACAGCCCTCTTACCTGAGTTCTTAGTCACATGCAATAAACTTACCAAATCTGCATAACATTTAACATGTATACACCATGGGCATGGCCAATGGGGGGGGGGGCTTAGGGTTTTTTGTAATAAATAATTTCTTGAGCACTCAGTTTTGGTGAAATAAGTAATTTTTGGGCAGTCGTGGAATAAATAATTTCTGGTGGGGTTATTTCTTAACAGAGTGATGCTTGATTTAGAAAGGAATAATTTGCGACATCTCAGGCGCGAAATAAATAATTGCCAGCGGAGTATAACTCCAAGCCCCACCCCCCCCCCCGCATTATTTTATGGTCAACCCCTAATATAATTCACAAATACCTGTTGACTCAGTATTAGGATAGTACTTTTCGAATTCTTGATGCTCTTCAGAACGACCTGTATAATTTTGGTGGTAGATCAAAATGTAAATAAACGTTGTTTTTTTATGATTCCAGAGAAGGGTGTTGAAGAACCCGTCAATTCAGTCGGCATTTTCTTCATGTGGTTCTTGACCATCTCGATCATTGTGATGAACATTCCTGTGTTCATTGTAACCCCTCGGCTTAAAGGAACATCAGACGGAACAAAGATTGCAATGGTCTCCTTGGCCGTAACTGACATCGGACTCGGAATCCAGTCTCTCTTCAGACTTTCGTATTTCGCCTTTACTGGAAGTTACTATTTTGCGGAAGACTACCTCTGCAGCATTGATGGAGTAATAAACCACACCCTTAGTGGAGTTTCCTTGACAACTATAACGTACTTGTGTGTAGACAGAGTGATTACAATCAAATACCCATTGCGTTATCCCATTTATTTCACAACGAAGGTAGCCATTAACATCCACCTGGGTATATGGTTGCACGCCATTTTGATTTGTAGCATGGCCCATTTCGTATTTGGTGTGGAAATTGGCATGTGGAAAGAGGCCCTTACTTGTGTTTTCATGGCTAAGTACCGTTCTAAGCTGATATTACTTATTATCGTCGTTGGCTATACTGTACCTGCTTGTATAATTTTCACTTGTGCTGCCATCTTGCATCGTATTGTCCGTAGGCAAGTCTCTCAGATCAGAGCACTAGAGAGCGTCACCGCAGCGGCGTCTCAAATCCAAAGTCTTGCGTCTCACAGGCAAGCTATCAAGACCATTTTTTGCATGGTTGCCGGTTTCTACATTTGCTGGACCCCGATTATGAGCGTGTTGATCTCTACTTACCTCAACGGCCAGTCTGCCACTCCTGTGACTGAGGCTGTGACAAGTTGGATCGCCATGAGCAACTCCATTTTTAACTCTTTGGTCTATTTGCCCACAATGAGGGAGTACAGGGGAATTTTCAAGCTCATATTCATACCCAAGCTATTTACTTGTGCTCCTTCTGGAGAACCATCAAATGCATGAGGTTATTATATAGGGGTAAGCTAGAGCAATTTGCCGCTTAGCGATCCTTCCCACACCAGTCTTGTACATATTGAAAAATCATGCAAGTCTGTCCCTCTCCAAATTTTGTGGGATCGCTTGGCGCTATTTTGTTTTTCTCACGATGGGGAGGTAGCCTCTGAGTTTGAATAAACTTCTCATTACATTTAGCAGTGAAGTAACACACATGATTTTGATATAGAACTATTATACCTTAAAACTACACAAAGTTGTAGAGATATTGGGGGATTTTGAAGAGTTTGAGGGGAGTTTTAGAGGCTGCTCATGAAAATCTATGATTTCTCAACAATGCGACAGAGGGCGTGCTTGTGAAATCAACCACCAAGTGGAAAATAATCCCCATGGTTGTGCCCCTAGCGGCTGGATACAAAATCGGAAAACCTAAGCAAAACAATGTACTTCAACCCCTGGACATACAACAGTGTTGGCCTTATCTGGACCTGCTTACCGCTCTCTCCTGGCATGCCAGATTACATATTATATGCATTCTTTCTGTCTGCATGCACTTGACTGCTCTTTCTAGTGTCGGCAGGAAATGTGCTGAAATCGACTTGAAATTTGAAGAACATGAGAATGCTGCCACCTAGGGAGCATTTTGGTAAACAGCAGGGAGCAGTCAGCAGAAACTGAGCGTGAGAAGCTCACACAACTTTCGTCTGGAAGGAACCCGAGCTGTTCCGAAGTATGCTGATGCCTTGTCTACTTTCTTAGAAAAAATGATTATCTAGTTTGACTTGGGTTACCCAGACATTCAACAGAAAGATTATGAATGTGCAATGATATTGGAACTATTTCCTGGAACAGAATACAAAAAACTAACTTTGCAACAGGTGGCAGCAGCATGCAGTTCTCAATTTCTAGGGACTGTCAGGACTTCACCCTCCAAAATACAGTCCAAAAGAGACAGCTTAGCATTCCATCATACTCAGATGAATGATCATAGATATTTATTTAAGCTGATTGTTATGCAGAATTAATCCAATAGAAAGGAACTAATTATTTGATTGTTCAGGTTGATGCCAGGGGATTGAGATTCAGCGGGATTGGACCACTTTACTTTGGAGACTCAGTATGCGAAAAATTTGCATATGGTTAGGGAGAGCGGGGACTCATTGAATGACGGGGCACATTGAATGACGGGGCACATTGAATGACGGGGCACATTGAATGACGGGGCACATTGAATGACGGGGCACATTGAATGAGTTACCTTATTTGGATAATGAATAGCAACATCTTAAAAATGTTTATTGCACTACTCCCCAGCAAGGGATCTAAAAAGTAGACTCTGGGCGATTTTTGTGGAAACTGGGGAACTATTAAACCAATGTTGGTGGACAAAATAGTGGCAATGGGTGCACGCTTCTCCAACGAAGATTGCCTTCTCAAGACCACGAAAGCATGCAACATTTGACAATGATGGCATTATTGACTCTTTAAAATACATGCTTTTTCATGATAATTACCTATATACGCCATTATACGGCCTAAATCGAATGAACATTTATTGGCCACTTTATTGTAAGCCTTCTAGTCATAATTCCTCAAATGTTGCTGTTATGCTTTTACCTTTTTCCCATTACATGGGAGTTGAAAAAAATAATAATTTGTTTGATCAATGTCCTTGGGAAGCGCTCAACTGAATCTGGTTTGACATTTGTCAAAATGAATTACATTATTTGGACACCATGAAGTGAAATATGATTTTGTATGTGAAAAGCTAGATTCTTCAGAATATTGTATTTTTGAAAATGCAAAGATCAAGTTTGAATTACTTACTGCGATTGAAATGAGAGAGGAACATCTAATGAAAAAACTATTCAAATTTTTTCGCGACTAAATTTAGTACATTTTCATTTGTGAACTCCCCCCCCCCCCACGAATTGAATGTTAAGTAAATGATTAAAAAATCTATGACATAACACTATTAAACCTGAAATGTCGTAATCTAGTAAATTTGTTAGTTCAATAAAAGGATTTATTTTTTACAAATTGTTGCATCAATTTATTTCACTTGATAGATATTTCTGAATCCATAAAAAAAGATATGAATCTGAAAAGTTAACAAAAGACGGACGAAACTTTTTGAAGACCCTCACATTTATTTTCAAAGACAGCACTTGGCGTCATGTTCCTATGGGGCTAGTGGGGCATCTGCCCTACAACTTTTTTGCCGAAAAAAAGGGTAATAAAAGTCAGAGCTTCCGTAACTCTGCTGTGCCCATGCAAACATTTTTAAAAATTTGTCAATGCCCCACCACTTTATTTTGAAAATGACGCCACTGCTCAAAGAAGTAAATGCTATCAGTCAATCAATCAACCAATCAAACTATCTATCTATCCATCTATCTATATATCTATACATATATATCCATATATCTATCTATATATTTATCTATCTATCTATCTATCTATCCATTTATCTGTCTATCTATCCAAAAACACTTAATCAGATGTAATTACATGTATGTGAACATGAATTGACCTTTGTCTGGGCTTAACTACCGGATTCTTGGATTCATTGTGGTTGCAAATGGCAACAGTTATTAAATCCTGATTGGTGCTAGTTAACAACAAGTTGAATTCTTAGAACTGTCATTTGATTCAAAATTTTGGGGTGTGATGTCTGATTTTGCATTTTTCTTGCATTTTTCATGAAATTTGCAACCTACACACCTGGGGTGATGACTATAAATGAGGACTGTCAACCTGCTGATATATATTTATCATAATTAGATAATTAGCTATTCATGATGATGCATGATTTATCATGTTACATGATATGATATCATCCGGATTGGATTTTAATATTTCTCACTTGACTTGCTGCATATATATGTAATGCCAGGATCAGCTGAAAAAGGTCAGTGTTTGATATTTTTCTTGTTTGCTACTTTCTTCGTTGATTTTGCATCCCCTGCATGTGTTCTTTTGTCTCCATACAAAATCAATGATTATGATGTACGGTTTTTACACAGACTGGTTGATGCACCCACAGGTGAAAGGTCACACATATAGGCGTTTCTTTCTCTTCAATAAATAATCAAGGTGAGAGAGTAAAGTGCCCCCTAGTGAGTAGCCAATACAAAATGTGATTGAAAACACACAATTGGCACTCTTTGAGAGCATTCAATCAACTTTATTAAATGAATAGTCTCATATATGTACCTGTAGACAATTTTCACTCACTACAATGTATTAACCACTGAAATTAAGGGTTATTTACCTGTCCAGGACTAAACTTGAGTTGGCAAAGACGTAAATCACAAGAAATTTCCTTGACAGCCAATCAGAACTCAAGAAATGGGAATATCCAGCCAGGATAGGTAGGTATATTCCCAATTCTTGAGTTTTGATTGGCTGTCTAGGGAATTCCCTTGTGATGTACATCTTTGTCAACTCAAGTTTATTCCTGTGCTTTCCAATAGACGGTGCTTGACGTGCACACTTTGATTATTTCATTAAGAGTAAGAAAGACATATATATATATATATATATATATATATTTGATCATTGGCATCAGTGGCGTCCCTATGGGGGGGCACGAGGGGGTACAGGCCCCCCCATATTGGACCTGTGCCCCCCCAGGTGCCCCCCCATATGAACTTTCCAACTCTGGCTAAAATATACAATTAGTATAGCGGGTGCCCCCCCCCAGAGAATCGCGTGCCCCCCCGGGTGCCCCCCCATTTGAGACCCCCCAGTTACGCCACTGATTGGCATGTGATGCACCTCAGAGAAAGGCCTATCTGGGGGACTCCTCATTAAAATACACATAAATAAAAAGTCCATAATCTAAAATAAAGCAGTGGGAAATTTGGCCCACCAGCCCTTTGATTAAAAAATTCACCTAAAATTGCTAAATGTAGCAATTTGTGGTACCGCTGCAGGTAAAACTGTTGAAATTAAATCTATAATTCAGTTTGAATTATGTATTTGTAAGAACAGCTTGAATTTGAGATCTTGGCAGCCTCACATGTCCTTTTCTGTGATGCGACAATAACATTTTTGGGAAAATCCTCACCATTCAAATTTGCTTAAAAATGCACTGCTGATAAAGGTCTTGACAACTTTCCATAATTTAGCATGTGATTTTAACCTGATTGGCCCATTAGTCTGGAAATTTGATATGCAAAAAGAGCAGACTGCTGCACTGTTAAAATTGCACTTCATGTGTCACCATGCTGATGAGTTATCGTGATCATACCCAATACTTCCAATGTTAATTTGATTTAAGGCCACAAATTCCGCTTGTTGGTGACAAGCAAATTTAAGAATTGTGGATCTGATTTGTACTCTAAAATCAGTTATGACAATCAAATGGCCTTCTCTTGACCACGACTAATCAAACAGCCTCCATGTTTCCCAAGAGAAGATGACACTTAATCAGCTATCATGAGTCACAAAATGCCATTTTCACAGGGCAACAGTCCACTATTCTTGCATATATCAAATTTCCTGGCTGTTATCAAGGAGAGCCAATCAGATTATAAGACCAAGTGCCTCTTGGCAAGCTGACAAGCAGCGCACTGTGTGTTTTGTGAAGTAACAATGAAAAAATAAGAAGAGAAAAATGAACTTTCATATATTTTCAATGTTATCAATTTTTGCAGTATCAATGGGACCCATTAGAATAAAATAATATGGCAATCGCACTGATTTATCTAATCAAAGCTTTCAATTGTTGCTAAAGTGTTATTTTTACCGCATCCTCCTTCAAAACAATTCCTGATAATATCGGTTAGAAATCACATTATTAATTTAGATTAAATTGAAGTAAGGTTATTGTGGACTTGTTAAATATGCTCTGCTTACAGGCCGGTCAATTTTGTTTTGTGAATAATAAGACTATTTCTCTGAAATGTGCAATTAGTGATTAATGCCAGCTAATGAAGTGTCTGTGGGTACATTCGTTTCGCTGCTCCAAAGTGCTCTTGGAGTAGAGTAGTTCACTCCAGATCATTCGTTTTGCATTTCCGGGAGTAGATTAGAGCAGTTTGGAGTAGATAGGAAGTACTCCAAGAAATTGGGATATCCCATGACGTATGATTGTTTACATAAATAAATGGCACTTCAGAAGCTTTGATTTGGTCGCTGATTGCATGCATTTTTTTGATGTGCATTGCTGTAATTCAATTGACTCAATTACGGCAATCAATTGAAAATGCCACATGGCGTCTTGAATTGCCATTGGCAACGGAATCCTCACAGGAAGGGAACCCCCAAATAGTGACGTTCCTAAGTACTCCTTTTCATTCGATTTGGACCCACCTTGGGGTAGTTTACTCCAGGAGTAGAAACATCACTTCCTGGAGTAGATACGTAACTTCCGGAGTAGTTAGAGTAGATCGAATCGAAAGTACCAATTATCAAACATTTAGCATGGGAAGGACAAAGGCCATTTGTTTAGTCATGACCAACATGATTTGTCATAACAGATTTTAGTGTAAGAATCAAATTAATAATCATTTGCTTTGTCAGACGCCTATTAGAGACACAGCACGAGTTTTCTTCAACTTTTAAGTGCTTTTAAAACTTACAGATGATTTCCTATTTGTAGACAACGACTGGATGTGATTTTTTTTCTAGTTGTGCCTTTTGATGGTCTCATTGATAGGTGTTTCATACCTTTTTGAAAAAAAAAATGAGAAAAAAAACACAAAAGAAAAAAAATTAGTTTTTGTTTTTGGGCTAAGACTCAGTCAATATTGCATGTTCAAGAATGAATTTTGATACACATATGGCCTATAAGGTTGAAGGAAAATATTATATATACTTTTTGAAATTTTGAAAGAAAAAAACCAATCAAAGTCCCAATTTTATAGTATAATGATATTCTTCTAAAGGCGCTATTCGCTGAAGGTTTGCTGCTGTGCAGCCTATGTTTTAAAATCTCACTTCCTTCCTTTATCAAAAAAATCAACTTCATATATATATATATTTTTTTTTTAGCAAAAATCACTATTCCCCCCAAAAATCTCCTTTTCATGATAACATTTTTTAAAGGAGACTAACATGAATTCTGAATGAAGCTGGATTCAAATGCTTGTTTCTCAGACTAAATCTGAATTTATAAATATAACCATTGGCAGTTTATTCTATAATTTATCATTTATCACGTCTATTGTAGCCTCAAGTAATCACTTGTCCCTTGTCACCATATGTGTCAGTTCACATGTACATCAGCAACTGGCAGTGACCCAATTAATTGACACATTTCGTCTCTGTGTCAGTCTATTCATAGCAATGGTGATGAGAGATGGATACATCCATGTGCTGCATGACATGTAAGCCTACAGCCTGACACCTACATTGAGGAGGAGGGCAGAGGGGGCACTGATTTTTACTGTAATCACACAGGAAGTTCAAAGAAAGTTAAATCATTATAGTTTGGACTTCCTCGCAATATGTAGCTATTATAGGCCTATATACTTTTTTATCAGGTCTAAACTATTCATGGTTGTAAAAATAATACTTAAAACATAAGCCTATATATGTAACTAGATAAATATGGCAGACTTACAGTTGTTATCACTGCCCATGTCATAACTGTTGCTTTTAATATTTTCGAAATTCCATTTCTACAGTCATATTCCTCCCTCAGCTTAGTCCGTTAACTTTTCCACTAAACAAGTCAGAAATGTTTCCCCTCAATTTCGTTTTTTGTTTGACAGAGAGCAGTACAGTACCTGTGGTGTGTGGCATTTCACATTTCAGTTTACATTGTAATATCCCATGGGTCTTGCAAAATGATATACATGTTGTGTCCATTGTCTGATTTTAAAGGGATGCATATTATTTATATCATGTATATTACGTGTATCTATACAATAATTATGAATAAAATCCTGTTGAGTGCTACACAGTTGAATTGCTCATTAAGCATAAATGGAGGTATGATATGTGGCTGTACACTGTGTACCGTTTGCTCTATGCGAAGCGACCCAGTTAAGGCTTGGGTTTGGCTTCAGTCAACGCTTTGGACAGTTTAACAGATGTTTTTTGTGCCTTAAGTGAAACTACATCTTTCAGGCAAATTCAATCAAATTTTAATATAGCCAGTATGCTAGATTATATTCTCACCTATACCCTGCATATTTTTATATATCAAAATATTTTTTATTGTCAAAGATTACGTGATTCTAATAAGAGGGACTTTGGAACAACTGGACTATTTTGTGCGTTTTTGGATAAAATTGGGTACTTATACTATGTGTGAGACTGAAATATTCTCAAATGTGCTTCACTATGATGGTATGGATATATTTGTAATGTATCCGGAAGCTTGCTATGAAAAAATTCTACTGAAACATAGTGTTTTAGTTTAGGTTTGGCTTAGAACTTACGGGTTTGGCTTTTTTGAACGCAGGTCTTGTAAATATTTAGGGGTTTCATACTTATATTTTTTTGGTTTGGCGTGCTTATGTAACTGACCTCTTTTGTTGCATTCAGTAATATGCACAAACTAGTAAAGCCCATTGAAAGCACAGAAACCGATAATTAAAGAGGAAGGAAAATAGCGATTTTGAAATGATTTTATGAGAAGAAGGAGAGGGTTAAGGAAGATTAGGTGAAGGCTGTGGCTTTGAATAGCGAAAAGGGCCTGCAATAATAAAAGTTTGTATGAAGTCTGCAAGGTAAACCTAGTCTATGCATGTACATATAAAGTATCCTTTTGTACTATTGACTGAAGTAATCAGCTGATCAGGCCTGCCAAAACTGGTTGAGAGTTGAGAGGGAATTGTGAATGTGGACTGGGTTAAAAGGTAAAGAGCAATTGATATATAGTTTTGATAGATATACACAATTGAAAATGAAAAGCAACTTGTCTATAGCCTGATTATTGATACCTTCAATTGCTGTTAGAGCAGTAAGGCTATGTGCTTCGATTGACCCAAGATGGCAATATAGCCATGTGCGTTTGGCTGGAATTTGGCTGCAGTAGGATAGTAAACAAATATACGACTATTATGGGATGGCAACCACAGTGGGAAAGAGAGCTGAATGGAAGAACAAACTGTAATAGAAACATATCGAGAAGGCAGTGCAAGTTATTGTTATTTGGATAAAAAGGTAAAAAATCAACATGAAATGAAGAGAAGGAGTCAGACCCAATTAAAGTCTGTCAATGGTGAGCATGTGGTCACATGACTCGCTAGGGATGATTTTCTCACTACATGATTTATGGTGATTAATGCAGTTGTGAAATTTGAATGATCTTAATGCAGTTGTGAAATTTGAATGATCTTTTACATTTATTTGATAACTAATGACAATACTGCAGCAGACATGTCTTGAAAATTTTGATAAAGTATGATATACATGCTGTATTTTGTAATACTTATCGCTTGTGAAATTACATGTAGCTGTAAAATCGCAGTTAGTTATAAAGCTTGTATGTCGCCCAAATAAAATGCTGTCCATAAGAAAGATAAGAGTAATATTAAACCTATCCATACAACCAAGTTTACTTAAGTGTCATTTGAAGCTCAATATATGAAGATAAATTCTTTCAAAGATGTAAACATAGAGCTTTTCATGCTGTGAAAAAGTATTGTTATTGTGTACAAATAAAGAAATGCAGGGCTCTCCTTAAGTAGTTGGTTCAAGTCCAATATAAGGACCAAATAGTTCCAAGTGTAACAATAAGTGTGTTGTTTGGCTGATGACGTCATCACAACAACAATTTCAACCAATCAGCGGGGGTGTGGGGGCGGCAGCCCCCATGTGACGTCATGACAACGGTTGTGACGCAATGATTTTATGAAGTAAACAGTCCCTCAGGAACTTCTTATCCGTATATTGGACTTGAGCCGATGATGATTAGTGATGTTTAATGCTCATAGGCATTAATAAATATATTTATTTTGTGGTATTTGTGCTGAAATTAAGGTACAGGGATTAACTGTGTTATTGTGATTATCCTAAGGTATCTGGTGATATAGTAATACATGTTTCAAATGTGAATTGATACAGCGATGACTGTATGATTTCCAAATTTTACATGATAAACCGTAGCCTATGCCCAAAGTTATGTGGTGGAAACTATGTTAATTGGTAAGGGTAAAAAGATTGACTGTACCATACATGCAGATTTTATTTTGAGGTACAGGAAAAAACTGACAAATTCCGTTTTGTAAACATTTTTGTTGAACTTGCTGTCTTCGTGTAAAATTTTAGTCAACAAACTCTGCACTGATGTTCAGCTGCACTTCCACGGGCTTTTCCTCTTTCATGTCCATCGATCCTGCCCATGATTGAAAAAGTTGGCTGCATCAAGCTATTCTGCATTTGTACATATTGCTAAATGCAACAAAACAGGTCAGTTATATTGGCACGCCAAAACAAAAAAATATAAGTATGAAACCCCTACATATTTACAAGACCTGCGTTCAAAAAAGCCAAACCCGTAAGTTCTAAGCCAAACCTGAACTAAAACACTATGTTTCAGTAGAATTTTTTCATAGCAAGCTTCCGGATACATTACAAATATATCCATACCATCATAGTTAAGCACATTGGAGAATATTTCAGTCTCAAACATAGTATAAGTACCCAATTTTATCCAAAAACTCACAAAATAGTCCAGTTGTTCCAAAGTCCCTCTTATTAGAATCACATAATCTTTGACAATAAAAAATATTTTGATATATAAAAATATGCACTGTATAGGTGAGAATATAATCTAGCATACTGGCTATATTAACATTTGATTGAATTTGCCTGAAAGATGTAGTTTCACTTAAGGCCCAAAAAACATCTGTTAAACTGTCTAAAGCGTTGACTGAAGCCAAACCCGAGCCTTAACTGGGTCGCTTCGCATAGAGCAAACGGTACACAGTGTGTATGAAAAAGACCCAAACAATCCTTGCTACCAAATTTGGAGGCAATACTTGCTCTAACTTATACATACTAATGAGACACATGATGTTGTGCTTGTTGGAGGGATCAAAATGATGTAATACCTGAGTCATAAAAAAGATTTGAACAGTGATAAAAAAAGATAACTTCATACTCCCCCACATCATTGTTCATGTATAAAGCCTTGTTTGAACCTCCAAAACAATATCAACACTTCTGAGTGTGTCAATGCAAGGATAACATGGAGGTTTGAAAATTCAAAGACTGGTAGCTAGCCAACTGTGTATGTTCTGTGTGTACATGTATGTTATCATTTCAAAAATTCAAGAAATTTTGCAAGTGAGTACAACATCATGACCTTTGTAGTTTGTATCATACCTGTATCATGTAGATGGAGGCCTACACTGCTTGTCATAAACAAAATACACTACCTTTGTGGAGGCCTATATGTTTTGTATGACTTCCTGAGTGTGTGACTGTGCATGTCAGTTAATCTTGGGATGCTCCTCATGTAGTAACAATTAGGCAAGAACAACTTTAGAGAATTTCTAAATTTTATATTAAACCTTGTATAGGTTATAAAGTGGTAAATTAGTGGTTATTATACATTTTTGTAAAAGCAGATATTACCATAATTAAGACATGAATACTGATGCATGTGTTAGATATATAGAATAATAGACAAAAAGGTAAATGTTGTCAAAATTTCTAAAATTCTCAAATAATGTATTTATGACCTTTCTTGTTTGTAAAACAAGTTATGACCAACTGGAATACATACAAATGTCACTACATCAAAAACTTGGGTATGACCTAACAGTTCATATGCAAGGTCTAACAGTTGTGAAAGAACTGAAGAAACATATCTAATGACCTTACAACCTATATGCTAAGGTATGACACCTGAAGTCCTTACCAATGTTGGGCCTATCCATGATATATATAGAGAGAGTTCTAACCAAGGGTGTTATTCCATCAGAAGTTCATATCTTGAAACTTCACAAAATTTCATGCATGTTGTTCCATTTCGTGTGATAGGCATTTCATACCAACCCCCACTCATCCATCAATCTCACTGTAACTCACTGGATCTCTCTGCAGGTCAAAATTGTTGTGTCATACTTCAAAGCAGACGAGACCACACAGTTATAAACATAGCTACAAGACTGACACCTGGCGCTAATTGAACTTTCACCTGGTGGAGAATATGGGACGTAACAGGTTTCGCTTCAGAAGGAGAGAGGACTCGAATACCAACACAGGCCACACAGGCAGGCTGGTTGGGGCAATTCTTGATGGGTATGTGAGTATGGACCTTTCATATAATACACATTGTGTATGTGTTCACTGTGCAGTGATATGTGTAGTTTACAGTCTGAAATTAAAACCATTGTATTAGACAAGGCTTATCCATATCAGCGTGCCTCGGCGGTCCAACGTCGGCCCGAAGGTGGTCCGATGCTACTGACATCGGACTGACGCTGGGCCGATGTTGGACCGCCGAGGCATGCTGACAGGGATTTTTCTTTTATTTGTTTTTTCTGAATATTTTTATTTTTAATATCATCAAAACTGACTTTTTAAACACTTTTTTGGTGATTTACCAATACAGGTTGTCTTAAACTAGCGATTACTGAAATAGTCTGTAATTTTTGGCTAGCTAAAAAACAGTAGCAAAAAATGAGTTTATTTCATGACTTCTTAATTTTATTTTGATTAAAGAGGCAATTTAAAAAATGGCTCAAACGATTTTGTACTTACCAGTTTTGCCAGGAGCATACTTAAAACTTTTGATCAGAAGAAGTATTGTACTTCTGTTTAAAAATTAATCTGAAGGAAAAAACACCCACAGGTCTTAAAAAATACTGAATTACCTGCCTGATTCTCGCAAATTCTAAAAGAAACTTTTCGTCCTGATGGTACATGTAGGATTGGTATTTACAAAATAATCATTATATTGCACCAATGCTTAGGATCCACTAAAACATTAAATTTTCTCTTTGTGTTTCTGTTATGAGAACATGTTCCTTGTGTGATGTGCATGGAAGTAACAGGCTGGTGGAAACAGTTGTGCATTTTTGGGTCCTGATACTTCCAAACCAAACATAGGACATTATGGCAGTGGTCCAGTTTGAGCCAGTTGGAAAATGGCCAAAGCACAATAAAAGATACTACCTGGGATCTAGGTTCGATTCCTCTTCCAAGATATTGAAGTGGAACTGGGAAATTAAGAATTGCATTCAGATTCCTTAAAAGTCACAGCAAATAATCTCACAAAATGATCTGGCTTAATTAAAAAATGAAAGAGACATGCAAAATAGGTGTCAATAAATCAATGATTGTATTTATCAACCATATTCAAACTACTTGTGATTGTACCTCCACATCTATCTATCTATCTATCTATCTATCTATCTATCTATCTATCTATCTATCTATCTATCTATCTATCTATCTATCTATCTATCGATCTATCTATCTATCTATCTATCTATCTATCTATCTATCTATCTATCCGCCTATCTATCTATCTGTCTATATATCTATCTATCTATCTATCTATCTATCTATCTATCTATCTATCTATCCGCCTATCTATCTCAATTCCTTCTTTCCTTTCCTCAGCGTTTGGTATGTTTAGATACCATAGTTTTAAAAGACATACATTTTATAAATAAACACCTTATTTTTGCCCAAATAAGATAAATTAACATATATAATGTATCATTGAGTTGTATGCTTTTTAAGCACGCTTTACAGCAATTTGTGTACAATGCTTTTGAAAACAAATATTTACAAATGCCATTAAAATGTACAATAAACAAAGTTGTTATAATTAGCCCCTCTAATTGAAGGCCACGAATGAGTCAGTTTAATATGAATTTATCACTTCTGATTATCTCAACTGGCTAAAAAATAAAAACATCATTGAAATAAACCAAGCGTTTAAAAGTCAAGGTTAAACAATTGTAGAAAAGATATTCATTGAAATTTATTAATCTGCCAGGTGTTGAAGGGATGTAGTCAGAATCCTGTGAAGATAATTAAGAGCTAGTTTTCTTCCTGTTTTCTTTTTTCGTTTTTGTTTGTTTTTCGTTTTACAAAAGAGAGTAGAAGCAGGTTTGTAAGTCGTAAAATAAAAAGAAGTCCTTCAAACAAAATTCCCATACATGCAGTGTCTAATATTCATTCTTAGGAGATAAACTTTTAAGTTCCACTGTTACACTTCCTCGAAATTCTAAACTCTTAAAATTGATGGACACCAAATCTTGTGACTAGTGTCATCCTTGTATTGAGACCATGAATTGTTCTGCTTGACTACTTTTCACATTGGCTTGGCTTATTTGTCATGACATTACAGTAACATTGTTCCTCTTACAGGAGATAATTATTTGTCACCATACTACCATATAGCATCATTATTTGCCTAATAATTTTGTAACAGAACATTAAGTGGATATTTTGAATATTTGAAATAGATGTCCTTTGTAAAATTCGATTGACATTGTGATAAGGTACAAATCGATTGCTCTCCAGGAAAAAGCTGACAAATAAACAAACAAAAGGTCATTTATTTACTAAAACGGCAATGAGCAATGCATGTGATATTTTAAGCATGCAGGATACCAAATGCAGCCTCTGTCAGATAACAACATGGACTTAGTATTTCTTCCAAAACTTTCTAAAGCCATCATATAGGCATAGGAGGTCAATACATTCTGGTGGGCTACCAAAATAGTTCCAAAAATATCACATTCACAAAATTTTCTACCCAAACGGGCATGAAAATTTAGTTTTCCAATTTTTGGGGGGGGGGCTGCAGCCCATCCCAGCCTCCTATGCCTATGAAAGCCATACTTATGAAATTTTAGGTAATTACTATAACTAGTGGTCTCTGCAGTGTACCCCCCCCCAGAAACCTCCCTGTGAAACTTTAAAATGTGTGTACTAAGAAGAAAATTTAACATCTGGCACTCTGAAAAAAATATAGCTCAATGCATACACCCTAATTACCGGCCATGCATCCTATGCATAGGACGGTAATGCTTCTCTCCTGAAATGATGTGAGTCACGAGCCTCCAGGCCTAACCAGGCAGTTCTAAGGGTTTATTTTATATGTATTTCTCAGTTATAACATCGTAGATTCTGTCAATTGTCTATTTTTTAAGTTAAATTCAATTTTTCCCGATTTATTAATATCCCCTTATCACTGCTTATGCCCAGCGTTGGATGGGTCCACGCTCCCACAGCGTCCGCCATTACGTCGTATCTAAAATGCGGCGCAGCAGTTGCGGGCTAGCGGTCGCGGGAAAACTGCGTAAAATGCGGATTCAAATTGCGTTTTGGCCGCAGATTCCTTAATTTTTGAGGTATTCCAAAGATTTAAACATCTAAATGCATCAGAAAAAAACGAGGATTTCGAAGGAATCAAAATCATGGTTCCTCTGCTCACAATTGTACCAAAGATTTTCAAGTTTCTTCATACTTGTATCATTCCATTTAAACTCCATGATGCATGCATGGGCGGTCCTGCATCTCTAAGAGTGCTTGTTGATTTGTCAGTTTGTCCTCCTTATCACAATATCATTCCAATTTGGGTTGGTGGAAATACTGTATAGCTCTATTGTCATAAATGCTGTAGCCTACATTGTTTTTTGGAAAACCAAATTCTAAACCACCATACCTGTTTCAAAAAACCATTTGAAAACCCAATTATGCTCTTATTCTTTTAGTTTTGTACAATGCAACTCCTGATTCTGAGAAATGATATTAATGAGGAAAATAAAAGGTTTTGATTGAGGTTTAGGCCATGGTATTAATCAAATCTATCAATGTTTTCCAATGGTACAACTCATATCATGGCTGCTTGTTAGGAGTATTGACAGGCCATATCACATCAAATATCAATTTATCAAATAAATATATACTACATCAACTATGATGTTATATATCAAATATCAGATATATCAGTGAAGCAAATAATCATATATCGCCATGGTATTGAAAATGATGGAAGCAACCATCACATATCTCTCCAGCTATCACAACTGCAAGATACCTGATTGATGTTATCTCACACAGTAACAATTTCAAGGTTCAGGAAGCACAGCAAGGTTACCCTGCTTCCTATGGCATAGCTTCATGGGTTATAAAAATGAGGGATTTAGAAATGCAAACATTAATGAAATTGTTATCCAACCATTAACACACTTATTTGATAAATTGGATAATTGAGTACCCAAGTGGAATCGGATATTTTGGATCCCTTTTTTTTTCAAATTTTGGATACATTTGGGAATTTTAGATTATTGATAATCTTTTTGATCAAAGATAACTTTTGACTTTTATGTATTGGTATACAACTCAGTTAATTAGCCAATTAGTCCATCTGAATTGCAAAGAGTTTGTCTACCAACAATCAACTGAGAATTATTAGCTGCACTTTTAAGCAACCAACCAACCACCCAACCAACCAACCAACCAACCAACTTACTCGTTATCATTGTAACTTGATGGTCTAAGACTTTTAACAAATCTCTTTAAAATGGATTACAATATGTTTCGCAGATTTCACTCGCACATCGGCGGCCATGGAGGAGGGTCACGTGACCAGCCTCACTTCCGGAGAGGGTCCCACATTCCGGAATACGGAGTGGAATATTGGGATCCAAGCGAGAACTTACCCGATGATGACGATGAGGAGGGGGATGAAGGTAAAGTACACTCTAAAAAAATTCAGGCAAAATTGGTTTTTTAGATTCAAAATGGTTTTTTGAAAAACCGAATTTCAATGCAAAACCAATTTTGTCCCGACATTTTTTAGAGTGTAGTTTTTTGTTTTGTTTATTGCTTCTTTGTGACAGAACAAATCTCAGGCTGAATCATGCACTTTGGCAAATTTGATGTTATATTATTGTCCCCCTTCCTGTCGTAATAAGTCAATAAATGTATAATATATTCATATATTAAATTCACATTCAACAGGCCTTTCGAGGTGGTACAGTGAGTACAATTGATAAATTGTAAAGTTTTGTAATTAAGTTGAACTTTTCCTCATTGCATTGGAATCCTTATTAATTCAGAAATATATAAAAACTTTTTCATTTTATCAACTTCAAATCCCAAATGCATAACTTTAGGTTGTTCATACTCAGTTTCCCCTTGGTACAGTGAGTATATTAAATTATAGTTTTCAGGCTATACTTTTTCCGTTATAAAATTCATGGCAAGGACGTTTTTTTTTAATTTCATGAACTAATTTCCATCTTGTGATACATGCATTTTTTACAAGTTTATCGTATGTTTCTTTCAAGTTAGCAATTGTGGTACAGCAATAAAAACAAATTTTTATGCATATCAATTTTTTTATCCACGAATAGCACACTTGCCACTACGTGTCACTGGAGTAGACTTCCACCTGGGGGAAAACAGACAAAACCACAAAACGGAGAGATTTGAAGATGGTGGTCTTTTGGTCCGAAGAGGTCAACCGTTCGTTGTCACTGTCAACACAAACAGATCCATGGATTACCCCAATGAGAAACTGCATTTCAAATTTTCTGTTGGTACGTAAAAAAGGAATTTACTTTTATATATCAGACACAGTGAGATTTCTCATCAGGGATGAATACCAGGATAGCTCAGTCTGTAGCACTTTGGGTTGTCAATCTCTGGGTCCTGTGTTCGATTCCCTTTCTGGCCCGGTCACTGGGACTTAGGTTGGACAGCAGTTTCAACCATCCTTCTCCTCATTGCTAACCCAATTAAATTAGCTCAGCAAAATGAATATACACTGGTTGTGTTACTCAAGCCTGAATCAGCTGCATGAGCTGGGTCATATAAACTCTGTCTATTCCATTACTCTGGATGAAACCAAGACTAAAAATGGATTGCAGCATGCAATGATTCAGTAAAACAGTATACATTAGCTGAGTATATTTTTATTGACAAATAGTTTTCCAAAAGTTCTACTTATTTTATTAGTTGAAATACTTGATAAATGAATCGATGTACCTGGAGCTTAAATGATATGAAATTCAAATTTGTATCATATTTGCTGATGCCACTGACCTCATGCTCACATGATACATAAACCTCATGAATAAATAATGCGAGTTATTCATGAATTCTTTTAAGGTGAATAGGATGAGAAATTTATGCATCATGATTGTTCATGAAAAAAAATGAAAAAAACTTGCGGACCTCAATGGCACCGAAACCCTAAAATAGAAAAAATATATATTTCACTATTGCACGACGAGCAAAAATCTCTAGTCTATGCTTCTAACTTGGTTGGGGGTAAGGTAAGCTCAGGGGTACAGTGCTGGGAAGCCAATCGCTGGGTCCCGGGTTTGAATCCAGCTCTTGTCGGGTCACCTGGACCCATGTTAGACGGCGGTTTCAATCATCCTACGCCTCATTCCTGGGTCCTTTTATCCTTCCACCATACTTGTGTTTGAAGCTGTATCATCAGTGTATGCCATATGTGATTCATTTTTTTGTGTCTCATGGGCTGTTTTGCTAATTTTATACCGACGCAGAAAAACAATTCAGGCATTTGTGAATCTTGTTTATGATGCCTTTTTGGACTTAAGGCTTTGGTGTAAAATACAAATGGTTTCATGCGAATAAATCATAAACAAAATGAATTTTGTCAGAAATGTATAAAAATGACATGTCTCTAAAATCTTGTTTTCGATAGACGATTTGTCACTTTATATGCTGTTATGAATACGTATATTAAAGAATGTGTATTTTGCTTGTGTCATTTTTGTAGCTGGAGTTACGTCTCGAGGTAAAACATAAACTGTACTTGGCAACTACTTGCATGGTATTCAGAAATCAGAATTTGAGGTTTGAATGTGATGTAAAAAAAACGTGTCCAGTGCAGTAAATGAAAAAAAAAACACTCAGTATTTTGGAAAAACAAGCTATTTCTGTTTTTTTTGCTCAATTGTGTGCCTTTGCATGGATGTGAAAAATACAAGTTTCAAAGATAATAAGCCATGTACATATATTTCTCTTTAAAATTAAACTTCACAATGTCAAAAATGTCCTCTCCAGTACATCAGAAATGTTGCTTTGATTTGTGTTTTAACACTGGAAATAGAAAAAATGGTCATTTTGTATTGGGATATGTAAAGTTTGGGGCAGAACTGTATATGAATTTCAATCGTAGAGCGACAAAACTGGACATGGGGTTAGGGGGATACCTAGGGAATATTACTTTGGCAATTGTGTGTCTTTTGAGACTAATATATAACTAAAAAGAACTTTCATTGTTATGGCAAGTCAAATTTCTTACTAAAAATAATTTCTGGCACACTTAATCAAAACATAAGTTTTGTATTGGTTTTGATTTTCTGTGCAAAAAAAGGGTGGCTTTATTTCCATGAATAAAAAAAATCAACCCTGGTCTTTGAATGGACGTTTTATCTGATAAACCTTATTTTTCAAAATTTCCCACCTGTCATGCTTAAGAGAGTGTCATTTTGTGTGGTAAACCAACAAATCATTTCTGTCCTAGTTGAATTTGTAATCAATAACATGTTCAATTCATTATAGCATAAAGGAAATTCTCATTTGCCAAACTTTATTTTGACCCCGATGATGCTCTTTAAATGCGAAAAATGTAAAACTACCCAATTAAGCATTTGTGATTCTTCCTGTCACACTCATAGACATTATCAAAACTTTAGCTGTTAAATCTAAATTTCAGGAGACTACCCAAAACAGAGCAAAGGCACCTTGGCCATAGCAAGGGACATAGACAACTTGAAGACCAAAGATTGGGCGTGCAATTTAGTGACATCATCAGAAAATGAGCATGTTTACCATGTCATCACCGCAAAAGATGCCGTAGTAGGACGTTATGACGTCAGTATCATTCTGGTGACATCACACAATGGCGACCCCGTGTGGAAAAAACACAAATTATCCGACAAGATGACTCTTCTGTTTAACCCCTGGTGGCATCGTAAGTGACTATCAAAATTGAAATTCACTTTTAATTTTTCATTTTAGGCAGTTACACAAATGCAACAATGGTTCAGAAGTTCACCATACATTCTTCTTCTTTTTCTAGAGGACCAAGTATTCTTAGAGGGAGAGTCAGACCGCCGAGAGTATGTTCTTTCTGACACCGGAAGGATCTACATCGGAAGTGAAAGGAGAGTTAGAGATAGGCCTTGGGTATTTGGACAGGTACGTAGATTGAAAAGTGAGAAGTGAATGATGCCCTGAGGCAACACGCTTGGTGGAAGCGCCTGCAGGATTTCGTAATTTGTTCGGCTCGTTTCAAAATATCCATTTACCTTCCTAGGGAACAATCTAAAAATAAAGGTCACACAAAACTGTTTAGTTTTTTGGCTTTGGAAATATCTGTGGTTTGCATGGTCATGATCAAATGCACCAGGTTTTTAAAAAATCCAATTTTTCTATTTTTTGTCAGTTTGAATCAGTGTCATTAGACGCGGCGTTTGAACTATTGCGGAAGAGTGAACTGGACACCTCAGCTCATGGAAACCCCATCCTTGTCTGCAGAGCATTGTCCGCAATGGTGAGCAATTTGATTTGGTAATAGTCCATACTCTAAATATGAATTTTTCCTGCTTTTAAAGTGAATTATGCCTTCCGCTCTTTACAAGCTTGCAATATCTGTCACTTTGTTTTCACTTCAGACAAATTCAAACGATGACTCAGGAGTGATAGCCGGAAGATGGGACGGAAACTATTCTCGAGGGACCCCTCCAACTTCTTGGACTGGCAGTCCTGAAATCTTGGAACATTACATGAGAAGAAACAAGCCTGTGAAATACGGACAGTGCTGGGTATTCTCTGGGGTTCTAACCACTTGTAAGTTGGGGAACGAGTTGCATAATGGGGAGAAGGGACAAAATATGTTGCTTATTTTTAATTTCCTCGAAAAGTAATGCATTTCTGTCTGGTTTTTCCATTGAAGACAAAGAAATAAAAGGTCATATTAGCATCTTTGATAGGAAGTTTCTACATAGCCAGCAGTGAGCTGTTCAAAGTTTCAGTTTTGGCTGTAATATTTTGCCTCTTTTGGAAAAGCAGTTATGCCTACCAAAAACTCATACAGCTGAATCTGTAATTTATTCTAAGAGGAATGATTAGTATGCTTATCAGCAAAAAGTTACAACCCAGGATTTTGCCTTGTGGATGAGGGATTGAAGGTCATTGTTAATCCGCTTAGCATTTTTCAAAAAATCTCATGGGTCCATAATTATCATGTACAATTTCAAGTAATCAGTATCTTCAGGCTTAGTCATTTGTGTTTATTTAACAAAGAACAGTTGCCGTCTTGAAGTGGCCTTATTGGTTTTAAATTGCCGCCTGCAGCAAGAAAATACCAAAAGTGCTATAGGCTCTTATTTTTTTCAAAAATCGCTGCCAGGATTAACAGCAACTTCTTTAAAAGCATCGGGGAGCCCACCTTTTAAGACCCATCAAATCACAATTTATGATGAAAAAGTATATATTTTCACCCTAAGGCCTCTCCGGTACAAATGAATATATTCTTCTTTTTACAATATTTCAGTGTGCAGAGCTCTCGGATTACCAACCAGAAGTGTGACAAACTATTCATCCGCCCATGACAAAGATTACAGTATGACGATAGACTACCATAGAGATGAAAATGGCAAACCAATGTCAAGATATGACGACTCCATCTGGTAAGAAGTTAATTTTATCATCCCCTCTTGATTCTGCTACTGTCCGTCTTTTACAGTATGTTTTGGAAAGTATAGGCTAGTTTTATCTTATGACAGGAAGCATTTGTTGCTTGTTGAACTCATTGAAAAAAACATAAACGACTGTGACCTTTTCTTGCCAATTTTCATCAAAATCCGGTTTTGGACATTTTAAAGGAATTTCCACGTTTGGAATGAAGCATGGATGACCAGACCGGATCTTCCCCATGGATTTGGGGGATGGCAAGCTTTCGACTCGACTCCTCAGGAAGCCAGTGAAGGTATTCATTATAAACTAAACTGATAGTCGCCATTTCATTTGTGTCTTTATAAATACTTGTACAAGCATACATTTGTCATTTGAAAATTTGTTTATAAATATACCCCCATTAGCTTCTGGAATTTTGAGTTTCTTTCTCTGACTGAAACTTCTGGTTGATTTTTTCTCAGGTCGAATGCAATGTGGTCCTGCCCCAGTGTCAGCAGTTCGTGAGGGTCTCGTCTACATGGGTTATGATGCTAAGTTTGTCTTCGCAGAAGTAAACGGAGACATCATATATTGGATTGTGGACAGATATGGTATTATGAAACCTATTCACACCAACCATTATCATGTTGGAAAACTGATTTCTACCAAAGCTGTGGGTGCCAATGCCCGGTTTGACATCACTAGGGAATACAAGCACCCTGAAGGTGAGCTCAACTGTTATCTTTTTTTACACAGATCAGAAACCTAGATCACCTTTAACATTTTTTAAATGTAATCAGAGGAAAAAAGGAGGGTGATGTCCCTTCAGATTTGGATGATAGTCTTGCAGCTCTTATTAGAGATCTCATGACATTAAAGCTTTGTTTCTTTGATTAATGTCTACACTGTAAATTCTGAAATTCTGAGTTAGCTCAAATGATTGAGTGAGATGGTTGCACAATTTGTTTGAGCCATGATAGCTTGCTGTTTTGAGTTATGATAATCTTTATGTTGTTATAACTTGCAAACAACAAGCTATCTTGGCTCAAAGGAATTGTGCAACCATCTCACTCAATCAATTAAGCTAACTCAAAATTCAAAATTTACAGTGTACATGGATGGCATAACTGTCAGCCATAACATAAGATTATGTAGGACTATAAACCAATAGGCCTACCTAACGGTTATTGGAGTTATGATTGATTTTTCAAATCTCTATTTTGTTTCCCCGATTTGTTAACACAGGCACAGAAGCTGAACGAAGAGCAATGGAAAAGGCGGCAGAATTCAGTTCTAGGCGTAAATACCTTGAGGAGCATTACGACAACACAGACAACGAAGATGTCAAATTTGAATTTGACGGTGACATGACACCTAGTGGCGATATCAGAGCAAGACTGCGAGTGACGACATCTATGGAGGAAAACGGAAAAGAGGTTGAGGTGCACATGTACGCAAGAGCCAAGTATTACACCGGCGTTGCTGGTGAGGCCTTGGAGGATTATCATGTCATGTTGGATCTGAGTACAAAGAAGGGTATGTATTATAATCATGTTATAATAATATGCAGTGTTATGAAGTGGGTTCCTTGTCTATACGGGGTGTAAACAGCACTGAAAATATTACTTAGTCAGAGAAGGGTTAACTTGGGGGATTTTCTTCAAACTTTGGAATAATTTACTTGCCTTTACTCGAGTTATGTCATCACACACAAGCCAAGGTGCAGCAGGACTCCAAAAATATTTTCTTAAATTCTGTCTTCTCTTTCAAATTTCAGAAGCCTCAACTACTTGGTCTCTGGATGCGGCAAATATTTTGTCTCGTTTGAACGAAGATGCGAGTGTCGCCATCTACATTATGGGCAAGGTCAAAGTCCGAGGAAGTTATACGGGTCAAGTTTATGTGACAACGGAAACTTTTGTTATTGACAAACCAGAACTGCAAATCGAAGTAAGTTATTTGCATACAATCATTTTAAAACTATAGTGACTGAACTACAGCTGAGGAAATGAAAGTGATGTCTCTGAGGGTCCAATATTGCAAGAGATAACTTTGTGTCTGTGAGTCTGTAACTAATGTAATATCATTGTTGAGTGATTTGACTTAACTAGAGCATTGGGGTAATCATTCATATTTCCTCAGTGTAAAAAAGTATCACGGATCATAATAAAGTAAAATTAATACTCTTCTTTCAACATTATTAACTGAAGAGCAAATCGGTAAAGTATGATTCGCAGATTTGACATTTTAGCAGCTTGTGTAGCCCTACCATTACACGTTAGTTATTACATTGTTACACAGGGATGAGACCAGGTAATAGGGTATCAGACAAGCCATCAACCAAAGCTCCAAATGCAACAGGAGTTGAGCTACAGAAAAATGTCATGGTGTAGGACGTACACAGTGTGAGTACGTCCGACAACATGACATTTTGCCTAAAATGTCAAATCTCTAAATCGGACAGTACGGAATTGCCCTGAAGTGAATTTAGTCATTTATAATTCGCTTACTCTCACTGATTTCACTCGATGTGCAAATGAGCAATAACATACGGGCCATTCTCAAATTTCGGGACAACGGGTATAGGAAAATTGTCCTGTAACGGAGGGGACAATGTGGTAACGGAGGGGAATTTTGATGTAAAAAACCATCTGTAGGAACAGCGACAAAAGGGAAAATGATAAAAGATTGATGTAACTATTATTTTCAGAAGTACTTCATCTTGTATCAGTAGATTTTTTTATCCAAATGTCGATTTCTTGCTCATGATCTGGTAACGGAGTGGACGGTAACGGAGGGGAACAATTTTTTGCTTTTCACTCATTACTGCTTTTTATTTTGGAGATTAGACAAAATAATTGCAGAATATTAAAACCTGCCACCCTCAGCAACATATACATGAAGTCGCTCTGTAAAATTATCATTGGTAAGCTTGGAAATGAAGGAAACGGAGGGGACATTTTAGTGGGACCAAAAACATTTTTTATGAACATCATGTCATAATTTATTGAATACATGTTTTATGAAGTCTGCAAGGCAGTGGTACTATGGCGCACATGCGTCTGATGATATTCAGTGAAAATAGCTCATAAAAAACAATAACAAACAGAGCTATGGCAAGTAACGGAGGGGACAAAAAAATTTACATAAATTAGTGACACGACTATTGTATAAATTTAATCAATGAAATTATACACACAAAAAATTGAATATGAACTAAATATAAATTCAAGTCTATATTCCCATGAATCGTGCAAAGAAACTTTGAAAATAATGGTATATTAGGGGGAAACTGAACACTTGATTTTGTCATGTCAGGTCCTGTGACAGGGAAAAACCATTGATTTTGCACGGATTTCTGGACATAATGCATTAAAAAAAGTCTAATGAATGACTATTTGCTCCAAATGCAGTGGTTCTAAGTAGAAATATGAATAACAGATGCAGAGTGACGCTTCAGATATTTATCGCATTCATATTAATGTCAGGGAGCTAGAGTGACGCAAATTGTCCCGAAATTTGAGAATGACCCATACAACAAATATGAACTAACTGTCTGATGCATTTTACCTTATCCAGGTTGGAGAGTCCCTGCCTCGTGTTAATGTTCCCTTCGAGCTTCGAGTTTCCTTTGAGAACCCTCTCGCAGTCCCACTGACCAACTGCTCTATCCACCTGGATGGTCCAGGCATCCAGAGAACCAATCCCACTCAGATAAGGTAAGGTTGGAAAAAAAGGTTGCTCGTATTTTTTGTTAATATGCAATTCTACAACGAAGTGATAAGAGAGCTTCCTTACTCAAGCACTTGATATGATAATATCAAGATTTAATGGTCAAAATATAATTACGACAATGAGAGACATATATCATTGCTGTAACGACTCATAATGAATAATAATTGTTCTATTATTTTTTTTCATTTCAACAGGAGAACAATTGGTCCAGGAGTAAAATTCATCGAGTATATTCAACTAGTGCCGCGCCTCGCAGGAATGCGGGAAATCGTAGGATGTTTCCACTCTCGTCAACTTACAGACGTCACAGGGGTTGTGACAGTTAATGTCACTGAGTAGGATTTTATTGTGATATGATATTTTAAAAATATAAATACATTGACAATAACACTGTAATCTTAGACTTTGTACAGGGTGAACTATGCAATGGCTTTCAAGTATGGTGCTGATTAGGGTTAGGATGAGAATTGTTTTTTTGTATCACGATATCTTATGAGGCTGATATCACGATAACACAATGTATCGCGGCTGTCATAGAATCCATAAATGACAAGAAAAAAATGTTTGAAATCGACCTGAAAATGGCGGCAAGAGCAAATTCAGAATTGTGTAGTTTTTAGCAAAAAAAGACGCAATATATCACGATATATCACGATAAACAACAATATTATTGACATCTCAATATCTATGACCATGCAGATACGATATTTAATGTTGAAGATATCATGATACCGCAATATCAATGATCATCATCCCAACCCTAGTGCTGATATATTTTTTCATCAGTGTCCTTTCTGATCACTGGTTGTTGTTTTTTTGTGTATGTTTTTAAAACTATTAGAATAATTTTTGAGTGTTTTGAACCAAAGTTTAAATAATATCCTGCAGTGTATAGATAAAGTGCTATTATTCTGTTGTTTTGTATAAACATATTTACCTATTTTATTGTTGAGGGTTTGTCTTACAAATACTTTTCATGTTACACATATTATTATTATTTTATAAGTGTAAATCTGTTTTTGTTATGCCACACATATACACTATTACCTGTCAATAATTTGCATGATATTATTATTAGCACTATATAGGTTATTTATTATGATAAATTATTAACTATCAGATATACTTACTTAATATTATGTCTATAACATTGTCTATTGCAGTGTAAAGTAACTAAAGTTACTTATGTGTAATTTTTTGGCTGGAAATAAATAAAAGTCATATTTAAGTTGTTTTAATTTGTCTTGAGCTGATTCTACAAAAGTTGTTACTGTTGTCACATGAAGTGAATGGACGGGGCAAGAAATTTTCATGGTAAGCGCCTTTATGTTCTGTCGAAGGAACAAAATTTATCAATTTGTCTGATTTTATAGAATATGGCAAAATACGATTTCAAAATCACCTTGAGAATCTGTGGAAGAACAATCACTGTAATTTTATTAGCTCGTACTCAATATAAAAACTTGGTCAAAAGTATAGGCACTACAATTGTTTGTAAACAACACTTCTGAAGCAACCCATAGCTATACTGGTGCTCACGACCATTACAGTCGCAGTGTCCAACTGAGCCACACCGTGACACCAAAGTTGGCAAACCCCTGTGCCCGACTGTATCAACGCTAAACACGGGTTATCTTAAAGTGGTTAAGATATTTTACTGACATTGCGTCAATGCTGAAAATGAGTTAGGTAACTAAGTATAAGTAACTGAAGCCATATTACAACAAGTAAAAATGTTTTGCCACTTACTCGGCAAGAGGATAAGTTCATAGGAGTTAACCACTTCAAGATAACCCATGTTTAGCGTTTATACAATCTGTTACGGAATTGACCATTATATATCACCCTGCTGTAATGTTGTGCGAAAAGGGAGCAGGATTGTCGATTCAGAAAAATTGCTCAGACTAGCCCACCATCCATTGTACAATGTACATACTGTTGAGCGAAGTCAGCATCATCAAATTTAAAAGTCTGAATTGCAGCCCATTGATATACTTGTACTGGAAAATGATTGTAATACTGAGTCAAAAAGTAGAGCAATAACAGGCCTGCACCAGATAAATGCAGTAGATGTTTCCTGGTAAGTTGCTAAGTCCACTGAGAGAAAGAATATCTTAATGAGGATAACAGGTAACCGTATGTCTGGAATGCGATTCAGCGGCATGCCACAAGGCGGACTGTACGAAAGCTAGATAAGATTCATACTCCACCTTGTGGTCAACTATTCTAACTATAGAATCACTCAACATGTCGTTTATTTCTGGAATCAAGGGATTACAATATCCCACATCTTCCATTGATCTGTCTTATCAAAATTATTCAAAATTATCCGTTTCTAGCAGTGCCCACACTTCTCTGCCTACGCTGTTGTGCTTTTGGGTATCGCAGTTCCTTCTGGAAAATTTGGTTTACAAAGTCTGACCGTTGACTGGTACACCGACTGGCATCACACACCTTTCTGGACCGCTATGCAAAAAATTGTTGCTGCTTCCCTTATGACATTCTTCTCTGAGTTCTCTCAATGGATCATACAGCTTTAATTCTGCCTTTCAGGCTCAGCTTTTAGGGACCGTTCAGAATTTATGACTGGGGGGGTGGGAGTTTTGGCCGAGGGGGTATTAACTTTTCACATATGTTTCAAGGGGGGTATTAATTTTTGACAACACTTACAAGGGGGGTAAGAAATTTTAACAAAGAAAAAATGTTAAAAAACACGCATAAACTCATTTTATTTGGATTTCTTTACGCGAAAAAGTACGCGAAATGACGCGAATCTGTACACGTGGCCCTGTATATATATTTGTTTATTGATTTGTATGTCGTGGGGGGGGGTACTAAAAATACGCATGAAACATAAGGGTGGGATATCAATTTTTGATGGGAAGTTCCAGCAAAACTCCCACCCCCCTCCCAGTCATAAATTCTGAACGGTCCCTTATTAGGGATTACAGCCGGTTTCTGTATATCAAACATTCAAGAAAATATGCACTCAGGATCACCTGAAAGTTTCGTTCAGCCATCTTTGAAGCTAACTTTTTACAAACAAATAAGTCGCTAAATAATGACAAAATTCCCTTCTAATTCGTGCAATGGGTTACAAATCAAGAAGTTTTTTTTTCATTACGCTGTATCTCCATACTTCTGTGAAGACGAATATTTGAAACTGAATTACTGTTGTTACTGATGTGACCTCTGTGTCTCACAGATGACAAAAAAAAGGATATATCTTGGCCACTGATAATGCTTTTGGGGTTGTTTTTACTCTGGAATTTTGAAATTAAATAAATCAGTAATATAAGACAAAACAAATCATGAACTTCCGTATTTCACAACATCAGAGTACAGGACCAAATTTTTAGAACCCACAATTTTACCGCGACATAAAACTACATGCCAGAATTCAAATAGCGTTTTTAAAAGTATCAAACACAACGATACCTTCCCTTAAAGAAAAATTGTATAACTTACCAAGTTTTACGGTAAACTGGTACGAAAGACAGATTTTTCATCACAAGAGATATTTTTACAGACTGACACTCAGAAAAGAGCATTGCTGACATTAAGGAATCCTTACTGAGCTCTTTTACTTGTAAAAGTCATCAGCCTTCTCTTAGTCACTTTGTTATGTACAAGGGCCTATATGCAGCACACGTGGTAGTAGCCTACATTGGAAGTTGGCACCAAAAGCTTAGTAATATAGTTTATACTTTGTATAGTAGTATGTTCAATGGGTTATTTCTAACTGAAAACTAAATGCCTGAAAGTGAATAGAGGGGTAAGCGAGAGCAATATGCCACCGACATAACTAATGTTAAAAAAGCAATGCATTGAAAAAGTGAATAATATTCGAAATTCTCACATTTAACAACTATTTCCAGAAATAAAAATATATTAAGAAAATTAATTTTTTTATTTGAAATTTAAACATGATGAAGAAGATATGTTATCAGAAAAGGATCTTGAACAATGCTGCTCAAAATAATAATTGAAATTTAATATGTAATCTACAGAGCCAGAAGAGAGCCCCAAGCAGGTTTAGATAAGAGCATAAGGCCAACGCTGTTGTGTTGCCATGTTGGTAATCACTGCCATCCAGGCCTGAAATTTTGTATTAATTTGCGTCGTTTCTGCTAGTTTTGTTTACGACTGCAAGGGGCACCATCCCCAATTTAGGCATGCCCTCTATCACATTTATACGGCATCACAGACAAATTTTCATTTACGGTGTCATGCCATACATGTTACGGTGCATGCGCAAAAGAATTATGGAGGAGAGCATGGTGGTCAAGTGATCAAAAATGACAATGGTGGGTCCCCTGAATTTTTTAATGGGACAGACTACTGCTATGATTTTTCAGTATGTACATGACCAGTGTCGGAAGGATCGTTTACTCTATATTAATTTTAGGGCATTTAATTTTCAGTTAGAAATAACCCATTAAACACACCAGTATATAAAGTACAAACTATTACTAAGCTCTTGGTGTCAACTTCCTATGTATTACCATGTGTGCTGCATATAGGCCCTTGTGCATAACAAAGTGACTAAGATAAGGCTGGTGATTTTTACAAGCAACGAGCTCAGTCAGAATGACATAATGTCAGCAATGCTCTTTTCCGAGTGTCAGTCTGTAAAAATATCTCTCATGATGATAAATCTGTCTTTGCCTTCAACAGGTTGGCAAGTGCCCAGGCCCAGAATTGCAAACTACTTAACTGAAGTAAGTGAAGTAATAAGTGACATTTTGTTGACTGGAGCAATAAACGTGTTTTTCCAATGATAACTATAGGTTATTCACAACAGGAGAGGGAATATATGATTTGCCTACCGGGGTCTTTAGCCCAAAGTGTGATAAACACATATTCCCGATCCTATGGTGAATAACAAGCTTATACCTTGAGCTAGGCAAACACTCAAACAGGTGAACATGGGACGATGAAGGGACATCAAAGAATATAGGAATTATTTCAATGAAATACTGGCATGTGATTGGCTGACAGAGGTGTTAAATAGTATAAGCATAATAAGTATCGGCCTGGTTTTGTATTTGCCCCGAGGATCACATTTATGACATCACCATAAGAAGGGTCGATACGAGATCACAAAGGCTGATACATGGACTCGAGGCACATTACGAGCACCAGTACGTGAGATGCATGTGATGAAGTGTTCAAACAGACCTATTATGGTATAATTATATAAGTTTTTGTTATGATAATATAATATTTATGGCATTTCAAGTATTGGCCCTCGTATTGTGTCTCTGAGCCATGTATTGCTTCAAGATTCATGCATTACTTAAATTGTATTCTTGATGTTCATTTTTTCTGAAAATGGATAAATGCATTCTGTCTCCAGTATATAGATTTTAATCTAACTATTATTGTTCAAGAATATATATCTGTTATTGTTTAAGAACCTTATGCATGAAAAATTACAATTTTCAAAATGCATGCCATGGAATTCTAAAGTATGACTTTGGCTGTGGGATGCAAGGTGGTCTGAAGTCAGGCAATGGCCATGAAAAAAGCTTTAGTACTAGACAGCGCAGCATAGTATTCATGGTAGTTGTATGGCGTTGGGGTGAAAATAGCAGAGCCATGTGTTGGGGGCATGGGGTGGAGGATTGAGAGGTAAAGATGTTGCCATAATTGTTTGGTTAGAACCCAAGTTTTCTGAATTTCCAACAATAAGTTATCCAAGTGACAACAGATTCAGATTCAGATTCAGATTCAGATATTTTTTTATTTCTCTCAAAAGCAAACATCCACAATAATACAATGTTTCAAAATTAAAAAAAAAAAAAGGCAATGCTTCAAGATGGGTGACCCTTTTAAGACATCGTATGATGTCGCTATCAAAGGGCCACCCTCCCCCCATCCCAAAAAATAAAAATAAAAGAGAGAGAGAGAAAGCAAAAAATATATAGAATAATAGCAACACTGAATGGTAGGCTACATTTACATGTAGTCAGAGAGGATGGAGGTCACAGTGATAGCTGTTCTTGTCTTTATATTATAATTGTCAACAGTAAATAAGAATTTGATTAAAATATTTTTCTCTTGAGGAACTGAAATGATTAATGAATGACAAAAAATAAAAAATAAGAAAATAAAAAGACAACAGACAGTGTCTTAAATGCAATGCTTCTGTTTATTTTTTTTTGCACATCTATAAGTTGTAAGTGACAGTAGCAGTTCGGCCAGTTGTGTTGAGTCCATCTCCTCTGCTATATTCTTTCAAGCCTGTGGTCTCCTTGGTCTGCCTCAGTTCACACTGGTCTTCAGTCCCCCCACCCCCAGCCCTGGTCACAGTGATAGCTGTTCTTCTTCTTCATGGGGGGGGGGGGTTCTCACTATATGTTGGTCTACACCTATGCTCGGCTGAAAAGGGCTCTTCAAGGGCTAATTTTCCCTAGCTAAGGGTCCTAAAATGAGGTCTCAATATTCCTAGACATGGTCCAACATTTCCGCACTCCGAATTTTGCATAAAAATAACCTTCCGATGGACATCCATAGTGGCAAAAAAGAAATTATTTGGGACAATTAATTAAAATAATACAGCCGACCCGAAAAAAATGCCTCTTTGAGGGCGCATTTTCCCTAATCCAGGCTCCTATTTTTGGGTTCCCAGCACTCCGTTACTGGGTCTGGGTGCGAGACGCTCAGCTGAGCACCCCCGTCATATTTCGGGGCGAGAACCCCCCCCCCCCCAGGCCCCCAGCCTGGCCTGGTTTGCACTGGTCTGCAACTGCCCCAATCAGCTCAGGTCTACACTTGTCCTCTCAAGCACATTCTAATGTCTTCTGGTCCACATTGGCTGCTGCTCCAGTCTAATCTGGTTTGGTTTACTCCATTCTGGTTACTACTTTCTGTTATAGCAATCTGGTAATCTGCCTTTGGTTATAGCCATATAGTCTATCGAATGCACTGCAGTCTTTGTCAGGGAAATCTTGGGTGAATTCTGCTGATCTGCATATGTACACAGCTACATTGATGCCCTTCTGTGAAATATACATTAGCAGCAGCAACATGCAGTCATCTATCCATATTAAGCAAGCTATACAGTACACAAAACTAGTCCAAGCCAAAATACAATATCATCATATACGAACTGGTATAGCCGGTGTCATCCAATGATTATTGTCAATGAATTCACAAGTCACCCTTCATCTACTCCGGTCAAAATGGTCAACTCTGCCTCTCTGGTGGCTACCCTTTGCTCCAGCATGATCCACTTCCCTCTGGTCTGCTTGGGTCTACTTTGGTCTGCTCTGGTCAAGCCTGACACTTTGGTCCAATTTGGTCAGTTCCAGACTGTTTCAGCCTAGGCCTACTCCAGTTCACTCTGGTCCATTTTGACCAATTAAAATTAATTTTCATTTATATTGGTCTGCACCAGTCTACTCCTGTCTGCTCCTTTTCACTCAACACACTCTGGTTATCTACCCAAGCCTTCTCAAGTCTGCTACAGTCCGCTCTGGTCTATTTCTCCAAAAGACATGGCTATGAAGCCCATTAAAAGTTACATGTACTGCTTGATGTCAAAATCAAACGGACCAATCTCTAACTGAACAAATACTTCTCTTGAGGGCAACTACTGCTGAAGAGCAGGCTGCAGACTGGTGCAGTGGGAATGCTGTTTGGTTAGTGGCCAAGATAGAAGAGCATCTTTAGAGGTGCACAAGAACTTATACTGGGGAGGGGTAAACTAACTGGCTCACTCTTTGCTCCCTTCACTTCCCAGGACTAGGACACTAACATTGATGCTCATTATTGCTGTTCTAATAGATAAGATAGATGGATAGATAGAGTGAAAGATAGAATGACCAATGGAACGACCAATAGAGCGACCGATAGAACGACCGATAGATAGCTAGATAGCTAGATAACTAAATAGCTAGATAGCCCGATATGTAGATGGATAGATAGATATATAAATGAAAGTGTCTGTTAGACAGATAGTAAATTATATTGTGCGTTTTTATTCAAAGTTCGAAGACATCTGTAATATAGCCCGGAACAGTCATCTGTGATTATGTAAACACAAGTTTGAAAGTTCATCAGTTTTCATTCATTCATTCATTCATTCATTCATTCATTCAATGAATGAATGGTTTACAGCATGACTAGCATGAGCAGAAGCAAACTTGCCATCTAGCGGAGCAGCAGTGCAATCAACTACAGCAGGCAGACTGGCCCAAGATCAGGTGAAGAAGCTTAGCATGCCTAATATGGGGAGGAGTGGGGCTCCCTGGTGTACCCCTCTAACCTGAGTGGCCCAGCTGCTTGGCTGTTTCTGCCTGTTGCCTGCAGCTGGCGTTGCAGTGGGGTAACTGCTGTTGGTTGGTTGGTCAGGGGGTAGTCACTAAACTTTCTCCTCAGCTGCTGTGGCTGACACATAAATTATTCGGAGACTTTCGTTTGGGTAGCAAGCTATCGGCTTGCTGTTTCAGGGAGGAGAGAGAAGAGGACACAAAAAACAGACTAGAGCATGCTGGGACAGTGATTTTATACTGTCCTAGTGATGCCCTAGGAGTAGATTTAATCAGCTCAGGCTCTCTGCAATTCGAAAAGGCTGAGATACACCAGCAAACGGGTGGACCGAAAGATTCAAAAGTACCACGCGGTCAAAGTGAGAGCACCTGAAACCAATCCGACACTGAGCTGAAGACATCACACGACTCTTCCTTCTCTCCGACAACAAGACTCCAGGCAACATTACTCCGAGAAGCTGCTCCAAGATCACTGCCAAGGCTACTCTACTTCACGAGGCTCCTACTGGTGCATGCAAGATACTCTAGTATCCAGTTTAGACAACTGTCAGGAACTCCATTGCTTGGCACATGTATAGCACACTGAGTAGTGCACTGCTGCTGTAGCAACAATACCAGCCTACACCAGCCTCAAGCAGCCTTCATCAGCAGCAGCCACAGCTATCAGCCAACATCAGCAGCAGTAAGAGCAGCAGCAGCTACCAGCATGGCGGATCAATAGGCTTGCACCTTCCCCATCACATGGTCGCAAGCCTTCCTGCATTGAACTGCACTCCGATCCACTGCAGCAGCTGGGAGCAGTGAGAGGAAGAGAGGGACATACAACAACTGCCATCTCTCCGGGTAGAGCAGCTAGTGTAGTAGTTGCAGCTAGCAATTGAGCTAGCATGAGCTGAGCACTAGCAACCAACTTGAAGCAGGGAACCAAGGCTCCAGCAAACACAAGTTGCAGTTCATATTCTCTACCCTGCCAGAGCTCTACACCATCAAGTAGAGCAGCCAGAACTCACCTCACAGCTCCTGCAGAACCACACTGAGGCCATCAGCAGTGCTCAAGATCTCCTGTAGCACACACCTCCAAGCTCCAGGTTGCTGCAATTTCGGACATTACAAGGGCATCAATTGGGTCATTTAATTGGGTCACGTCACCAGCAAGGCAACAACAGGAAGCAGAAGGCAACAACAACAACAACATCAAGGCAACAAGACAACAACAAGGCAATAGCAAGGCAACAACAGGAACTCATTGACAGTAATCCTTGGATGACACCGGCTATACCAGTTCGTATATGATGATATTGTATTTTGGCTTGGACTAGTTTTGTGGATATAGCTGCTGAACACGGATAGATGACTACATGTTGCTGCTGCTAATGTATATTTCAGAGACGGACATCAATGTAGCTGTGCACATATGCAGACCAGCAGAGATCAGCCACAGCTTCAGCAGTTCCAGCTACAACAGCAGCATCCTCATCTAAGTTATCTAGCTCCCGGCATCTGAAACATTAGCACGGGCCTCATCCCCGGTCTTCATCCATGGCCTGTTTTCATGCAAACTTGCACATTTTGTATTTTGACATCAACCAATTCTCCAACTACTTACTCCTGGGAAGCAACCAGAAAGGCAACAACATAAACAACATTGAAAGCAACCAAGGAACCTTTTCAACAACAACAACAACAATAATTTCCAAGATTGAGCAGCAGCTGCCTTCCATAAGTTCCATTCCAGCCTCCTGCACATCCTCATGCCTCACTTGTGACGTAGCTGCACCAACAACACCTGGCCACAACGTGATTGTGACGTCACAACAACAGGACTTACTACAACAGTACCTTGAGGTACACCAAGTTCTGTAACAACAAAAACAACAACAGCAACAATGAGTGGGGGAGGGCGATTTGACTTTGAGGATGGCGGAACTTACTGCGGGGGCTGGGAAGACGGAAAGGCCCACGGACACGGGGTGTGTACCGGGCCCAAAGGGCAAGGAGAATACTCGGGAGCTTGGAGTGCCGGGTTCGAAATCAGCGGCGTCTACACCTGGCCGAGCGGCAACTCCTTCGAAGGGCAATGGATGCAAGGAAAGCGTCACGGTCTAGGTGTGGAAGACAAGGGCCGGTGGATCTACAGGGGCGAGTGGACCCAAGGGTTCAAAGGTCGTTATGGGGTGCGACACAGTACAGGAAGTGGAGCCAAATACGAAGGAACCTGGACCACGGGTCTTCAAGATGGCTACGGTGTGGAAACGTACGCTGATGGGGGTAAGTTACCAAACTTTTTTGTCAATTTTGCGTCTCTTTTCAAGGGAGGCCTGTCTTTAAACTTTTGTAGTTTGATCTCTATTCTTATCATAGGATCAGTCAGTACAAGAAAGATAATGCATGTCATACAATGTCATTTGGAATATCATTTCCTGCAAATTACTTGTAATTGTGTTACTCAATTTAGTTTCTATTGTGAAAACTGATTGGATAAACAGTTACTGTTGAAATAATATAAGGGTCTCAAACTGTGACAAGCAGTGTCTTAGAATTGGTACAGAAGCACAGTTTTAACTACAACTTCCAGCGGCTTAAAATTCCCAGAAAAGTTTAAGTCAGTTCAGGAAAATTGAGCCACAATTTGTTTGATGAAGGTTTCTCTAAATGCCCATTGCTCAGGTGCAAATTATTGAACATATGTTTGTTTTTATTTTTTCCGCAGACAATCTCGATATGCCTGGCAGACAGATTCTAAATATAGATTATAAACATGACTAATTGACTATTATTATAAATTATTACATTGCATTTATACAATTTAAACACGAATCAGATGCTCTCCTTGTTTTAAATCAGAATAATTTACTTAAAGAGGAGTCATATCATGTGTCATAAATGAACAATTTCAACACAATGGACACAATGGACAAGAAGTTGTCAGAGATTGAAATGAACTGAATAACTATCTCAGAGGGGCATATACAAGTTGTCTGCAGAAAACATGTTTTGTGAATTCCTTTTGCTCCCACACAGTCTGTTGCACCTGACAAGAGCAAGGAATATCTTTACAAGACCAATTTCGTGTCAAAGTGCTTGAGTAAGCAGTAACAGTCTAGTTGTTAAAAGGTCTTTTTGTCGCTTTCTATTGGTGATATTTGATTCAAAACAATTTGTGGCTTATTAATAACCAAATGAAATGGATTGATGATTATAATTATGATAAGTTTTCTTGCCTTAACTTGGATATTAATTGTAAAATGTTATTTTAAATACCATGGAAGCTCTGCCAAAGTGAGTCATTTGTGGGAATTCATTCTAAGAACTTCAGCAATGACACATTTTCATGGTATTGATTGATGTTTGTGTTATCTCTTGCAACACTGCTACCGGTACATAAGCAAGCTGCAAGCAATTTATATAGGGGTTGGGACCTACGTATCTTTGCTCATTCTCTAAACTTCAGAATTCAAGACATTAACTGAAGGTAGATATCACCTTAGTATTGTTATAAGACGTTTTCTTGACGTTCTCAAGTCTTTGATATGTCAAGTTGTTGTTACTTCCGGTTGTAGCATGGGGGCCGCCATTTTGAATAGCATAAGAACATACAGCATGCACTCTGCAGCCTCTGTACTGTGCAGTGTTATATATAGCAGGCTAAATGCAGGAACCAAGGCCTGTTACTATGCTAGAGCTGTACTTTCAGCATTTATAGATTCTTGGGAGCTGTGGGCATACACAATTTCTAGGTCCAGCAGGTCTCTTTGCTCTATTTTCATGAATATCTCTACAGCTATTCTCATGATATTCCCATAATATTCTGTGTTCATAGCTCTCAGCTCTGTCATTGATGTTCTGATGTGGCTCTCTATGAAAAAGACAGAACAGGCAAACAATGCATGACTAATTAATGAAGCTGTTCAGCAACCAATGGATCAATTATTGCCATGAACTATTAGCTGAATTGTGATGGTTATGATGTCTTGACATGACAAAACAAAAGTACTAACAATGCTCAAATTGCCAAGGACCAAAATAACCAAAAGATTGGACATGTTTTCTTCCATGTACATGTTTATATTGCAACAAAACAGAAGAACTTTTGACACTGATTGCATTTTTTGTATTATATGGTTCTAGAAAATCGTTTTGTAAATGTTAAAGCATAGACAAATATTCAGAATTAATGTGAATATAGATGATAGAATGAGGTAATATGCAATGTCATTTGGATGGATGGAACTGGTAACATATAAACAATAAAATATGGTTAATCAATACCAAAATCAGCACAGATCAACATCAACTGCACCATAACAAATTCAGGGTGACACATGTAATTTGTTGCTTGTGATTATCTGCTTGATAAATAACACAATGAATGATATTATTTATAGACAGTCATAATGAGCAACAATGGTTATATATAAATGCATCATGTGAGATGGAATATGTTCTATTATGAGTGAGTGAACCATGATATTTGAGGTTATATTGATCACAATTTGCAGTTCTGGACTGTTTTGCTAACAGTTTAAGCTAAGAATGGAAAGATTGGTTTAGATTATAGATGTTTGCATCTTCATAGCTTGGCTCTTGTTATTGAAAATCTTCTGAATACTGTTATGATAGAATTCCATATTGGCTCAAATAGGAGCTTCCTTGATGACAACAGAATGCTACATTTGTACAAACAGAACAAGGAGGATTATAGAGGAGGGGGACGCCTTGTGGCTGTTTTCCTATGAGATCAGCAGATTAGTGAATTTGACTACATAACAGAAATAATTACATATGATACAATGCAAACAGCTTATCTCCAGTGCAGTCTAGATGGTTCTGGGAATAGTAGATAAATGTTATTTGTGAGAATGCATAAGAAAATTTTCAAAAGGTTGTGTTGGAGATGGAAAATTGCATTGTATATTTTGAAAAATATAAACTGCTGTGTGAATATATATAATATATAACTTGACCCTCCAGAGAATAAATGGACATAGAAGTTCAAAGTTCAAAGTTCAAATGTTTGTTTATTCTCGGAAGGAACATTATACAGAAACATTAGCCATAAGGCTATTGGCCGAGAAGCCTTCATAAAAAGAGAAATTAATAACACAGTAATAACAAATAAAAAGAAATTAAAAACAATGGGTCCTACTTATATACAAGCTAAGAAATTAAAACAAATTAAATTCTACATTGTGCACATTTACACATTGTCCCTTTGTGGTTTACTAATTTGGATTTAAAATTGTCCAGTGTTAACGCCAATTAAGTTCATTTTCAAGCTCATTCCATAGCTTTGGACCAGCGAAACGTAGCGAGTTGAGTCCGTATTTTGTCGTGCGAGCTCTAGGCAGTTTGAAGGTAGGTCCTCTTCTGGAGCTCCTTGTCTGGACAGTGAAAATGTCATTATAGTAGGCCGGGCCGAGTCTATTCAAACATTTGTACATTTCAGTTACAATGGCCTTCTCACGTAGAAGTTCTACAGTACAACTTTTACTTCTATGTAGGCAAGTTTTCTTTATAGGAGGGTATACAACTAGATGAGAAAGTAGCAGCCCTGAAATAAGCTAGTCCAAAGCATTCTGTGCTTCAGAAGTGAAATTAATGTTCTCAAAGGATCAAAGATATTATATCTGCGACTACATTGTTTGGTCTGGATGGATATCAATATTGATTTTGATAATTTCCCTGAAAATCTTGAGCAAGTTACTGAACAATGTAAATGTTTCCATTTACAACGAACTGCATGTGTACATGTACATTATTGTAAACTGAGCAATATCAGTTTGTTTACTTAACATGCAAAATGCCTATTATATTTAATTATCTCTGCTTTACAATTACTTCTTTTGTCATGTAAATGTTTATCTCTTTGTAACTGTCTATTAGTAAACCATAAACAGTCATCATGTCTAAATGGCCACTGAATGTCATTCTAATAACAGTCATCTTTTCAACTTTACACATTCAGACTCAATTCATAGCCACATGCTGCATATAAATAGCATTTTCAATACAATGTTTGACAAAAACATTAATGTGCCATTAAAGCAACCTGATCAAGCTGTGAATGGACATATAAAATGTCTTAAGTTCTGTGCAATAAAAAAAGTATCAACTTGTCAATCTATGTCTGAATTTGAAATGAAATTGAATGCATTCATATGGAAATTAACCAACTTAGTGAACACTTTGTTGTATTATATATATTCTCAATACATTGAAATTACATGAGTGTATAAATGTAGGTTGGCCCAGCCATTGATTGGAATAGCATATGTCATGAAGTCAGTGCATTAGTACAAAAACTCTCCAATATAGGTCTGATCAGGTTGGTCTCAGGATTACCAGTCATGCAATAATTTATGGTGAAAAAGAGTTTAAAAATTCAAAGTCACTTTGACAGACAGATAAACATATATATACGTTAACACGCCAAATACCCTCGTTAAATCGCACGGTGTGGATAAAAATTGAAATAATGTTCCTTTTTCAGAAGATAGTTTTTGATGTTTATTTAAAGTATGACATTTCACAGATCAATAGTAGGCCAACATATAATATGATACAGTGTTGGAGGCCTCGAGGCCATATCTAGATACCCCTCAATGTCGGATTCCCAGTCTTGGCCTTGGATTTGGTCTCGGGTGCCTTTAGCCAGTGATGGGGCCCTCAAACTCGGATGTCCTGGCCTCGACTAAACATTGAATTACAGTGGTCCTATTGACAAAACGACTTCTCCCCACTATAAAATGAAGATTGTGCTCATTGAGGGTGAGTTCGCATGTCGAGTAACTTAGGAAGATGTAGGGAGTCGCAGCGAGCAATAGATAGATAGACAGACAGATAAATAGATAGATTTGGATAGATAGATAGATAGATAGATAGGTAGATAGATAGATAGATAGATAGATAGATAGATAGATAGATAGATAGATAGATAGGTAGATAGATAGATAGATAGATAGATAGATAGATAGATAGATAGATAGATAGATAGATATATTCAGTATTACAGTGCACGACCTCCAAACACAAGCCATCAGACAATATATTAGCTTAGCCATGATATTGAAGCTGATGGAAAGAAAATAGTTTAAAAGTCATCCCACTGCTTTGAAAGGAGCTTTCAGTGGTTGGCTGATCAAACAAAGACTCGAGAGGTAGAGTAAATGGAGGCAGTCCAAATATACTCTATGAATCGTTGAACAATAGAAAAGATCTAGATTAAAAGAAGTTTAATTCACCTATATTGTCTGAAAGAGCTATGGCAAATCCCTGTGGCAAGCAACACACCTCTCTAGGGATGGGAAGAAGTTGCCCGTTGGGGTGCACTCTAAAAAATTTCAGACAAAATTGGTTTTTTAGATTCAAAATGGTTTTTTGAAAAACCAAATTTTAATGCAAAAAACCAACATGGATTTTAAAACCATTTTGAATCTAAAAAAACAATTTTGTCCTGACATTTTTTAGAGTGTGTGTGCGGTTGTCAAGGTAACTTTTTTGTAAAATGACGGTGTCACTAACAGTCGCAACAAGGTTTCTGCTCATTTGTGGGACATGAAGAAGGAAACAGAGTTAGTTACACGTAAACAACATTATTTGCAATTTCTTCCATTTCTTTAATTGTGCAGCAAGACGATATCCATGCACCATCAATTTTAGTATAACAACAAACAGTAAAAGGCTCTGGAATTGTAATTCTATTTCAGAGTTATGTGACTTTTGCAATTGGTTTTAAATTTAGATGTACATCTATTCTACTGCTAAAATCCTACTTTTTCCGTCAATATATATAAATATACAGAACAATATATGCAACAGACATACAATAGAAAGTACTATGGTCAGTACTTATGTACATATGGTGGACAAAACTATTGACTTGAATGAACATGATGTTTATTTCAAAACGTTTTAATCATGCATTCATACGCTGTCACTGATGTGTGTAAAATTTGCGGTTGTATTTGTTACTAGATTGTTTATTCAACTAATAACCATTGATGTATTGATTCATTGCATGAACCTTTTTTACATATTGATATAAAAACTTGTTCAATTTATCATCTCAGTCCAGGTGTGAGTATCAAGATGAGTTCATCATAATCTTGGGGGGGGGGGGGGTTAAAAATGTTTTGTTTGTGGCAGTTATGGTTAATCAACTGATTTAGTGCTTATAATATGTAGCAGCATAGGTGACAATAAACAAACTAATTAAATGACTTCAGGTACATGTACTTCACCAAATAAGAATATAAGGACACCAACAGAAAACTGTCAATGACGTTGCAAAGCCAGTTTGGAAATTGAAAATAAGAAAAATAAATTTTTTCAGTGGAATGCCAAGCTGCAAAGAGCTCTAATGCAAAATGTTGAGCCTTTATTTAAATAATTACGTTGTAAGTTTATGTTGAATTTGCAACAATTCCTCAATTCAATCACAGAATAATGTGCAATAATATTACAATAAAATAAGTAAAGGTTATTCACCACGGGAGAGGGAATATGTGATTTATCACCTGAGGCCTTTAGGGCGAGGTGTGATAAACACATATTTATTCTTTAAAAAAAAAAAAAAAAACCAACAAGATTATAGGTTGTTCAATAAAACATAGATCATTTCTGCCAAGTTTATTACATCCTGTATTTCCTGGTTTTTGTTAAAGCAACTATAAAAAAAAAAATTGGCCGATTTTTCTAAATAATTGATAGTTCCAAATAGAATAAAATTTATGATAGGTCTGATTGATGGAATTCATCATTTCTTGTTAAAAGCCTCATTAATGATTATTGTTGTTTATGGTGACAACGATGAGTCAACATCCATGGAAATTGTAGGCCAGTACAATATATGGGGCAGCAGTCAATACTTTATGAAATATGCATGTCTTTCTAGTACCTCAAATATCACTGCATAGAACAACTTATAGATCTCTTTGGTAGATTGTCCCTATGTTTAATAAAGGGTTCAATGCAAATGAAGATGGTGTACATTTAGTTAGGCTAGACGTAAGTGATCTTTTGCTTCTCGAGGCACTGTTTTGGGGTCAATCTGTAGGAGTTACAAAGCAGTTATCTTGATTTCTTATTATAATGTCAATTTAATGAAAATTGTAGGTAAGCTCAATTTTTTTTCTGTACCCTTTTGGTTCACTTACTATTTCTGAAAGGGCCTTATTCTCCCAGAAATATAGCTTATTTGTACATAGATAGGTGAAATTTGCATGATCATCACATTGTACAGTGTATATTATTTCAACAATGTTCAAAGCAAACACTTAAAACTTTATCCGTAGCAACATTACCAGAGTTTTACATTTTTATCTGCCCTTACAAACACAAAATATGTCATAAAAGTTCAGATAATTTCCAAATTATTGAGGTTTTGCTTCAAATTCTCCATTTTGTGTTCAGTCAATTTTGACAGCTGACACCTAATAACCTATATTGGTTAAGGATTAGGTGTTAAGAGACTTAAAATGGTATAAAGTTTGTAAACTTGTATTTGTTATATGTGTGCATATTTGTTCTGTCGAAAGTGAAGTAAAATTTTATCACAAGTTGTTAAAAGCATTACAACAGTTGTCAAAGTTTTGGTGAAAAAAAAAGTTTGACAGGTGACATTGAAAAAAAAGTTTGTCTGTTTAGACAGACTTGGTCTGTATGGACAATAGAAAATTCTAGATTTACATTTAATTTACATTTATTACACTGAAAAAGCTTACATTAACGTATATAGAAAGTTAATGTTAGTTGGTATCCTTATAAATCGCTCGGGCCAAAGGTTATGCAGAAAAGCAAAGAAATTAAGTTGCCAATCCTGACCAATTCAATATCCAATTTAATCAAGGAAATGTTATAAATGTGAATGAGCATTATGAAGGTTATGGCCACTATAGCTTACATCATTGAGTTTCATCAGTTTTACACAACTACTACCTCTTATTAATATCAATACTACCCACTTCTTCTTTTTGACGATAATGGGTCTGGAACATTCCACGAAAATCCATATCAATGAACAATGTAAACACAATCATATAGCTAAGTATAATGGCCTCAGTTTGAAGACTGGGCTAAATCCATGATCCCAGGTTAAGGCAAATCAATTCAGTTCCAAGGCCATCGATTTGAGCTTTCTACTTGTATATCAACAACAATTGACCGTTTGTAGAGACTACAGTGTACACACTATATATATTATAGGATAACTTGTCTGTGTTTAACAGGTATAACACTCAACAGGACAAAAGGGCAGTGTCCCCTAGGCCATCTACCTACTATTTAACTGCAATAAAGGCCTTATATACTTACCAGGGCAGATCTAAAAGGACTGAAATGTAAAACAAAAAATAACTTTTTCATGTGACATTATATATTGTCTTTTAGGTTTGTTGCGGTAAAATTGGCTGCCATGCATTTGCAAATGCTAACTCAGCTTCTAGAACATTGTAAAATATTACATATTTGTTTAAATCCTTTGGAAATTGCCCCTTAATTAACTTGAAGGCTTGATTTGAACTTGAAAGAACCAATGTTACATTCTTGCCTTTTATGGACTTCTACTGTGCAGAGGTGACAGTTCATTATGGTGACAACCTAGATTGCCTAGAAACACAGCCGCACACATACTCACAAATAAGGACATCATGTTAGTTGATCAAGTTTTTGTCGAATTTGCTAAAGGCAAGAGGATATATAGGCCTATACATATGATTTATGAATGATATGATGATTAATGGGTAATATGAAAAGAAGTTGAAATTGATGTCTTGGCTGGTTGTATGACAATGTATGTTTTAGTTATTTTGCAAGTAACTATAGGGCCAGTTCATGTATGCTATACTAAGTTAGTAAGTGGGTTAGGTATAATAGGTTGCTCCTAAGCACTTGGCTTGGGGACGGCCCTTTAGCTCAACTGGTTTGATAGCGGACCTTTAAGGTGAAAGTGTTATGATATGTTGTCCATGCACATGTAAATGTATGTAGACCCTTTAATTCTGTACTACAACAACATACACATGCTCTGTGCTTGTGTAGATAGGTTGTTTTGTGAATTATTCATTAAGCAATGGGAGAGTTTTGGCCCTGTCCAGCTGTGCCTAGAGAAAAAAGAAAATTCTTTCCAACCACGACGCTTCCAAAAAGATTCTATTTGCGTTGTTTACATTCTGTATTACGCATTTCTGCAGCCATCTTGAGCTATTTTTAGCCTCCTTAAAATTTCGTCGATTTCTGTGGTTAGTAAGATGGCTGGAAAATGCACTGTATACATTTTAGTTGGTGGTTTTTCAAAGAATTATAGATAATAATTCTAGGAATCCAGAAAGATTAAGTAGGTGAGTAAGAAAGGAAACATTAAATTCCCGGAAATCCCTTTGAAAGTTTTAAACTGAAAACGAAAAACGTCATGCAAGTTAATCAATCTATCTGCCTTTAACAGTGTCTTAAATTTCAAAGACAAAAGATGACAACAATAGCAATTTCGTTTTCAGAAATCCAGGCAGCAAAATCTAATGCTACATTATGAATGTGTTATTAGATCTTGGGAAAACAACGTTCATGTTAATGGTAATGGATGAGGTGTTTTAATTAATAATTATGAAATAATGCTTCATCTTGATTAAGAAATCCACTCAGGGAAATAGACTCAGGCCAGACTGTAAAGAATAACATATTTTCATAATCCATGGGAAAATTTGAAATCAAAACATTTTGATTGGATGGCCAGTAATCAGTCACTTTTGAGACATTCCCACGGGAGGAGTTATCTCTGAACAAAAGGACCTATTTGCTTAGGGGAGACAATTGGGCAGTCACAGACTCTCAAAGACCAGCCTCTTCTGATTTCTAATTACCATACTCACCAACTAACTTGCATCTGATTGGTCTAGGGCACGGTCATTCTCTACAAATGTGATAAGGTCTTTTTTTATAAGGTGAAGAAATCGAGATTGGGGTAACACACCTCTGGTTAGTTTTAAGCATACATGTTGCTTCTTAAAAAATGACTTGTGCTTTATTTATGAAGAGTAGCTTTAGGTATCTATCCACAAATATCTATCTGTGGCTCTCCACAAGTTAGAATAAATGTGTTTGGGATATATCTTTGTGGTCAGAATAGAATAGAATAGAATAGGATAGAATATAGAATAGAATAGAATAGAATAGAATAGAATAGAATATACCATGTATTTGTAGTGATAAGGCAGTGGACAACATCATGTAAAGTCTTGGATCTTTTACTTTCCAAGCATAGACATTAATTCAAGGGACTACTGATATAAGGTCTCATACGTAATCAAGCTGCAATATATTATCCATGAGGGTCTACAAATATGTTCCTTGGACGGGAGTCCGGGAGTCCCGGAGTTAGTTCCGGACTTTCGGATCATTTGAATGCATATCTACAACAATTTGAAACATCTCAATTGATAACAAGTCTGTAATCTCTTGATCAGTATGAATACTATGGAGACAGAACATTGATATTTGCTTCTGCCTTGTGTGAATGCCCTGTGTATATCTCTGGAGATGAATAGAATTTGCAGGCAGTTTTTGTGTTCATCAAAATATGTCATAGGGCCCGTTGAGTGCTATAAAGTTTGTTTTCCTATGCAGGATGGAATATTTATTCTGTATCAGACCCAGAGGAGGAGCTGCACTTTTTATCTGCTGAATGTTTTGTTATGTTGATGATCCACGGCAATTACCAAGAGAGATATATGTGGATTGAAAGACAGATAAGTTGGCCCGCACTAAAAAGTTCGTGTAAAAACAGACAATAAAAAACGTCAGCTGGTGTCCTGTGTAAAACAGACGATACAAAAGGCTATCTGGCGTCCTGTGTAAAACAGACAATACAAAATGCCACACTGTAAATTCTGAAATTTTGAGTTAGCTCAAATGATTGAGTGAGACGGTTGCACAATTTGTTTGAGCCATGATAGCTTGCTGTTTTGAGTTATGATAATCTTTATGTTGTTATAACTTGCAAACAGCAAGCTATCTTGGCTCAAAGGAATTGTGTAACCATCTCACTCAATCAATTAACTAATAAGCTGACTCAAAATTCAAAATTTACAGTGCAGCTGGTGTCCAGTATAAAACAGACAATACAAAACGCCAGCTACTGTCCTGTGTAAAACAGACAATACAAAACTCTAGCAGGTGTCCTGAGCAAAACAGTCAACACAGAGTGCCAGCTGGTGTCCTGAATGAAACAGACAATACAAAATGCTAGCTTGTGTCCTGTGTAAAACAGACAATACAAAACGCCAGTTTGTGTCCAGTGTTAAACAGACAGTACAAAATGCAAGCTGGTGTCTTGTGTAAAGCAGACTATTCCAACCATAGGTTGTGTCCACGCTAAACTGTTTGCACAAAATAAGACAAATGTTTTGCTAAATTATGACATTTTGTATGAACACCAGCTTATGTTTGTCTGCATGTTTTGCATTAACTTTACTTCGAGTGGAAGCATATTTTTGGTAAAAAATAGTTTAAAAACTTGTAAGCTGGAGTGATGGAGGGCAATGGATAGACAGATATAAAACTTGCAAATTAATTTAAACAAGGCACATTTTGAGATAAAGAAGCAACCCAGATATTTCATATATATCTTGTGTGTTAATTTTGTGTGTGTACAAGTTTGTAACCTGATTGAGAAATTGGGAACAGGAACTGGATAAATGCAAACCATTTATATTGAAACCTAGAGTCAGCCCAGTCCGGAGAGGTTTCCTTGGCATATTTCTAAATCACAATAAATACCTCTAATGCCTGCTGTAATTGTGAGCAGTCAATCATTTTGGAATCAGACAAGGTCGTGTGATATCTCCCTGTTTATTTCCTACTCACAGCTAGATTTGTGCTGTTCATATTATCTACTAATGCTATAACAAAGTCAATGTTTTGAAAGATATCTGACAATGTTTTGCCAACCTGCCTGACCTTATCTTCAGATAAGCATCCTTAATTGAAGGCCCAACAGATAAGAGATAAGGGGATACAATACATTGAGATGCCAACATGACCACTGCTGTGATATATTACTAAGAGCTGTACCTATCAAGTATAGTTTTATAGTACTAAGGGACCGTTCAGAATTTATGACTGGGGGGAGTGGGAGTTTTGCTGGAACTTCCCGTCAAAAATTGATACCCCCCCTTGAGTTTCATGCGGATTTTTAGTACCCCACCCTTACGTTTCACGCGTATTTTTAGTACCCCCCCCCCTGGACATACAAAAGCAATACACACATATATACTGTTATACACGGCCGCTCTTATAGTTTCGCGTCTTTTCGCGGACTTTTACACTTAAAAAAAGTCCAAATAAAATGAGTTTATGTGTGTTTTTTAACATTTTATCTTGGTTAAAATTTCTTACCCCCCCCCTTGAAAGTGTTGTCAAAAATTAATACCCACGCCTTGAAACACGTGTGAAAAGTTAGTACCCCCTCGGCCAAAACCTCCACCCCCCCCCCCAAGTCATAAATTCTGAACGGTCCCTAATAGTACACATATATTTTTAACTCCAGAGGCATTAGTAGATGCCGAAATAATGACCCTTACACTTGATTAAAAATCTGTATGAAACACACAAAATAAATGTAAGCTGATGTATGTCCAAAATGTCTGTGCACATCTTGCAAAATCATTACTAGATACCCATATAATGACCGATACACTCGGATAAAAATCTGTAAAAAACACACAAAATGAACGTTAGCTGGTGTCCACTCAAAATTTTTACGCAAGTTTTCCAGTACAAATGTCTCCAGAAGCATTAAGCAATAGTAAGTGACCTGGCAATGGGCACTACACAAACACTTAAAACAATATTTGTGTAAGACAGACAAAATGAATGTTAGCTGGTGTCTGTCCAAAATTTTGTGTATATCTGACAAGATTAGTGTGTGAAATAGATACGGACTCTCTCTGTAAAATTTCACTTGTATGTTCTTTCATCATTTTCAATTCCAAATTTGAGGCTACATGGATCAATCAACCATATGTATCTTTTTAATATATTCTAATGTATTTTAACTTTCATTTTCTTGCCTGGATATGAACTCCAACAATTATTGTGCATTATATCCTTGTCTAGACAAATGTACAATCTTTGTTTTGTTTCCAAATAAAGATATATATAATCCTGATTGATATCTTGTGTGATTTGATCAATGAAATGTCAAAAATATGCAAACATTTTGGGTGAATTTACACAAAACTTTGGAAGGACACCTGCTGACGTTTGTTTTGTCTGTTTCACACAAACCTTTTTTTTTTCAGTGTGTAGTGAGATGTCTATATAAAACAGACAAAATCAACTTGAGCTGGTGACCGCACAATAGTAATATATTTGTGCGCATCATGCAAAATCTTGTGCAATATAGCGAAGCAAATTGTCAGTCGTCATCCATTTAGAGTATATACCATGCTATGATAGTTTATCAAGAGCTGTGCTCATTCAGCAGTTTCTAACTAGTTCAAATAATGACCACAACCCTATAAAGAATCTGTATGAACCAGACAAAATGAACTTCAGCGGGTGCCCGTTCAATAATATAATATTTGTTCTCATTGTGCTAATATTTGTGTGAAAGAGCATGGCTAAGACAATTGGATCTATCAGACAGTAAATAGACATCTCTATACCAATGAAAGTCATTGGGAGGCCTTCTAAGTTACTTCTTGATAGTATACCTTTCATCCCATATCCTTGGGCTATAGGTTGAAGCAAGTAGGTAGAGCAGCACTTGCAACCCACCTGGCTGGGTGGACTGGCAGACCAGAAGTATTTCTGCTTCTAAGATTTCGTTTCCATGGCAACCAGATTTGTGTAGAACTTCCAGGTACAGCAGCAAAATACACACGTGTTGAGGAAAAGGTTTGATAAGGTCAATATTAGTGTATGTCTGGACTTCTTTATGGTCTAGAATGGTGAAATTATCAATAGAATTAATACTGCATAGTGCAGAGAGAAATCCCCACATGTAAGCCTATACCTAAGCCTATTCCAGTTTAGAAAATAGCATTTTGCAGAATACTAAAAAAAATCTTATAAAGGGATATCAGGAAATTACTACAGAAAGACATTTTCTTGATCCACTACAATATTTCTTTTTCAAAATTGTGATACCAAAGGTGAAATAACTCAAAACTATTCTGGCAATTTGATATGTAATATTTTCAGTCATCATGTGCTTTTACTTGTAACATAGTATTATATAACTTACCTATAGGCCTATGCCCTATGTGTATTGACTTGGAAGTTATTTGAAGTCACATGATTGATATTTCTGGAATAATCAAATGTACTTAAGTCACATTTAGAATTTATCAATAATTGCTGGTAAATCTTTTGTTCATACTAAAATCAACATTTAAGTTAAAAATAGAAGACAACTCAGAATTAGAATAAGTGTTCCACATGAAGAATGTAACCAAACCAAAAGCCATCTTGAACCCACTTTGAACTGCACTTACTGGTCTGTTAGTCATTTTTTGGTTTAGTCAGAATTCAAGAATGCTGAAAATATCTGAAGTTCTCTGAACACTTGCCAGAAAAATGTAAAAAGCTGTGTTATTTTACTTTAATAATATATTCAGTAATGAATCAGTATTTTCTTATCAGCCATACAATGGAATAAGTGAAATCATGGTTATTTTGCAAGTGAAGTTTCTGTAGGATGTTATTGGCATGATCATCTCCGAGAAAAAGTTCAGCTATAATAGCTAAATTACTTTTCTTTCTTTTGTAAAGAACTTAATAAGTACTTTTAAACCTCATAGGTATTGTCAAAAATTAACTTAAGCTACTTCTCTTATTTATATGCCTCATCTTTTAAGCTCCTTTATACCTTAACTTTGACTTACAACTTGTTAATTAGGTGTATGTTGTGTGAATTTCCATTTTTCATGTGAGTTATCCAATTTAAATTTCAGATCTTTTTCAATCAGTTTGATGTACACTAATTTTGATTTGACATCAATTTTCATATTGTTGAAATTGTCAATTACATCATGGGCATTTGTTATATTAATCTTTCACATCTTACTGGGGTTGCTTTTTACAAACTTTATTGTATGCTTATACTATACTGTGATATTGCAAGCTCGAAAACAATATGACCATGCAATATGAGGCCTATATACTCGGGGCTCAGGATGTTCTTGATCATGTGATTATCCCTTTTTGTATTTCTCTGGGTGGCCAATTGACAGCGGTCAATTTTGGCCTTAGATGGGTCTCCCTCATAATGATTAATGTATTATTTGTAGCTTTTTAAAATAGTTATGCTAAATTATGTATGATTCATTATGTAAATAAACTTCAATGTCTGTCTGTCAATGTCTGTCTGTCTGTCTGTTGACTTTCCTTCTTTTTTTCTTTTTTTACTGAAGTCATGAACTTCAGCAAATTTCTGAATAACTTTATTGCAATATCAAAATAACCTTAGGCTACGTGTGGAAGTACACCTCATCCTGAGTATTCATTTTGTAGTTTTGTATACTCCTGCCATAAGCTCTACAGAAAATTCTTGAGCATGCAGCTGGTGTGCTAAATAAATCCATGTTTGAATTGTTTGACACACCATGCTTGAGTTGATAATTTATTGTGATTCAAATTCAACTTGATCTTTGAAATTTGCCACTTTCCCATTTCCTCAATAAGGCTATCTGAACTGTTTTGTACAATGTAGGCCAATTAATTAGGTCACAAGTCAAGTGCTGAATGTCACATTCTAATTTTCTGAAGGAATTGTCAATTTCACTATAAACCATGAGAACTTCATTTTAATTTGGCCGACGAGGCTTGCGTGCATGAGAATATTCGAAATGTAATTTTGTTTACCAGAATAATGGGGATCAATTGTCTAATATGACAGTTGGTGACGACTCCATGTCTATTTTCATTTTCTTTATTTATAAATCAGTTTGTTATGTCACACTGGTCAACAAAAAAAAAAATTTCCGTCGGCTACCAGAGGAAAAATACCTCTATAAACCTAATTCGAGCATGCTGATTCCAAATCTGAAATCAGAATTTCTCCAGAACGTCTAGATTTTGAGTTGTGGACATGTCAATATTTGGCTAATAATTAGGCATGAGAGCAATTTGCGTGTAAAAGAAATGCACTCTGCACTGATGAATACTGGAATGTAAGCATATCTTAGTATTTACATAAGTTATTTTAATATGCTGAAACAATATATAGCCACAATATTTCAATCAGACAGGTCCAGATACAAAAATTTGAGGGTGACAGGCTCCATTGCCTCAGATTTCACATGGTTTTAACTGTTTTCCATACTGTTTTGCTCAAACCAACAATTTCTGTCAAGAAGAAATCAAATCGTCGAGAATTAAACCATCAAATTTGCAACAATTTATGCGGTTCACATACACTGTAAATTCTGAAATTCTGAGTTAGCTCAAATAATTGAGTGAGACGGTTGCACAATTTGTTTGAGCCATGATAGCTTACTGTTTTGAGTTATGATAATCTTTATGTTGTTATAGCTTGCAAACAACAAGCTATCTTGGCTCAAAGGAATTGTGCAACCATCTCACTCAATCAATTAAGCTAACTCAAAATTCAAAATTTACAGTGTAGCCCATTCTTTAATGATGATCAAGCAATCCATTCAGAATCTGAGCTACTGGAACTGGAGTTTGATTTGACATAACATTGGGCATATACATTCCCCTGAGCATTTAAAAATGGATATTCAAAATCAGATTGGGAAAAGGCATAAATTTTCCGAATATTTTTTTCATCAAATTTGTTATAATAAAATTATCAATACACTTTTTTGGGCAAAGTAGGCCCTTAGCAGCTCACAAATTTAGTTTTAATTACTGGCTGTAGCACCTCTTACAACATTTTCTTATCTTGAAATAGTTATAAACCAACCAGAGGTTACTTGGTAAAAATCGCCCATATCTGGCACCTCTTACCCTCAAATATTTGTAGTTGGAGAAGTCTAAGTAAACAATTAGGTCATATTTTGATTCAGGATATTAAACTCATCTCTACAAATGCTAAAATAATTTCTAAACCTAAATTTTAATAGCTTAGAACACATTTCTTTTACACGCGAATTGCTCTCACGCCTGCTTGTTTGCAAAAATATTTACATGGCAATAACTCAAAATCTAGACGTTCTGGAGCAATTCTTATTTCAGATTTGGAATCAGCACACTCGAATTAGATTTATAGAGGTATTATTCCTCAGGTAGCAAAATCATTGTTGACCAGTGTCATTGACAGAAGAAAAAGACATTTGGTTGATGCTGTTTCTAAGTTTAAATTTTCAATATCACGTATAAAATAACAATGCGTTAAATTTGGCAATACAATGTTTCATTTTTCAATGGAAAACATTTAAAGAAATTGCGAACATGATTCCTTTTTCTATATTTGGATGACATTTCAGGTATATATGAAATAGGTGAATATATTACAGAGTGTATGAATCATCCCTTCTCAAATTGCCATGTTTCAAGTAGGCGGGGTTTTGTTGTCTGACAATGAGCACAAAGACAAAAAATGCTTTCAGGGAGTTAAATTTGGCATAATGAGAAACAATGGTGTTGAAATATGAAGGTGTTCACACCTTATTTCCTAGTTTTGTGTAATAACTCCAGACCTGTACATCACTAGATAAATATACACATGATACTTGACATTTTTATTGTTAATTGTTAAGTAGACTTAACATGCTTAAGGAATGGGTTTAAATTTATATATTTAACCTTTGCAATTCTTGACCATGAAGAAAGGTTATATGAAAGATTCAAAACTAGATCACAAAAACATTGCTCACAAGTAAATGCCAAATGAAAAGGCTAGAGATATCAGTAACACTTGTTGAGTCGGTCATCTTCATTTTTAAAAATTCCTAAATATTTGATTGTTTGTTTGCTTGTTTGTGTTTTACGCCTCTGCAGCACCTTAGAGGGCTATATCGAGGCAGGCGACTGCCGTATGATGACGAGATGAGAAGACTGAGAGTCTGGCACATACCCTATTAATTCAGGGATGCCCAGGGTTTTTCAGTTGCCCCAGCATAAAATACTGGATACAACCCGCCTCCATTTAAAGTCCCATTGGCTCGGACTAAAGTGAGTTCCCGGGGTGATATTTGAACCCACACCCTCAAAGCCAGTTGACAAGCGCACTTACCAATTAGGCCACAGGGAAACTACCTAAATATTAGGGACCGTTCAGAATTTATGACTGGGGGGGTGGGAGTTTTGCTGGAACTACCCGTCAAAAATTTATACCCCCCCTTGAGTTTCATGCGAATTTTTAGTACCCCACCCCTAGGTTGCACGCGTATTTTTAGTACCCCCCCCTCGACATACAAAGCAATACACACATACGTACTGTTATACACAGCCACGCGTACAGATTCCCGTCATGTCGAGGACTTTTGCGCATAAAAAAGTCCAAATGAAATGAGTTTATGCATGTTTTTTAACATTTTTTCTTTGTTAAAATTTCTTACCCCCCCTTTGGAAGTGTTGTCAAAAATTAATACCCCCCCCCCTTGAAACACGTGTGAAAAGTTAGTACCCCTTGGCCAAAACTCCCACCCCCCCAAAGTCATAAATTCTGAACGGTCCCTTAGATACTTTACCACTTAAGACAATAATACTGATTTTGGCAATTTAAAACATAGAATAATTGCTGTATCATACACCACAATTTAATTTCAAATGAGTATTTACAACCTTCTGAAAAGCTATGTCATTCCTTGATCACAAATCAACTGGCTGCTTGTAGCCCGAGATTCATCTTTGAGCTCTTTGCAGACTGGTAGTCCACTGTATTTTCAATTTGCAAACTGACTTTGCCACACCATTGACAGTTTTCTGTTGGTCTCTTAATCTTCTTATTTGATGAAGTACCTTAATTCATTCAATCATTTAGTTTATTTTCACCTATGCTGCTAGGTATGGTAAGCACTGAATCAACTGATTAACCATAACTGACACAAACCAAACATTTTCAAAGCCAGTGACATCACACAACCAAGTTGAAAGTAAATTTAGAAACTGTTTTGACCGCTTATCCTCATACAGGCATAATTGCCTGAGAAAGTGTAAAGCTTGATAGTGCATGATAGGGAAATTACCAGCTATTAACGTTTTGTCTTAGAGTAGGTCAACGACCTCTCTTACAACCCATACTGTTATGCAATAAAAGTATTTTGACAACTGAGCCATTATTGGATTAAGTCGTGCCTAGATTTATATAAACATGTAATCTTATGATGAAACAGATTTACACAGACGACTTAACTGTATGGTTGTATATGGCTTTAGCAAATAAGCATAGTCGAAGTATATCATCTGTAAGCTGGTAACTCGGTTCGAAACTTTTGATATAAATTTCAAATAAATTCTCTTCGTTTCCCCCAAAAATAGTTATATGTTTTGAAACCGTATACGATATTATTAATACATCTTAGCCAAAGATGAATTAAATGTACTAGAAAAATAATATGAGATAATTATTATACTCTCTCAAAGCCTAACATTATGGTCACCGAAGCTTTCAGCCATATCTCATTGGTGGCTTAAAGCTTTGGATAGCAAAATGTTAGACTCTGGAGGACAATGACTATTTTACATGGATCAACCAGAGTCAGGATCAAATCTACATTGGTATTATAGAATAGTTGCAACATGCAATCATGATCCTTTATCCATCTACAATTCTAGCCACTAAGTGAATTTATACTGTATAAATATTGCAATGTATGTATTACACAACCGCTTATAAACCAATGATAACCTTTCCTATGTTAGTCTTTGCTGACGTCATAGGGGTAAAACTCCAGCAATACCTGTACCCCCTCATCATTCCAGCATCCCAGCTAGTTCAGTCTTCTGGCATTTAGCAAATTCACCTTGTACCCCACAAATATTCCCATACCACCTGTCTAAGCAGAATAGAGAGTGGAATAGATAGATAGATAGATAGATAGATAGATGGATAGGTAAGATAGATAGATAGATAGATAGATAGATAGATAGATAGATAGATAGATAGATAGATAGATAGATAGATAGATAGATAGATAGATAGATAGATAGATCATTCAACTATTCACCGTAAGGTAATAACTGATACGTGGAAATTAAACTTGATAATGTAACAATAGACACACATATATAACATGTAATTAATAATAACTTGAAACAATTTAGTGATAATTAATTCTAAGAAATGATAAGTAATTCATGGAAATATCAATCTGCAAAATCATGATATATAGGCCAAATGAAAAGTTGACATAGAAAAGCTACAGACTCTGCAAGCAACTCTGTATTTGCGATGCCAGTCTGAGGCTCTCGGTGACAAAGGAACTCCATAAAGTACATTTTTCCGAAGAAATGTTGAGATTAGTTTCATAAATTTTCAAATGCATTGATGTTGTTTTGGACTTTGTGATACAACTGTGATTGATTATGTAAATTGGTTATGTATTTTTCCCCCCTGTTGCGACTTAAAACTTGCAGCAGGCACTAATGACATATAGGTATAAACATTCATCTTGTTATTCAATGTTGTTGTTATCACTCAATAACTATTAAAAGGAAAACAATTTTTTGGAAGGAAAACGGTTTTTTAAAGCAAACTCTGCCTTTTGATACACATTTATGCAGAGCAAATAAAGCAGTCTTGCATGTGACTACTGGAAAACTGTTTAGATTGAGAGAGTTCTGGAAGGTTGACTGGTTTACAGTTGAAAAATTACGAGTACTAACGTTTTGTGGGCATCAATGACACCACAACAGGCGCTATTAAACACATTGAAATGAACTGTCAATTTGTCATTAACTTCTAAAATCATTGTCAATTTATCATTAACTTGTAACATCATTGACGTGTGCTGTTACTCAGTATTGAAAACATTGAAGGTACAGGATATATCCTCAGAAATTGCTTATGAATCATAGAGAATAACATGGCACGGATACTGGATAAGGATATGACCTCACAAGGAACATTTCCGTGCATTTCTGTCAGCACTTTTAAGTTGTCTACTGTAACAGCGCTTAGCCTCCTGAACCACTCAATCCTGACAACTTCTTCCTGATAGAGTTCCTGCCCTCTCCAATTCTCCATACTGTGTAAAATATTAGACTATAAGTGCATTTCTTTCACTTATTTAATTTCATATGTCAGAAATGAGTAGTATACAACATGTTGTTAGTAAAAGATATGACGGCTCTTCACAAACGCAAGTACAGAAACTTGAGAACCAAGATGGAGCCCGATCAGTCGATCAATGCAGTGAGGTGACTCTCTCACACGCATCTGCACTACTTCCGTATAGTATGTGTTAGACGCTAGAGCAAACCAGTCAATAACACGGAAACTTTTTTTCAGACTGTTTGCTCATACTTCAGGAAGTGGATGATTACAACAGACCATCTGTTAACAACTGTAGGTAGTCAAATTGGATTGTGCTAAAGTCAACAGCACAACTCCTGCAATGACCACTGGCTGACTCTTCGTATTGACCACTGCAATGTTACACAATGTAATACAGACCAGCATAGCTAACCTCCTTTTATATAGTCATAGATAGATAGAAAGATAAGATAGTCAGATAGGGCTTTACACCCTCTATTTATGCACTTGGTAGGCTAATTAGGACAAGGGTAGAACATGGCAATGAGGCGAGGGATTATTGAAAAGCTGTCCAACTTAGCCCAGGTGACTCACTCTGCCTTTTGTAATATTACGCATTTTCATGCCTCATGTGGTTCATTTGTGTCATGAAATCAGTCTTGTGAAGACAATACCATCCTTTACAGGTGATTTCATTTGAACGCGATTCTTAGGTTCTAGACCTGCCAAATACATGCCATCTTTAGTTAATCTGATTGGTTTAGAAGCAACAGAACGTCACACATTTGATTTATCAAACATAGTATGTGCTGGTTTAGCATTGATTCCTCACAGCCAAGTGGGAATGACAAGAATCGCATGGTAATGAAATCACCGGTAATGATACAAGACGATCAAGATACCTTCCGACATGAGTTGCCCAAGCCCAGAATCCAACCCATGTTCCATGGTGCCATTATAATGGACTATTCGAACAACTGCACATTCATTGCATACGGGTTTTCCTAATAAATCTCATGGATACCGAAACAGGATGAATATATCTGCGAAACACTTTTTATTGGTGATTATGCGGCTATAACAATTAGTGCAGGTCTTGTATGAGGTTGCACATGAAGTGATATAACTCTTTTATTTACTAAGGGGCAATATACAACAGACCGGAGAATGAATTGTAGCATATTATCCAATAAAGGAACTCATATCTTCTGCATTCTGCCTCTAACAATTCTCCTGGAAGCCATTTGGTGACATTAATGTCTCTTGGTGTCCTTTACCGGTGTTTTATTTCTGTCCGTGTTGTCGAAGTTTTTTTTATTTTTCGGTGAAAACTTTTCCGTGGAATATTTGTCAGAACAATCAATTAAATAATGCATACTTAATAAATACATCCATGCTACAAATGATGTTAGATTTATGAAACTTTCCGGACCACATGGCAGCAAAATTTTAAAAATGATTGAGTCTGTGTCGAAATACAGGCACACAGTCTGGTGCTTTAGAATTTGTGCAATTCTTTTAGCTACAGAATAAGCTTATATTTTCTTAATCTGGTTTCATGTGGAAGGTAGCATGTGAAGAGAAGAAGGGAAGACTATAGTCTCTGTGCCAACCAAGGCAACTGCTTCTATTTTGTGCTGGACATGTTTTATGATATTTCGGCCAAAGAATTTGTGCAATTCCTTTAGGCACAGAATAAGCTCATATTTCCTTAATTTGGTATCACTTGCAAGCATGTGGACAGATGAAGGAAAGACTGCAGTCTCAAATTCAACCATGCAACTCTCCATATTTTGCGCTCGACACGTTTTACGATATTTAGGCCCTAGAATTTGTGCAATCAATTTTTTCAAAGTCTGAACGAGCTTATATTTTCTTAATCTGGTTTCATGTGCAAGGTAGCATTTGAATAGAAGTAGGGAAGACTATAGTCTCTGTGCCAACCCAGGCAACTGCTTCTATTTTGTGCTGGACATGTTTTATGATATTTGGTCAACCGGAGTCCCTGGGAGTTTAGATCACCTCTCCTCGTATTAAGGGAGACAAAGGGGAACAATGGGCCTCTAAATCAGCCTCCTTTTCATATTAAGGGCTGCTTGGTACTCGGTTGACTTGCCTAGATGCTGGAGGTGTGGTTTGTGAATTGTTGGAAGAATGGTTGGGTTCATGGTTGCTTTGTGTTGAATGTGGTTCGTTTTTAAGGGTATTTACGAATGACACAGAGGTGATGTGCTCTAGTGAATAAGGTGCTTGCCTGGTAACTGGGATGCTACAGGTTCGAATCCCAGCCATTCATGGAGGAACTGAGCAGACCTTTCATAACTCCTTGCTTCACTCCACCCAGGTGTAAATGGGTACTTGGCTATAGGTAGTGATGGCAAGAGTATTGTTGAATTAGCATTGTGGCGCTGAATATGGCTGCCTGGCGGCATACTCTTCGTCAACACAGGGGAGTTGAGAACAGGACTGCCAGGGGTGTAACTGTACAGTCTGTTGAGATGGAGCCTGTCTATGTAATGGACTTCAGAAATATACATTTAAATTTATTTACAAGGTAGATAGGTAGATAGGTATGAATAGTGTAGCCCTCTGGAATCAGTCCTTGCTAGTGATGAGGGTTGATTAATCATGAATGTCCCCCAGAGGATGTCAAACTTTCTGGGACTAGTATACAGAGAAACCGTGTGTGATAAAAGGTAAAAAAATAAATCCAACTTATTCAAAACTCAATGACAGATCATTACTGGATATAATTTTGAACGATTTGGTAGACTCGAGTTTTTATTGACTTTTTGTCAATTCACCTATTTGCTTTGTGTAAGATAATCATGAATATCACTGTGATCTGTTGCTGTTTATAAAATGATGATCTATTTAGTGACTCAACAAAGTGTAATGAATTGATTATCACGTAATAATATAATAAAACACTGTGAAAAAGGTTTTGTTAAATTTTAAGTCACTCTTCTGGCTTCATCACAGGAGTACAGGTTGCAAATAAAAACTAGTTCATCCATTTTTGATCCATACGATAAAAACATAAACTGGTGTATAGGAATACAAATTTCATATATGCATACTCACACAGACTGGTAATATAGATGCATTTATATAGATCTTGTGCATACGTTAGGCAATCCGATTTGGAGCAAAGCGTGGTCAAAGTTGCTTTTGTTGACATTAATGCTAAGATTATGAAACATGATCAATGAATATAGTTTGAAATGGCATTCAGTCATATGTAGACTATTTTAGTGGATCAGGTGTATACTGTGTAAACTGTAGTTACTGTAGTTAGAAAGTGTACAAATATGAAGCTAAAAATCCAGAATAGATCCAGACAAAAGGAGATCTGTTGATAGATTGCATGTATCAAATAATGTTATTTTAATATGTAAATTTGTAAATATATACAATAAAATTGTATGATACATGCATTCTTTCTAATCGTCAGCATGGCTGATTAATAAGATGAGAGAGTCGCTTATAATCTCTTAACCGGATAAATTATAATGTGATTTGCAAGAGTAGGCCCATCTTCCTATTTTCACTGTTAGCAAGAAGCATGAAAAGAGTTTTGCAGGAAAACCAGAGCACTTCAGTATTTATCTACCTGGGGATAACTTGGTCTATTTCTGAGCAGCTGAGATTATAAATACTAGACTTCCTTCAAAGAAAACCTCTTGCGTCAACAGGCAAACGTATACAATGTATTTATGAAGTTATTAGTAAACGCATTTCTGAGCTAAGTATGAGGAAATGCAAAACATACTACCTTTTTGATGATGTTTGGATTGCATAGAAAATTTAGATGATTTCTGTTGATAAATATGGATAGACACAGATAGTTAGATAATTAGATATTTACACTACTTACATACTTGGAAAAAAGGTTTAAAAAAGACAAAAACAAACATTGGCTGGTGTCCTTCAGATCCTTTGTGTGAATTTCGACAAATGTATGGTTATTTTATTTCTTTTATAAAATCAGGCAAAAATTGTATCAGGATAGACAATTACCTTGGCGGTCACATAAAAGTCTTGCTCGATACACACAACATTTTGTATGAACACCAGCTTAAGTTTCTTTTGTCTGGTTTAAAACCTTTTTTATAGTGTACATACAGATACATAGATGCAAAGAGTTGAAGACACATAGATTCACAGATCGATACCCAGTTAGTCTGGTTTATCCTTGAGACACCGCGAGATAGACTATAGACATAACATCAAATGTCAAGATGACATTTACTAATCTGACTTATTGAAGAGTTCTTGGTACCAACTGCAACGGAAGTGGTTAAGTGCGTGATCCATCGACCTGAAACCTGGTGAAACTGCCAGCCTTGATTGCTTTTCTTCAGCTTTTAAAGTCATACATTTTACTTTTCTGTAATAACCAATATCTTATAGCATATTCCATCCTATCTTAATCTTACGTATCGTATCATATTGTATCTTTAACTATCTTACCTTATCTCTGAAACCGATTTAAGCCAACAAATTAGTTGTCGTCGGTCTTTGTCTGGATTCCAGGGCGTGGACACTATGACTGCTAATTGTCATCATCACTTCACATTAATTTATGTTGTCAATTCAGTCAATTAATCTCTGTATTTACATACATGGCAGTTTTGCGCTGGCAAGGCTACATTATGAGCTGCTCGAGGTCCTGGATTCGGCCAGAGAACAATTTCTTGTTCTTTAAGTGTATATGCTAGGCAAGTTAATACACCCTTACATGGGTATGTAGTTGTAATATGTTGAGGACTCCACTTATACACCTCTCATTTCATCAATTTACCGTAATAAGTGGCAGAACAAGCCATAGCGGGCTGCGCTCTATATACTGCCTCAAAACCTTACGAATGACAACGAATAACACTGCTCATTATCACTTTGACATGAGCTCCTCTTCCATCCTCTTTGCTTCCGTGTCTGTGTTAGGCCAGACATAATTGGTCTTTAGCTTCTCGGATCTTTTCGAGGGCAATTTTTAGGGGTGTCATGAAATTTCGATTCATCGATAAATCGCAATATTTTGCCTTTAGATACACATATCGTATCATGGGGCATGTATCGAGATACATACTTTATTGAAGAGACCTTTGCAAAAGCCTGTAAATCAATAGAAATATGTCACATTTTGTCAACCTGGCAAATCTGGGTCACTGGTGTCTCACGAAATAAGCACCAAACGAAAGTTTTTACACAATCGCCAGTGCCTCCTTGTAGTAATTCACCATAATTGAACATTTTGTATACTGCAAAGCTTTCTGTAGCTTGTATCAGGCTGTATGTTGTATCATATCGTGACCTCGATATCAAGGTATGTATTGTATCGTTAGATAGGTGTATCCTTGCACCCCTAGCGACTTTTCATATGTAGGTCTGCAGAACAAAAGAAAAACCAAGAATAAAAGCTGCAATCTCAATTTCATATTATGTCAATAAAAGAAAAAATGGGGAGTCAACTCAATTTCTTGTTTTCTTATACAGAAAATCTTTTGCGTAGGTCTATCGGAGAAGCTAAAAATCACTTATGTCTGCCCTTAGCAACCAGAGCGATTACCCAACAATGAACTGTAAGCCGCTTCTTTCCTTGTGTTCGCCATCACCTTGACACAGATGCTAGCTTTTGCAGTTTCCATGGCAACCTCCTTGCAGCATTATCACCTCCCGAACAAAGTCTGGCCGAAACAACAACTGTTGTGAATGAGAACATATACTTGTTTTCTCAAGCCTCTGGCACAATGCTTAGCGTTTGAGGAATTCAATGGTTTCGCCTGTTTCTGTTGCTCAATTCATAAGCGTAACTGTTTATATATTTTTTTGTGTTGCGGTAATTTAACCCGGTTTGGTTACTTGTTACCTTATTGTGATATTAGAGCAACATAATTAATTTCATAACGCCCAGACGTACAAATATTTTTTTGGTAATTTTTAGGGCCGATTCTCTTGAGTTATAAACAAATAGACGTAATACCAGAATTCTTCCTACCTTTGGTGGTCTGATGTTCGCTCAAATTTTCAAGGTGTCTGAACTGGTGATAACATGCTGTCGCCTCAAGTGATACAGTAAATAATTTGGTTACACATCATATCACAGCCATAGTAGTATTTTGGAGTATCTTTATATTTAAATGTAGAGATATAACTTGAATGGTAGAAGTTACAAAAAAAAGGTTAATACTGTAAGTCAGTTTTGTGATTCCAATCAAAATAGATAGTTAATTCAAAGGTGTTATCATATTGCTTCGGTCTTTGGGTTTGTCAATTTACCCACTATCTCTTCCTTCATCTTCTTCTGGAGTAGTCTTCCCTGCAGCATCAGATTCTAGCTGTGTTTTAGTATAGAGACATCTCCCACACATTGGTATCCAATATAATGCTATGTCTAGTGTAAAGTGCAAGTGTGACAATTGCAGATGAGTCCTCATTAAATTCAGTTAATTCAATAAATAATCAACTTTATAGGCTATTTAAACTTAAATAACTTGTTACTCTGTACATATTTCACTGTAAAATTTAAATTTTGAGTCAGCTTAAATGATTGAGTGAGATGGTTGCACATTTACTTTGAGCTAACATATAGCTTGTTGTTTTAAGTTTGATAATCTGTCTGTTATCATAACTTAAAGCAACAAGCTACCCGGTATGTTAGCTCAAAGGAATTGTGCAACCATCTCACTCAATCATTTTAGCTGATTCAAAATTCAAATTTTACAGTGTTGGTATCACTAGCCATTCCTTGGCTGATCAATGTTTCCATTTTAAACCACTGAGGATAAATAAATTCTTATATTCTTGTATCAAATTACTGATCTGGCACCAGTTTCATATGATGTATTATATTGTTATTTTGACTATTATTTTCCACCAGATTCTATATGTAATACGTACCATCCACACATGCATAAACCTTCATATTATATTGTCTGTATAGATCAAGATGCTATTTATAACAGCATTGCATTCATACACAAGGTCTATCATCTGATGCGGGAGTATTTCAAGGAATTCCTCTATCTCTTTGCGTTTTTCATATTCCATTTTCATTTCCTTTGATGATGTTTTCGGGAGAACATGTGGTGATATGGATATGTATGTGGATATACAATCTTACTGTGTATTTCTGGAAACCATATGAGTATTTCTGTCTATGTTCTTCTGGGATAGAATGATAAGACATTTGACTTTTTTAATATGCAAATATAATTTTTAGCTCGATATCACTTTCAAAATAGGCTACAGCCACAGCGAGATATCATTTTTAGCTATGGATATAATTTCAATAATTATTAAGTCAGATATTATTTTCAGCTTGATAGAATTTTCAATATACAGCAATATATGATTTTCAACTAGATATAATTTTCAATTCTTAACAAAATATACTTTTCGGCTCGATATGATTTGAATATAATTTTCAGCTCAATTCCATGTTTAAACTTGATATCATTTCGTGAGGCCAGTGCCATGAGAATTCAGTGGTGGTGTAGTAGGCCTATGTCAGATGAAATTATATTATTACATCAAACAAACATAACCTCCTTGGGCAAGTGTTGATAGAGTTTGATTTTATTCTGTTTTAAGTCATAGAGATACACTGCTTGTCACAGTTAGCAGAATTATCCTTTTCACAAGGCAATACAATGACATTGTATGATTGCATGTGTTCGATTCTCAAGAGATCAAACTGAAGATAATATTTACAGAAACTAAAGCCAGCCAGCCACAATGTAATTTATAGAATTTGAATTTCAAGAAAATATTGTAATCTGTTTCTAGTTTGTTGCATATGTATTGTGGTTGTAGGTGCGGCAAAGATCTACCGAGAATTTTGAACCCATAAAATTTATGGGAAATTTATATCCCTTTTGTAAATAAATGTTTAGACACTAATTTGTATCGCTTTTGGGAATAAATGTTACGACCCTACCCTCTCCATAACTAATGGATCTTTGGCTTCTGTTGCAGGTATGTACCAGGGACAATGGCTGAGGGGTATGAGACATGGCTACGGTGTCCGAAACAGCGTTCCTTACGGCCTTGCCTCTCACTACAGATCCAGAGCCCAGCGCTCCTCACTCACGTCGTTGAGGAGCGAAGCAGAGGAAGACCGCGTGGTCAAAGACCGAGACCGCAAAGTAGATGAAAGCAGAGGGGGTTTTGTGCTGACCGCAAAGAGCGATGAGTCTCCGACGGGTGCAAAGCTCTTCGACAAAACGGGTCGCAGCAGTTTAAGGAAGAGCTTGATAAGTGGTCTTAAACTGCGGAAACAAAGATCGACCGGAGATATCCAAGAGTCGCCTCGGCGTCCGACAGGATCGGTTCGCTCCACGGTCAGTAACATCAGCCACACCAGCGCGGACTCCGGTGGGTCCGGCATAACCTCTGCTTCCATGTGCACTGACTCTAATCTAAGTTTCATCAGTCAGGATGACATCACGGATGTCAACGTGACCGAGACCTACCAAGGAGAGTGGAAGAACGACAAACGATCGGGATTCGGAATTAGCGAGAGATCCGACGGCCTCAAATATGAAGGAGAGTGGTATAATAATAAGAAGTACGGCTACGGAGTGACCACACACAAAGATGGCACAAGAGAGGAAGGAAAGTACAAAAACAATACTTTAATATCTGCTGGAAAGAAATCTAAACTTTTTTTGATACGATCATCCAAGTTACGAGAACGAGTAGACAATGCCGTCGCGGCCGCCCAGAGAGCTGGCCAAATTGCTCAACAGAAGGCCGACATTGCCATGTCAAGGTGAGCTTTTGTGTTATATCTCATAATCCATGTATTATGCTATTTTGATGATTGATTCAGGGCCATTCTACAGCAATAACATACAGACTAAAGTTTGATATACTCTTGCATCTGCTTTTTTTAACAATTCATTGCATCATTGTGTGTCAAATTGGGTCAATTACTTCGGCTAGTTCTATTTAGAATTTTACTTTTTGAGCAGAATTTTAGTTCGTTGAAATTTGAAAGAGTGTTTTCATTGTAGTGTTAATATATGTCAACTACTGAAATTAATAATCTTCAAAGAGCACTAAAAAAAATTAGGGACGAAATTGGTTTTTTGCATAGAATTTTGGTTTTCCCAAAAACCTACTGCATTCATAACAATGCAGCTGTAGGTATTTCCAAAAACCATAATTGGAATAGTATGGCGGACAAGCTCAGAAACCATTTATATTATAGGCTTTTTGAATGAGATTTATCTATAGAGAGGATTTGTATCAATAGGAATGCCAGGAAGAAGAAGCACAGTCCTACTTTCTTTTCTTTTTTTTTACTTTTACAGCCAGGAAATTTAATATACAAAATGAGTGGACTGTTGCACTGTGAAAATGGCACTTTGTGACTCATAATAGCTGATGGAGTGTCATCTTTTCTACATTCAACATGGGAAACATAGAGGCTGTTTGATTAGTCATGATAAATAGAAGGCCATTTGATTTGTCATAACTGATTTTAGAGTAAAAATCAGATGCATAATCCTTTCATTTACCTGTCACCAACAATCGGGATTAGTCTCCTTACAGCGAAACACTTTGATATAGAATTAAAGTGGACTGTGGCACTGTGAAAATGGCACTTCATGACTCATTATAGCTGATGAAGTGTCATCTTCTCTACTTTCAACATGGGAACATAGAGGCTGTTTGATTAGCCATGATCAAGAGTAAGCCATATAAACTTCTCATAACAAATTTTAGAGTGAAAATCAGATGCATAATCCTTTCGTTTGGCTGTCACCAACAAGTGGGATAAGTCCCCTTCAATCAAATTAACATTGAAAGTATTGGGTTTGATCATGACAAATCATCAGCATGATGACACACGAAGTGCCATTTTCACAGTGCCACAGTCCACTTTAATTCTATATCAAAGTGTTTCGCTGTAAATCAAATTAATTAACATTGAAAGTATTGAGTATGATCATGACAAATAGTCAGCATGGTGACAGACGAAGTGACATTTTCAAAATTCAACAGTCCACTCTTTTTGCATATCAAATTTTCTGGCTGTAATAAAATCTAATCTATATTTTAATAATTACGTAGATAATTTACTATGATAATGATATTATATTCCTGTGGATTTTTAGGAACCTGCTTTTTTTGCTAATTTGAAAGCTAGTCTGATCTAATCTTAATTTTGCTTTCATTGTTTATTGCATCAAATCAGTTTATATTTGATATTTTTTTCTTCAACATTATATTATTTTCTTTTGCTGATATAATTTCCGCTAAAATTGTACCAGAAAGTTTTCATGTTACATTGGCCTTATTTCAGGTAATTAGACTTTTTAGTTGATTATTTCTTAATTTGCAAAATGCGTAGATCCACTGGTATTCATCCTTTCGAGCGCAAGTATTTATCTTTCTGTGTTTTTTTTTTGTGTGCAAATTATTTCCAAATTGTCTAATTAGTGCTCTAAGGTTTTTGTGAATTGGTAATTGGTTTTTCACTTTTAATTTTCATATTTCCTCTAGATCTAGTGGATAGTGGAAAAATATTTTATGAATTTACATAATTCTGTTTTCAACTTATATGCATTTCTAAAATGATGGTTCAGTTTCGCAATTTTCAAAGTTCACTCCACAGCCGTAAGAAATTGAATTTACATGGTTAAACAATTAGAATGCTCAATATATTGGCCGAATGGACTGGGAGAGTTTTATATGTTTTGATAGCAAGCTATGCATTTCTGGTGTCTATTTGACTTTTTTAATTATAAATCATTATTATGTACTTTGTATTGCAAATTGAGAAGCCTTCAAAATTAAATGTCCTTTTCTTTTTTCCCTATGAAATCAACTGATCTCAGAAATATTGAGGACTAAAATTGTACAGAGTAGTGATTTAGATAAAACCTTTATCATATATTACTTGGTTCATTAATTTTCTTGCCTTTCAGAAAGAACAAAATTTCAACGTCAATCGCAAAATTCTTTGATTCACTTACTCTTTTCGTATTTTTTATTGCACAGCTAGTTTTTATTATACAACCTCAATTAAATGCCTTTCCAAAATGTGTAACCAAAAATTAATTGTGGATTTGTATTACAAATTTTCCGCATCTCATTTTTCTCAGAATGGCGAACGCCAGAGCGAAAGCGGAAGCTGCAGACAACGCCGCTGGTGTCGCCCGAAAAGATTCAGAACTGGCTCGGATTAAGGGAAAGGAATTCGCACCAGAGTTCCACCAGCCAGGTAAAGTATTGATAGACTATAATATATGCAAATTTAGGCGCGAATGTACAATGTCATACTAATCAATGCAAATCATGACAAATTATAACAAATTTAAACACATACAAAATTTATATCATGATGTATCTATCCATGTTGATTAATTTGATTTTTAAATACCAACAGCTATAATTGGTCTAACCTTTTTTCGATATTAGATGCAGATTTCTATCAATTTCGCTTTGAACATATTCTCAGAATAACCCTGCATAACGAAAAAAAACCTGAAATTCTCCAAAAATATATCTACAATAGACCTATGACATGATTTTTCGTGATTATTCAAAAGTTTTTTTTGTCAATCACATATTTTTCCTCTACCGTTTAGTCTCATGATTTAATTATTCTTCTATAAATTCAAAATCAATCATGCAAAATCAAGTTTATGATTTTCAGTAATTCCTATATAAAACACTTTTAATACTTCTTATTTTCTCATTTTGCTAAATTTTCTCGATTTTTCTTCTTCTTTTTTTATTCACAAAAATATTATGTTTCCTCTCCCATCTAATCTTCATGATTTAACTCTTCTTCTATACATTCCAAATCAATCATGTTATTTTCTGTAATTCTTATATAAACATCTTTATTTTCTTCTTATTTTCCCAATTTCGTTAAATTGGCTCCAAATTTTAAATTTCAGTATTTTCTTGCTTTACTTTTGGTCCATTTTTCTTGTTATTTCAACAATTCTTCCAAACTTTTGAATGGCTTTTTAAAATCTTTTAAATTCTTCTTGACATTTTAATGCCTCATATCAATTACCTAAGAGCCCTGGATAAGCCCTTAAAGGTACCTAATCTTGACATGCCATTTCTTTTAGAAAGTTACATTTCATTTCCTTAGTCATTGTGGAATGCTTATAGTTGTTTACATACCTTTTTGAAGAATTCCTTCCAATACTCAGCTGGCCCTGCTCTCAAGACATTAGGGGACAATATAATTTAGTTTGCAGAAAAGTATGACTGGGGTTTAACTGAGACACAATCTCAGGGACTGTCTCTGATAAAAATGTATAATATCACATGACGTTTTATGTAAGTACCATTCCTTCAAGTGGTTCATAAAAGAATTAGTATACATCATTAATTCATTTTGAGAAAACATAATTTTCAACAACTGATTTCGTGGTATATTGGATTATATTCTTGGTGTCCCCTTTTGTTTTGAGGGCAGTGTCTAAGGCACTGAGATTGTCAGTAGTTTCTTGACTATTGTTTAATATTTTGACGAATTCTCTTGAACCTTACAACACAAAACTATGACATTTATACAATATTTCACAAAGGCATAACAGTTCAATTATGTTTGATATTATTTTTATACATCTACTTAAACTTGTATTCTTTTATCCATTGATGAGCAAAACTTAAGGCTTCACACATTTTACACTAAAATTAATGATGGACAATGCTATTCTGTCACTATCAAAAGCTCGCCGACATTCATCTTGATTGGAGCAGTCAATAGGGACATAAGAATAAATTATAATCTCAAAACTTGTCCATAATATTTCTGTACCATTGGATTGTGGAACTCAGTGAATTTGGCCTTCATGAAACTTAATTTTTTTTTATATGAAAATCTCTACAAAATGATAATATTAATGAGATTTGGAAACCCGCGAGTTCTTGTTACGTCTGCATTCATTCTTTAGCCAAATATATATATTTACTACTCTGCTCACTAGCGCAAGACCGAACAGCATTATCCATCTGACCTTAATATTCTTCTTTGTGAAATTAATTTATTTTTTCTTTTTCAATTAGTCCCTATGGTTGACGTTGGGGTCGCTGTAATTTTACAAATGCATCACAAACTCCCAGCCCAAACCTAACTGCTTACATTTCAATGTTTAGTTTTTTTCTATGAATTCTCTGTGTCTGTTTGTTCATAGTTTTGTCTTGTGTCTTCTCGAAGTACTAAATGTGAATTTTGTATTTTTTTTACGCCAACTGCCAGTCTCGCATGCGACTAGCATTTCATCAAGTAAGGTTTCATACATTCATAAAATCAATTTTTTCCGTTACAATTCAGTCAGAATTCTACTTCAAATCATTATTTCAGTTGCAAGTACCTGCATATGAATCTATTTGGGGGGCGGGGGGGGTACTTCATGGTTGGACCAATGGCACCAATAGGGCTTCGTGCCCAAATTTGTCCGACCTTTGCCGAAATTTGATGTCAATTAGCAATGCTGCACAATTTATTTGGTTTCTACGTCTATGACAAAGCTTTATCAAAAATATGGGATATAAAACAATATCAGCCACTTTTAAAACTCCTACAATGTGTATTCTTGCTTGCCTGGGGAAATATGATCAGTCTTCAGGACCAATCGTAGGCCTATTTTATAAGTCATCAACCTGTGTCAAAGGCTTTTTGATGATGCAGCAAGTTGTAGATAAACAGAAGGGAAGAATTATAGACAGGATGTGTGCAAGCCATAATATGCAACATGAACTGGCCAAAGGTACTCACAAACACTGGCCACAGCAAACTGGGCAGGTTTATCTCTGACTTATCTGCCTATAACCCTCCAGTCTTGGCAACTCCTCTTCTGAAGTTGCTCTTCATCTATTTTGGCCTGAGATTCATGTCCAACAGAAAGTTGAACAGTTGAAGGGCACAAGTATGAGGTAGTATTGAGGTACAGCGATAGGGCAACAGATAATATAGCAGGGATGTAGTGTGTAGGACTGTAGGTACATGTAGGCAACCACCCTGTTGAACAAACAAGCATGTAAATTTTCAGGGAGCCCATACAGTTTCTTCATGTATGACATTGTATAGATAATAGAGATTTACTCATCAGACAACTTTCGATTTATCTATTAGTGGTGCGACACAAATATATCCTCACAAGTGAGAGACCCGGGTTCAATCCCCAGGCTGAACATCATGTCATTCCACGACATTGTCGTTCGCATCAGTTTGTTTGTTTGTTTGTGTTTTACGCCTCTGCAGCACCTTAGTGGGCTGTATCGAGGCAGGCGATCGCCGTATGATGATGAGATGAGAATTAAGACTGTGAGTCAGGTACATACCCTATTAATTCAGGGATGCCCAGGGTCTTTCAGTTGCCCCAGCATAGAATACTGGATACAACCCGCCTCCATTTAATGTCCCATGGGCTCGGACTAAATTGAGTTCCGGGGCGTCGTTCGCATCAGACGTAAATTGGAGGTGCCGTTGGCCCAACTGGAAACAAGTCACTGACTTAGCATGGCTACTCACGTTAAATAAAATTACCTTTACCTTTTACCTTTATGTGCTGGGTTGAAGTCAAATTATCTCTATAGATGAACCCTATAAAACTTGCGTTGGTGGTGCAATCTCAACCCGATGCCTGTTCAACATTACAAACATTGTTCCAGCATCGAACAAACATATTAAGTTTGCAGTTCTCCGAAACGATCTGATATTGTCATGATATGCAACTGTTTTATGATGTAAAGCTATCACCTTATTTTGATTTAGATTAGATTAGATTTAGAAATTTAGATTGAGAACTTGGTTGTCACTCATAAAGTGCTTTCACTGAGACATTTCCCTTTCTGGAATAAAACCCACGACCTGTTCCATGTATAACAAGTGTCTTGGCCATTTAGCCATTAAAAAGCTTACACAATTAATGCCATGACATTGCAGCTTAGCTCTGTTATACAAGTAGCAGCCTTACTTATTGGGCTTTATCCACATGCCAATTCTCGGAGCTGGCGTTATTCTCATGAAACAGGAAACTCTCCCTGATATCTCACCTAATCTCGTCCAGTCCCCTTGGCTGCGAGATTTCTAGGCAAAGGTAGTTACAGGCTTCATTAAATGTGGCTGTTTCTGATTGGCTGGCCTGAATTATGATATGTCCTTACTGCTGTGAACACTGATACCATTCCACTGGTGATATGGGAAAATGTGATATCGTACTTTTTCTCTACCGATACCTCCAAAAATCTAAAACAAATAAAACGAAACAGAAGGAAGTAGCTTTGCTGATTCTGATCCTCACCAGGGCATGGCTTGAGCCTTGAGGTATTAACTGTTGCTCAAATCAGAATGAGACCTGCATAAGCCAAGGCTGATTTTGATCTCAACCAAGCACAAATCAACATGTCATTTACCAAACAAGAGCATGAGTTCATATCACGTACCTGCCATTTAGTGGCATTCACTGTAAAATTTGAATTTTCAGCTCAAATGATTGAGTGAGATAGTTGCACAATTCCTTTGAGCTAACATAGCTTATTGTTTTTAGTTATGAATATGGAAAGATTATCATTACTTGAAACAATAAGCTATGTTAGCTCAAACATATTATGCAAACACTTCACTCAATCATTTAGGCTGACTCGAAACTTCAAATTTTACAGTGTTCAATATCCCCATCGCACAGGTATGACTCGTATTAAGTACTTGATAGATTATGCTCTAAATTTGTTAACAATAGACAAGTTTCTAAAATTTCAAATCCTACTGCCCTTTGGGGATAGAGAGAAACAGTGAAAAAGTTAAAACAAATCTTTTCAGTAGTGAATATTTCTACAATGGTCCATGGAAAAAAACGGGATTGCTTGAACTTTAAATTGAAATTTATAATAACGATCAGCACTTCTGACAATAGAACGAGTATCAACAAAGCTGTTTTAAATCTTCAGGCCTACTATTATTTATGATTATCTTCCATATCCATACAGGAGTGGGGATTATACAATAATCTGAATTTGATTTGTTCGTACAGTGTATGTGAGTTTGTTCAATGGTGAAAAACTTTAATACTCATCTATTATAACATCTGATTCTGCTAGAAACCTAAGTTTTACAGGAATCAATCAAACTTATTATGTTTATCTGAACCAAATAACTTCGAGATATCATATCCCTCTAAAATGTCTTACGTTGGTCCTTGAACCAGAAAATTGCCAATGGTAAACTGGCTTACCACCTCCACCGCAATGGCAAATGGCAATTTTCTTCTGAGATAATTAACTTCTAATCTGAGAATATTTCTGTGAGCTGCTTCATTTGCATTTAAATCAAAATGCCAAGTTTTTAAAATCAAAGCGAAGGTTTCCTAATGATATTGTAAATAATAAATTGTTAATTGATTATCTCATAATTCAGCTTATATTTCACCTAAAATGTTTCCGAAATTCTGAAAGATGCTCTATAATAATGAGAAAATCGTGGAAGGAAATGTAAATTAGATTGCAAAAGTGAGAAGTCACTCTAAGTCAGCAAAGACAATCTGTTCACTTAAGTTCTTGTAGGTGCATGATTTTTATTTGTTCCAAGATATGTGCCTTATAGTGATTTGATTGGAACTAATCACTCTTAGACTCCTGAGCATAACTGCATAAGGACTGCTTAGAAAACTAAGGGGACAGCCGCTCCTCGAAAACATTGCAGCATTGGAAATAGACATATTATGTTCGAGAAATGGTCTGAAAAATCTGGGCAGAAAGCCGCTCTAAAATATACCATCGGATTCTATCCGACGCCCTGGTAATGGTGGTACACCACAGGCCACTGGGCCCTGGGACAAATATCAGAATTAATACTTTCAAGACGTACTAACAAAGATATTCATCAAGAATTAAAACTCCCTGAGTACATAACAGAACGTAGTTGTCATGATGCCATGCATGATGGTACTATTAAGACTGCCCTACCTGTGACTACCTCACAGTGGGGTTTGGTGAGGTCACCCTCAGGCCACTATGAGGTCACATTCATTTACTGCGAGGTCATGGCAGCAACCCACATTGAAGATGAAACATCTGGAGAAAGGCTTAAGTGGATACTTAGAACAGAGCACAATTAAATAGAATGCAATAATATCATATTGGTCAGAACTTCATAGAATTTGACCAGGTGTATGAACAAAAGCCATTTGTTCTGACAGTGCACACTTGCACAGCTTTACGAACCAGAAAATGTTGGTAGCAATAGTTTCATTTCATTTGATAGGAACCTTCTATTGACAAGAAATACACTGTTAACCATTAAGACAAGAAATTATTATCATTCTTGCCATAAAAGTAGCGATTTCTACCGTAAAATGACAATTTTTGTATTCATAATGGTAGCTGCCGTTAAAGAGATGCAGCTGGTTTTGCAGTGCACCCAGAAAGAGTCAGTGACTTTTGTGGTGCATCACCCTCCCCTTGAACACCGCCATGCAAAATGCAATCTCATCCTGTTCATAATAGTAGCTGCTGTAAAAGAGACGCGGCCTGTTTTACAGTGTATGCAATAATTAGGCAGATTCATTGTATACTTCCTTCGCCTATCAAAACTTATGTTAATCTTGTTGTTTTTGATAGTTCTGCGAGTGAGTTAATTTCCTCTTGTACGAACTTCGAAGCAAGTATTTGATTCAGGTTAAGCAAATCATGTTCTTCACATACGTGAAGTATGGCCAAATGATTGACTCACTCAAAGATAGTGTCTTTAATTATTAGATATGACACAACAATGAGGCGATGATGATTGAAACTCATACCCAACATAGGTCCAAGTCACCAGGTAACTTGGTCAGAGACTGAATCAAACCCAGGACCCAGCAATTGGATACCCAGAGTTTTACCAACTGAGCTTCCAACCCCTCAGCATGCGGAAGGGGGCAAAATTATACTGCTTAAACAGGAATAAACTCTCTTAAACCCTCTATAACTGACATCAAGTCATCAACTGAGGATATACTGTGTAGTTATTAACTCGTATGCCCTGAGTCCCTGACAACCTTCAGACCTGAGTAGCTCTGAGCTCAGACCAAACAGTATCAGTAACAAGAGCATCAGTATACAGCAGCCTCAGCATCCCAGCAGGTCCTATTTCAGGCAGATGCAGATGCATTAAGATGCTCCTGCATCCAGGTACTCTAGCTGAAGCTAAGATCTATTATATACAATATGCACTGTCTGTGCTAACTTTACACTAACTGATGAGAAATCCTGTAGACTGTTGATGTACAACCATTGTACAATGTACATGTGGGCCTTCACTTGTAATGTTGCAGCTATCTGTATAGTCTAAGTAACAGCAAATGTTCTAAGTATTTTCTCCAGAAAAGTTCAAAACTATTACTGATGTAAAAGTTTGCTGAAGGCACTTTCAACTCCATACACTCATCTTGTTTGAAGGTATCCACCCATCTTATTATAAGTTGCCACTGAAATTAATTCCCAAATATTTTACATAAAATATACCGATTAACTCGGAGCTGGTAAATATAGTCCCTGCGATTGTAAGTGGAGTTACCCAATTTGATAGTGCTCTAATGTTGGACATTTGCTGAACAGCACTTTCAATCATCTTTCGCCTCATTGCTGTGTCCTCCTCTTGTCCCAGTTAGCCTGAAAAAGATAGAAGGTAAAGCCAAAATCATTCATAGGACCTAGGAATCAGAAATGCTCTGTGGCAGACAGTTGCATGTGCTCGTAAGAGTAAGTTTGAAAGACATGAAATATAACTTAGTGCAAAAGTATAGGTTTGCATTTTGCATGGCTGTGCTCAAGGGGAGGGTAGTGCACCACAGAAATTATTGACTCTTTCCGGGTGCCCGGTGCACTGCATAACCAATTGTGTCTCTTTAATGACAGCTATACCATTATGAATAGGCCTACAACAATTTGTCATTTTATGGGAAAAAGACTGTTGTTCTCTTGTTAGGAATGATAATTTCTTGTAGTTTTAACGGTAACTACCGTAAAGTGAAGGCAGTTGGTTTTACTGTCTGTGCTGCACCTTATTGCATACAAGTCTCTTAGACCTGTCAATTTAAGTGAGATATGGTAGTTACAATACAAGTGGTCCTTAACAGCACTTGTAAGAGTCACATACAATGCAGGATACTTGTGAAACCTGTTGTTTAGGACCAGATTGGTACATTTTGAAGTCAGAATACCAGTGCACAGGTGTCATTCTACACTGATTTGTGCAGGCAAGTTTAAACATTGCAGATATACTATGTAAACTGAACTTTTCTGGAAAGGATGCATTTCAAGTAGCTAAGATTTCAGAATGTATATAATTTTGTACTGTTAAACAATTTTTAAGAAAATGGGACAACTCAGACAATTAAGTTGAAAGTACCAGAACATGCTGTGCATTCAACTGCACTCTAAAAAAATTCAGACAAAATTGGTTTTTTAGATTCAAAATGGTTTTTTGAAAAACCAAATTTCAATGCAAAAAACCAACATGAATTTTTTTAAAATCCATGTTGGTTTTGCATTGAAATTTGGTTTTTCAAAAAACCATTTTGAATCTAAAAAACCAATTTTGTCCTGAAATTTTTTAGAGTGTGACTTTAGAAAACTAGATCTTCAATGCCCTTATTTTCGAATATTCTAAAGACAATCTTGAGATAAACAGAAATCAATGAAGACTAGATTTTATGTTTCAGAGTCATGTTGTAAATTCTTAACTTAATATACAAACATTGGAATTTTCACCTTGTCCTCATAAAACTGATGAATTCAGTTGCCTTGATATAATATGTTGTACAAATTGACAAAACCTTCCAAGCACTTAACACAGTACCTTAGAGTTTATTCAGTTAAACATTGCTTTTTAGTCCCTGAGTACTGCAGGGTGAACCACTAGCACCTATAACTTTGCTTAGGCTAACACATTCTAAAAATAGAAAGAGAGAGCATGCTTGCCACATCCCCAGTGGCTGTCAGTGGGCAGGAAATGCCTAGGGCAGGTGGGAATTAAATACATCAAAGAAAATATTATTTTGAAGGTTAGTCAAAGATGGCCATCATCAATAAAGTCATGCAGTCTTAAGTCACCCAATGAAAAAGTGCACAAGAGTAGTCTGTTTTACTGACGAAGAAAATGTACTGGAAGTTTAGACTAGCACTGTTTAGCATATATAGTCATCATCTTGGAATAGGTCTATACTGGAGATGCAAAGCATCTTGAGAAGCAAACTTCAGATGTCATCATGACCTTTCCTTTGGCTTTGGTTAAAGTTCTTCAGTAAGTGATCTTGAAGCAAAGCATTGAAATTCAGCATACCATTCCACATATCACCATCCGTTACAGTCATATTCTCATTAATCATTGCAAAATCTCTGGAATTAGTCTGAGCATTGTTTCTGACATTGAAAGTGAGCTCTGACAATCATCCGTATCTGTCTTTGCCCAGTTGATTCAAAAAGGGTCATCAAGTTTAGAAGAATCTGTTACAGATGATTTCATATTTATAGACGGTGAGACTAAATTTGAATATTTTTCTAGGACATGCTGCATTCTGTAGGGAAAAGTGACATTAAACAAACTTATAACGTCACTTTCCCTATAAGATAAGATGTCCTAGGAAAAATTCATATTCAGTCTCAGTGTGTAGAAATATGAAATCATCTGTAAGTCAGCTTAAGATGCACTTTTGTATTCAGAATATTCTGTCCTGACAGATTGACCCGGTGCCTTTGTTTAGAACAAGAAGTCCTGTCGAATATTATGAGGAGTCCCCCTCTAAAACTGCTGATGTTTCATTCAAACAAATCTACATCATTTCTTCTTCATTGGAATTTCTTATATCATTTCATTAAATGTTGCATGTGAATAGATTGGAACCTTTAGCTCCTGACAAGCATGTTTGCTAGTTTCTGCATGATTTCAGTATACCTTGATAACAATTTTCTAATTGTCTTGTGAATGAATATCAAAATTTGAATTTTCTCCGCTTATAAATTGCTATTAATATTCCTGACTAATAACTTGTTCTAATATTTTATGATGAAAATCAAGCCGAATGTTTGCTTGATATTTTATGGTATGATTTATGCAGTAGTTTGTTGATGAAATTCAAGCAGTATGCGCTTGGAATTTTTTGTGATACATAATCCTCGTTTGAAATGTAAATATGGCTGGTTGTTAACACTCAGCAGCAGCTCCCTCTGTTGTATTTTGTTGGTAGCTTCACTGCGACCTCCTCAGTTGTTTTCCTGCTAAACTAACCGTCAGCGTGTATTGACTTTCCAGGCACTGATATCCAGAAGAAACGCATGCAAGAGCTGGGTGGGTCAAGCGACCTCCACGCCAACCATACTCCAACTAGAGCACGGTCGTTGCTGAGGCAGGGGCCGGAGAGCACCTCTCCTACCCAGCAGCAACAACCCCCCAATGCAAAACACAACCCAATGAATGCTCTTGTTTCTTCAGCATTGGACTGCGCCATCGCGTCCAGCTCCTCGCAGATTGTCCAGAACCTCCACAAGGTAGAAGCGGAGCCGGCGAGAGGGGGCACCCGCGGACCCACCACCCCGGGAGGACCCGGAGACCCGTACTCCTATAGCGATCGCGACCGGACGGGTTATCCCCGAGATGAGAGAGGCTACGCCAGGGAGCCGTCTCGTGATGGGTCTTTCGATCGATCTTATGACCGTTCTTACGACAGAGGCGGTTTCTATGAGCGCCAAGGTGCTTACGAAAGAGGGAACTCGTACGATCGAGGTGGGTCATATGATAGAACCCCTTCATATGACCGAGCAGGATCTTACGATCGCCACTATGATAGGAGTGGGTCTTATGACCGCCTAGGTTCATACGATCGTGCCAACTCGTATGAGAGAACACCATCATACGAAAACACGACGTATAGCGTCCCTCCTCCACGGGAGGAAAGGCCTGTTCACAAGGACTATTACACTGATCGTAGTGCAGATTTCCGGTCTCCAACTAGGCCAGAACCGGGTCCTGGTCCACCATTACACCAACAACAACAGCAACCGCAGCCATTACAACAGCAGCCGTTACAACAACAGCAGCCATTAAAGCAACTGCAAAGTAATAGCTTAACATCACCAACGACACCTTACGGCGAAGAAGATAAGCGCAGCTATGATCTGGGTGTGCCTGCAGACAGGTTTTCGAAAGTGCTAAATGCAGTGACGGTGGCTGATCATTTCGATCAGTACAGAACAAATAGAAATGACAGTGGTTTGGGATATGATCTAGATTCCCCCATCAAAATGCGATCATCTACATTGGATCGCTCGCCCGATTCCGGTGTATCAGACAGTGGAGAAGGAGACTACCGTAGTGCTAACAACCGCCCCTTGCAACGTCGCAAGACGCTGCCCAGCATCATGAAAGGGGTTCCATTGACTGCCCAAACAGCTAATGCCACCTCTGCTGCTACCCCCGTGGTTAACGCCACCTCCATTTCCCCCCATCAACCTGCAATTTCTCCTGTGACTGTCACCCCCGCTGCCCGGGCACCCGCCCCTGTGTTTTCTAAGGAAGCCCCTGCTGCTATGGACAGCTTTGGCCTCAAGCCGGACGTCGAGCCCGAGAGGTACATCATCGAGAACGGGGTCCGCAAGCGAGTCAAGGCCGACGTCTACCAGCGACCAACTCGACCCGCTGACCCCTTGAACCGGCCCAAAGATTTACCAAGCCGTTACAAGGTGGAGACACCGAGCAAGCTGTCTCGCAGTCCCAACCGCGGCAGTTTGCCCGACGTCTCGGCTTGCAAGGAGCTTGAACCTGGAATAATGCCTCGTGAACAGGTTCATAAGCTCAGTGAGGCGAGACGTGCCGAGTTGAGACGTCTACGAGATGATGAAGAGCGGCGCAAGCAGCAGGAGATCGTACTCAGGCTATCTGACCTCAAGGTAGGAATCAAAATCATTTTAAATATCTAAATACTAGAAAATGCCCATTAGTAATAGTTTGGCAATGCATTATTGTGAAGTGATGCTGTTCATGCTGTTGTTAAAGTAAGGAAATATTTGAGGTCAAATGGGGACACCAGGTATTTAGAGTGAGGTGTAGGCGTTTAAACTGTAAAATTGAATATGGGTAATTGTTGACATGGTCCTGTAGATGGCAGGCAGGTGTTTACTGGAGGCCCGCCTGAGACCTTACAAAACGGGCAGGTACAGCCTGATTTTTAGTCGGAGGAATTCCTCCTGGTAGAGCTGTGCCATGTAGTAATAGGATCATGCAGGACAATCAGATGTGTTACAGCCAGGTTAGCAGGCAATCAGATCAATGATGACATGGGGAAAACGTGCCTGTTGCGTGAGGTGCTGCCACCAGTGGGAGAATGGTTATGAGAAGTGGCTCCCTCTGTGGAGGAGTTAAATATGAGAATATGCAGTTTCATGCACTCCTGGTGGGAGACCAGTGGTGGAGTAGGGAAAGAGAAATTAGAGGGGAGTTAGACCATTGCGGGCTCCCATCTGAAGTATGAGACCAAAAAAGAAGGGTAGTAGGATAGCTTGGGCAAGTGACATGCCTGTGGGAGGCATATAAAGCTGGCAACTGGGTTGATCATGTGACCTGAGTTTTAACTCAAATATTAGTGGGGATATTAGTGGGGATATACAAACAGCATCCGCACACTTATATGTACAGTAAAACCCATGATAAAGTATGACTACCCCAGAAGGAAGGAAGAATCAGCCACTACTTTACCCTTTCACACCATTGAGCTCCCTCAAAATCACTTCCTCCTTTTTGCCTACTTTAAACTGCCTTTGTAAGTTACTTTAAATTTGCAAGAAGCCAATACCAATTCAAACTCTTTGACCCCAATGGTTGAGTTTTTTATATTGGGCCCCTTTGCTTATAGTGCAATTACATTACCAGCTGCCTTAATAGAGTTCTTAATATTATGTATGAAGGTTGTGATGGGGAGTCAAAAGTAAGGAGATTTGGAGTGGAGAGGAGAAAGGAGGGCAAAATAGATAAACAGAGGACTTCTTTTCTTACTTTAGTTTTGAGTTGTACTGTACATAAACTTGAAAAACAAATTTGTTCTTAGATGAATGAATTTACTGTCATTGCATTTGTCATTTTCGCATCAGAACTCACAACCTACAGTTCAGTGAAAAATACACTACACTCTAAAAAATATGGGGACAAAATTGGTTTTTTAGATTCAAAATGGTTTTTTGAAAAACCAAATTTCAATGCAAAACCAACATGGATTTTTAAAAAAATCCATGTTGGTTTTTTGCATTGAAATTTGGTTTTTCAAAAAACCATTTTGAATCTAAAAAACCAATTTTGTCTGAAATTTTTTAGAGTGTATTGGCACCACATACAATGTAGAAGTTGGATAATCATTTCTGATGTGAACACGACAACAGTTGCTTACCTTTGAATTTTTTGTTGTTTCTAAAGTCGTTATACCTTTACAATGTTGGTGGTTTAAAAAGAGACAAATGGGTGATTTTAAATCAGTTGTCAACAAAACAACTAAATTCAGAGAGATAAGGAAATAGTTCAGTCTGACACCAGACCTCCTTGTGAAATTTTGAGAACAACACATCTTTTTGGAAAAAAATGCATTTTTCCATAAGCCTCAAAGTTCTAATAATTAGATTCGTTGGAAATTCCATCTTTGAATCAATTTTATGAGGTTTTTCCTCCATGTTTTCTTGAGCTCTGCCATCTGCAGCTTTCACACATGAATCTGAATATTAACACAAAACTAATTATGAGATTACTATTGGATTTCAGCCATGCCTTTGAGTTCATTAGGCCAATATCTTTAAGTAACTTTAAGATTAGAAATCTGCAGAATGTGCAATTATTTTGATTTCCTTAAGAAATTAATCGAAATTCCAGAATGAAGTTCCCTCAAGCTTGCAATGACAGAAATAACATACATTTTTCCTCCTGTGACATTTTCCTAACTTGGCATCTGATGTTGTTGTTGCTGAACATTCAAGATGGCTGCTTGTTTCAACAAAACAATTGAAGCAATACTAGACAGTGTAATTTGGTTACCTTGTCTGCTGTAAGCTGTAGTCACTTGTTGCCTCTTCAAGAGTCCTGGGCTGAGTCCCTGAGGGGAAGGTAGAGCAGGGGCTGCTGGGAGAGTGTAGCCAGCGCCTCTGGTGGCCACTGGTGAAGGCACTGTCTGCTACACCCTCCCCCGTGATGTTTGGCAGATCCTCATATCCTCCAGTGGATGCCTGTCTCCTCCGGCTGATGCCTGATGCCTGATTCCTCTGGCCGATGTATCCTCCACACTCTGGTTGCCTGATTCCTCGTAATCATTGCGTCTCACAAATAACAATATATAAATTTTATGTGAATTCCACCGTCTATGTACAGTCCTTCCCAGAATATACATCAGTTGTGCGAGTGTCCAAAGGTAGTGCAGATAATCCCCCATATATATAGTCCTCTGAGATTCCCATGTATGTACAGAACCGTATCCCCAGGATGATTAAATATATACAAATGAAGATGATTATCTACAATGATGCAGTCCCTGAAAGGAACAAAAATATATGATACAGATTAGCTCTCCGGGATCCGGAAAGCTTGGCAGGCATTGTGCCGGGCCGCCGCAAGGATAACGGAGGGACACAGACCTTTTAGCTGTCCGAACCACTCCGCCACCTGATATAAGTCACGCCGAGGGGAAGGCGGGCCGGGGGTCATGCGAATCACCCTGGCGGACCTCCACAGGCACGGAGCATCGGATTCCAGCAAGATCTGGTCCAGGCTTAATCCTCGGGCGGCCATCCGGTGTTCCTTTGCGGTGGTCTCGGCGAGTGCCAACGAGCGGTGGCCGAAGCTGAAGAAACAGCGGGGAAAGGCAGAAAGCCACTGCTGGACCTCCTCCCGGCCTCCAACGAAGCAATGCACCTGCACTACGGTGTCTCGTACAAGGTTATCCCGGAGAATGGCTAAGCAATCCTCCAGGGCCCTGACACCACGGCAGTGCACTACAACAGGAAGAGACTCAGGGCGGAGACCCAATAGGGTCTTCAATGATCCTCGTTGTCGCTCCTGCTGTGCCGGTTCGGTGCAGCGAAGGTAGTCGAGGCCGACTTCGCCCAGGGCCACGCAACGGGGGGATGCAAGGCGCCGGCTGAGCTCGGTTCTGTGTCTCTGGATGACGTCGGGCTGTTGCCCACACACCACGGGATGAATTCCAAAGACACTAACCAAGTCCTCCCTGCTCATTGCATCCCAGCGGCTCCAACGGTCCGGGTGGGCAAAGACGGCCACAAGGCTTCGATAGTACACCGGGCAATCCGCAACTTTGCCGAGACGTTTATGGAAATTAGGGCCCCAGCGGTCAAGGTGGATATGGGCGTCGATAGTCTCCAAAATCGGCTGAGGTCGACGCGGGGCCTCGTCGGCAGGTTTCGTTTCCAATGTGGCGATGGCAGCAACGGTCTCCTCTGTCAGGTGTCGCATAATACAGGCCAGGACTTTGGGATGTAATAAACAGGCCACCACAGATGGTGGCTGGACGGACATCTCCTCCAGAGGGGAGACAGTCTCGCCATTACGTTGTTCCCATAGCCTGAAGAGGAGCCGTTGCTCCAGCGACAAATGGAACGGTGACCGGTCCAGTGGATAGAATTGGCGGAACACGACGAGGTCCAGCAACTCTGTATTGGTCGCGCAGCCAAGGTCCGTGCGGACTAGCTGCAGCAGCCCATTACAGAGGTGGACCCACGTCGTGCCGTTTTCCTCGGTCATTGATGGTGGACAACGGGCAGAGTGACGCTTTTTCAAGTTGCCGATGGAGGATTCCCATCGCTTGCACCGCCAGCAGGCTCTATCCGGGACGATCCACCATGGCAGGTGATGAGCCTGCACATGACGTTTCGCCCTGACCGAAACCCGCTGACGGCAAATAGGGCAATAGGATCCTCCACCGGCCTGGTTAACAGTACCTGGCTCGGTCTCCTCTGAGGAGCTCCCAACTTCATCCAAGACGACGAAATCCTCCTCAGGACCCTGGGCTACTTCCTCTGAACTCTCCACCTGATCTAAAATGACGAAGTCGTCTTCTTCAGGAACCCGTTCTTCCTCCCGGTTTTCCTCCGCGTCTTGCTCTGGTGCAGGCTCTGCAGCTTGGGCACTCTCCCAACGAGCCTTTCTGGCAGCTTTCTGCTTCTCCCGACGCCTCTTGTTTTTTCGCTGTTGTCGGGAGAGTTTCACTGACTGCTGAGATCCCTCCGCTGAGGTTGATGGCCTGGGTTCCGGGGAGGGGTGCGAAGCCTGGGAGGTCGAGGGTTGTGGGTCATCTTCATCTGACTCGAATCCTTCCGGGGCCTGGATCTCTAAGTCTAGGAGCAGGTCTCCGGCCTCCGGCTGCTCTTCCGGGTCGTCTCGAATGGGGGAATCCTGCATGGGGGGATCCTGAAGCATCACCTCTCGGTGCCCCGCCTCAGAACCCACCACCATACAGTCATCGTCCTCATCGTCCTCCTCGTCTGTGAGCTCCACTATGCGGGCCTGCCGGTAGAGACCTCGTGGCTGGCAGCCCTCATCGAAGGCATTCAGTGGCAGGTCCACATCTTCCAGATCCTCTGGCCTCACTCTTCGCATACGGCGCACCTGGACATATTCTTCCTCCTCCTCGTAATTTCTGATGCTTATCCTCCACCCGGAAGGGTGGATGATGATGTCCTCCAAAGATTCAATATCTTCCATCTGTAAAGGAAAAGGCAGAACACATGTCATTACAAGCCCATAGGTGCCTGGAAGGCACCTGAACTTAACACTAGTATGTTAGTATGGTGCGTCGCGCCTTCCCCGCTGGGTAATAAAGTCTTGGAGCCAGAGCGGTTGGCGCCGTCGCCGGCCACTATTCTTACTGGGGGGTAACGTAGGGCCCACATCCGGCTCTGGCCGAGGATTTACGTCCGATGGGTCTCCTAATGAGGAGACTGGTGGCGTCTCTGTAGGCAAGTCTCCGGGAGCGTCTCCTAGTGAGGAGGCTATAAGTTCAGGATGCTCAGAATGACTGTCATCTTCCATCTCTTCTCCCTCCTCTTGAAAAAGTTTGGGAAGTGACCAGTCGGTCACCTCCTCCTAGATGACAGGTGTAGGGGCATCCTCCTGTAGTCGGGCACGTTGCCGCCGAGCCCAGATCGGAATGTTTTCATCGGAGCATCGTCGCAGCCTATCATGATGGGCGATTTGCTGCTTTCCCTTGGAATTGATGATGGCGAATAGAATGTCCGAGAGCTTCTTCACGATCAGGTATGGACCGGTGTATATGGGCTGCAATTTGCGGCTCTGACCGGTCTTCCCGGCGGAATTTAGTTGATAAACTAAGTCCCCCTCCTCGTAAACATCTACTTTGACCTTGCGATCGTAGCTCCGCTTACGACTGTGGAGGGAGGCACCTAGCTGGTCCCGAGCACAGTTGAAGACTTGCTGGATGGTTAGCCTCAGTTGCTGAACATACTCAGCTTCACTTGGTGAACTGTCTTCATCCGGGGTGATGTTGGCCAGCATATCCATGGGGAGAGCGACTTCTCGACCAAGCATCATCATATTTGGGGTAAAGCCGGTAGAGCGGTTGACAGTTGCTCGGATAGCCATGGCGATGAACGGGAGAAATTGATCCCAAATGGCTTGGTGTCCATCGATATGGACACGTAGCTTATTCAGGATCTCCCGGTTCATCCTCTCCACCTGCCCATTCGAACTTGGCCGATAGGGAGTGGTACGAGCCTTGGCCGTTTGCAACAGAATGCACACTTCTTGGAAGAGTCGACTGTCGAAGTTCCGGCCCTGATCACTAAAGACCTGGTTGGCGCAGCCCATGCGACAGACGAACTCCTCCACAAATGTCCGGGCAACCCTCTCGGCTGATTGGTCGGGCAAAGCTTTCAGTTCAATCCATTTGGTGAATTGATCCACCATTACAAGGATGTACTTATTCTGCCTTGCCGACTCTGTCAAGGGGCCCAGAATGTCAATGTGTATCCGCTCCATCGGCTCTCCAGCATGAAACTTCCTCATGGGGGCCTTCGGATGCCGGTTGGTCTTCTTATTTCGGGAGCAGAGGTCACAGGACTGGATGTGGATCTTAGCATCCGTCATCATGCCTACCCAGTAGAAACGTCGTCGGATGAGCTGAACAGTTTTCTCGGGCCCTGGGTGTCCGGAACACACATTTGAATGGGCAGAGTTGATGACCTCGTGACGTCGTTTGGATGGCACAATGATGAGGGCTCGTTCCACAGCTCCTGACGGACAGATCCACTTGTAACAAAGAATCTTGTTCTGCATTACCAGCTGTTCTCTCAGACGCCAGAGTTGTTTCACAGAGGCGCTTTGGAGATACAGAACGCCGGGCTCTGGATCCTTCTCCTCCTCCATCCACCTGATGATGATGGCCAACTCTGGGTCCTCCCTCTGCTGCCGTTCCCATTCCACTTGCAGAGGAGTTTCTTCTGCAGGATGCTCATCTCCCTCAGGGACAGCCTCTACAGTGGTTTGTCGCACCGATAGGGGTAAGATGTCATCGACAAATTCACTGAAGCGCTCCCATTGGGTCTGCATCCTGGTGCAATAGGAACATCCTCCACAGGGAAGCGATTCGACGGAGGCTCCCACATCGTAGTAAGGGCACTCCTCACTGGGAACCCGGCTCAGTCCATCTGCGTTGTTATGATAACGTCCCGGCCGATGCTCAATTTGGAAGTCGAATTGGGACAATGACTCCAACCATCTTGCAAGCTGCCCCTCAATGTTTTTAAACCTCATGAGCCAAATGAGGCTATTGTGGTCTGTCCTTACAAGAAACTTCCTTCCCAGGAGGTAGAAGCGGAAATGGTTGATAAAGGTCACCAACGCTAGCAGCTCTTTACGAGTGGTACAATACCGCCGTTGAACTGCTGACAGTGACTGGCTGGCGTATGCCACAACTCGCTCCTGCTCGTCCTGGAATTGTGAGAGCTCTGCCCCAATTGCGACATCACTGGCATCCACGTCCAAAATAAACAGACCCGTAGGATTGGGATAAGCAAGGACAGGGGCAGACACCATGCATCCAATGAGGTTCTCAAATGCCTGTTGATGTTCTCCTCCCCAATCCAGCCTACCATTGGGACGTGTGTCCTTCACCAGTTGATAGAGGACAGCCGCTTTATCTGCAAGGGTCGGGATAAAATCTCGGTGATAATTCACGAATCCTAAAAAGGATTCTAGTTCTGTTTTGGTAGTCGGCACCGGCCACTCAAGGACGCTCTGAATTTTGGCATCTGGTATGCTGATTCCCTGACGACCAACACGGCGCCCAAGGAAGTCCACCTCGGTCCGAAAGAGCTCACACTTCTTTGGCTTAAATTTCAAGTTGTGCTCTCGGAACCGCAGTAAGACCGCCTCGAGTGCCCTGCGATGCTCTTCGAAGGTGCGCCCTAAAATGATGATATCATCGAGGTAGACCAGAACGTTCTTCCAAAGCATATTTTGTAGAACGTACGTCATAATCCTCTGATACGTGGCCGGAGAATTGCACAATCCCATGGCGAGCCTGACATGTTCGAAGAGTCCATACTTAGTGATGAACGCTGTCTTATGACGATCTCTCGGGTCAATGACTACTTGCCAGTAGCCACTCGCCATGTCCAACGTGCTGAAAAATTTATTGTCCGCCAAAGTGTCCAGGCATTCCTCAATTAGCGGAAGTGGGTAGCTGTCCCGTTTGGTGGCTTTATTCAGGTCTCTGTAGTCAATACAGTAGCGGTACTTGCCATCCTTCTTCTTAACTATTACGGGTGCCGCTGCCCACTCACTGGCAGAAGGTTGAATGATGCCATTTTCCACCATAAGGTTAAGATGAGCTTCTTCTTCATTCTGGAAGCCCAGAGGTGTTCTTCGGAGGCCGTGTCTGACAGGACGCGAGTCGCCGGTGTCAATGCGGTGCATTATGGTGGAAAATTCGCCAAGATCAAAATCATGACTGGCAAACACATCACCATAAGCCGCCAACATTTGTTGTAATGCCTCGCACTCTCCCTCATCTAGATTGGCAATGCTCCGCAAGTACAAAGGAACTAGATGTTCTGGCAGAGACACATCTGGAGCTGGTTGGGTCGTGTGGAGTCTTGGATGCTCGGTGTTGGTTTCTGTTGCATCCACGTTCTCTTCAAAGACTGCCTCAGCCTGTCGGGCGGTAGCAATAATTGTGCCCAATGGGACGGTCACGGTCTTCTCCGAAGGGTTGACAATCTCAATGTCCACATGTGGCCTCCCTTTGGTGACTTGTGTGGGAAATACAATTGGCCAGACTGATGATATTGGATCAATAACTACATCGGTACCATGGCCAACGCTCTCTGGAAGGTTGCATTCGACAGTTATTCCTGACAATGCCGGAATCACCATCTTTTCATTGAGAGCAACGGGTGCCACGGCAACTTGATTCCCATGCAGGTCTGAAGTGAAGGTGGCAATGATGACTGAATCCCCAATTCTCAGAAATCCTTGATCGAAGTCTAAGCTGGCTCCTACTTCATGAAGGAAGTCGAGTCCCAGGATGAAGGTTTCTCGTATGTCACCAATCAACACAGTCCAATGGTAAATCGCATTGCCAATTAGAAGGGGCACATTAACAGCGACACTGGCGGACATACCCATGTCACCTCCAATACCGCGAATTGCGATCTGGTGGTTCTCCACGGGTCGAACGCCAGCAGCCTCACACAGTGCCTGACTGGCAAAAGTCACCTGTGAACCGGTGTCAATGACTGCTGCAATCCGCACATAATTAAACTTCATTGGGATCGTCATTGTCAGTGCCTGAGAAGATTCGGACGGTCTAGTAATGTTGTCTGGCGGGTGGTCAACGTGTGGTCCGTGGACGGCCGTGTGACCAACTACGGCCGTCCGTTGGCTTTTGGGTCAGCCTCCGGGTTTGGACATTCCGCACGGAAGTGGCCTGTCTGGTCACAATTGTAACAGCGGTCGTGCTGCGGTCTGTTCCTGCGCCCAGGTGACCGGGAAGGTGACCGGGAAGGTGACCGGGAAGGCGAACGTGACGGGCTAAAGGTTGACGGAAACTTGTAACGTTCATTACTTCCTGCCAGTTCAGCTTGGATACCTTTCGACTCGGTCCGTCTTCTGGGTGGTGTGGGTGGCTGTGTGGAGCTATGACGAACTGCTGGGTACTCCTCCAGGAAGGACACTTGCCGGGTTGATGAGGAAGACTTTCCTAGGATTGCCTTAAGCAATCCCGTGTAGTTCTTCATGATGGCCAGGGCCTCTCTCACTGTTTGAGGATTTGACTTTGCGGCTTCCATAGCCGCATTCCTGTCCCGGACACCACGGATAAATGCATCCTTGGCTGTCATCTCAATAAAGGCATATGCGTGTCCTGGATATGCGAGTGCAACCTGGGTCTGAACACGGTCTGCAAATTCATCATTCGTTTCGTCGATTCTCTGTCTCACATCTGGTAGTCCACTTCTAATGACTTCAGCTCTTTCTGTCCCGGCGAATCTGTCACGTAGCCGAGCCGTCAGTCTGCGGAAGCTGGTGGTATATTCGGGGGACAGAGTGCGCACAAAGTCAATGGCCTTCTTAGTCAGGGAGCCCTTCAACTGTTGAAGTTTCTCGTGCTTGCTGAGCTGATAGTATTCACTCATGTTGTGAAATTGGTAGATAAAATTATCCCATTCCCCCATAGTACCATCGAATTGGGGCATCTTGGGCGACGGGAGTTTCATCCGGTCAGGCCGACTGCTGCCACTTCTATTGGAGAGAGATGGTGGAGCGAATCTTTGAGAGGCTCTAGCTTCATCTTCATCTTCCGAGGAAGTATCGTCTGAATCTGCCGCATAAGATAGTGGGCGATTCATTGGAATGCCAGAAGGGTTCTCAGGGCGTTCGCTGAAATTCCGGTGGCTTCCCGCCGCTGTCTGAAGGGGTGTTCTTGGCAGGCCGTGATGGCGTCGCTCTGGTACTGGTTGGCAATGCAACCGCATGCTCGGTTGCTCGGGATGCCTTGAGGCGCTGCTCGCCATGGGCTGTTGCACATACTGAGATGGCGGATGAAGTGGCCGCGGTTGATAATAATTCACTTGTGGGAGCTGACTAGGAGGCGGATATCCCACGGGCGCTGGCGGCCGATTGTATCCCAAAGGCCGGCCGTGGTTATCCCCGGGTGGTGGTCTATAGCAAGTCGGCTGTTGGCGAGGTCCTGGTCCCTGGAAGTAGCCTTGATGGTCCTTGACATCATACTGTGGTGTCGCCTCTCGTTCAGGCAGGAAGTAAGCAGGAGAAGTACTCCTGGGTGCTATATCTTCCTCCACCAACCGTTGTCTTGGTCGTGGGAGTCGCTGCGATGCCTTCCTCCGATATTGCTCCTCCATTCCGCTGTAAGATCCATCCTCTGTTGGCAGATGTCGATCTCCCGCAGAGGGTGTCTGCGTTTGTTCCTCACGATGCTGTTGACTTGGCGCTTGCTCCTTGAGTAATCTCACTGGTTGGGCAACCTGAGGTGTAGGTTGCTGAGATTTCAGTTGCTGATGAAGAACTTGCTGTTGTAACCTCGCCTGTTGTTCTTGTGTAGCTTGCTGTTGCTGCAGGACCTGCTGTAGGAGCAGAGCTTGTTGGGAATGGGCTGCATGTTGTTGCTGTAGGACTTGCTGCAGAATCAGGGATGCTTGCTGGTCATTGGCAGTTGACTTCTGTCTTTCCTGCTCTGCCCTCCTGGCTCTAGCTTTTTCAAAGTCCTCCCTTTCCCGTGATCTCTCCTTTTCCATGGTCAGCCGCTTCTCCTGATATTCCGCTGCCACTGGTCTAGTCCTTGATCCTTGGTCTTCCACTTCCCTCCCCTGTCCTTGAAGTTCCGCTCCGCAAGGGGATTCTTCATAACGAAGCTGGATGGGGCCCTGTGATGTTCGCTTGGGAACAATATCCAACGGAGCACGGCCTCCTGTCGGGGGAATTTCTTCTAAATGAAATTTGGACTGCTCCATGTTCTTGGTGTCCTTGACCATCTCCACTTCAGGCATATCGTCATCCCAACTCATTGAAGCCTCATGAATTGTGGAGGGGTCAGCAGTTGGCCGATTGGTGGATATCGGAGGATAAGTGGCTGCCAGCGGGTTTCCAAGGGAAGTTTTGGGCGGAGCCTTAACCTCCTCCTGGACCCCCAACTGATCCACATTACCCCCATCCTGAAGTACTCCTGGTCTTCCCGACTTGTCTGTCATTTCAGCAGCTTGGGAGTCCGTCTGACCTGCACTGTTCCCCGCATATATCCTGTTAGGAGGAAGGAGATCAGTGATCCCTTGGAAGTCAACTGGGGTGCGACGAGCTGGTCCGGAGTTTATTGGCAGTCCCTCTGCACCCTGCATCATTTTCAGCTCTTCGTCCGTGGTTGTGGAACCGTCATCTTGTCGTTCTTCGCCTTTTTCACTGGTGGCAATTGGGCTGACATCCTGGAGACCCTTCGTGGAAAGGCGGTCCAAGCTCTCATTTCCCTGCCCAGGATGACTTGGGTTTTGCATATTTCCCTGTACGCAAAACTGATGGTATGACTGCGTAATAGTATCCTTTGCTGACATGGGAGAATCAGTCATGGAGTCTGTACCAGAGGTAGTGCCTGATGGATGGTATCCGCCACGGATCATCCTCCGCCTGTGTCGTCGCGCTTCCTTCTTCCTCATGAGTTCCGCCAAATCATCGACCCTATGTGAAAGCTCATTATATTTGTCATTACCGTGCTTTAACACAGCATCAGTTTCCCGCCGCCATTTGGATTCCAGGTCATGTGCTGCCTCATTTTGTCGCTCTCTACACTCCTGTAGTTCCCCGTGCCACTTCTGCTGCTGTGTCTGCATCATATTTTCGAACCTCTCCATCATGCTGTCCATGCGAGCTCCTATCCGAGTTTCTAGCCTCTCTTGTCGGCGGTCTTGCTCGGCGATAAGCCTAGCCACCCGCTGCTCAGTGTCCTGGCTCTGCTTGATGGCTCTGTGACACAAGTCTTCCATGGAGAGCCCATTGGAATCAGCAGAATTTACAGTAGTGTTGTCACCACCTCCCTCAGCTCCTTGTTGTTCACTGTGGGGATGAGTAAGGTCTGCCTTCGTTTGGTCAACCATGCCTCTCACATCTGGATCCTGTTGAGCAGTATGGTGTCTGGCTTCCTTAACTTTGGTATCAGAGTCCTTGGGAGCTTCATGTACGGTGTCCTCCTGTCCCTCAGCTGCGGACTTGTCATCTCCATGGCCTCCTTGTCTCCAGGGTCCCATCTGCAGTGAAGTTCTCCCCTCGTGGTTCCAAGACTCCCACTGACTAGCCGGCACCTTAGATATAACCTCTAAGTTCTGCCAGGTCAAGGGTTCCTGCCCACGAAGTTGAATAATCTTCGCTGCTGTCACCGGTCCAATGTTCGGCAGAGTCCGCAGTTCCTGATCTGAGGCCGTATACAAATAAATTGTCTCCATTGTATTTCTGAAAAAGTCTAGCGTCTCAGATAAAAAGTGACGCCCGTTACTTTCCGTTTATGTATATGGCGGACCCGTAATGTATATTTGCTATATTATTACCGTAGATAGCTTGCCAATTCTACTACTCAGCTCTGGGGTACACCTAGCACAGCTTATTTCACCAAGTGCCTAACAACCCTGTCAACTGCCAACTGCCGTGCCGAAGCACAGTATCTACAATCAACAGAGTCTTCGAGCACCTTAATTCACAACTGTACTGGCAGCTCCCAAAAGCCTAACAGAAGATTGGTAGTTTCTCCCACTAGTAATTTTTTCGGCGAACCGACCCGCCGGGTAGAAAGTGTGAAAGTTAGTTCTTAACTAGATCTTAACTAGACACACAACAATGTACACAATTCACAACACAATAACTTTTAATACACGGACACTCGTAATTATATGTGTCCACTTAATTGGCTAAACAAGTAATTAATTTAAATTCAGACAATAACTTATGAATATATACAGACACTCGTAATTCTGTGTCAACTTACTTAACTTATCTGAATAATTAATAACTTAAGTAAATGACTCTTCCGGTTTCTGAAGAATGCACCAATTAGCTCACAATAGGTCAAGGAGTGCCACGCGCCACCAGCCAAAACTGGATATCATGTGCTCCCACTCGACCCACTGACAGCAATTTAGTTAAACCGAAGTCACTCAATTAAAATTAAATCATTAACTTAGGCTAAGTTAAGTTTTTAAAACTAAACTCAGTCACAGTTGAAGTTCTTCTAAAATATAGATAAACAGTCAACCGACCGACCAAGCAAGTTTGCCTAAGTAAAATTAATTCAATAACTTAAGTTAACTATAAGTTAAATATGTACTTAAAACTAAGTCAAGTCTGCAAAGCAATAAGTAATAACCCGTCAGTGCCCAGGAGAAATGAAAACAAATTTCCTATTTCCCTGTACCACCAACAAGTTTTAATGCCAATGCAAACTTGTACTAAGTTAAATTAATCTTAAATTAAAGTATTAACTTATGGTATAATTGTAAACTTAATTCTAATTTAAAGTAGTAACTTATTATATAAGTACTAACTTATGACTAAGTACTTAATATTAACTTAAAAGTACTCAGTAAATATTATAGGCCTAAGTGTTACCTTAAACCAATACCTCAGTGTCTGAAGTGTGCCCCACCAGATATACCTCTGAATTATTTTCAAAGATTCCCTGGTAATCACACCAAACACAAAATATAATTCTCTAAATTAAATTTCAAAATTTAAAATGTACTCACTTTCCTCAATGGATTTCACAGGAAGTGAATTTTAGAGAAATCTTAAATTAGAATTCTAAGCTATGAAGTGAAGCTTTCACACCTTCCAAAACAATGGCAAGCGTAAATCGACTTAACACCTCTAAGCCCTGAATTCTCACCTCTATAGAATTTTTTTCTGACACCTATAGAATTAAATTGAAATAAACTATTGAATCAGCTTACAGCTATTTCCTGCAAGCCAATTCACAATAATTTTAATAAATTCTAAAATATATGAGTGCTGTCACTCTCGAAATAATTCAGTAGAAATAAATGCAATGAGAATTTGGCTGTCACCCGTAGCACAATAAAATATATTGGGCTTCTAGTGCCAACAGTCAAATTTGCAAAATTCTACCAAAAATTAATTTACTAATTTATACAGAATATAATATTCTCTATATAATAATTATTCAACTGGATACCTGCCTGAATCCACAAAAACTAGGACTCCAACAGTACCACCAGTTGACACTCAAAATTCTACAGCTTAAAGTTAAATTATAATTTTAATATATTTACTTTAATATAAGCAGAATTCTATGCAATAGTATAATCAACTGGATACCTGCCTGAATCCACAGAAATAGATCCCAACAGTCCCACCAGTTGACATGCACAATTCCACTCAGAATTTACATTTACTTATAAATTAACTAACACTGGCACAATATTCATTCAGCTGCAAGAATGCTAAATAGTTACAGTTGCTACTAGTTAGCCACAGCTATAATTCGCGCCAATGCTGCTATCAGCTGATCAGCTGTCAAAATTCTGACAGCTTGTAAACACACAACTTGTTTACTAAAATAATTTTAAGGGCTCAGCACAGTCTGACAACAAGTGCACTGTACTTGTGTCAGGATTCCAGGCTCCGATGTTTACTTCTGAACACCAGATGAAGCAATACTAGACAGTGTAATTTGGTTACCTTGTCTGCTGTAAGCTGTAGTCACTTGTTGCCTCTTCAAGAGTCCTGGGCTGAGTCCCTGAGGGGAAGGTAGAGCAGGGGCTGCTGGGAGAGTGTAGCCAGCGCCTCTGGTGGCCACTGGTGAAGGCACTGTCTGCTACACAATGTTCAGTTCCAAAGTTTGGAATACTTAAAAGTCTCTTGAAAACTGGTTTTCTTCAACAACAAAAATGTACTCAAAATACCTTTGAAAAATTGTTAAGTATTCTAATTAGTTGAGATGACATCAACTATTTACGCAAAAGGCTAATTTATCATCATACGGTACTGTCTAAAAGGGGTCCCTTGTCTGAAGTAATGATATGAGTGTAAATTATTTTAAGTAGTAATAACCAAAATTAATTTGATATCTGTCATTGAAAAGGGCTGAAATATCAATATTGAAGTCAATTTGTTTGTATAGTAAAGAGTGCTCATCAAAGTTTTGAACAGATCAGTAGATTTTCCCGGAAGACAGAGAAAAGGACTTGACCAGTCGATGACTGGAGTTACCGGTCTCTCCTTGTACATACATGTATTACATTAATGTAATATAATATAAGTGCAACATCATATCACAGGGACGTTGTTCTCCATGGGAGTTTATATGGCAGGCATCACTGAAATAGTGGAAATGGAACATCCCACAGGATAGTTCCGGATCGGATTCCAGCTGGGGACCTAAGTTTGAAGGTCGTTAATCATATTCAGCTTCATTGCGGTCTCCCTGTCAGTCCCAATTAGCCTGATGGGTGCAGAAATACCAAGACCTATCACTTATAATTGCAAACACCATACCTAACAAGTTTATCAGCTAGTCCTTTTCCCTCTTCTTCTTCCCCTTCTTCTTCTTCATCTTCTTTATCTTCTTCCTTTCCTTCTTTCTATTCTTCTTTCTCTTCTTCTTCCTCTTCTTCCTTTGCTTCTTCCTCTACTTTTCCTCTTCTTTCTTTCCTTCTTCCTCTTCATCACAATTCTGGGGAAGTTGCAAATTGTGTTTTGTTGTTTTGCAGAGTAAGTTAAGGGATCAAAATGGGTGCTTTGGCATACACTTTGATATTACAATTAGTTAACTTAATTTCCTTTTTAAAGGTTGTAAATTAATGTTGATGGAAGACGTTGCATATCACAGGGAAGCTGTCTGGAGGGGGAGGAGGTTGCTTATCACAAAGAACACTGTGGTCATAGTTATCACGGTTTTTGTAAGAAGTTGTGACTGTTGTGAATGTCAGCAAAACTGTTCAATGGCTACCGACAAGTGCAATTTAAATTTTTTCGATGAATATGCAAACTACTAAATTCAGAAATTAGATTTTTTTTTATTGCGATTGATTCTCTGAGAATGAAATTGAAGAACTATCTGTTACATATAGATCTGTGAGTATTGAGACACAACTCTACACCTTCAGAAGATATAGTTCCTGGGCCAATTAAACCACTTGATAGTTACCTGACTGCCTAGATGTCTATTTATATAGCTGAAAGATGTTGGTCTGTAGCAGTATTGCACTCACTCAGCTCAGCTACCTGACAGCATAGCCAGGGTGCATGTACCATGGTTGTTTGAATGAAAGCCACCACCAATGTCCAACGTCTATTTAATGAAATTACAGATAAAGCTCTATTACCAATTATTGTGCACAGTTCCTGCAACGACCATTTTCTAATACAAGTGATGCCCCTTCAAAATGCGCCACCTCTCCCTTGCGCACTTCGTTATATTACAATAGCGCTTGGTTGCAAAAGGTTACCAGACGGGATCCAGAAAATAACGGTGGGGGGGTGTCTATCGGGATATCGCGATGCGGAACGCATAGCTCGCGACATAATGTGACTGCACGGTGATAAAATTAACATGTAAAAATATTAAAATTTTTGATTGGTGGGGGGGGGGGGAATGTAGTAACCACACACTAACGAACAACCACTTCATATGAAAAGGAAAGAGTGAGATGAAAAAGTTTTTTTTACAGCCGAGGACTTAAGAGTGCTTACTGAAATGCACCAAAATGGCTCTAGCTTTAAGGTTATAGTGTATACCCCTACAATGTATACCTGTAATTGTCGTGTTATCCTTGATAGCTCATATGCTGTATTGACAGCCATATTACTAGCAAAAAATATATGACAGTCATACCACTCTGCAGGGTGATGTCACAAGTTTCCGAATGACAAATTCATTTTTATGCGAAAGACAGAGCGCAACTGAACGTAAGCACTCATTGGCTGGGATTCAGCCTGGGAATATAAACACTCTTAACAAAAAGGTTTTATATGGAACCTTTAAGGGTTCTATAAGCTGGTATAAATGAGGAACCCTAAAAGATTCATTATTCAACTTTTAAAAAGGTTCTGACAACAAACAAAAACAACACTTAGATAATCCAGCTTCGCTGAACTCCCACAATGGAACCACTTTCTCTCAAGTTGTTCCATCATAAGGCATCACGAGGCATTGCCACCAGTATTGAACCTTTCCAATTCAGTTGATTCCTTAACTAAATTTTTTGGTTCTGGGTTCTTTTGCGTTAAGAGTGTATGATTGTTTTGGAGACAATTGCAAGTTCTTATGATTTAGATCCTGGTGAATACATTGTATATAGATTAGTCCTATAAGCTATAAGTACTAGTATTTGTGAAGTATGGTTGATGAAGTAATTGCAATGACCCTGCAAATGTTTCCTTTTTGTCATGAACAATTTTGCATGAAAAATGTTTTACGATATTTTCATGAGGATAGTATCGCTGCAATAGCATTTGTTCAAGGTGGCTCTTTTACAGTGTACCGTGTAATGCTTTTCATATGAGCTGCTCTCAGCAATCCTCAAGGGCAAAAACACGAATAGACAATGTACATGTCTGCTGCAGTCTGTAAATGTTTAAGCTGTGAGCTTCAGACATTATGAAGTAATGTGAATACAACATGGCTTGTACAAATAAGCCGCCACATATGTATTATTTATGCGTACCGTGTTAGCTCGGGTGAAGACCGATGAAAACACAAGCCGGCAATAAATGTAAGCTCAGCATTTATCTTTAAGAATACAGAGTTAATCTGACTAAATCATTAATATTTTCTCAAATATGCCAGTCTCTAGCCACTCCCTGCTGTCCTTTTTGCAAAAGAAAAAGAACATCTTATAAAACGATAAACAATTGTCGACTTCGAAAAATGGTGGTAACTATGTGTCTGAAAACCTTTAGATTTTGGAATGCACAGGATCTATTATAAACATAGGATACCGGGTAACCTCAAAATTAGTTTGCTCTACCCTCTAGAATACAGCCACGTGTACATCACATAGCAAAGCATCATGGGAGCTACCTGCAGAGCCCTCTGCTGGGGGTAGATATAGTCTGGAAACAGAATTGAGCCCTGGCCAACTAGAAATGCTTCAAGCCTTAGTTCAGACCTTGAATATAGCCATTCAATTCATATTTGTTTGCCTGCTTATCGATGGCATTCTAATATCCACTCGTCTCACTGTAAGAATGCAGCTATCCACTATCCAAGTACAATATAATTTAGAGTAACATTTGTTGCAATTACCCAAGAGGCCTTGGATTGATGTAGAATTACAACTGATACTTATGTCCACTATTTGCAAACTACACTACTCAATCATACTGTACTCTTAAGGAAACAAATTAAGTTAACCCTGAAAGTTTTACAAGTCTGGGCATATAGCCGATATCTGATCTAGCAATGCTCTTGTAAGATTTTCATGACACCGTTTTAAACAATTTTAAGAATTCCTCTGAGCAAATATCAGAAGACAAAACCTACTTTTCGCCTTTTACTGTACTGTTTGCTTTGTTTCTGTTGGCGACAGGACTGGTCAGACAATATCTCACTATTATTGACAGAAACTGCATGACCATTATAATTTGCCTCCATAACAAAACAATGCAATAGTGGTCGTGATCATTGCCTGATCCTATCCACGTCCGCAGATCAACTTCGCCCCAAGATAGGAGTTCCTTGTCGCAAGCATTGGTTACCTTTGTTAAAATTTAATTGTATGACACATAAGCACCAAGTAGAGTCAAAGTTCCTCTGCTGCATGAGGGGGGAACATAATTGAGAAACAGAATTGAGCCCTGGCCAACTAGAAATGCTTTAAGCCATAGTTCCGAGTCTTCAGTGTACTATGTGTTCACCAGACATCGCGTGCCAGTGAATTTCTTTCAAACTTGTATTACGGAAGACGCATTGCTGACCAAGTTGAAACATGAGTTGTTTGCCACGATTTTCCCAAACTTTGTAATTGATATTATTATTGTATGACATATTGTTTTAACCATGCCCTCTCTCTTTTGCAGGACTGGTGTCAACAACGTCAACTACTTATGCTGGTCATTGCTCTCAACGTCAGCTTGGCCACCATGTTCTTCAACCTGTTATCACAATGATATCGTTCCAACATTTTCTAGGAGTTTAAATATATCGCCAAACATTCCATCGTCATGGCGCCGCCATGCGGCCGTTTGTAGGCCGTGTGGCAATTCCTCTAGGAGTACCGTTATCAGTGGGTTTTTTGTCCTGACCTTACGACTTATGTAAGGTGGGATTTGTGCATCAGTGCAAAACGTCGAAACGACGAAGAAGAATTCAAATTCAAGCTTCAGCTTCAGAAGAGGATTAAGAATGGTGGACAAGCAGAAAAATTACAATTAGTATTACTTTTTTTGTATAAAAAATTAGGTGGCCATGGTTTATTGTCTACAGTGTAAAGATGTTCTGTATATAATTGTTAATCTCTTCTTAAGGTTTGTGGTTTCAAACCCAAGATTTGTTGTTAAATCTATTTGCGAAACGAATCAAAAAAAGGTGCTGAACGAATTTCTTGTCCCTTTTATTCTCGGAGACGGGGCAATAAGTTTGGTGCGGAGGAAGCGTAGGGGCGGTGATAGCCCAGCACAAGTTTAGAGGCCAGGTGCCTTCATGTAGTACGTAAATATGCTACTAGGGAAGTAGTCAGATCCATCTAGTGGAATTTACAGAAACTGCTTTGGACGGGATGAAATTCCGGCCAGCGGTACAATTCGGGGTAGTAACATCAATTGGAATTGAATACATGACATCTTTCAAAGAAACATATGAATTAGATTGTTAATGAGTTTGACAGGTTTCCTTGAAACATAAAACAAATGCCCGAGCTCTGGCATCTTGTGGTCCATCTTTTATTCCCCAAACATAAAGTGGATGGAAAGAAAGATGGACGATGATGTGCCAGGCTGAAGGGCTAAAAGATTTCAGACAATTCAGTTAGCTGAATATTTGGAAACATCAGCAAATCCCTTTTTTCGTCTAAAACTTTCCGAAACTCCCACACATGCATTAAATCCGTGTTACCCCTTCGCCAAAAACGTACGCGGCATGAACTTTGATTGGCATGCCGTGAACATGTGTACCAACATAATTAGCCTTTGATCATCCTCCGAATTTCTTCTGACAGCTATAAGTATTTCATATAATGCATTAATCCTGCAATATTTGGTGTCAATCTTATTGTCATACATTGTTAATTACATTTTGAATTTCATTGTGAATTTATCGAAACATACTTACAAGACCTTTTTTGACGATTAACGTGTGACATCACAATGCAAAATCCTTTCTTTTGAAAATATACAATACTCATTTAGCTCTTCAGCCATTTTGTGGATGCAATGTTGATAACGTTATTTTATTGTGAGTAGGTCACATGACAGCCGGTCTGTTGACCTAGTGACCGCGTGACCTAGTTTAGCATAGATGAGCGCAGTCAGTCGGTGTAGGTTCAAGAAGTTAGAAGATGTAAATTTATTATTTTTCTATTTAACAAATGAGCAATGTATCTGTACTTATTTGATGATCATTTTCCTACCTTAATTAGCATAAGAAATTGTCAAGCCATGTGTGATATATGCTTTTCATCCAATCATTCTTGTCCTCATGACCTCATTAATATTCATGACCTTTGACCTTCATTCTATTTGTGATCATGTGACAGTCACATGTCGAAGTTGCAGGTCGACACCTTGCATATTTTTTGTACACCTTTTTTGTTTTTGGTAATTACGTGGCCGACTTCACATGGGCGTCTTGCCTTTGCGAGTTTGGCCACTTTCTTCTAATGTTGATACATTGTTGCCATGATGTATATTATTACTGTACTGAACCACCGTCAAAATGTGGTGAACTATTTAGATTTGGAAATCGTCAATTTTTTGTCCATTTGGGGCTGACAGATTTCCTCAAATCATATTATCATGATTGTACTTAATACGGAGAACATGATTGTCACCTATCTGTTCTCCCTTTACCAATTTGAAAATCTAATTCAAACTTCTTGTATTGCTCAAGGCGACCTCTGGTCGTAGATTTGTGAACTATCTGCAAGATTTTTGTAATTATTTCTGTTGTTACCTTAGAAGTCTTTTTTGAACCAATGACTGTATGTTTGGTGTCAAATTAGTTTTTTTTTATTTCAAATTGTGTAATTTTGATCCCCTTGCTTTTTGACCGATATGATACATTTCAACTAAGTACTTGAATATATATATTGGGCTGGCAAATGAACTTTTTTGATATATTTTGAGGACTTTTCAACAATTCTCGATGTCAAAAACACTGTTGAATTTTTCATTGAGATCAACTGCAAAGGGTCGAAACTCCTACTTTTTTCGTCATTGGCTTCAGATACGATAATTTTGTTCGTAACAGAGTAAGTGAAGTTAAGATGTGATTTATTGTGTTAATTTATTTCTAGGTTATTTTGTGTGTCCCAAACCTAATTGGGATGGTATTGAACGAATGTAAACTTGTGTTGAATGAGTAGTGAGGGAGGGACAATGCCTTGCTCTGATGTTCCTCATTAACACTAGGTGGCGACGCAATGCCTGCCGTTTGTCCCCCTAGTGGCAGAAGCTGATTTTTCCGGCTGTCCCAACCTCGGTTTTAAAGTTGTCTACAAGTGTCTAATTTGGTTTGTTTGCCAGACGCAGTAGTTGTGCCTTATTAAATTAACACTCACCATGACATCTGTGTTTGTCTTCTTTTAAGCTCTTGATCATGAATATGGTCAATGACTGCTGTCAATGATTTTGTGAAGAACATGATCATCAACGTTATTTACAACCATAATAAAACCCATTTACCAACAGAAGGACCAAATTTGGAGATGATCAGGCCTCTAATCAAAGTTAGCTAATCATGTGTCCATTTTCTGTCCCTGTCCTAGATTTTACATGCTTATTTGAATATAATTCATTGACAGAGACACAAACAAGTACATATGGATAGCCACCTTCAGTGTCTCATGTAATGAGGAGACAGCCGCAGTAACCAGAGACCATTGGGCAACTAGTGAGTGACAGATCTGAAACCCCTGCCTCTATAACATCTAAATTCTAAATTTTTAAACAACTAGTAGTTGATGAGCTTTTCAAATGGGATTAATTAGGGAGGATATAATAATGCATAATCTCCAAGCTCAGGAAAAATGCTCAGTAAATGGGGTAAATTGACAACTACGTTCACCAGACCTGTTTGAAAAGACGTTCGTTTTATCGTAATGTTGGTTGCAGTGATTCCATTCTCCAAGCTATACAATGACAATTTTTTTTTTCAATTTTGAACTAAACTTCATCAATGCCTATCTCATGAGCCATGGAATTTTATTGCATAACTTAATCAAAAACGCTCAAAATATCAGGGGATGTTATAATTTGCTTCATCAGAATAAATTGCAAAACAATATGGATGGTTTCATATGAAAGCTGATGAAATTGACTTTAAGTTGAGATCAATTTCATGATATTTGAAATGATTTAAGATACATATATTCAAAATAAAAAAGTGTGTAAATTTTAATGAATTTCGAAGTCGGTACATTTTGCCTCATACTCATATATCAAATACTAGAAAAGCCCACTGGGTCACACACTGTTGAGATCTAAATTCACATGTTTATCTAAGTAAAATTATCAAGTGATAATCTGGTGACAGACGGGCATCACAATGTTTAAATGTGGGGTAATTGTCATGTTCATCAATTTTACCCCCTTGTCCTTGTTAATCATGTGATCTTCATGTGCATTGTCAGCTGGGTGACTTGATGCAGTGACCTGAGTTGACTACTTAATTTAGTCTACTTCAATATATAATTTAGCCAACATATTTTACTTGGATTAAAGCCCTTTCACAATGACGTAAAGGCAAGCAAGGAACGGCAGATTTGTGCACTGTTAAATCCGCCACATTTAGTATGCAAATGAACTGGAATTGGACTGCTGCACCCAGCTGAAGTGGACTGCTGGTGACTGGTGGATGATTACTGGTTTCCAAAATATCTAACATACATGTGACGTCACGCCAAGTGCTCTTTATCTCAATGACGTCATGCCCTATTAAGGTTGCTAGGCAACTCAACGTAGCATAACAGAGCCTCATGATGGCGGACGGTTACCTGGTTACGACACATGCGCATAACAGACTATCAACATGACGCTCAAGGCACGGAGGAGATGCAACGCTCAGAAGTGTGTTTTCTATACAAGGACGTCTTCCTGCTGCAATGCATTCTGGACAACTTGTTCTGTGACATCACAGATCATACTGTCATAGGTTGCTAGGGCGACAACAGTCCTGACGTCACCTGGTGTGAAGCCTGCACCAATCACAGAGCAGTAAAATGTAAACAGGAAGCAGCTAGAGTACAAAATGATCCTTCTGTGAGAGCATGTTGCACCTTCTCTTAGTATATTATCTTACCAGTACCTTCAAGCACATGGGATCTTCGTGGCTCAAGGCTGGATTTTCAAAACTGCTACAGCACATGAAAAGATGGAAATAACAAATTTAGGGTCCGTTGAACTACCAAAAGTGCCTCTGGTGCCTCTTTGGGACAATGTAAGTACCCTGTGCGAATTTGGCAGTCGTAGGCCACCCAGATTCCTCAATCCTAAAGGTGAAAGATATGTGGCTCAAGAACATGAACTTTATTAAGATAGACATGATAGAACAAAACTGACTTTCAATCAAGACCCATTTTAAATTCATTTAGGCTTTTTAGTGGTCTCCAAAACCCTTAAATCCTCCTTTGTTGGATCCTCTGAGGGCTTAGATAACACTGCACAGTAGACATTATTTCAGAATAATTATCTGATGAAGTATAATTACTGAAAATCAAAGATACTGGTGGCACTTGATAAAACATTTTGTGTCTTGATCTACTTGCTCTTTGACCGATATGATACATTTCAATAGATATTGGTCTGGCTAATAAACTTTTTTGATACATTTTGTGGACTTAGCAACAATTCTTTGACGTTAATTGCAGACGGCTGAAACTGCTACTTTTTCGGTCATTGGCTATAGATACAATTTTATTAATGTAAAAAAGAGTAAGTGTAGTTAAGACGAGATTTATTGTGTTAATTTAGAAGTTGTTTTGTGTGTCCTTACCTAACTTGTGTTGAATGTGTTGTGAGGAAGGGACAATGCCTAGCTCGGATGTTCCTCATTAACACTAGGTGGCAATGCAATGCCTGCCATTTGTCCCCCTAGTGGCAGAAGCTGATTTTTCCAGCTGTCCCAACTTGGTTTTAATGTTGTCTATAAGTGTGTAATTTGGTTTGTTTGCCATGCAGACACTGTAATTGTGCCTCGTCCAGTTGATGACATTGCTTTTATGGTCAACAAGCACAGTAGTATCAAAAATCATTCAACTGCATCCATTTCCTCTCTTTGTTTGGTCCGTTTTATCAAATTTGACCCGGGGTAATGCTGGAACATCAATTCTAACAGTAACGAAGATCATATCTTTTTCTTTTCAACCAAATATTAGTAAGCAAAATTGAAATGCAAAGTTGTGATGCTGATAAAGCAACCAATTTCAGGATAAGTCTCGATAGAGCTTAGCGCACAAAAGTATTGGGTCTAGATAACGGTGCGGGGATGACAGAATATAAATAAAATACAGCACAATCTATCATAATCAATTCGAAAGTTTTAACACCCATGTGCCATGGTTCGATCAAGTGGTTTGGGAGACTCACAAAGAAATTCCTTATTGACAAATATACTTTTTCATAATTGATGCAAGATAGAAAACTGTTTCATATCTTCTTTATCGACGTGTAAAATTTGAAATTTTGAGCCATCAGCTTATCACTAATTGAGTTAGATGGTTGCACAATTTGTTTGGGCTGACATTTCTTGTTGCATTAAGTTATGATAATCTGTCCATTGTCATAACTTTCTCAATCATTTAAGCTGACTCAAATATAACAGTGCACTCTTTATTATTAATTCAGTCACAATATATTTGGTCCCTTTCATTCATGACGGCGACATAGATCCTTTTGAAAGTTAAGTTGCATGCATCACAAAAGACAACTTTTCAAAACTTGTGTCTTGTAACTGGTCTGAAGTCAACGTCTAGCTTTTTTAGAAAAACCTATTCAATATTAAATTGTAAAATCAAGAGTGCATTTCCTTTCAATGTTCTATTTATGGTCATTGATTACCTTTGAGGCTATCCAGTACATTCTGGGGGAGACTGCAGTAAAGATAATGAAAGGCAATGGGTAAGACAAAAACGTAATTTTAAAAATATTCTTCATATCATCGTTCTTGAACAACCACATCCATTTATCATGGATTCATGAGGGAACAAGAAATATCAGGGATGGATGGATGATTGGGGCTTTACGTCCTGTATTTATGCACTTGGTAGGCTAATTAGGACAGGAGGAGGACACGGCAATGAGGCAAAGGATGATTGAGACAGCTGTCCAACATCGGGCCAGGTAACCCGACAAGAGCTGGATTCGAACCCTGGACCCAGCCATTGGCAGCCCAGCACCCTACCACTAGACCAACCCTCCCCCCCCCAAGAGAAGGATCAGGGATATCTCTGCAAGGGAATGCAATTTTTTTTATTCCATGTATGCAAGTGTCATTGACAACAACAAAAATATTTGAAACTATTTTCCTAATTCCTGAATATCTTGAATTATGCAAACATCAGTGTGTACAATACAATTATTTGAAGCTATTACCCTGAATATTTTGAACTACGCAAATAGCAGAGCATACAAGTATTTGAAACTATTTTCCTCAATATCTTGAACTATGCAAGCGCCAGTGTGTACAATAAAGTACTTGCAACTATCATCCTGAACATCTTGAACTATGCAAATACCAGTGCATACAAGTATTTGAAACTCTCGTCCTAAATAATTATCAGTGCATACAAGTATTTGAAACTCTCGTCCTAAATAATTATCAGTGCATACAAGTATTTGAAACTCTCGTCCTAAATAACTATCAGTGCATACAAGTATTTGAAACTCTCGTCCTAAATAATTATCAGTGCATACAAGTATTTGAAACTCTCGTCCTAAATAATTATCAGTGCATACAAGTATTTGAAACTCTCGTTCTAAATAATTATCAGTGCATACAAGTATTTGAAACTCTCGTCCTAAATAATTATCAGTGCATACAAGTATTTGAAACTCTCGTCCTGAATACCTTAAACTATGCAAGTGTCAGTGTGTACAATACAATTATTTGAAACTCCGTCCTGAATACCTTAAACTATGCAAGTGTCAGTGTGTACAATACAATTATTTGAAACTCCGTCCTGAATACCTTAAACTATGCAAGTGTCAGTGTGTACAATACAATTATTTGAAACTCATCCTGACTATCTTGAACTATGCAAATGGCAGTGCGTGCAGTATAAGTATATGTACATATACGATGCAAGCATTTGAAACTATAATGTTGAATATTTTTAAACTATCATTCAAAATATAAGTGGGCACACAACAGTAATACAAAATTGTTGTTTTGAATAGGTTGAGTAATCACACCACAAGTATTTTAAACATATTTATACAAATATGATTTTAAAGCAAATATATATTCAAATCATTTAAAAATGTACAAATATACATATAGTTAAGTACTAGGGTGCATCGTCTGCCCCCTAAAAATGAAAAAATTGAAATATTCATATGCACTTTTGCCATATTGCTCCTTTGCCTGTAGAAACACATTCTGCAAAATTTCAATAAGATCGGATGTGGCTTTAGGGTGGCACTTCTGTGTCAAAGTTGAGTCCTAAATTGTCAAAAAATTATGCTTTGAAAAGTCGCGGTTAGAAATATCTAGCTTATGGTTGGCTGTATGATGTCAATTCATATACCATTATTCTTAGAAGAAAATTGTCCTTAATTTGAATGGTAGAAAGCTATATTTCTGAAAAAATTGTATGCTTAAGTTTTTTGGAGAGCCTAAAGTTTCTGACTATTATGACAAAATGTTTTGAAAAATCAACTTGACAGGTCAACTTCTGCCTAACTTTTACGTAATCATTAGAATAAAACATAAGGAACACTTTGCTGATGAGAGTTGGAAATGTAATTTTTTTTCTGGATAGTTATTCATCAAATTCAAATGTGCAAATTTGGATAAATTACATGTAAATATGAGAAATACAACAGTTCGTTGAGACACCGTTCTGCCTCTCTTTTTCCTCTGACTACATCATAATGCAATCAAGGTTTTATCAGATGATGTAGTTGACCATATGCCCACTTTGTGGACTTCTTTGAGTTCCCAAAGTCATATTAACATCCTTTTTTTTTATTTATCACATTTTACCCGATAAAAAGGAAAATATCTCCACTCAATTTTGCCTTCTACTCAATGGAAACCATTGATGTTGATATTCAAATTAAAGCTATCTTTCTAAGGAATCCAACTGTGCCATCCAAAAATCACTTAAATTAAAATTGACAATATTATTTATAACCGCGAATCGCTAAAATATGACCTAATACTGAAATTTCAAGGCTGTTGTGCCACCCATTGGCATTAGAATTTTTTCCTAAAATTTTGCAGGGCTTCTTTTATGATACAAAGGAACAATCATGCGAAAGTGCATGATGTTATGAAGATATAGGGGCAGACGATGCACCCTATTAAGTACACTATGATCATCTGTTACAATTGTTCTGAATCAATTTCAAAATTATAAAAATGTCAAGTGAGTACGGTCAAAGAATTGAAACTTTTTTCTTTTCTTTTTTTTTAACAAGTTACACAAATTTTTTGTAGAAGGATACTAGGATCATTTGTCTCTCTGTCTTTCCATCTTTTTATAGATGTATGTATCATCCAAAAAAAAAAAGGTAGTCTCTTTCCAAAGTGCATCCACGTGTCCATAAATTGAATCAATTGAGTCAGAAAGAACTGTCTCTCTTTTCATCTTTTAAAACAGGGGGAGCTGTAGCCCACTACAGCCCCCCAATGATCGGTGGTTAAATAAAAATAATCATGTTCACTTTTCAGTTCTCCGGGTATTTTTGTTTAGCCACAATTTTGCTCCTGTGGCACACTCTAAAAAATGTCGGGATAAAAAAATCCATGTTGGTTTTTTGTATTGTTGGTTTTTTGTATTGAAATTTGGTTTTTCAAAAAACCATTTTGAATCTAAAAAACCCATTTTGTCTTAAATTTTTTAGAGTGCAGAACTTTTTCCCTTTTAAACATTTTAAATGGCATGCTATTGCCACACCAGCCAAGAGCTCCCCTGATGACAAGGATTTTTCATTTGCATCACTGGCACTGATTCACTGCTGGGTCATTCCATGCAAGATCAACCAATTGTAAAATTGTCATTACACTTCAAATTTGGATCTGAACTTATCGATTTTCTGTTAATTACTTTTGAGTGTCTTATACAATGCAAAAAATATCAAAAAGTTTAGGACCATATTGAAAGTTTGATAGCTATTTTAAAAATGGACAATTTTTTAATGTTTTTTTTTAATTTTTCACAATTCATTTGATCATAACTTAAAAAATATTTAAGCTATTGTCCTGAGATTTTGGATTTGCTCTTTCCTGATAATGTTCTTGAAACGTAGAAAGTTTGAATGGAATCAGAGACGGTCATGCAGGGGATTTTCAGAAATTTGGTTGATTTGGTGTGGAATGACCCCGCTGTCTATAGTAGTGTCTAATAATAGTCATAATTTTTGCCTATCATCCAAGCAAAAGCCTTACTCTTCACTTCTTCCCAGATCCACAGCGTGTCCACATGTCCATGAATTGATCCGGTTGTTGGTTTTGATTCACTCGTCCCTTTGCAGCCAATGAAGGCCTGGATGCAAGTAAATAAAATAGGAGAATTCATATTCTAACTCGATTTAATTCAATTTTTGATTGTTTCCTACATAAATAAGCATTATCAAAACAAATGTCAGAATCAGAGATGGTAAGATGACACCATCACTGACATGCTTGCCTTTACCAATAAATCATACCACAGAAGATATTTTTTATTTAAAAAAAAAATTCCAAGCCGCCGCCCCTGTGATATCTAATGGCCTGACGCAATCCCTGTACATGTATTATATACTACCGTAAAACAGGGTAAAGTTGCCAATCTGGGGGAAAGTTGACTGCCTATTTTAACCCATTTAAAGTTTGCATTTCTACCATTAAGTAGGTATAATAGCCAGCAAACTTTCCCCCAGATTGGCAACTTTCCGCCGTTTTGTCATGGTACGTATAATACATGTACAGGGATAGCGCAAGGCCATTAGATATATGTAGAATTTTATTCAACATCAGAATATCATCAAGATATATAGATAAATAAAAACATAAAATAAGACAAGATGTGTATATATATATATATATGTAATAAAGTGGAATGGTAACTAACTACAACTTGGAAGGAGCAGTTAAACATAATATGGTTCAATTAAATTGATATAGGGGGAACGGGGACACAGTGAGTCGCTGGACACAGTGAATCAGTGGCTATTTTTGGATGCTAAAATCATAAATTGCTACAATAGCCATCTACAGGGTGGCTCTTCAGTCCAACATACTAATTCAAGCATGATATCCAAACTTGCTCATGTTGCACTGGAGTTCTGGGGTAAAATATGATTTTGAGCTCTAAATCCTTAAATTTTGGATTATGAACTTTTGTAATATACTACAGGTTATCCAGGATTAACTGGTGTACTTGTCATATATGTAAAAGGAACATTTAATGATAGTAATGCATTGGTAATTCAGAAGCACATGGTTACAATTATCAAGACATAACAATTTTAGTTAAATTAATCACTCTTGCCACAGTGAATCGGGGCTGCCACGGGGCACAGTGAATCATTGCATTCAGTGATTTACTGCAACCCAGGTAAGGGTAATAAATACTTTCTAGCTTTAATTGTTTTTAAGCAGCAATAAACAACTATATGTAAATACCCAATTGTCAAATATGTAGAAAAATAGACCTTACCCTTCTTTTAGTCGATTTATTTTACATGTTGACAATCTTACGATGATGATGTTTTGTTTTGGAGTAATAAGTTCGTTAATGGCTGTTAAACCTCAGGAAATGCTACTGGCAAAACAAACTTTGGTCAGAGACAACATCTAGAATGTTTTATTTATTGTCTTTGCACCAGATGGTTATATTCACTACACTGATTCACTGTGCCCCGGGTTTTTTTATAATTTTGGATTACGACAGAAAATGCCGTGCTCTGCAAATATTTTGATACCATAAGTGCATAGGAGGCATGCACATTAAACTTTCATTTACGCCTAAGATCGAAAATGTGGATAAAAAACTTATTGAGATATTTAGGATATAAACTTGGCTGATTCACTGTGTCCCCGTTCCCCCTATATATCTATGTATAGATTACTGTACATTTATACAAAATTGAGGGAAGTGTCCATTTCATAGATAACTATTTTTCAATACACCACAAACAGTGTGGGTAAAGCACCATAATTAATCATTTATAAATGACTTATATCACATTTTAAAGCATATTGAGTCAGACGGAAATAAAGCACCATAATTGCTATTCTAGGATCTGGAGATAACTGATTCCCAGGAGAACAGCAGTACATCAAGCAGTTAATCTAGGCAGTATCTACAGCACACAAAATGGTATGGAAGCAGAAGATATAGATTAAGGAACAGATAGAATTAACATCACAATAATTGGCAGCACCAATACATGTAATACTTCGTGCATGTACAAAAGAGACATTTTAATAACTGATTCCTCTGGAGTAGCAAAGCAGTACTTCAAGCGGTTCATCTAGGTAATATCTACAGCACACAAAATGATATAAAATGCAGAAGATATAGATTTACGTACAGATAGAATTAACGTCACAATAATTGGCAGCACCAATAATACTGTATTACATCGTAACATCGTATATATACAAAAGAGACATCTTAATTATGTACAATACTCAATAGTGACAGCAACAACAACAGCAAACACAAGCAAGCAACACAACATGCCACTGACCACAGGGGCGGCGGGCTTAGAATATCTTAACCAATTTTAGCAATATCTTTAAAAGCTTATTTGACATGCTTGACATATTTAATTCGTATAAGGTGAATTTTGTGACACTACACTGTACACTACTATTTGACCCAGAAACAAATGTATATATCTTTTAATGTTATGTGTTCAAAATAAACAATTTCAGTTGGCATCCCTCAATTTCCTGTGAAATAGACAACTTCCTATCTCCCAACTGACAACAAATTGATCTCATTGTCCTCGAGGTTATCACTTAATAATCAGGGGGTGGAGTTTTCCTCAGAGGTCAATTATTTATTTCACCGCCATGGCTCTTCGTTGCAACGCATTTGTGTTAAGTAGTTAGAGACCGTTCAGAATTTATGACTGGGGGGGGTGGGAGTTTTGGCCGAGGGGATACTAACTTTTCACATGTGCTTCAAGGGGGGGTATTAATTTTTGACAACACTTCCAAGGGGGTAATAAATTTTAACAAATAAAAAATATTAAAAAACACGCATAAACTCATTTTATTTTGACTTTTTTACGAACAAAAGTCAGCGAAATTACGCGAATCTGTACGCTTGGCCATGTATAACAGTATATATGTGTGCATTGCTTTGAATGTCGAGGGGGGAGGTACTAAAAATACGCGTGAAACCTAGGGGTGGGGTACTAAAAATCTGCATGAAACTCAAGGGGGGGGTATCAATTTTTGATGGGAAGTTCCAGTAAAACTAGTGATAAATTCTGAATGGTCCCTTATGCACATTTTTCACGCACATTGTATTCTGCTTCCGAATTGAAGTTATGTGAAGCAATCGTTTAACGGAGACAGTAAATATTTATTTAACTGGGAAATACTCCCCCCCCCCTAGAAAATAGTAGAAATTATTCATTTCAAGACTTTCCCAGAAATGATATGATTTATTTATTTCACCAAAATTGAGAAAAACAAACATATGCAAAATTTCAGCCAAATCGGTTAATATTTAGAGGCGGCACAAAGCCCTCGAGTTTTATAATGTAATTCCTCATTCGCAGAATTGAAAAATTGGTCAATTTCCCAGATCTTTTCCTGATTTTTTAGTGTATGATAAAATTGGCAAGGCAAAGTAATACTTGGGGGTTATCTTTTATTTATTATTCATAGTAAGTGAAATATTTGCCCGTTTTTATGAAAAAAGGCTTGATTCTCAACCTATGTAATATATATGCTGACCTGCTATGAAACATAGCCAGTCAGAGAGAATATCAGCACTGGATTGGGCATCCTGGACATGATAAAAAAAAGGTCACTTGATCAAAATAATACGCTGTTACAGCAAGATTTGCAAATATCGATGTTTTTTAGGTCTGCCGATAGGCAATCGCATGTTAAACTTCAACGGCTTTGTGCCACCTCTAAATATTAATTGTTTTTGCTGAAATTTTTACATAATACCTTCTATCCATATAAGATTAGAATGCAAGATTCAAATCAGAGAAATTCTGAAGAAAGTGTTTTTGGACCACCCTACTCCCCCCCCCCTTACCTTGTCTTGCACAGGAGTTCCGTAGAAGTTAAGATACCCTTCACTTTTGGAGAGGATCGACTGCAGCTCCTTTGATGCAACCTGGCATCCATTTATCAGCAAGCTCAAAGTTTTGGCCTCCGACGGGTCGAAGATGACAGCCAGATAGGTCCAGTGGTTTCGCCTTGGTGCTTCGCTTTCCAGAGTCCACCTGCTCGCGGCGCGATCATCGACTGCAACCACAAACTTAGAATCTGCCGCTCGAAGGAAGATCTCAAGCGGCCGGCTGTTGAACAGGTATCTGTCGCCAGTTAGATTAGACAACCCAAACCACATGGAGACAGTGAAGCCGGCTTCGCAGTTGGTGAAGTTGTTGAAACAGGACCATTGCAGCTCTTGCAACATTACACATGGGTCTCCTGTTCTTGGAAAAAACAGCGTAGGGGCCGGGCGGCCAGTGACACTATCAAGTTCAACACTCCCATAGAATATGAATGTCACCCCAGACGATTCAACTTGAAGAGGACTGTCAGAGATCTTTTCGAAGTCTGACTGGATGGCAACACCTGCAGAAAAGACATCAGGAGATTGGGGGCTAGTGTCACATGTAGCAAAATGTGGACGCGGCATTGCAAACTGTGAGTAGGGGGAACGGGGGCACATTGGGACGCTTTTAACGTTTACTAATTTTGCTCAATGCTGAAAGCACTGAAGAACTCAGAAGTTTGCATGTATATCACCCATACTATTGAGCTCAAATGCAAGGCATAATAAACTAGACTGCACCTACCCTTTTGCAGCCAGAGAGTCGTAAAAATGACTGTCCCAATGTGCCCCAGCGTGGCACAGCCGGGGCACATTGGGACATCAATTAAAAAATCATTTTAACCCTCCATGTGCAATAGATATCATATATAAGTAGTGCGTAAGACAATATACGGTGCATTAACACCTTGTAGTGCCAATAGTTCATAACTTTAAACAGTTATAAACATTTAATATAAACTGTCCTGGGTGCGGACATCTATGTAAGTAACACACAGTGCTTTGCGACAAATTTGTTCTCAGAGCATGGTAATCCACTTTACCTCTATTCACTGTGGCCTGAACACCTGTTGTGTGCTGTCCCAGGTCATTTAGTTGCCTTGGACACTTAAATTCTGCCATATTAAGTGCGTCCCAATGTGCCCCGAATTCACTGTCCCAATGAGCCCTGATATGACTTTTACACCAAAATGCTAATTTCTCGGACACCAGTGAGTGTGTTTATCACTATAGCAATTCATAACTGTTCATTACGATATATAAATTTCATACAAGCACTGAGAAAGCCTCATTGTTCATGGTTTGTCCACAGAATGGTTCGAATTGAACCCGTCCATATTTACTTTAGTAGTATGAAAACAAACTTTTGCTCGCCATACTTCTGCATGTGGCTGTAATTTGTCTATAAAACCATGGAAACATCAGGATGTGAAATTACAAGATATGATGGCACTACCATATCATATACCTTGCCAGGATCCAAGAAAACCCCACCGTCCCACAGTGCCCCGCGTCCCAATGTGCCCCCGTTCCCCCTAATAAAATGTGGATCGGTGATTCTGAGTAGAATCTGCAGAACAGACTGAATTTACATAGGATTTGCTAAAATCGACTTCTTATATTTTTCATAATTTTCTTGCTTCACCTTAAAATTGATACAAAATATTTGCAAACACTCAAACGAAACTCCAATCCAACCCCCTCACCCATCACAAATTCCGAACGATCCCTTCCCTTATTCTGTTTCGGAGTTAGCTATATATACCTGCGTTATACACTCTAAAAAATTTTCGGGACAAAACCGGTTTTTTTGAAATCCAAAATATATTTTTTTAAATCCATGTTGGTTTTGCATGGAAGTTTGGTTTTTCGAAAACCATTTTACATTTAAAAAATAACGTGCAAGCACTTTAACAGCTGCTTGTAGATAGACTTAGCATCTATCTATCTATCTATCTATCTATCTATCTATCTATCTATCTATCTATCTATCTACCTATCTATCTATCTATCTATCTATCTACCTATCTACATGTATATACTGCCTCCCTGCCTTCCTCCCCCTCCCTTTCTTCCTTCCTATACTTTCCTTCCTTTTTTCTTTCTTTTTTTCCTTCCTTTTTCCCCTTCCTTTTTTCCTTCCTTTTTTCCTTCCTTCAAGCCTTCCTTCATCCCTCCCTTCATTCTTTCTATTGAATCTGCAAACACTGGATGTGGCTGCTGCTGTTGGTGCTGGTTTCACTGCAGCTGATCATTTGAAACTCCCATCAAAAACGAAAATTTTAGTTTCTTAAATAAAAATTTTAATGTCACAGAAGTTTACCAAAAGTTGATGGAAGCAAGATAAAATTATATTGAGACTGTCTGGTAAGTTTCAAGGCGATAGGTGAAATAGTGCATCTTCCTATATGGTCAGAGTATTACCGAAAATGCCACCTGTAATACAGGCTGCAAGCAGCTGTAAAAACCAGTTTTGTCCCAAATTATTTAGCGTGTATGTAATCCTTACCTCTGGTTTTTGCAGCAATGCTGGCTTTTACTGTTGTCTGGTTGACAAGATTCTCCTCCACCTGTTTCGTCCAGCCCAAACATGACTGGCTCTCAGGGTCAACTCTATAGTGATAACAGGTTTTGTTCACATAGGTGTAGGCAATGCATGAATCAGGGCCACATTCGACTGCGCACGACATCATGTCCCGACCGTCTGCTGTAACTTCAATTTCGAGGTAACGGATCTTAGACATTTTGTGGTTTTTTGTCAGTCTTGTCGTTACAATATCAGCCTCAATAATGCAGATAAAACTGAGTGTGATGAAGATGCCTGAAACAACAGTCCGGCTCAGGCTTGTCATGATGAAAAAGGTCAAAAAATTGTATTATGTTACAATTATTACTGAGCTATAGTCAAGAACCCAGTCTGTGTATTTTGAATGCACGATATCTCTACTGTCACCACAAGTAAGTAAGCTGCTGCTCACTGAACAGTTTTTCCTGTAACTGAAAGGCAAGAAGTCTTTTACTTGAAGAAAAGGTGGAATTTGACGCCGGAATCTGTTAATTTATTTATCTGTGTTGTTGCGCAGCTTTTAACTACCACCGTAACTTATTAATATGTCTTGGTTCATCCAGTACTCCTTCTTTATTCACCATCTTACATCCTATTTACAGCCTTGGACATATGTGTGACCACTTACTCCTCAAGTTCAGATCGAGATTATGTTTATTTTCTTTAAAATGTTCAGTGTTAAGGTAGTTTAGTTATTAAATCTAATTTAGTAGATAGATTTTCTTCCATGGCCACATAGTTCAATCCTCTATCTCTGAAATTTCCATTTGAAATATTTACCCAACAAAAAAAGCAAGTTGTGGCCTTGACCTACTTTTTAAAAAATCCTATTGTGATCTTCCTAATTTTCCCATTGTCCTGAAACTTGACTTTGGCTAAGACATTATATTTTGATGTCTGATAATCAGAATACAGGACAAAGTAATGGTGTTTTGGTAAATCACACTGAAGCAAAAGTTGGCACAACTGACCCAGGTCTCTCCTACCTATCAATAAGTCCTTTAGGCAGATGAACAACATTGTGCCAAAAACAGATTCCTGTCGCCAACAGGAATGAAAGAAGCGGAAAGTATTGTGAATGAATGAATGGAGCGTATGCAAACTTAATAAGATGTGAACAGTTAAAATTGTACTCAAAACATAACAGATGCCATGGCTTGTAAACATAATGACCATGTGGAATTTCTTGGTATTTATATCTCACCCGCATGAATACCAATAATACCCTCTAGACAATACAAGCGTATGCAATTCAAATTTGGAGATTGCAGGAGCACAGCCATTTTGCAAATAACACACAGATATGGTGCGAATGCAATAGTTGACCTTGTACATCTCACTTATTTTGATAATGTTCTGGCATGCAAAGTATTTTCTCTTTTATAGTATTTGCATATTTTGAAGAAATACAAAAACTACAGGGAGCCTATTCCAAAAAAGTCACAGGGCAAATTCCAATTACAATACGACCATAGAAGTGATCACAAACTGTTATACAGTGTTTGTTACTATGTCTTTAGCAGTTTCACATAAGATCTAGTGTCTGCACTATGTCTTATAGAACTAACAACACCCAACAATAACTGTGAATTTTGAGAGAGAAAATGCATTTCATAGTCATTAAACTGTCAAATTTGATAGAATCTGTGACAAATATGACAAATATATCAAAACGCACATGTATGTCCAGGGTATTTCTTGGACTTGTCATATAGATAGATAGATAGATAGATAGATAGATAGATAGACATGGTAAGACTAAGTGCAGCCCTCTAAGAGCAGTTCTGGGCGCTCGCAAGGGTTGATTGATGAGATTGTAGAGATACGGGAGTCCTCAACATGTTACACATTTACCTCATGTGAGGGATCTTTTACTTGCCCAGCATAGACACTAATACAAGGAGCCGCCACTTTAACGTCTCATCCGAACGACATCCAGCTGGGATTTTGCTCATGAAGGTACACTGCCCATGCAGGCAAGACCTTCAGCAGAGCAGGGGCTGGGCGGGGGGGGGATGTTTTAAAAATAACCACTCAGCTATCAGCTGCGCGAAGTGACAAAAGCTAGCTTGTAGAGGGCACTGACCCTCTAGAGCATTAAGAAGATCTGAGCATAGAGGACCTAAATAGAGGACCTGCGTTCAGTAGGGCAAGTTGACCTAACTTCAGCCTACTTTGGTTTTTGATCGCTTGTCATTGGCTGGCTATTCATGGGAATAACCTGTAGCTGTGGACCTAACCGCAGCCTTCACTCCTCTTTACGACTGTATTGTAAAAATGCAACCACATGCTTTATAAGGCAGTGCAAAAGTGTTCAAAAGACAATAGTGGGAAATGTACCTAACTTCAGCCGTGTTGTACCTAACTTCAGCCTAGGATGTACCTAACTTCAGCCCCGCACCTAACTCCAACCAATTGATCCTATTCTGTCATATAAAACTGCAGAATGATTAAATTTGGCCTTAATTACTTATCTGTATATAAAACATGACAGTTTGAAAAAAATCAATGCTCCAAAAATGTATTTAAAAAAAGCTGGGAAAGAAGTCATCGTTTTCACAGAAAGAGGATAAAAATTCATTTCAAACTCTAATTCAGGCAACTGGTCTATTCCAGTCTGCCAGATGTAAAAATGCTTTAAAAATTAAATTTTTAGATAGATAGATATTCAGGGATGAATAAACAAACTTCTCATGTGAGATGTATTGGCTGGAATTTGGGAAACCTGGGGGTTGAAGTTAGGTCATATGGGGGCTGAAGTTAGGACCATGGGGGCTGAAGTTAGGTAAGATTGACATGTCTTATAAATCACCTAATTCATTGAATGATCAAGTAGAAAATATTGAAAAAAACCTTGACTTATGGAAGATTACTCATTTTTCCTTGTGATGAAACTTTTTTTGGGCTGCTCCTGCTTTGGTGAATTGGTACAGCCAACTGACAGCTTTAACATTTTATCAAACTTTTTTTCGTTTCGCGTTGTATTCGCGTCGCAAATCAAGAAAAAATGCGGTCCGCCAAAAAAACATGTAAAATTCCTGATTCATTGTTATGATGGTCATAAATTTTTGATAATTTATTCTAAACACATTGACAATAACTTTAAACCCAAATACTGGCACCTTTGCCTCATCAAAATTTAATTACAAGGAGTTTTCTGTAGGGTGGCTGAAGTTGAGTGAGGGGCTGAAGTTAGGTCAACTTGCCCTAAATATTTGATACTTGATACTAGAACTTAGCGGATGCGGACCACTATTGATATAAGCGGCTTGCACAGTGTAAAATAGTACGTAAGAAAAAAAAAGATTGCGCGTCTTCTGATTGTCTTTACAGACAGCCAATGAGCTGGAAACAGTATTTAGGCTACTGAATAAATAATTTTAGATTGTCTGGACTTGATTAAGACCACAATTTAGCCATTATCTTGAGGTTGGGAGAGGGACTATTTTTTTTAAATCTGGGGAGGGTGTGAGCTGGTTACTCTAGGATTCTTGGCAAAACAGGGAGGTTTCAGTTTCGGAGGCGCATAGCAAAAAATCTAGATGGCTAACAATGTATACCCTGCATGCCTACATGTTTGTAAGAGATGATACTTTCATGGAAAAATAGGCCTATATTTTTCAGTAAATTAGGGGAGGAGCAAATGACTGAAGTGTTACATTAAAAATGTACAGTAAATAAATAGTGGTCCGCTCCCTATTAGCAGGGACCCGAAAAGTGGCAAAAGGGCCAGCGGAGCATGGTGGACCCTGCAAATGGCAATGATTTTGACTTTCTTCAGATTTTGAATTGTTTTCAATAATTTTGAGCACTTTCAAGCAAGTTTTAGGCAGTAATTTAGTCATTTTGGGCATTTTCCATAAAAATATGTGGAATGTGGGTAATTTTTCACCTGGAAACTCCCAATTTCTCGTTAAGACGATCATTAATTAACTAATTAGTTAAGGGAAGAATGTCGTTATGGTAAGGACAGATTCCCATGTTTGTACTCTACATAAATCGTTGCATTTTCCTGGTTATCTCCAATTGCCTTGATTTGGTGGCCAATCAACCTTCCTGCCTCGGAAAGCTAAAATGAAGCAAAATGCACCTCCGGAGACGGCACCTCCGAGGGTATCCAACAAAGCTTGGAAATGGCGGTCAGTGGGTTTAATGGTGAAAATTGTTGCTGTGCTTCAATCAGAAATCTGGTGTAGTTTTCAAAAATATGAAAATTTAACAACTTTTGGGGGAAAGGTTTCTTTATTAGGATGCGGACCACTATTGATATAAGCGGCTTGCACAGTGTAAAATAGTACGTAAGAAAAAAAAAGATTGCGCGTCTTCTGATTGTCTTTACAGACAGCCAATGAGCTGGAAACAGTATTTAGGCTACTGAATAAATAATTTTAGATTGTCTGGACTTGATTAAGACCACAATTTAGCCATTATCTTGAGGTTGGGAGAGGGACTATTTTTTTTAAATCTGGGGAGGGTGTGAGCTGGTTACTCCAGGATTCTTGGAAAAACAGGGAGGTTTCAGTTTCGGAGGCGCATAGCAAAAAATCTAGATGGCTAACAATGTATACCCTGCATGCCTACATGTTTGTAAGAGATGATACTTTCATGGAAAAATAGGCCTATATTTTTCAGTAAATTAGGGGAGGAGCAAATGACTGAAGTGTTACATTAAAAATGTACAGTAAATAAATAGTGGTCCGCTCCCAGCTGCTGCTACCTTATGTTTCATGGATCTAACTCCAGAGGGCCAGCATGTGTTGATATGCATTAGTGCCACCTACCATGCATAAAAGAAACCTATTTTGTGGGTATCATCAAGTTTCCGAAAATACAACAAGAAAAGAAAAATCAAAGCTACCCTGACGAAATGGTTCACAAATTCGATGGCAGGACCAACTGTCTATTGACAATATTGTCATTGAGCATTTTCTGGACTTTATAATTTTACAAACAGAAACCAACAACTTTTTTCCAACAATGGCTTGGATTCTGGATAACACAATTTATTCCCACTGGCCCCTCCACATCTACAAAGGTTTCACTGCAAATTTTCTCTTTCATAATGTTCAACTCTCAATATATTTAAGCCCTCTTATAGGCAAGTCATTCGGACATTGGAAGAGTTTCAAAAACTCTCTGCGCAATTCATTCATGACCTAGGATTCATGACAACCATCTTGATACAGGAGATGGATGGATGAATGATTGGGCCATTTCATCCTGTATTTGTGCGCTTGTTATGCTAATTAGGACAGGAGGACAACATGGTAGGTAGGCTAATAAGGACAGGAGTACACGGCAATGAGGTGAAGGATGATTGAAACCATCCGACATTAGGTCAGCTGACCGGGCAAGAGCTGGATACGAACCCTGGACCTAGCGATTGGCAGACCATCTGGCTACCATTAGACCAACTCCTCCTGAGCCAAGAGTGGACCTCACCTAATCACTAATATTATGGGCCCTGTTTGTATTCTCAGGCCTTGTCATTATGTCAAATTAACCAAAGTAAAGCTTGCCCACCTTCTCCTATATAGACCTAGTTCTATATTCAGTCAGCTGGGTGGCTGAGTGGTTTAGGCCAGGCCTACGGCTTAAGGTCTTTGCCTGCATGGGTTAGAACCCCGGGTGGAGAACCCTTAAGTATTTTCAATAGACCTTCAAGAGCAAAATCCCAGCTAGATGTTCTTGCGATGAGGCGTTAAATTGGCGGCTCCTTGTATCAGTGTTTGTGCAAGTAAAAGATCCCATACTTGGGGTAAATATATATGTAACATGATGAGGACTCTGGCTCTGTCCCATTGCATCTATCAACTCTTTTGAGCATCCAGAATAGGGCTTAGAGGGCTGCACTTACCATATCTGTCCATCTATCTATCATTCCACACTGAAAAAAAGCTTTGTGTAAACAGACAAAATGAACGTTAGCTGGTGTCCGTCAAAAATTTTGTGTAAATTCAGACAAAAGGCATGTGTATTTTTGACATTTCATTGATCAAATCACACAAAAAATTGATCATGATTGACAATGAAATGTCAGAAATTAACATATTTTTTGTCTGGATTTACACAAAATTTTGGACGGACACCAGCTAACGTTCGTTTTGTCTGTTTCACACAAACCTTTTTTTCAGTGCACCTAACAGTGGGTGGTGAAACCTATCTCATTGATTCATATAGCACAATGCACCCAGGTCTCCCCTACACAATCTATACATATAGGAACTTTTGATTTGAAAACCATTCTGATTGTCTGTTTGCTGCTGATTGATGACAGTTGTAACATCTTTCATTTGAACTACAACACCATTTAGAGAAGTTGCAAAAAAGCAGCTCATTACGTCGAATTTTGACTGTGAAAAATCACAAAATTCAAATGATTCAGAAATCATAGTTAATAGGCCTCATGGCTTGCTTTAATTACCTTTTTCATCTTTTATTGGATTTTAAAGTTGCATTAAAGTTTTCAAAGCCACGATGTTGACAAAATTAATGTTGATCTTTTGTGACATTGTGTCATGCCTATACGGGGCGCAGGCTGGAATTGACAATTTTTGATAAAGTTCAATTTTTTTTATCAAATACTCGTGTTGGTGGTATTGAAATGTTAGTGAATGGGCCTGTGATCTTAATTAGCAAAAAATGATTGACAGCATTGATTGATGTGCAATATTTGATGTTTTTAATTGAGAGTAACCTCATCTCTTTACACGTTAACCCACAGTTTTGCTAATTTGAGCATTTTCTAATTACACTCTATTGACAAGCATTGAGTTTGCGTTTGAAACTGGAGTTAAATTTGAAGTCAGTGAACAATTTTGAAGTTAGAACATGAATGAAATGAACAATCGTGAACAATCAGAGACTATATTTCATGAGATGGGCTACAATACATTACACAAGAAAAACAGCTGAAAAACCCCCACAAAAATTGGTGAAAAAATAACACCATATTGATAGATTTATTACTTGACATAACTTACAATTGTGTAACTGTTGGAGCACCGTGGACTGTATTGTTCAAATGAGACACCTCCAGTGTCCTCTGGTGTTGTTTGCAGAATGATTTTCTCATCCTTGAGTGACATCTATTGTTTTGAATTGTCAGAACTCACAAATAATTGTTCCTCACCTACAAATGACATTGGTATTTCAAACAAGGTCCACCTCATGTCAAATTTTATTGTCTGAATTCTTTCAGATTCACCCACAAACATTCAAAAATGCAATATATAGACAGCACACACAAATAAATACTATAAATCTAAATTTCAAAAATAAGAAAAAAAAATCCTATTGAAAAACGTCCACATGTCATGTCAAACCTTTTTTTTCATTTTGGAGATTTTTTTTACCATTCTATTTACTTTTAGTTAATTTTTGTCTATTTATTTCATCATTGTCCCATGGGAGGGCAGCAGTAACTCCTACCTATAAATCATTCAAATTCTCTGAGTAATCTATGTGCTTATGAGTCTTTCTCTTGGTCGTAAATTGTGCTTTGATTTATTGCTTTCTGTAAAGGTTTGGTAAACCCATTGACTCCAAAAGTGAGTTATCAACCATCTCAATTAAGTTGTATCAACTCCATTTCAAATTTACAGGCCCCCAACTTGCTCTTTTTTCATCATATTTACATACAGCTGAACCTCCATCGAAAGTTTGATAAGTTTATTAATGAGTTTGCACGTAACTGACTGCCAGTCGATGAGTAATGAGCATTTATAGCTATTTATGATTTGAATTAATGAAAAGTTGATTATCATTTCTTCATCATATTTTCATACTTATATGCTTCTGTTGAAATGAAATATTGCCAAATGAATATAATTAAAGATTGGTGATTAATTGCTTTATGTTTGGATGGTTGGGGCTTTGTGTCCTTAATTTATGCAGTCTTATGTACTTTGTATGCTAACTAGGACAGGATGAGGACACAGCAATGAGGTGAAGGATAATTGAAAGAGCCATCCAACATAGGCCAAGGTGACCCGACAACGTGTCGATCAGGACCCAGCACTCCAACCCCCATGCAGTCATTTATCCATGCGTTTTCATGAAGGAAGGAAGGGAGGAAGGAAGGAAGGGAGGGAGGAAGGAAGGAAGGGAGGAAGGGAGGAACAAGGGACAAATTAATCAATTAAGGAAGGAACACAAAAAAGATTTACTGGAAATCTTGAATTTTAAGTCGAGTTCCCCCGTGGCCTAATTGGTAAGTGCGCTTGTCAACTGGCTTTGAGGGGGTGGGTTCAAATCTCACCCCGGGAACTTACTTTAGTCCGAGCCCATGGGACATTAAATGGAGGCGGGTTGTATCCAGTGTTCTATGCTGGGACAACTGAAAGACCCTGGGCATCCCTGAATTAATAGAGTATGTGTCAGACTCCCAGTCTTCTCATCTCATCATCATACGGCGATCGCCTGCCTCGATATAGCCCACTAAGGTGCTGCAGAGGCGTAAAACACAAACAAACAAATTGAATTTTGAGTCAGATTAATTGATTGCGACGGTTGCACAATTCCTTTGAGCTGACATATCTTATTGTTTTCAACTTAGACAATCTGTCCTTTATCATAAGTTAAAACAGCAAGCCATGTCAGCTCAAAGGAATTGTGCAACCATATCACTCAATCATTAATTTCTGCCGACTCAAACTTCAAATTTTACCGTGAAGGAAGGTAAGGAGGGGAACACTCTAAAAAATGTCAGGACAAAATTGGTTTTTTAGATTCAAAATGGTTTTTTGAAAAACCAAATTTCAATGCAAAAAACCAACATGCACTGAAAAAAAGGTTTGTGTAAAACAGACAAAATGAAAGTTAGCTGGTGTCCGTCCAAAATTTTGTGTGAATCCAGACAAAAGTTGTGTATTTTTGACATTTCATTGTCAATCTTGATCAATTTTTGTGTGATTTGATCAATGAAATGTCAGAAATACACACACCTTTTGTCTGGATTCACACAAAATTTTGGACGGACAGGGCAGTTAACATTCATTTTGTCTGTTTTACACAAACCTTTTTTTCAGTGTGGATTTTTTCAAAAATCCATGTTGGTTTTGCATTGAAATTTGGTTTTTCAAAAAATCATTTTGAATCTAAAAAACCAATTTTGTCTGAAATTTTTTAGAGTGAATGAGAAAGCAAGGTCAAGATCAAGCCTCTAAATTTAGCAACCCTCAAAGGAACTTTTTGAACAATTCCTTTTTGGAATACAGCATGCTTTCACACATTGTGTTGTATCATTAGATTTGGAATAAGTTTATGATCTTATTCTTTTGCCGAGATAACCCTTAATCACCTTCTTGAAACCTGACATTTTGTGTCACCCTATAACGGTTGTATTCAGAGCTTTAAAATGCCAAAAAATATAATAACTCAACAGAAATGAAACCAAAAAAATTATTCAAAATATGAAAAAATTAACAAATTAGTATGAGGCATTCACATTTCTTGAATAATATTTATGCTACCATTCAAACTTCACTTATTAATATTCAAGTCAGCAGTTTTGTCTCGATTTTTTAATGAAACTTAAGGAACATTATGGAGAAAATATACCATCTTCCACGTTCAGAGGGCAGTACATCTTAATTTTAATTTAATTGTTATTCACAGAGCATGTTATGAAAAATTGTTTGAAAAATTGTGTATGAAAACAACATCATTACCAGTGCTAAGAAATGCAGAAATACTCCATGGAAGGAATTGTGATTTAAATATGTTTTATTGAAACTTAGTGAATACATTACTAACACAAGTATACGCCTCAGAATTTGTTATTATATCCCCATCTGTCGCTTTACCGTTATACATTATATTTAGTGGTTTATCTTTTAACTTTTCAACTTGAAAAAGGAAACATTAGTTCTTGAGAATGAAAGAAATATAACAAGAGACATATGCTTGCGGCAAATGTTAATTTTTTTTCATACCTTTCCATGCATGCGTTGGATATTATTCTTGCTAATTTTTTCTCGAGTTTAACAAAGTTTTTATGTATAATAATGCTGATTTTTGTCAATTTTTGTGTTACTTTTTCCGCCTGGATTTTTCAAAAATATTTTGAATTATCTCTAAACCTCAGAAAATTTGTGGCTGCTCATAAATTGCAGGTAATTATTTCTCAATGCGTTTAAACTTTCCTAAACAAGCCTCGGAACTGACGTCTTAGAACTATGATTGCTCTTTTTACGACCGACAAAATTTTTTAACCTTTATCTACAGGTTGCGACCAATATTTTTCAATAATTCCACCTGAAGTTCCCACGAGTGTCACCAAAAAGTGATAAAAATTTATTTCGCAAAAACTTAAAGGCTTTCAAATGATGCTATATCAAGGAAATGTGGGTAATTACAAGCATTTTAATGATATTCCTTCCATATGGTGCCTTTCCATAATGAATAATTTCTTTAATTCATTACTGCTTCAACCGATATAAAAATAAAGATATATGTATGTAATACAATAATTATATGTATCAAATATGGGGACTGAAGCCCTAAAATAACTTGACGTTTGAGCAAAATGTTTTATAAACAACACAGGAAAACAAACACACAAGGAAATTTTTCTTAACAACTGCGGCACTCAAAGGTATTAGATTCCGCTGCTTGAAATATCTGTGATGTCACTGTGAGGGTCCTATTACAAGAAGTGTTGTGAGTATAGTCATACTGTAGTGGTTGAGGTGCTAGCACGCTAACTAAGATGTTGCAGGTTCAAGTCCCACACTCTAAAAAATTTCAGACAAAATTGGTTTTTTAGATTCAAAATGGTTTTTTGAAAAACCAAATTTCAATGCAAAAAACCAACATGGATTTTTTTAAAAATCTATGTTGGTTTTGCATTGAAATTTGGTTTTTCAAAAAACCATTTTGAATCTAAAAAACCAATTTTGTCCCCATATTTTTTAGAGTGCAGCCATGGCACGGGAGAACTGCTGTCTACAAGTGGACCGCTGTTACATTGCCGCTTCTTTTTCCAGCCTTGGCAGATCAGAACATATATGCTGTCATGTGTTGCCACCTGGTGGCTAGTGTGCTATTCCACGAGCTCCAGCGAGCGGTCCACATCATTTCAGTCTGAGGAACTCGCACAATAATGTCTGGAAGAAACCGGGGCTGTTTCTGAGTGTGCTGATGGCCTTGTCTACTTCCTTAGAGAATGTGATTGCTGAGTCTGACTCTGGTATACATCAATGTTGAATAGAAATTTTGTGAATGTGCAATGAAATTGGAACTATTTCTTGACGCTATATATCTACCCAAAACAAGTGGAGGGTCAGCTAAGTGGTGGCTTGCTGGGCTGACAATTGCTAGGTCCTGGCTTCGAATTCGGCTCTTACCGGGTAACCTGGGCCAATGTTGGATGGTTGTTTCAATCATCCTTTGCCTCATTACCATATCCTCCTCCTGACCTAATTAGCCTCCCAAGTGCACAAATGCAGGACATTTAGCCCCGTCCATCCACCTCCGTCCATAACTTAAAACTATGAAAGGAGTAGATTGACGTTCTTTCGGCTACTCTTTAACCATTTTGAAATAAACCACACATAAGGCCCAGCATGAAACATGTCACACAAAGCTGTCTTTATTATCTAAAAATTATAAGAAAAAGTTCCATTTCTGAGACATGTGTATAGTGTATTAGATGTTGATAAGGGGAGTGATTTATATATTTCAATGAGTTAAAAAAGGGCAAAAAAACTTTTGTTACTTACTTATACACACTTTTAAGTGCTTAGAACATAATGCCACATTTTTTAAAGAGCCAAAAACGTAAAAAGACTTGAAATAAGCCAGTAAGTCACCTGACGACAAAAAGAAAACAGACAAAAGAGAAGAAAAAAGATTGAGATTGAGCTGGCAGAACTTTGAGTAAGAAATTAACTAAGAATATTAAGGATGTAAGCTGTCAACACAATTTTGAAAGAAATACTATGATAGTTAATTTAAGTTTTTATTTTAAACTATGGATATAGTTGTTTGTAAAATAGAAAGCTTGACATCACAAATTTAAGATGAAACTGTGATACTCAGAAGATTAAGAGAGCGTTAACATAATTGTTTGCGATTATTCTGCAAAGCATCAAATATAAACTCCAGGAAAACAATTAAGTGCAACTCAGTCAAACACTGGAAAGTCAGTGATGTAGTGGGGGAGGGTTAGTCTAGTGGTAGTGTGCTGGACTGCCAATCACTGGGTCCAGGGTTCGAATCCAGCTCTTGGCTGGTCACCTGGGCCTATGTTGGATGGCTGTTTCAATCATCCTTTGCCTCATTACCGCGTCCTCAAAATATGGCTCCGAGGCTGGCCTCGAGGACGAGACTGGCCTCGAGACCTCCAACACTGTCAAAGGTGACAGGTGATGCGAGGCGTTTTACAACCATTGAGCAATTTGATATCAAAACTCGAACCAACTCCCCTACCCCGTAGGCAACCCTAGATGACATATGAATTTGCCTCGAAACTGGCACAAATTCCAGTGGAAGTGGTATGGTAAATTTTTTCTATAAAGAAACTTTCTTCTTGGTCTCAGCAGTGTTTAATTGACCAATTTCATGGAAGGTTCTCTCCTTTGACACTGTGGGATAATTGGCGCTTGGTATCAGATAACCCCAATCCCATTGGCTTATAGATTCTGAAATACTCATTTCAAGTGCAAGCGCTCCACCTCTGTTAAACTCTAGGAAGGATTTAATCTGATGTGCTATATATTAATCTGCTGGCATTAACACAAAAAACAACTGCGAAGGCACATGCCCGTGATCAAGCTGGAGTATTTTAGTTCATTTTAATGCAATTTCAAAGCTTTATAACCTTGTCATTCTTTTAGATTAAATTTTGGAAGCAGTGTTTTTTTCTTTTTACAATCTTGACCAAAGTAAAGCTAGAGTCTGCTGGCAAATTTTCAAATGAAAACACTCCAGATTTCTAATCAAGAATCAGTATTATAAAATTGTGTTGCAAGAAGTAAACTGGACAACATCATCAGGTGTTTAGTTCATTGCAATTTATCACAATTAAGATTTATTAACTGTTTTACCTTGCATGTGAATTTTGCCTAATTTATGCAGTAAACTGGGGGTATTCAAATGAGACAAAACTTCATAATTCACTTGTAAAATATGGGGGAGTACAGCAGAGTTTAATTACTGGGTCATTATAACATCGTAAAATGCTAATGTGATTTATAATTTCTGAGAAATACATAAAAGCAGAACATTATTCTTTGGTAGAAAGAACATTATTCAGAATACCATTCTTGATATCAACATTAATATTCTCTGACACCAAACATTATTAAGTGATAGATTTTGTCGGGTTTTTTTATTCACCTTTTGCCACTTTTTCACCTCATTGATAATCATAAGGCATTTGACTATGCTTGGATGACATTGCCCTTTCATGTTAGAAGTGTTGATACATCAGGTGTCACATGTTACCAATTGTATCATCATTTGTCACCTGATTTTGACAGGCTGGGATTTTAATAGAGCTGCAATATCAAGTTCTTTGGCAAAAACAGAACATTTGGCACCAGAAAAAGTTAAGTTTCTCACGAGGTTGCACAACGTAAATTTGAGGTATTGCCATCTTTTAGCTAATTCCCCCCATATAATGTTAAGGCACGTATCCCTGTGAGAGGTAGCTAATTGAGTAGATGGACTCTTCGCCGGGGATCCTGCGGGAGACACCTTAGCACTTGCCACCACGAAACACCTTACTCAAGAAATACCAGAGGCTCGAGAGTTTAGTTTCACGTATCCATTTAATACACAATTTATAAACAGTTACATTAGGAGTCATTCGAAGAACCGATGGTAACCAACTTATCAATACATTAAACAACGATCTTAACGAATTACATACATCATAAACTAATGCCATCTCAATCAACCATGACCTGAGGTTCCTTTAAGAGTAACCCTCGATCATACCTCTAACAACAATACCCTTACCTGACGAATCGTCACCCCGTCAGGGAGACAGGTAGCCCTCCTGCTGCCTCAGCGGGAAGCGGGCTCTGTTCTGCCTGGGCTAACAAGTTTGCCCCCAGAGATTGCTACTAGGGTGTTCTGCGGCTGCGCGGAAACACCAGGGTAACTGTTGCCATGGAAACATGGGGTGAGTTCTACCCCGTTGCTATCATTGAATCTCATTACACAATAATATAATATATCACATTACTTTTATACAATAATAATATAAATGATATTACAGAATTAAGGTCTTGAGGTTCATTGTGATTTGAGGAAAGTTCCTATAAGAGGAAAGAATGAAGACACCTCTGAAGCTAAAAGCTCAGCGGTGACATCCCGACCGATCGAGGATTTTTTATAAGATGGGTTTTCTCCGGTTTGAAGAAAACATTATTTTAAACTTACAATCAAATACGGATTACATTCACGTAATAACGAATTAATATACACTGTGACTAATAACGTAACTATTCATTAAAGGCAAAGGTATTTCTTTTCAAAGATAGAAGCCTGAATGCTTCATGCTGATTAACAGAATGATGTAAAAGTCGTAAATAGATTTGTGTAACTATTGAGAGGGTTGTTAATCGACTTTGTACATGATACCAATTTTAGGTACGGACAGAGGAAACGCGTCTCATTGCACCTGAATTTTGTGAGTGCTTTAATGAAAGTTGTGGTGACATCAGGATGATGTAACCACTACCACCGGGCAGGCGGAAGGGGGGGAAAAGTTTTAAGATAAAATCGGGCGTGTGCAATAAGCCCATGAAAGACAATTCGGAAAAAGGAAAAAATTTTTGAAGGGGAAGCAAGAATACGACTTGCGTCCGTAAAAGGAGAGGAACTGAATGACAGTTCTTCTAATGGTGTCAATGAGATGCTGAAAGGGGAGCTCAGATAGGAAAGTGAAAACTAAATTTTAATGATTGACAGAAAAGGACAAGTTATTCTTATGACCTATTTGCCAAATTTTTCAATTTTTATGAATCGTTGGTTCGTCTGCCAACGTTATTTTTGGAAATAGAGCCGCTAATTACATGGCTCCTCAGCAAAAGAGACTCAAGCACCAGGCGAGTCAAGTAGCCGTTTTTATCAAGGGCAGTTACGGGTATCATCCCTTGCGTGTCATTGGATATGCATAGAGCTAAACCAAAAAGCATGAAGTGCATTAAGACAGGACAGCCTTATAAGTTTAAATGGGCTGGTATGTCCGATACCCTAAACTACAAAAGTAAGCAAGTAAAATGACATATAAGCGTTAAAAGCAACAATTAAATCACAAACCAAAGGTAATCGAATGACGAATATCAAGAATAACATGGATTAAAGTGACAATTATTAATTTAAAAGCGACAAGTAGCGGAATAATAATTAAAAATGATGAAACAACAGTCCAGTATGGAGATAAAGAAGTCAATAGTGGACTATGGTTTCGTAGAACTTGTTACGTACACTCTAAACAATCCGAGTGAACTGTAGGCATAAGGCGTACAGAAAATGAAAACAATGCGAAAATAGGTAAACAGTATACTGGTGCAGTGGAGCAATAGTACATTTTAATACACCTGAGAAAACTTGTATAAGAAAGCTGGCAGGCATAATGCAAAGACCAGAATAATTAGCAAATAAGATTAAAGCATAAATCTATTTGATGTTAAGCTTAGAAGAAATGAGATCAGATGTTTACAGAGAAAGTTCAGTGCAAGAGTTGACTTGTGATAACTGTTCGTGGACACGGTGAGACATAACCTAGTGGCAAAGGTTTGAGTACTGAATTGATCAAATTCAATGAAAAATCTAAGTTAATTGTAATGTGTTGGTTGATGCATAAATGTCTAATCAGTGATGCGCTTTACACAATACTTGTCAAGAGTCAATACATGATGTCAAAGATAACATGATCTGTATACGTATAGACGAGAAGATTGGAAGAATCATTGATTGAAGGAGTCAGTTATATACGTCATTGATATAGGGCGAAGGAGGCAACACCGACGCTCGGTGCGTGGTGCAGAGGGTGAGACGTTGGCAGCGAGTGGCTTGTCAAGTTCACATGAGATGTGTTTGTCAAGGGCAAACGAAGTGTCGACAGCGATGTGTTTCTCAGGGTCGAACAGGGTGTTCGACCTGGCAACGTTAAAGATGCCGGACGTCGTGGACCTAACGGACGAGCTGCGAGAGTTCGAGGTCCTATTACCATCCACCCAAAACGATGAGTGGGTTGTTACTGTCCTAACAGATACAGAACAACAATGTCAACCTGGATGAGTGGTCCTTCCACCATTCTCAGCTGTACCGAAGTGGCGAAGCGAATGGAAGCCATGAGAGACTACCATTACACGACAGTCAGTGTCATTTCGGAGGAATATTGTTTCTGTGAATGGAGCACAGGCGAGGTGCGAACCGGAGTGGTGGAAATAGCTTGATGTGGTGCCAGAGGCACGACAACTTTAGCGGAGAGAGGAAACGTTCTGAGCGAGTAACTGGTATTTTGGTAACTATGCTGAAGACTCGAGGGACTAATATAGCTGCAGTACTGCGAAGATTCGCCAGTCCGGCCTTGTTTCGTGACTAACCCAGGTTAGGGTCAGGCGGAGGAGGAGGTGGACTGATCTACATCTTGAACTGTTACTCAGACCTTATGTTGGGGTCTGGCGAAGGAGGACGTGACTCGTTCGACACGACCTTCATGTTTTTATTCAGACAATCCCAATATCGGGTGGACCTTGATGGGTCATGGAGAAGAAGACGTCGTCATGAGTCTTTCGTGTATGCACTTTCTGAGATCACAATGTTTATTATGTGTTATGTGCGAACACAACTTTGTGCGAGAACGCTGGGGAATGCGTGGTGAGGAGACTCTTCTGAACTAGACACAATCCATATTAGTGTCTGTCGACGGTAACTGATAGCAGGGGCAATCCGTGTTAGCCACCTGAATAAGGTAGTTACCCAGAGGAAAAGAGTGTCATTAAGAAGATGCAGGCCGGAAGGTAGTTGAGACAATCCATATTAGTCACTAACTAAAAAATGAGGCCATGCTCTCCAAGCACAAAGTGTTCGTTGATGCTTGTGTAGAAACAGAGGCAATCCAGATTAGCCGACTGTTAAGAAGCCAAGCAGGAGATGACATCACCATATCATCATACAATGTGAGCTCGGTTGTGAATGGTGACATGTGCGACGAAGACTGCACAATGCCAAGCCAGACACAAAAGTTCAAAGAAAGTTCTGCAGTAATGTAGCCCCATGTTGGAACCAGGTCAAGGCAACGATATGCTTGCCGTGGTTACGACGGAAATGGAGTGTAACGGAATGTTCACACTAGTGGTCGCCCCGAAATGGTGCCCTCTTCATATTGCCATGAGATGATGACAGGAATACGGCCAACTCGAAGTAGTCGCATGTGCTGTCGGAACGTGATCCCATACGCGAGCATGGTGCCCAAGGAGGTGGTGTTCCAATCGACTGACTCCCGGATGTGGAATCGGATGTGTCTCTTGATAGGGTGCCCGTGACAGTAGAAGTCACAGTGGAAGCACAGGCTCTGTAACGACTGACTCAGATCAAAGATTAGAGAACATATGCATCGAATGTGTCTCTGATCATAGGTGCCCACAGCAAGTCTTGCACTGATGTTTGACGACCAGCCCGACCAGCAACTCGTGATCAAAGAGACATTCCCGCAAATTATGTGACGACACAGCATTAAAATGGTATGCAATAGTCATACTGAAATTACTTTAAGAAACAGGCTAGGAGCTCGACCAATAAGGTTACTGCAAACAACATGTAAGAAAAGGCACGTGATACATATATATAAAATATAAATAATTTAAATAAGAGATACTAAAAGGAATATCATAATTGGTTTAGATAAATAATCTGAATCCCAGCAAGATGCTGGTCGTTAAGTGTGTATAGCTAAAAGTAAAAGAGATGTTTAAGTGTAAATAGAAAGGTAGCAAATCACGGCAAAATATGATGTATCATCATGGTGATCAGCTCCCCAAGATCAAAATGAATCACATCAATAAAGGAAGAAGATCACTCTGCAACGTGAGTATAAGATTATGAAATTTTAGGATGAGAAAGTGTTGCGTAAGGCGTATGCACAGAATATATGCATACCTTCAAGCATATGTCAGTAAAATGTTACCCATACAATCGAACGAACAAGGTGTGACTCTTCACAGACTGACTAAAATATAAGGACATGCAAGCGTGAGTATGAAAGGGTTAAAATGCAACAATACACATACAGATAGAAAAGGGAAAAAGGAAATGCAGTCAGAATGCAGTTGCACAGGAAAAGTTATTGCACGAAAGTGCAGTGCAAAGATAAGTAATCATAATCATGCAGTAAAATAGAATCAGACGCTGGTACTGGTATCGTCAGGAGAGGGGGGTGGTGGAAGGGGAGGGGGGAAAGTTGGGCGGAGCAACAGTGACGTAGGACGAGTGGGGCGTGGTTCCAACTCGATATCAACTACTGAGCGATTAGGGGGGGTATCGACTCGGGTACCCATGCGAGGGGCCGATGGTTGCCGGGGTGAGGTGGACCGGCGAGGCGGGGTAGTCCGCCTTGGTGGGGTTGTACGGGTCGGTATGCGAGTAGGGGGGGTCATTTTCTTTGATGCAGCCAGGCCAGAAGTGGTGGCATAAGGTTTTATCTGTACTGAATGGGTAGTATCCGGTTCCATAACATTGGTGGGCCGAAATTCCATCTCCCTTTGACGAAGTTCTCTAATTAGAGCTGAGTAAGGATTAAGCTCTTGAGTATTAATAACTTCTTGCATGTTATGACCCAATTTGTAAAGGTGAACTGAGTCAGATGCGAGCATAGTCACCGCAAACTGTCCTTGCATAATTTGCTGTAACTTTTTCTGCTTGTATAATGGAACATTAATGAGTCTAGGGAGTTCCACATTAAGTGAATCAATCTGCAAAGAGCATAGTGCAGTATCCCAGTTGGGTTTGAGGATACTGTATAATCTATGATGGTCGCACTTGAAACTATTAGGACAAATGACACCTTTAAGAGAAAGTGAAGAAAGGTGGGATTTAATAGTAAGAACATATAGAAGTAAGCGCTGGTGTCCACTGTTCAATTCCATGAATATTTCGATCTGTGGAAATTTGCGGGTTTCGGGTGAGCGATGCATCACTCTGAAATCCCTACAACATTTATGTAGACAACGCTTAGCCAGGCTCACTACCATGTAGAAAACACAAATAGTAAGAAGATGAAGGGTAGTGATATGTATAAGACTGACAGGACTGATAGAAACAGGGTAAATTACATAACTGACTGAATCACAATGCAGAGGACGTCCTGGAATGACTGGGTTGGCGTGGGATGGTTTAAAATGAGTAGCCATAACCATAGAAGATAAAAGGCCACTAAGGTATCTACCACGACAGTACATAAATATGACCAAAATTAGAGACAAATATCCAGCTATGGAACCGATGAAGGCAAATCCACGGATCCAATGGCGAAGGCTGAACCAAGCTGAAAGATAAAAGGAAGCTTCCAGCTCGGCCCATTTAAGCATAAAATCGTCACCCTTTTGTTGAATAAGGCGACTAAGTTCCTTAAGCTTAATGATGCCATGCGTCATATTTGCAAGTGAGGTATTTGCTATTCTGGCAGCCACTGCAAATTTAGGCAAGGTGAAATTTGGCATGCCATAAGATTCATATGGTGGTAGACTTGTGAAGTTGAATTCACGTTCAAAGGAATGCATCGCAATTGCATTAATCGTATAGTTGATTAAGAAAGGTTTATATTGATTATTTTCGGATGCGGGACATCCTGTAATACGCCTGGGAATGAAACCTGAAGGGGAGGAGAATTCGCAAAAACAAAACTGGCCACGCTGAAGTACAGCGTAAAGACTACCAGGAACGGGACGTGCCACACGATCATTGGAGCAACGTCGAGTCCATGGGAGTGATAAGCCAGTAACTAAAAGCTGGTTACCTGCGTCTATTACACGAGGTGCTGCACGAAAAGGTTCAAAGAAGTAATCGACTTGACAGAGGTCAGAAATGACGTCTGCAGTAGCATTCGTGTATATTGCAGTGTTGCAAGATAGCTGCGAGCTATCAATTTGAATTGTTGATTCTGTGCAAAGAAATTGATCGTCAATGTTGAGACATTCCTGGAGCTCTTCAAGACTGAGTTCCAAGAAAGAATCGTGCTGCACTCCTAGAAAAGGTTTTGGGATAGAGATACGAGTGTAATCATGGTTAGACTCGCGGTCTTGGAAAGCAGGAGTAGCTACCACAGGTACATGGAGTGACTCTGTGTGGTACAAGGTGTAGGGTTTTGAATTCTTAGGTTGGATTGGCCATAGGAGTTGGAGTAAGAACCCATGTCTAGTAGGCATAAAGATTGGTTGTGATTTCTGATAGATATGAGCCAAATCCGTAAAAGCTAATTGATAACTGTTGTGCCATGAATATAATACCGTTGATACTTTGTGAACTAATTTATGGACATATGAGGCTGGAAGAACATGTGGAGATATTTTACCTGCAGCCAGGTCGTGGAAGGCTGTAATTAATTTATCAGCTTCATTTAAGAGGATATGAAGTTGCTGTATTTGTTGGGACCAAAGCCTGAGATATTTAGAGGTCAGCAAGCTAAGGATCCTTGTGGCTTGAATCTTACGTTGTAATGCGTTGATAGCGTTACTAACCACAGCAAATTGGGAAATAATTTCCTGATTGGTTTCATTTAAAAGTGTATGAATTAGTTTAATGTTTCTGGAGGTGTTGGTGAAGGTACTGGCTATGACATCAATGGTGAGAACTAAATCAGAACGCATTTCAAGGAAAGCGTCCCTCATAAGATTCTGACGTGCAGACATAGACTCAATAGTATTTACAAAAATTTGATCTCTCTGTCGTCTAATATTAGCAGACATACCTGCTCCGGCTTGTGGGATAGTAACTGAAAGCCAGAAAGCGGTACTGTCTTCGGATTGCCAATCCTGGGTATTAATATTGACACGGAAGGTTTCATTAGTAGATTGCATTAATTGCTTAGTTGTATTAGATGTATCATCGGTATTAGGTAAGGCAAGGGGATCTCGAGGTGTTGGTGTACGACCCGCTCGTTTAGGACGACTGGGTGGCGAGTATTGATCAAAGAAGGGGGGCATGGTAGGTGGAGGGGAATATGAGAATGTGGGATGCGCAAAAGGTGGATCGGGAGCTGCCCTCTTAGCGTGGTGGTGGACTGCTGAAAGAGGAGGGGGGGCAATGTGGGTAGAATGAGTTGGAGGAGGTCGACGATATTCTTCAAAATGTTGTTGAGTGAAGATAGTCGATATGTGTGCTAGTTTAGCCTTTAAAGCTGTTTTATAAGAATCAACTTTATCGATAGTATTCTTTAATAGTGGAGCGAAATCAGAACATATTGCAGCGATTAAATCATCAGGGGATTGACACATGTCTTCAAACATTGTGAGGTCCCAAGTGAATGTGGGAATATGGAAATCGGGATAGAAAATATTTGCATTGATGATAAAGAATTCAACACTGGGGAAAATTTGTCCTCGATAACTATAGCCAACGCCATAGTCTGGGCGGAGAAGCTGTGCGGGTGCAGAGCTCCAACGTGAAGCTGCGTCTGGTGGAAAAAGACCAGAGCTGCTTGTGAGTGGGTGAGCATCCTTGTGATTAACAGATGCGAGTAGCTGCATATGACGTAATTGGTCTCTAAGGGAACGGGATGAACGGAGTAAGGGAATGGAATCACATGCTTCGAAAGTCATATTTTGAATTGGGAAAGACACGTTACTTTGACAAGTACCAGAAATCCTAGTGGTATCAGGCAACGTGTTCAGGAAGACTGCCAAATCGCAATTACAATTAAGGGGGTTAGATGTTAGGTCAAGTTCTTTCATTTCGGGTGAAGGAAAGTAAATTTGTTTGTTAACGCCATCTAAATACTGCAGATTGTTACGTTGCAAAAATATATATTCCAGATGGTCTCTAATAAAGAAAGGTCCAGAAATTCTATACAGGGAGTTGTAACTAAGATCTATTACAGCTAACTGACGGATATCTCTATGTCTAATTTCAAAGGTATGAAGGTTATTATAGGATAAATTTAAGTAGTAAAGTTGATCGACATATCTAAAATATGCTCTGGAAATATGTGTTAGCTTAGAATGAGTTAGTTCGAAAGTGCGCAGATTGGGCGTGTTTGTTAATGGATCTCTTAATGATCTTGAAGTAGTAATATTTCTGAGTCTAAGTACTCTAAGAGATGTTGGATAATGGAGATTCTGTATTCCGCCAATACAGTCTAGTATAACTATTTTAGCTAAATTTAAGACATTAAATTGTTGCGTTTTCTGAAAATAGAAACCCTGAAGAATAAGTGTTTGGAGAAATGGTTTTGGTCGTGTAAAATTAAAAGATTGATGGGCTGATAGATTGGGCAAGAGGTTAGAAACTTCGAAAGGAACATTAGAAGCTTGTAATTTTAATTGTTGTATATTATTGAAAGGCATAGAAGATGGGAGGCGGGTCATATCTGGTAGATGGAGTCTAAGAGATATCAGTTTACTTTGTGAAACGCCGAGATGGTTCCACTGGAAGGATGTTGAACCGTGTATGGTAAGGTCTAAATGAGTTAATTGAGCTTGTGGTAATAAAGGTAGGGCGGGAGACGATAAATCCCTAAGTAAGGTAAGTTGTATACGTCTTAAACGGTAAAGGGAAGACCATGGAGCGAAGACTGAGGCGTCATCAAGGACTAAATTAGTAATAGCATGTAACTGTGAACGTGCTTGGACGTATTGTACATGAGTAACTTGAGTGTCTGGCAGATCTAAAAAATTGATCTCGGGAAATGAGTCAATAACATCAGGAAACCTTACTGCAGAAGTAAGATTTTGTAAAGTGAGATATCTCATGAAAGGCATAGTAGTGAAGAAAGAGATAATGTCCTTAGTAAGTGCGCCAGAGGAAAGAATCAGTTTTGTGATACGAGGTGAATCAGGAGGCCATACACATGGAGGTGTAGAAAAATTGGCTCCCAAATCACATGTAAATATGTCTCGTTTGCGAGAACACCATTCACTAAACATAGAAACTCTACAAGAAGCCATAGGTTGGTCCTGTGTTTGAAGCAAAGTACGCTTGGCCCAAACGGCGGCCGTGTTTGGATTAATGGTAAATCCAAAATTCTTATAAAGAAAAGCGTCTTGCTCAGCAATTCGTTGCAAATCAGATGGAGGTGATGGTTGAGCTGGAACCAAGGGAAGGAGGAGGAAGGGAAAAAGGATAATTAGCGTCATTGTAATGTTTATAATGAGGTAGCAAGGTATATAATTGGCTAAAAGGTTCTAGCATCACCAGTAAAATCAGGTATTACTATAACTATTAACCAATAAGGTGGTGAGAAAGACATGATTAACTGAATGTAGACATGCACATAAACTAAGATAACAGGTAAAAGAAGTTCATCCACAAAGAGACATAATAGTAACGATTAGCATACTAAGCGTGCAAAATTCATCAATCAGGTCGACATATCCTATGTAAAACGAATACGACTATCAATACACAAATAATTATCAATGGAAATAAGTATTCATAACAATTAGGCAAGACCAGTTTTCCAACTACTTTGCCTATCATATGAAAGAATGCTGTGTATGTCGACAGAAAATGCAAGAGATATACTCTAAGATCATACTGAATTACTGAAATCGAGAGTCTCGACCAGACCTGAAAATATAACAATTGTCGTTAAAGAAATATAAGTTAATAAAGTACCTTCCCACGATTACACGCGTGTAGGAAAAATTGGGAGTATAATTACTGTGAACTTATCTCAATATAACACAACTCGGAACTTCATCAACAAAACTCAATGCCTATAAAAATTCCCGGTTTACTAAATTAGTAAACGTATATGCAGGTTAGTGGTCCTAAATGACCGGTAAATGACTCTTTGAAAAGGGTGTACTTACATAATGTTGCAAGCTGTATGTAGGACTGCTGCCTCTCTACAGGTGTAAAGATTAGAGCAGGTAAGCTAAGGTTTTACTGGCTCCGCAAGAGCTGGGCCCTGTGGGCTGAGCCGAAAATTTTACAGCAGGTAGCGTGCCATATAAGGTGCAAGGGTGCTACCAAAGCAACAAGAAACTGCTTCCCACGGCAGTCTCGGTGAAGCCATGGCAACACAGAAAGCGCCCCCTGCCGGGCTATGTTGTGATGCCATACCATATAATGAACTATGGAAAAGGAATTAGCTAGCTAGCTATAATTTGTGTATAATGAGTTGGTCATTTACTAAAAAAAAAATTTTCTTTCCCCAAAATGCGAAGCGATGCTACAATCACTGGGTGAGCAAAATCCACAGAAACGCATTTAAAATTATGTGCTAAGATTAAACTCACGACCACATTGTCGGAACATATTAACATAACTACATCGGCATGAGCCGGAACACATGAAATAGCACAAGATATCCCCAAATTATGGTCGGGCTCCCAGTCCGACAGGCAGAGAACTTGCAACATACTGAGATACTTACTCAACGTAATATGCTGCACAATAATTATAAGAAAAGATGCTCAAAAATAATATTGTATCAGAGCAGTTATAGTAATGCTCAATCAAAGTAGTACCGACATGTCACGATATTGTAAGAAAACAATCCATCAACAATGGCATATAATCACTTCTCAATTGGCAAGATGATTGACGGCTAATATCTGCAATAAACGACACTCACAATATGAGCAGGAAATGCAGAAGAGAAACATACTCCACGTTTGAGTATTACTAACTATCTACAAAATGCAGAATGGAATATGTACAAAATGCTAATGATACAAACGCGGTAAGCTAATGGATGAAAAGAGGAGAAGACTACACGTGAGGTGAGTCTTAGACAAAAACTTATCGGTGGCATGGAAGATATCATCACACAGCATTGTGGGTAACACAATTTAAGGAAGAAACTGGAATCGACTTAATTCGACAAGGGTTAAACGATGTTCACGGTATTGCAGATATATCAGCATGATCACCGAGAATACAGAAGCTCAGACATTTAAGTCTGACCTGTTGATTGACTGTGTCTTGTCACTATCACGCCAACCAAAGAATATATATTTGTTAAATCTCATCATAAAAATAGTTTCAGAACTAAAGGATAGGTAAGAAACAAGTCTTAAATAATTACAAGAGGTTATAAAAGGCAATTGAAGGCAGAATGGCAACCAGATTTACTAAGAAAGGATCGTGATGGATCTCTGTGGAGAGTCTCTGTCTCTGAAATATGCGTACCAAATAATGGTGTTTACCGAGGATAAAATGATACGCCAATAAAGTACTATATCAAGAAGGCAATCAAATGCAAAGAACAAGGGAATACGTGGTCAATGCTGCGAGGAGACAGTGGCCAACGTATGGAAATACTATCGATTGATCACAAGGAACACAGTGATAAGAGATGGAAAACAATTCTCAACGAAGAATGGCAAGGTTTAAGAGCGTTGTTGGTAGGCTCAAAGTAGATGAATAATCCGACTGAATGCTTGTGAGCTACAGAAAAGACTTAACGGTGAATAACCGTATTGGTCTGGGAACGAAATGAAAGGACTACACCCTCCTGGTGGCATGTAAGCGAGAGGTTGGCGACGCAACAAATGCAAGATATCATCGCACATGTGTTAAAATGTGCGGATCGAGAACTCTTGTTGAGGTTTAAGGCCTGTTAAGGTGTGCTAATGCAAATATTCGAAGACTATTTGGTTATGAAGAATGGACGAAGAATATAATTCGGTAAAATTTGTAAATTTAATGAATAGGTGTATAAATCAGCATTGTAGGTAACACAAAAGTCAGTGATATAGCATTCACATTATATAGCGTAATTGTTCGATTAATTGGGAGAAAGGCTTAGAATGGGTCAAACTGTTTCTTGGTACATTGAAGTCTATATTTTTAAAGAAGTAAATAGATTTGAATGAGTCCATTAGTTCGTAAGGTTAAAGGAAAACCTGATTACTGTTGTTGTAGAGTCGACTTCAATTCGGTTTGTTGGTCGTCTGCGTCATTGAAATCTTCGGGTAATTCCTGTATGTAATGGAGACGCTGAGAAAGCATCAACAGTGGGGGTGATGACACCGGAGTTGACGTATACATCGGCAGTGATGGAGCCATGCGTACGTCCTGTTCATTGTCAAAGAAATGACGATGATGAAAAGGCTTTGGACGCAATGGTGGCAAAAAATGTGTAGGCTGAGCAGCTGCTTCGGCTGACATGGTATAGCCCGGGAGATCTTCGTCTGTTGACCATGATGAGTCCGGTGTCGGTGTAGGACTAGGACAATCCGAGTCCCATCCATTGACTAGAGGTTTCTGTTGAGCATAAGTGCAAGCCACATAATTGGCTGCAGAGCGAAAAGCATCAATATCGAGGGTTGGAGGTGAATGATAGATGCATGTAGCCTCGGTTTGAGTAGCAACAGAAACCGTCTGCTTAGGTCCTTGGAACTGAGGAAGTTGCTGCAACTGAGCAACATTCACACGAGTTGCTGTAGACGATTCCATATTACTGTGTGAAGGAGGATACGACATTCGCCTTCGATGCATTGTTGCAAATACACTGAGGAACAGTAGTTGAGTCAACGGAAGACAAATACCAAATGATGGAGGGGCCATAAACAAGGGGTGGAGTATCACTGAGGGGAGGGGGGGAGGTATAAGTGAGGAATTGCAGATGGTGTGAAGATAGGTCTGACTAATTTAGGTGTAAGTGATTACACATGTGTTCGGGTTATGTAATCAGGATGAAACTGCTTGAATGTTGTTGGAAAGCTGCGATTGTTCACCTTGGTGTGTGTGACTGTCACTGCTTGCTGGCAGCTCGGTTGGAGTGATGAATTCATATGTCAAGAATTCATGTGTCTCATTAAACCATATGAAATCTTAAAGGCAAGTACAAGTCTGCATAACAGAGGAGAATGATAACCGATTTTGTCCATGAGAAACGCATGAAGTATCACACAGACACATGTGGCATGAATATGTGCGAAAGAGGAATACGGCATAGAAAGTGATTCATAAGCAATTATTAAACTAATTATTAGCTTAAGAGAAGACTGAGAAGGTGCGGGAAACTGATGTTGGGCTCCCATGGGTTCATGGGTGATAGCTAATATACTGAAATGATAACGTTTAGATGTTAAAGAAACATTCATTCAACGAGAACGGAAGTTATCAGTCCACAGTCAACTGAAATAAGTCCAACTATTTTTGGACAGAAAAGCTTGTGAAATTATGTGGGATATTAAATTAAATATCTGTTATTTGTTTGAGATGAGTTGTGAGGCAGGATGTCGACGAAACAGGACATTGCAAAGGAACCAAACGTCGAAAAGATGCACAGGATGCTGAGCCACAATCGAATTTAGTAATGTAGCAGGTTAGGACAATGCCACTAACGACACACTCCGATACTTCTTGACGGAAGAGATTTTTGAGGAAAACATGTCCTAAAGGAAGGAGATGATCCTATGATAGGAGACAATCCCTGAGAGATCTTTGAGAGATATGTGCGTCTCAAGAGGAAGGCTCGGAGCAAGGAAACTTAGCATTATTTGTAATGACATTATATGGAATACTCGGTATATTGTGTATAAAAGATTATCATGGAATATATGTAAATATGAAATCGAGAGACTAGGCATTTTGGTATAGCCAATATGCTAAGTGCGGACGACCCTTTAAATTGTGTATGAACAAAATATAAAGGTTAGGACTATTGAAGCAAGACACTGTCAGTATGACACTTACTGATGATACTTTCCAGTGATATAGAAATAGATCACGAGCAGGTGATCCCTTCAGTTGTTATTTGGCGATAATAATTTGTGAATAATTAAATTAATATTTTAATAGGTTTGTATAGAATTATGTAAGCAACCCATGCATGATTTTGCTGACATACAGGTATGCACTATGCAAAGGTATCATACATAATTCACATTAGAGGACTTGTAATTCTTTTTCTTATTCATGTTGACCTAAGGTCAGTATTGTGCAGAAGAGAGTAGGCATCAAAGTACCAAAATAAGACACTGATGTCATAGGATTGTGTTTCAATGGTATTTGGAGTACCTAGGATCATCTTGAAGTAACTCAAGGAAAATTGAATTGAGTCTTGTGTCTACCGATTTATTGACATGTCTATAATAACTGAAATGCCAATCGAACTATTGAAGATATGCATGTGGATATACCATATGCAAATGGACATAATTGCCAAAGTGACAACTCATAGCCAGAGCTACAACACTTAACAACGAAAGAGCCAGGAGATTTTCCTGTAAATTTCCCTGTATTGTCTGACATATTATTATGGATGACAAGTGATCCATTGTTAGACAGTGTTATTCATAAGTGAATTTCTTCTTCTATGGAACTGCATTACTTTTATAATGGAAGGAAACTTAAATGCAAACAATTGTGTTACACGAGAGAAAGTGAAGGAAACGAAAGAAGGAAACCTTCTGTCATATTGTCACTGAAATAAACAAGACACAATAATGAACACAAAAGCCTGGTTCGGACTTTGGAGGATAGGAGGTGTTTATCTTCAAGCGTAACTCACTGAGCCATTGCTTGTGTGAATGTGGATGTACTTTTCTTTATGTCTGATATTCCAGAAGAGCTCTGGAAATTAGCTATACAGAACCTGACAAAGTATCTGGACATGTCCCCGACGGGATTCGAAGCGACGAAGTTCAACTTCGTCATGCGTGAGTCCTAGCCACACAATTCACACGTGATGACTTTACCTCTAGACCAAGGCCGAACCGGCCAACAGCATATTTTTAAGACTTCTAGTGACCTAAGTATGCTGCTGAGCTGGCGGAGAGCCTCGTTTTCATTTCAGATTGAGAGAGTGATCTAAAAATAGACACTGAAGATAGCGAGTAATGATTCATGCACGTGGCCAAAATAAATATGCTGTAACGAACTAAATATTGTATTTATATGAAAAGAGAGGAAATTAATGCGAACAGGTTGGTCGATATGATATTAAAAGAGCTAAGAAGATACAATAAGTTTCGTGCATTTGTCAGCTTATGACAACACTGAATGCGGAAGAAAAGATGAAATTAATTTGAGGCAATTATAAGAGCTACAAATCAGTGGACTCGGTGGCGACATAGGCAGCGCGTCCGGACATCAACGTTGAGATTTTGATTTTATAGGAAGAAAGGGTATGTGCGAGGTCGCGAGTTCGAATCGCAGGGACACTGCAATGAACTTCATATAAAGAATGACTTGTAATTGGAAACGGGGAAGCTGCTGAACTGTTCACTTCCATGCATGCGTGATTGGAATATAATGTATTTATTGAATGGTAGGATTATTGAATGGTAGGAGATAAGATGTACTTCATGTACAATGGTAACACGATGGTCAGCCTTGTAACGAAAGGAAGGAATACCTGAATATTGTTCTTGTATGCTGGTAACCATGAACATTTGTGAATGGTCAGCACGAAAGAAAACTTGTGAAATTTTAGGGAAGCTGTAAATCCACAATACAATGTTTTGATTAACCTTCATTTTTATAAGTTTATTTAACATAATATGAACTTATATTGTATCGTAGACGAACAAAAGAAAACTTGTGAAAATTGAGGGAAAGTACTCACGTGGAGACTTCACTTTGATGCTATACATTTATTGTTCCGTGCATAGATTCCAGAGTAGGACTATGAAGGATAAGTTAACAGTGTTATTGTACAGTTCTGTTATCATTTTGTCGATATAGGACTGTTCGTATATTGAGTACTGTATTTCAATTAATTTATCTTCGAATCTAGAATTGAAGATCCTAAACGTGATCTTGAATTATATCGGTGGAGAGCTGTATACTGGTTTTGTTGGGAGCTTGGAAGCATTCGATTCAAAAGGAGAGTGAATCTGTATTCCAATCAGAACAAGGACAATACCGAAAAGGATGAAACGGTGTGATTGCCCAAAGGACTCGTCAGGCACTCCAATCACTGATTGAACATAGTCGGATCCAATCTCACTACTATTATCAAATTGGCAAAAGACAAGATGAAAGTACTGTAGGATGACTGCCGCCCTGTCTGGCAGGTCCAAAAGGAAATCATTGTCAGAGATCTCTAAATGGAAAACCATGGAAGAATGCTATAGTGAAGCTTTATGAAGAGGATATTTTAGTTACGTTGTTCGGGACAGCTGTTTTCAGGTGCTCTTGATCTAAGTATCTAAACGTTGGATTGTTTCATGGTGACATTATTTTCCTTCGGATAACGTCATTTTGACATTGGGCAACACTTGTTGAATTAATGTTGTTACATTTACTGCGTTCGTATCATATCACAATAGCTAAATATGTCATTTGTAATTCAAAAGTTAAATAATATACATATATAATAACATTAATTATACATACCATTAACTATATACATAAAATTGGTTATACACATGTTATAAGTAGTTGAATTCAGGTAAGCATGCTGTTACGGACGTATATCACTTGTTGGTACCACAAGAGGCTGAGGTCTTGTTATTAGTGCACAAGAAATTTTTGGACGATGACCAAGCCAAGCGTGGATGAAGGAAAATCCAGACGATGACAATGCATTACGTACTCAAAAGCTGAAACAAGGAAGGAGGAGTGCATCGTATAAGCCTTGAGAAAACAAGAAAGAATAACCCAATGCATCCATGGTTTTATGATGCGACTTTTTAGGAGATCGTTGTTGCGTGCAAATGACTCATTTGTTCGGCGTTGAGGCTGAAGAAGTTATGATTCATTATCATTAATTATCATTAATTAGTATGTTTAATAGGAACGATGGAGACAGCTCCATGCATATACATATGTGAATTAGTGCTTGTTCCTGATATTCTGGTGGTCATAATGGACTCTGTGCACCTAGGCATGTGCGGTGGCAACTGTGCGTATTGATATGCGTCTATGGTGATTGAATTCGCCATATGGCTGGATATGTCCCAAGGAGAGATCAGTTGCAAACAGACCAGGAAAGTGATGCAAGGGCCTGTTCATTAGGCAAAGTTGAAGTTGCATCAGACCGCGTGGCGTTACTTAGGTATTATTGCAAAATGAAGGCCTGGGGGACCATGACATAAGTTATAGATAAGGAATTATGGAAGAAATGTTGGACGTTTATGAGACCATATGTGGCAGCATGTGGAAACATGCAGAAATGGCAATCAAAAACTTTACTGGAGACAATAATCATTGCAGCCATTTTGCATTGATGAGACATAAAGCAATTTATAGTCGTCATTTTATCCTGAAGACTTACTTTAATATTGCTCTTTAATATTACCCTTAATGATGTTTAATTCCAACACAAGGTGGCATCACAGATAACAACGACTATAGTTGACTATGCAAGGAATGTTGACTGAGGAGTCTGACTGGTGTGTTATTCACATACCGCGGAGGTGACTGGTGAGACACTATAAAGTGTGTGTCTGTAGCCGATATGTGTTCTGGAAAGAATAATGTGTCATGTGGAATAAACACATGGAGGAGGTAAAATGCAAGACATGAAGTATCGTCTGGCAAATGGACAAACGAAACTACAGTAAGTTTAGCTTAAGTAAACATGAGGAATGGGGGAAGACGGTTCTCAAGTAGGTTTGGCTAGGAAAACGTTTTAGCTTACTAAATCTGATAAATAGAAAGCAACTTTGGAAGGAGGGGTGAATAAACTTGTTTAGGGTGTGCCGTTCCTGTGAAAAGAGAGCAATGGAAACGTTTTAGAGCACTACCTGGAGAGGTGTTTTTACTTACGTAAGCATATTCTGAAAAGTCTGCAAATTCCTTGCTAAAAGGTTATAGAGTAGTTCCAGGTATGTTCATGACTTACAGGAAGGAAGAAAGGTCACTATCCTTCTCGAATTTTTGACTTTGCTATAGATCTGAGCTATGGTATAATAGGATAAAGGTTATATTAAAAATGAGACTTAATTGTTCAGAGATTATTATACAATATGGTACCACAATAAATTGTCAACATAACGGCATTACAGAAAAAATATATATTAGATGGATGTGTAGGAAAAATTGAACACGATGATTGCCGTGTTTAATAAAATTAGCAATTGGTCAATAGGGTGGATGTCAGGTGGGATCAGAGAGTCCTAGGATCTCGGTCACCTCCACAGCCAAGCAAAGAAGAGAAGATTATTCAACGGCTGCACCATCAATAGGCAATCAATAGAGACTAAATCATATATCGGTGGCATTCAAGGTCATCTTCACCATGGTTAGTTCATAGGGAAGAAAGGTCGGCCTGTAGGTCGCAAGTTCGAAATGCAGTCGAACAATGGAAACAGACCATATTCCTGAAACACAAAATGCCAAGCAGATACACAAGATATCTGAGATGGATAGTTGATATATACTTGGAGATGACCGTCACGCCAACGGGCTGATGTTATAGTTGAGGTGACTGTACTGTCATCATCGAGAATACAGGACCATTCATGAAGTGCAGACCCAGGGCCTGGTTGAGTATCATCTTGCCGAGTTTTAAAATATAAAAGAAGAGCGTCAGGGTTAGAAATTGACATACTGTAAGAAGGCTGGGGTAATTGATGCGAAGGGTGGGAAAGGTCATGGGAATCAAGCGATGATTGGGGCAAAGAGCCAGGGTTGACCTGTGAAGATGGGGTAGGGACTTGTAATGGAGGCCCTCGAGATTCGTCGCTATGTAATTGCATAGTGGCTGCAGCCACATCATCAATCTTGAGATTTTCTGACAGAATTTGAATGCGCAATTGTTGCTGGTTATAAATTGGTGAACCATTCTTAGAACGAACGATACAATGCTTCAATCTACCTATGTGAAATAGACCTGGTAAAGTACGGTCGTCAATTGTCTTAAGCAAAAATTGATTCAAAAGTGGCTCTGATGCGATATACAATGGGCCAATAAGCTTAATGCTTAATTTGGTAGAATATTGGACCCCAGTATATTTAGGTGCCAGTAATAAGACGAGGTCTCCTTCTTTAAATGAATGTAGTTTTGGCATACGTTTTGCGTGTTGCTGGGTCTGTCTAATCTTAATTTTATTATGAGAAACTACAGCTTGTTGTCTGACAAACCGCAATTTCTCTCTAATCGAAGATACATACTGATCGTAAGAAGTAGCAACCACAGAAAGTGCCTCGGGATTAATATCCACGAGATTGCGGTCTTCTCTAAGGAAAACAAGGAAATTAGGGGAATACTTGGTAACTGCGTGAGGCAAAGAATTATAGGTTTTACAAGCATATGGAATAAGGGAAGGCCATTGGGAATACTTATATTCTATCATAGTTAACAATAAGTTGGAAACAGATTGAATAGCCCTTTCAGCCATATTGCTTGAATGTATCATTGTAGGGACAAGGTGAACCTGAACATTCAACGATTTAAACACTGCTGTCATAATTTTACCGACGAAAGAAGCTTCTTTATCACAAGTAACCCTATGAGGTATCATGTATGGTAAACAAAAATGTTCAATAAATTTCTTAGCAATCTCATCAGCTTTTCTACTGCGTAACGGAATGGCTACGACATAACGGGAGAAAACATCTTGTAGGATGAGACAATGGATAATTTGAGCAGTAGCATGGGGAAAGGTTTTGATATCAAAATGTATATGCACAAAGGGAGTACAATCAGTAAGCAATCTAGGAACGAATTCCCTTTGCTTATTTGTTTCAATAACCTGAGACGAGCGCTGGCAAATCAGACAAGTTCTGGCATAGTCCAAAATGTATTTCATGAGATTCTTAATGTGAAAGTTTGATGTAATGACATCATACAATTTATTAGACTTTACATGAGCACCTAAATTTAAGTGAAAGAATTCAATGATGTCGAAGATATAGATGTTAGGGATGGCCAATTTAAGAATGACGTCATGCCTTTTAGGACTAGATTGAACATAGAATAAAAGTGAATCGATTAAAGCAAAATGATTAGATAATACAACTGCTTGATTTGCCACATGCTTACTAGTTGGTAACGTGCTATATGCTATGAAGTTATAAACCGGTCCCAAATACAAATCCTGCTTTTGGGCGTTTATAAGCTGAACTCTATCATGAGGTATCTTGACGTAATGAAATGCATCTGTGATGTATTTACGAATAGCTGGTTCTAAGTCAGCTTGATGAGGCATTTTAGTCAAGATAGTAGGTTGATTACTATCGATGGTCTTGTATTTCATTTCGGTAATAGGTAAGACCGGTCCAGTGGTATGGGTACATTCACTGGTAAGATGTGACAGCGGTTTTATAGGCTTTGTGGGCTGTGGGGTAGGGTGGGAGATACCATTATCTGAGTGTTCCTTGGCCTGTGCCCTTGTTGTAACGCAAAATAGAGAATAACCCGAAAAGTTAGCATAGAGATTTTCATAGTAAGTTTGACGAGATGTCAAAAGGGGATGAGTATTGGTATCCAGGAAATTATAATAAGAATGTTGCTCTTCGTCATTAATGCTCCTATCTTTATCAGCCACTGCGATTGGAATAATGGGTTCAGCATCTGCTGGCCATTGGGTGTTATGATGACGAGATAACATGTCAACCAATTTCAACTCAGTAGTGGTTGGTTTTACATAATAAATTTGATAAGGGTAATCTTGTAATTTCCAATAGAATTTTGCTATGCGAGGTGTTACAAAATGACTGGAAGATTTAAGAATTTGAGCAATAGGGGCGTGGTCCGTCAGGATCGTAAACCTACCACGTCCAGCTAAAAAATATTTAAATGATTGGACAGCAAAGTAAATTGCCATCATTTCCAATTCCGAAATGCTGTAATTATGGGTAGCAATATTACCATGTAATCGACTAGCATAACCTAACAAAACTTTTTTAGGTGTATCATCAGTTCCATTAGTTTGCAACTGATAAAGAGCTGCACCGGAGGCGGTTCTAGATGCATCAGACACCAGAATCATTTCACCTTCAGGTCTTGGGAATGACAAAATAGGTGGTGATGTAAGAATTTTCTTAATAGCATCCCAGGCAACTTGTTGTTCATCAGTCCAGAGAAATTCGTTAGCCTTGCGCAACAGGCGCGTCAAAGGTTCAGCTGTCTTTTGATAAGATGGTATAAACGAAGAAATGAATTGAATTGAGCCTAAGAATGATTTAATCTGTTTCCTATTTTGAGGAATCTGCAAGTTCATAATAGCATCAATTCTAGACTGTCTGATACGCAAGGTAGGTCCATTAGGTCCCTGTAAATCAACATCAAAGCCAAGAAATTGAAAGGTAGAATTAGAGGCAAAAGAACACTTAGCCAAGTTAAGAACCAGGCCGTGTTTATGAAAAAGAGCAAGAACAGCATCAATGAGAGCGAGATGCTCCTCAGAGGATTCACTAAGAAGCAAATAATCATCATAGTAGTTGTAAACACATTCTGCATAAATTCGTGGCAATTCTTCAGTAATTAAAGTCATTATTTCAGCGAATAGCGCTCCCGAATTGATATACCCCATCGGCAATCTAGTATAGGTTATGGATTCTGCATTATAGAATGTAACGACGCCGAGGTACTGACGAGACTGAGGAGTTACTTGACATGCAAAAAATGCCTGTTTTAAGTCGATGGCCGTAGCGAAACGAAAAGGACGACTGCCCATTTGTTGCTTAAAGGAATCAATATTAGCACAAGGCCTCTGCAAAAGCTGAAAGGCTTTGTTGACAGAACGCATATCTCCGACCAGGCGGGGATTTTCGTCCGTGCGTGATTTGCGGACTAAAAATAGTGCACTGGTAGCTTGTGTGAGTTCCTTTTTGAAAATTCCCAGTTGCAAAAGCTTCTGTACCTGTTTACGTACGTAGGCGATATCAGCTTGGGAAGTGATATAAGGGCGAGCTTTAAAAGAACAATCAGTGATAAGCTGTTGGGTGATATCACAAACGTATCGGGTGATGGTTCCTATCTGACCATATAAACTAAAAGCTGGAGTGTGCGATAAAATGATCTCACGAAGCTTATCTACTTCGTTAGGCTGAAGTGCACACTTATCGAGCTTCAATTGCTGATTAACTATATCGAATTCAGTCATGCGCACAGTTGGATCGTCAGGTTGAAGCCATGGGTAATTGCGTAGTCTAGTCTGAGCACGAGTGTCAGGATCCATAGCATCATAATCTGGGTATGAAAGCTGTGAAATAGCATTAGGGCCATTATCGATGATGACGTAATTAGTGTTATCAAGTAAATTATCATCAACAGATTTGGTATCAGGCTGTTGGACCACAGAAGGTGCTGTTGTAAATGGAATATCCATAACTAGTGCTCCTAGAATTATATCAGCAGGCAAATGTATATCTTCAGAATCGACATTATTAATTCTGATTGAACCAAAGCCACTGCGCAAATCGACAAGTGCCTTGTAGTTCTTTTGAGAAATAATGTGAGATATTTTAACCTCAAATGGACCATTAAAATATTGTGCCAAATGATTTACACGAACTGGCACATCGCAAGATGTATTAGGTGTTATAGTGGTCGACTTATGTACGACAAGTAAAATTTGGTCGACAGAAATATCCATGCGTGATTCTGCTGAGCGAAAAACACATTTGTATCTAATTTGAGCGTCCAAGCCCATAACACAATCAATTGGTGAAGCCACATCTATAATAAAGGTCTTAATAGGAACCTTACACTCGCCAAACTGAATGACAAAATAGATAAATTGAGAAATGGAAATAGAAGAACCATTGCCGACCATAAGCTTGATTGGATCTGCATCAACACGAGGAAGGCCTTGCAAAAAGGGACTACGTTTGATAAGAGACGTGCTAACTAAATTGTGTGAGCTGCCAGTATCAAATAGGGTAAAGAATTTGGTGCCATCGGGCAAAAGTGATGGAATAAAGTTACAATCATGAATTTTTAATAGATAAAGGAGTAAGAGGAGTAGGAGGCTGAAGTACTGCATATAAAATGTCAGGGAAGTCATCCCTAACAATAGTATCGGAATGAGAAAAATCATGAAAAGGAGAAGTCTGCACAGAAGTATTAAAAGTTTGGGAAGGAGCAGAGTTGGTAAGGTCATTAGATTCGATAGGAGACAAGTAGTGAGAATCGGAAGAAATGGCAGGTGTTGAGTTAGGACGAGACACGGCCGTGTCTGTGTACAGTCAGAATGATCCATTATGTCGTGGTTGCTGATGTGGTGGTCCCTGTGAACGATTCTGAGGTGGAGGTCGTTGATTACGAGGGAAAGGGCCAGCGCTCTGGGAGCGGTAAGCAGTTCTAATGCCATTAGGGTGCTGAACACGTGAGTTATTAGGGGCATTACTGTTGTACTGCTGTTGCGCGAGATTTGCATTGTCATGCTGCCGATTATTGAAGTTTTGGTTATTCTGGGAGAATGGCCTATTGTTACCAGATCTGTTTGAATTAGCAAATCCATTTGCTGGAAGGTTCCTATTCGAATTACCGAACCTATTAGGAAAGGGTCTGCTAGGTCGATTATATCGTTGATTGAAGGCATCATTTGTAGAATTGTCACGATTGTATGAACGTCCGGCAGGCTGGTAATCAGAAGATGTTGGTAGACTATATGGCTGATTGGGAATGAATCGACGACAATGAGTAGCTATATGACCTCGGAGTCCACAACGGAAGCAAGTAAGACCGGAAAAAGAAGATTGACCATAAGGCATTTGCTGAGAGACATATTGGGGTTGAGTGTCATCCATGGGAACATCGCGAGGTGCAAGCATTTGAGGCAGTTGCTGCAGGGATTGATTCAAAGCGCCCATGGATTCCTGTAAAGTGAGCAAAGTTGACTGCGAATTACCTGTGTCGAATTTTGAACTAGGGATTTTAGTGACGTCGACGTGCTGGGCGATGACTTCGCGCTCCATAATGCTTTGGACTATTGGAATTAATTCATCAAGAGGTTTGTTATCATCGATTAACTGAAGAGAATGCTGCAAGGTCAAGGGTAGGCCTTTACGGAAGTATAAAGCCACAACCGATTCAGGTAGACCTAAACGTGACACCAATTCCTTAATCTCATCCAAGTATTTGCCAACGCTATCACCATAGGTGATACGTTTCTGAGACAAAGCATCGAGGATAGATGCTCGACTCCTAAGCAATGAAAATTTATCTAAGAACAACTTCTCAAGTTTAGCCAAAGTCATAGGCTTCAAAGCATTACACCAATTGCGAGCATGTCCTTCAGTGAACAGCTGCAAGCGATGCAATATCTGCTGGTCATTTAGATTATGTAATTGGACATGATCCTTGAATTTGGTGATCCATGCCTGTGGTGTCAAACTATCAGATTCTCCATTAAATACTGGAGGTTTCATCTCTGAAAAATTAAGAGGCTTAGTTCTAGGTTGTGTTTCAGGCATTTGGGTGTTAAATGCTGCTGCAGAAAAAGAAGAAGGCAGGGAACCTGAACGAGACGTAGAAATTGGACCGTGAATAGATTGAGTAGCTCGGTAAGACGCATCTCTGGAATCCTGATAGGAAGGTGGGCAGGGCAGGGATGTGCGCAATCCAGTAAGATCTTGTGGTTGAGATCGAGCCTGGGAATTAAGATTATTAAAAGTAGGATCAAAGTTAGGGACATCTTGAAAAGTTTGATTGGTTGAAGAGGCTTGAGACTGGGTAACCTGTTGAGAAAAATGTGAAGGCTGATTAGCATGTTCGAATAATAATTGATCACCAGTGCGAACTGCAGGTGTATGAGAAAAAACGCCCGATGCAGCATTGTAATTAGAAGGAGTGGTCACACCCGGGTTGTGATTATTGGAAGCCATATTGGAGCCAGAGGGAGATTGAGCAGAGAGGCGATGCAAAAGTGTTTGATGGCTGGGATCAGTGTAACCTATAACTGGCTTACGACTAGAATGAGGAGTGTGAGAAGGGAACAGTACTTGAGTGGTTGTATTAGCTGTACGTGGTCTAGTGACAGTATTTACGGTATATGAGATTGTAGCAGACTGAACTGTATTCGTAAGGGAAGTCTGTGCAGAAGTGAAAGACGCGGGCTGGCTTCCCTGAGTAGATGTATGAGATGGGACGGGGGGTACAGAGAAAGCAGAGGGTCCTGGAGCAGGCCGGGTGGTGCTGGGCGACGTGCCAGTCCGCGGGGAAGGTTGTTGTGCGTGGCCCGGGGAAGACGATGGGGGGTGTTGTTGAGATGGAGGCTCCTGATAAGAGTGATTAAATTGAAAGTTATTAAGAGACTGGTCGAATTCCTGGTTTTGATAGGCGTTGTTGGAAACGTTATCAAACACAGAAGGGTCCTCGGGAGGAGGGACTTGATGCTGTTGACGGAGACCTCCCAATGAAGGAATTTGGTTGTCGCTCAAATCTGATCCAGGTTCACGTGGAGGGGTGTGATGGCGGGGGGAAGATCGTGGACTGTCGTCTGGGGTGCGATGGTGATGATTATCAGGGCCGTGTAAAGAATGACTAGGAGAAACAGGAGGTAATTGGGGGTGTTCACTGCTGCTGACAGTCGACGTAACAGGAGGGGTTTGTGCAGTAGCACCAGGCTGTGAAACGGGCGTTTGTTGACCAGTATTATCAAATGATGATGCACCAGGTTGCTGAGAATCTAATTGATGTATAAGAGAGGCGTCAGACTGACCAGCCTGAGAAGCAGAATTATCCTCACCTGCTTCGGCGTTATTGGAATTTGCAGGAATGCCAGCAATATTAGATGGATGTTCGTGACTTCCAGAATCAGAAAGAGCTGGAGATCTATTTCTAGCAAAAGACTGTTTATCAGCGTTATCACTATCAAAAGTATGGCCAGCAGAAATATTTTTATCGGAATTATCAAGCTTATCCGTAGCAGTCTTGAGAGCAAGATGTGAATGGTCTTCGTCAGAATCAGAATCGTGTCGGCCAGGTGATTCCTCACGAGATTTTAAGCTATCATGAGAAGGTGTGGAAACACGGGACTCGTCAATAATATCGCCAACTTTTACATGTAAAGGAACAGTCAATGAAGAATTATCTGGTTGTTGGGCAATGTGTTGGCCCGAGGTATTAGGCTGTTCACTTGAAAGCGATGTGTCAGTGTAAACGTCAGTTACATCGAGGTGTCCCTTATCGCCCTGACTTGTACTAGCAGAGGATGAGTCAATTTCTGACATCATGAGGGTAAGAGGGTAAAGCCATACATTGGTAGGTTTTCTCAAATACGTTTTATAACGAGCAAAAGAAGCCTCACGAAACAGAGCAAGTTCTGGTAAGGGAAGAGACAAATAACCTAGCTGGTCTAGTATCGACTCATAGACATGCCATTGAGTGTTCTTATCATTGGCAGCCAACAATAACCATTTATTAAAGAGAATAGTAGGGGTGTACTGTTTGATATAACGAGAAGCACGAGCAGACAAATATCCCTTATCAACCGCTGTCTGAGCTTCCAAACGGAACTTAAGTAACCACTGCTGAAGTGTCAACTGTGTCAACGGGACAGACATTCAGAGCAAAAATAGATGTAAGAAGAGCAAGCGTGCCGTGCATACTAGCACTTACCAGAGCAAAAATATAACTAATTTGAGGGAGATTACGTATAAAAAGAGAGCCTAAAATCAAAATAAGGGTAAAGGCTACAAAATGTGCCACAGCGATTCCTTGCAATAAACGTGGATGTAACTCATAACACATATCAACCGACGACCCGAAGAATAAGGGAATAGAAACATCACTTGAAAACCATATATCAGTAATAATGAAATAAGTAATCACTTATCTTGCTTTAAATACGTATATATAAAATGTAGGATTAACTGTAGCACGTCACTATACATGGAGAAAAAATGTCGACTTGTCCCTTCAAGTCAATAAGAAACTAAACTAACTAATTTTGGCTAGCGAAAAGTAGAACAGTAGACCTGACGCAACGAAATACAACGCCATACACTATCAATGATCAATGCGCACAACGGCAATAAATGAATGGAAACATGCGTAAATGAAGAAGGGCATGCTGTTACTCAAGAAAACAATGATGGGATGACAATCAGTATGTGATAATCAAAATCTCCAGAGTGTTCGTTGGACGGGCAATAGTGAATTTGTAATTTTAAAAGTAATGAAATGTGACATATTTAAGTTGCAGAGTGAGGAAAAAGGAAGGCAGAATAGCGTGGCCATGGGACCAGGCTATTAGACCTTAAGTGCCGTGTATATAAAATCTAAATAGAATGCTATGTGTTTGAAAACAGACAGACATATTGGTAATGTAACGTTAAAATGCAAAAATGAAAGTATAAGAGGAGATGACAGATAGCCTATGAAAACATAATAAATTAAGGAAATAAGAATCAAGTGCCTTTCCTATTAATGTTTGCAAAATGAGCTCCTACCGTATTGGAAGATGTGCTGTGTTGCCAGGAAGGCCTAATGATGCGGGAGATGCCCCAGAGATTTGAGTGCGCTGTCTGGTCCGGGTCTGGATGAGGTGTGTAGGTAAAGTTGTGAGAGGTGTGGAAGATGAGAGGCAGGCATATCGAAGCTGAACATGAGCTAATAGGTAACCAAATAAAGATATGGGCGAAGCCCCTGAGCTTCCTGATAAGAAAATTGCGCCCCCTATACTAGTAGGTGAATTAAGGTGGGATAACATGGCTCTGTAAAACTTCATGAATTTTAATTTTAGGCTTTGGGCTCTGCAAGTTTAGTAGAGCATATTAATCAATTTAATTAACGATATAGCAGAACAATAGCTAATTAGGAGACCAAAACAGCGACCAATGGCATGGCGTTGAACCAATGCTCTCTAGCTATAGCTGGCGAACCCGCTATGCATGATATGAAGTTGTGACATAATCGAATTTCCACATCAAAGAAGTGGACTTTCTTCATGCGAAGAAACCGTAGGCCCATAGCCCATAGCATTGCAAGGCTAGTGTTTCGAGAAGAAACGTCACTAAATGTGAATCTTACATCGTACGAACATCAAACATTGAGTTGCTATGTATGATCATTTACAGATATAAAGAATTATCCCTATGCTATCTCAGAGAGTTATGCTTCTACAGTTCGACGTGTGTTGTCGATGCCCACGTTACCGTTGATAAGTCAATACATGTAATGGTACAAGAACTGAATATGTTTGCTATTCCTTAAATTTGAAAAACATAGTAAATCAAGAGACAGTGTGACACAGCAGACAAGCGCCAAGAAGCCGCAGACCGGTATTCTCTCACCATGCCATCTTTTAGTTAATTCCCCCCATATAATGTTAAGGCACGTATCCCTGTGAGAGGTAGCTAATTGAGTAGATGGACTCTTCGCCGGGGATCCTGCGGGAGACACCTTAGCACTTGCCACCACGAAACACCTTACTCAAGAAATACCAGAGGCTCGAGAGTTTAGTTTCACGTATCCATTTAATACACAATTTATAAACAGTTACATTAGGAGTCATTCGAAGAACCGATGGTAACCAACTTATCAATACATTAAACAACGATCTTAACGAATTACATACATCATAAACTAATGCCATCTCAATCAACCATGACCTGAGGTTCCTTTAAGAGTAACCCTCGATCATACCTCTAACAACAATACCCTTACCTGACGAATCGTCACCCCGTCAGGGAGACAGGTAGCCCTCCTGCTGCCTCAGCGGGAAGCGGGCTCTGTTCTGCCTGGGCTAACAAGTTTGCCCCCAGAGATTGCTACTAGGGTGTTCTGCGGCTGCGCGGAAACACCAGGGTAACTGTTGCCATGGAAACATGGGGTGAGTTCTACCCCGTTGCTATCATTGAATCTCATTACACAATAATATAATATATCACATTACTTTTATACAATAATAATATAAATGATATTACAGAATTAAGGTCTTGAGGTTCATTGTGATTTGAGGAAAGTTCCTATAAGAGGAAAGAATGAAGACACCTCTGAAGCTAAAAGCTCAGCGGTGACAGTATCCGATCTGTGAATTATGATCGTATATATGGATGAATAATTGTTGCCAACAATCAAATGACAGATATTGTATAAAACTGAAAATTTATTGATCCTGGAAAGACACAAATAAATTATACCTTTTATTTTAAAATAACTACCTCAAAACAGCAAGCCAGCACCCATGGAAGCCAAAGATGAGTGCAATGCCGATTGCAATAGACACTTCAGTTGCATACAAATCAAGTGCAAATGAATAATATTGTGAATTTAAATTACAGTAAAGGTAAAGGTACCGTTTTATTTAACGTGGGTAGCCAAGCTAAGTCAGTGACTTGTTTCCAGTTGGGCGCGCGGCGCCTCCAATTTACGTCTGATGCAAACGACGACATCTTGGAATGACATGATGGCCAGCCTGGGTTTGCACCCATGGAAGACAAAGATGAGTGCAATGCCCGATTGCAATAGACACTTCAGTTGCATGCATATCAAGTGCAAATGAATAATATTGTGAATTTAAATTACAGTAAAGGTAAAGGTACCGTTTTATTTAACGTGGGTAGCCAAGCTAAGTCAGTGACTTGTTTCCAGTTGGGCGCGGGGCGCCTCCAATTTACGTCTGATGCGAACGACGACATCTTGGAATGACATGATGGCCAGCCTGGGTTTGAACCTGAGTCCATTGCTTGTGAGGCAAGCGCTCTACTGACTGAGCTATAAGGGCTGACTTGGGTTTCACTTACTTTTACTAGACTGGACAGCAGTTTCAAACATAAGTGATATATGATTGGCTATGGCAGAAAACCCTAATCATCCACTTGAGAGGGTAAAATAAACCTTTATTAAACAATGACATGGCCACCTGACCATTCACATGAAATCTCATATGCTTATCAAATTTAAATTGATGTCAGGTTTAGACTGTATTGACCTGAAGCTCAAGACAGGAGATTGTAGCCAGAAATCAAACAGAAACAGTGTAAAACAATGCAGTAAGATTAAAATCCAGTCACCTATCTCTTATAGCTCTTTGCGAATTGGCGGTCAACTGGAAAAAATTTAATTTTCAATTTGCAAACTGGCTTTGCCACATCATCAACAGTTTTTTGTTGGTCTCCTAATCATCTTATTTGATGAAGTACCTTAAGTCATTTATTCAGTTTGTTAATACTTCCCTATGCTGCTAGATATGGACATATGGTAAGCACTGACTCGACTGCTTAACCTTAACAGACATAAACAAAACAATTTTAAGCCAGTCACATCACACGACCAAGTTGAAAGTTAATTTTGAAACTGTTTGGACCGCTAATCCGCAAACAGCTCTAAAGAGAACCTCATAAGCACTGTCACAGCATGGTGCAACAACGTGGCAGCACTGTACATGCTGGACATGACTTCCTTTTTGATCAAAACATTGGCTTGGAGAAAGTGAATGTTTCAGAAAAAGTCAACTCATATAAAATCAAATTGCTGTCAGCTATAGGAAACCACTTGGAACTGTGTATGTAGTCTCGTGGACCTAATTTATGCGAAGTGTAACCCTGGAACATCTTTGATATTTGACTAACAGCCTCCAAACTTTCAATGTGAGTTGGCAAAAAATTCTGTGTTGACATAACCATAGGAGAATTTTCTCTTACATTTCTTGTCAATAAGTATCCTAGGATTTGTCCTGTTAGCCATTCCAAATAATAGATATCCCATGCAATATAAATATAGTCCATGAACAATTCCATGCAGATAAATGGATGCTCAAATGTTTCAATTATCTTTTCTTGGGCAAAAAGTCCCTGGCTCAGTCATATATTCTTATGCTCTGACAGTGTTTTGAGGGGCCCTGTTACAAAATAGCAAGCTGGATTATCTTGTTTAGCATTGTTTGGCATTGACTGTTTGTTGTAATCACCTGTTTCGAACCTCAGTTCAGTGGAGTGCACAAAGTCAACTGTGAATTTCATATGTGTGGTTGTGGGACCATGTCACAGCAGAAGATATTAGAGCAGAGCATGGACTGGTCGCCTCATAAATAACGATTTATTGGAATATTTTAACATATCTACTGCACCTTCATTATTTCTGCAAGGGATATATCTTGAAGGAGTAATCCATCGCATTGCTCTGCAAAAGAAATACAGGCTATTGAAGTTCTCCGAAACCATGACAACACAGAAAAAAAATTGCCAACTCACCTGGCAACTTTGAAGCCAATTTTAATTTCTAAATTCATCATGACAATATCAAAGAAGTCTGAAGGTGAACTTTTGCGTAGATATGGTCATTGGTCAACAGTGACTATATAGACAGTTATGGATGGTGTTATATATAGTGTAGATTACCTGACAACACATTCATGGTAATTTGCCTTTTCTTGGAACATGTGCTTTTCACAAGGCAATGTTGTAAGTGTCGAACCATTGTTGCCAGGAGGGATAAGAGCATTTTTTTAAGGTTCTCAATTATCTCAAACACTTCCTGTACTTTACTCAGCTAGCAATACCTACAGTTAGTGACAAATAACATTATCATTATTGTGGTAAATTGATATTGAAATAATTCAACAGTGACTCATATTTAAAGCCATCTATCATGGCTACTTTGCCATAACTCTCAAAATTCTTCTATAACTCTCAACATTTGATGGACACGAGAAGCCATGAGATATGGAAAGAGACATTATGTTTAACTTTTGAAAAGCATTTGACAATGTGATTTAATTGTAAGAGGGTATCAGGTGGTGGATTTTTAATTTTTAACCTTTTTTTCTTGTTCTTATTTTTTCAGTTGTTGATTTTGACCAGCTTTCCTGTGTATTAAAACATATGGTAACACAGGCATGAGAGAAAAATGAAAGATTTCTGAAGACATTTTACCTGGCAATTGAAGTAATAATTTCTGCATAATGCCTTGCAATGAAGGGTATGGTGTTCACTCTTAAATGCACCATACGCTTTGAATGTTATGTCAACAGTGGGAAGGAAGCATGTGTTAGGATAATTTAAAATTCAATAACTGAACTTTAACTGTATCTTAACTGGCCCTTATGTCATTATAACTCATTTGAAAGGAAAGTTTCCAACCGTGGGAAGATCATGATGTCGATCAGTTCTTGAAGAAATTTCAAATTGGACGTAATGAGTCATTTACACTGCGAACTCTTGCTGGAATTTGAATGGCAAGTTACAGCAGTTTGAATAAGCAAGCAATCCCGAACATTCAGGGCAATTTCGTAAAGTCCGATTTACAGATCAGACACTTTAGCAGCTTGTGTTGCTCTACCATTACACCTTAGCTATTGCATTGTTAAACAGGCATGGGGCCAGGTAATAGGGGTATCAAACAAGCCATCAACCAAAGCTCCCAGTGCAACAAGAGCTGAGCTTCAAGGCAAAATGTCATCGTGCCAAACGTACCATGTGAGTACGTCCGACACATTGCGTTTTGTAAAATTTGCAGCTAAAGTTTTACAATGAACTGATCCTCTCACCAAAACAAATGGATGACAAAAGACAGGAAAGTACCTCCAATGATGTTGGTCAAATTTAAAGTGCCAATATATTCCCACAGTTTTAGTGAGGCTTGCTCAGCAATTAGTGGAAATGATGTATTATCGACAATAAATTTCACTAAAGGTGACATCTCAAATAAAGATTTCCTTTTCGGAACGACGCTTCAACTTTTCAATAGGATGTTCATAACATAACTCATGATATTTACTTTTGATTTATTTTCTTTCTCACTTATTAACTGTCAATCAGTCAAAATATCAACCAATCCTTCTGTCAATTGACCGTGAGAATGCTGAGAAAATTTTTAAAAGCGCTTCCAAGAGATGACGTTCAACTTTTTTAATTTTTCAAATTCTGAGTTTGTCACTGTATGTGCACTTGAAAAAGTTCAATTATAACTGTTAAGTTCATTAAGTACAAAATAAAATTCAAGAAGTAATACATGTTAGGCCTAGATAGTAGATATCCATTCTATGATGTTGGTCTTTTTTTTCTGTTTGAAGCATCCAATCGATAAGGTTAAAATGTTTGGCTTTATAACAAAAATATAGCAAGTATGTGACTGCAAATTAATTCAGCCTATGGTAAATTACAGTCAAAAACAAGACTTACAAGAAGTTCAAATATTATTGGGAGACACTAAAGAAATCATAAATGTAAAGACAAAAAATGACAAATCTTAAGTTCAAGAAGGTACGTTTTGCCCAAAGTGAACAAAATAATAATAACCCATTATAAGTATTTATGTCATGTACCGTTTTTAAAACACTAAAAAACTTTCCCAAAAAGTTTCATTCATGTTTTTGCTTAATAAATGTACAGAAAGTGACTCTAAACTGAAAATTTTAAATGCTGCTAACATGTGAGACCACATGTTACACACAATTTCCATCTTGGAGAGGCTTGAGAGGTAACTTGTCTCAGTTTAAAGCGGCTTGCTACAAAAAAGAAGGAACAGAAAAGGAAAACCTGAGAGAGAAACAATCATTATAATAGGAAAGTTATTCTGAACAAAGACATTATTAGGGTCAAAATTTGAAAACCTTGAAATTTCAGCTGAAAAACATTTGAAAATTTTTCGGTCCAGAAATGAATTTTTAAGTTGGCATTGGGTAGGTCAGACAATCAACTATCACTGCACTTTCATGTCCAAGGGTCCCAATGCTCTGCTGATCTGTACTGATGTGATAAATACAGCTGTAACGTTTTTTGACTGTCATTAAAATCACACTTATTACTAAAAAATCCTGATCACTTAGGGCTAAATAATCTATTAATAATAATGACTAGGCAAGTGGCTTACACATTTTGAGCCAAGTTACAGGTCTTAAGCGCCAATTATTTTTGAGATACTGCATTTGGGTCAATTAAAATGCCAAATATGTGTGTAACTAGCATCACGCCTATAACTTGAAACTGCACCACTTAGAGCTAAAGAATGTATTACCAACGTATGGGAGAGTTGCTATTCTACACACATTAAACTATATTTCAGGTCTCTATGAGTTATAGTTATTAAGATAGAACATTTTCTTGAACCAGAACAATACAAACAGCTAGAAACAAAAATACACTTTTCACCAATAGTTCGGATTCTGAATTATAAAGAGGATCTCCACTACTACTCAACAGTGATAGCCAAGTCTCCATATATATTGCATATCACAAACGCGGGCGTTATCTATTACTTCAACAAACACATTAAGTCAGACTCCTTGGCTTAGCTAATAACACCAATCACCTTGTTGAAAGGCAAAGGGGATTCCAACACAGCTCTTATTGCTTGGATATGCCACCTGTACATAAATTCAGAACAACAAATTAAGACGGACCTATTCTACATAAGCAAAGGAAGATCAATTATCGCACCATTTGTGGTTCATGGCACCCAATGGCTCAAGGTGTCCAACTTTTCCCTACAGGATTTAAAGCTCAAATAATCCCTCCTTCAAATTATTATGCATTGCAAAGAAGGTCATTTGAAGGGAAAATCATAGATACAAATACAATTCAAACCTCTATGCATGGGAGTGCTATGGGCAAAAAAAAAGGCAAAAAAAAAAGAAGACAAAAACTACGTAACGGTACCTTGACATCATATTTTTCTACAAATGTCTTTGTGACTTTCTGTCTTCATTCACTGAAATTGTTTACACTTGGCTGGACATTTAAGCACATTTCAAACTTAGAGGATGAATTAAATTGAGCATTTGAATATTTACACCTGTTAGAAAATTATGTTGCATTAAGTTGGCTTAAATCGTCACCTGTTGACATAATAATTTTGTATCGCATATGATTTCTTTTATTTTTCTACTTCAAGGCTTACTTCTTTTCATATTTGAGAGGATGGGTGAAACATACAGCAATGTACAGTAACCCCCGCATTATAAGGCCAACCAGATGATACCTAGGACTCAAGTTGGGAGGGGGTCTCTGGATTTTAAGTGAAAAATGTAACGCTAAAAAAGTGACAGAAAAGTTTAATTCTCCTCTCTTTTTCGAAACAATAGTCTGTCACAACTTTGAGCGTAAAAGACATGCTCTTTCCTTGGGTAAAATCTGTAGGTAAAGTTACCCTAGTAGCACAACTTATTACTCCAGTGGAAAGAAAAATGATAACTCACATCATACCATCAGTTAGAACGTATATCAGCACAATTTCGCCTCAATATGATTTTTTCAGAGAAAATCACAGAAACAATGCCAGAATTCATTTTTTGTGGCATTGAGGATAATTACAAGTGGGTGGCATCATCTTCTTGAGTTGGTTCTTCACTTCGTCCCAGCACTATAGGCGTGCCGGCACAACTGCATGGCACAACTTACCCTGTTTTTCCCCACATTTAACGCTTATATTTTCAAAGCCAAAGGCGTATCCAGCAGGTGGGGCCAAGGGGTCTGGGCCTCCCCAAGACCACTGAGATGGAAATAACATTTTTTGGAATATATGGAGCAAAGCCGGCCCGTGAATGCCGAGACGATGCGCACGCGGGCACGTGAATCCTGAATCGGGACGCTGCCCCTCCCTAGACTACCATGTCTGGATCCTCATCTGAAAGCTGTATTTTTTAAATATGCCATTTTAAAAGCTCTAAATTGTACCAATGATGGATACAGAAAACTCCCTTCGACTATATGATGTAGCATTGATGCCAGGTTGCAAGTTACAACATTTGCATGCTCTAGTACTAACACAAAATTAATTCCTAACTTGGCAAAAATCATGAAGCTACTAAATCAAATTATTGATTCAAACATTATGCAAATATCTTGTGTCAGTTTTCAAGAATTGCTGTAAACTGATATGCTCAATTTACTGTTGGTTTGATTTGACAATTGAATTTTGATTATCATTCTGCATTCCACAAAAGTTTGACTGGAAAACTGACATGTTAAAATATGACATAATTGTTTGTCAGTTTTGTGAATTATACCTTTTACTGTCGTAAATAAAATCAAGCTCATAAATAATTTTTTTTGTCAGTTCTTTTTTAAGGCCACTTGCTCGCAATTTGCTTGTGAAACATGCTGTTACAGAGCAAAAATCACAAATTTTTTGACTGCTGTAGTTGAGTCAGGAGCATAACATATGACCCTCCCATATTACAAAGGCTTGTCAGGTAACCCTATATTTGCTGACTTGATGTGGATGTGTTATGTTAATTGAAAGCTATTGAAACCTCAAAATGGATTATTGAATGTGTTCTCACAGGTGTTGGTAATGTCCAAATCATTGTTTATGTCATTCATGGGAAATAAGTTCGAAAATAACCAATAATTGAACAGTTGCAATTAACAACTGCATCAAATTAACATTAATGTGTTCAGCGTTAGAAACGAGAATTTGGTGTCAAGCACAAGATATTTCAATCCAGGTGGTTCCTTGAAAAATGTATGTTTACTCCTTCTGCACCCAATGACTACACTTTTGAAAAACCAAATTTCAATGCAAAACCAACATGGATTTTTTAAAAAAATTCCATGTTTTTTTTTTTAATCCATGTTGGTTTTGCATGAAATTTGGTTTATCAAAAAACCATTTTGAATCTAAAAAACCAATTTTGTCCCGACATTTTTAATTTACTTGTATAGAGACTTAAATTATACTCTTGTCAGGAAGTAGTCTGGTTTGCTGTTCAGTACTGATGTTAATGACTTAATTTTGTTGTTGTTTGACAGATTGACGAGATAAAAACCTTATCCCTGTTGATGGTCCCCTTGGCATGGTGAATCCAGACTGCTTCCCGCACTTTCATCCCTCGATTCCCTCAACAGTACCGGACCGGACTGCCCACCTCTGGTCCAGAACTGCCTGGTGCAGGGGTAAGGCAGTCCGGTCCGGGGGGGAGGTGGTTCAGTATACCGGTATTGACCAGTTTCCGATTTAAGTCAAATTTTTGTTTAAAATCATCAAAAGATATTAGAGAACAATGGTTTTGAAAAACTAAGAACTTTGTTTCTTCTTTCTGCATTTTTACAAATTTTCACAACCTCTCAACCAGTTTTTTTTTTGGAACTGACAGCATTCCGGTACCGAAAATGTGGTGGTGCTAGACGCCAGTAGGTCATTCCATGGTAACTGAGATTTTTGTGTCACTCAAGCTGAATTTTTCCTCTTCTGTGTATACTGTGGAAAACAAAATGACCTCGTCACCAGAAAACATGTCACTGGTGTTACTCATTAAATAAAGCATGGCTGTGAAAGGAATGCTCCCTTCTATCTTTGGTCAAATGCACCAGGGGGCTTCTTCTGATGGACAGGTATCCATGATAACTGCAAATTTTGATATTTATATTTTTTTAGCATGCAGGTTGGCTCTACAGTGAGTTGAAATTAAGAGTATTCTTTTTTGGTGTTATTGGTGTTACTCTCAACCATAATTATGGTCTGTAATTGTAGAATTTTCAAACACTGCCTCAGTCATATGATATGTCCTGTTTTCAGAGTTCAATCTTTGGCAGCACCTATTCAAGTTATTGCATCACTGTGGGGGCATTTGGTATTTCAGAGCAACCGTCACTGGTGTTACCGTCACTGGGATTACTCAAAAATGGTTAACACTGGTGTCCAATGGTAACACCAGTAATGAATGGCGACAGAAAATCCAATGAAATTCTTATTTTAATGGGAAATATTTCACACAATTATTAATTTGGTCACTGGTTTTACTTTGAGTCAATATCATTTCTTAACTTGTACTGTAACACCAGTGACAGTTCTGTCTTAGTTATTGTGGAATGACCCAGACAGTACATGTCCAAAGTGGTCCTGTTCACAACACCACTCAACAGGCTTGAAAGTAGATGCTTTCATACCTCTACATGAGTGCACAAGGTACTAGAGGCCTGTCCAATGAAGAATTTGCAAACTTGTCACACTAAATGGCAACTTTCATAACCGCAACAGCACAGCACACCGTTAACACTTGGAGCGCTGCAACAACATTACACACTAGCACCCTAGTGATATATCGCCGCAACTGGACTGCAAAGGTTGAAGAACTGTATATTACTCGCACACATTTTCATCATATGATACACCAAAAGTTACCGATTGTAAGAAGTGAATTAATCATAACTTAAAATTTATAATATAAGATAGCATGAGTAATAAACTCAATATTAGCACTTTAATGAGGCAAAGTTTACACAGTTAACTTGAGACAAAGGGATGACCAAAGAGGTGAACATGGAAACAAGATGAAGGAGACAAGAATATGTTAAGTTTTAGGAGTAGGAACTGGAAATTTCCAAAACGCATCGCACTGCACCACATTGCATAGCATTGCACCACACTGCACCACACTGCACCACACTGCACCACACTGCACCACACTGCACCACACTGCACCACACTGCACCACACTGCACCACACTGCACCACACTGCACCACAAATCATATACAGTGTGGTTTTGTTCATGGAGAGTTGGAGACTTCCACCTGGCACACACTGTAAAATTTAAAATTCGAGTCAGCTTAAATGATTGAGTGAGATGGTTGCGCAATTCCTTCGAGCTGACATAGCTTGTTGTTTTTTAAAGGTATGATAATTTTTCCATAGTCATAACTTAGAACAACGAGCAATGTCGGCTCAAAGGGATTGTGCAAGCATGTCACTCAATCATTTAAGCTGACTCAAAAATTCAAATTTTACAGTGCACTCATAGAGTCTGATTTCACATGGAATTGAAATAATTGAAAGAATTGAGTAAGAAGGCCAGACATAAGTGAAGGAATTTCAGAGAGCATATTCAAATAGATGAAGAATTTTCACAAGAGTTTTCAATGGCTATAAGGCCATGATGTTGAAGATGAAATCGAAGTTTAACTTGTGTAACATTCTTCTGTTTAACATTTTGTTCTTTCAGTTGTTAATCATCGAGGTGTGGTAGTATAATATTTATCTATTTCCATCTCATATTTTCTCTATTTTGAACCACACTGCAAAAAATTCCCGTTAAATTTTACAGTTAAATTAACTGGCAACTTTGTTCCAGGTCTAAGAACTGTAAAAGTACTAATAAACCTGAACAGGACAATTAACCGTAAAATGCAGATTGGTACATTTAACTGTAACTTTGCAGATTCAACAAAGTGATATTACGGTATAATGTACATATATAAAACAGTTTATTTAAAGTATATTTTACAGTTATATCAACTGTCAATCATAGAATGTAAAGAATTGTATAATTTACTGTAAAAATATGGATATTATGTATTATTCTTACTCATTGCACAAGTGTGAAACAACAGACTAAGCATGGGATTTAACTGTCGCATAGCTGTAGGGATGTACCGAAGCTGGAATCAGCTGAGAGAGTGAGAGAGCCACTGACTCCAGGCTCGGCCTTGCTCATCTCTTGCTTGACAGCAGGGAAGTAAGTCCATCAATTATACCCAGCAATTAAATCGCACACGTTTGCTCACAAACCATAAAATTGATGGACATTTTCCAAGAGAACCAGGTGTCAAGTTTATCGAAGTATGTTGTATTGATGCAGACTGCGCCTGGGTTATTTTGGTTTTCATAGTGTCATTCTTTAGATCACATCATAAGACTCACACAAATGTCAATGTCATATAAAAATATAACAAATTTTGCATAATGACAGCATCTTTAAGATCATTTGAATGAGGATGTTCCCTTACCTTCAGATAAGTTATAAATTAAGTTTGATTAACAGCTGTGTAAAGCATATGTTATAGATGGCACCACATGCTCCATGGTTGAAGTCCACGCAATCTCTTGTTTATAGTTCCTAATCTGACCAGGTGTATTGATTGTTTGGCCAATTGAAATGTTTTGTCTGCATATTACAAGTTGCCAGTAAATTAACGGTTGAAGTAATTGTTCATTAACGTGAACTGAATGTTAAATGACATGTTGCAGTAAATTTATTATGGAGCCATTTTGTAACTGACAAAGAAGTGTAAATTCACAGACAAAGTCTGTTTTAAAAAAATACTGATAAAATAACAATAAATTTACGGTTCTTTTAGCTAGAAAAACACGGTCATTTCTTACAGTGCATTTGTCTGCTATCATTTTGATCACGAGTCCTTTAAGAATCTACAGTTCAAAAGAAGTTAATATGTGATTATTTAGTATTTCTTGAGTAAGTGTCAGTTACTGTAGTCTTGGTTGGGAGATCCACACTTTTTATTGCATTGAATTAAGATATGTTGACATGATTTATTGCGGAGATCTTATCATGGTCACACAGGTCTTTTTGGGCAGTCCTGAGAGGAGTTAAAAGTCATGGTGACTAAGTTTGGCAATACTAGAAATTACAGGTGAGCTCAACTAATTACAAGGTGTGAAAGTCATAATGCTTTGAAGTCCCCACAGAGTCCTCACAAAGTCTTCACAAAGTCAGGGGCTTGAAAAACTGATAACTGCATGAGTTATGGTGCTATCCACAGATATGAATCAGTAATTATTCTATGTGTTGAACATGCAGCTTGAAAAAGAGTAACACCATTATACTAATGCCTTAAACTTAATCAGATTAAATCTGACTTCAATTTATGCAACTCAACCACCCTCAATTTACTGGGTTGTTGATATAAAATGCTCAGATAGCTACAGATATAGGAAGAGTTAATTGTGGAAATAAAGACTACAGAAAAACAGCATTTCAAAGAAAATGATAAATACCTGAAATATATGGATGCACATGAAAATGGCCACTGCTCCTTCAAATCTCTCTACTTATGCATACTTACACACTAACAGTGATAATGGTAATTCTCTCAAAATTACAGATCTAAACTAAAGACTTCCTAACTGGATTTTTTATAGTTATTACATTTATTTATTAGACATGGCAAGAGTAATGAGTACTTGCAAAAGGAAGATGGGGGACAATTTTAGAAAGGAAAAGGTCCAGACACACAAAATATACAAGTAGTGAAGGAATACTGAAACTCAAGGCCTCTAACAAAGACTTCATGTTTCCAAAAAAGATACGTACAACTGGCACATTGCCTTTGCGATAGATAAATAAATTGACATTTAGATATAAGTGCAGCCCTGTAAGCCCAGTTCTGGACACTCACAAGGCTTGACTGATGAGATGGGAGAGAGAGCGGGAGTCGTCAACATGTTACACAATTACTCGTTGTGAGGGATCTTTTACTTGCCCAGCACATACACTGATACAAGAGTCCACCAATTTAACATCTGGTCCGAACGACATCCAGCAGAGAATTTTCTCATGAAGGTCCACTGAAAATTTTGGATTCCTCAACCGAGGTTTGAACCCATGTAGGCAAAGACCTTCAGCTGTTCAGCGGAGCAGGTCTGAACCACAGCCACCAAGCTGCCACTATAGTGACTATTGGTGAGGGAGTCTACCAAGTGAGGAATATGTCCTTTCTGGGGTGATTTGTTTGCTCCCTGTCTGTCACATCGACACTTCTTCCACATTAGAAACCTTGAACCATAAGAATAAGTGTTATTTCATATTCCAAAAACAACTCATTATGTGATCATATTCTCATTAAATGTTATTACTTCCACTTCTCAATCAGAGCCAAAAGCACAAAATTACAGAGAAAACGCAAACTACTTTCAATTGTACTTTGTACTTTGTGCAGCACTGACTACATTGACCACTCCATAAGGGCCTTGGAGGCAGAAGCTAGGGACCTTTGGCACTCTCACTGTTTGGCATCAGTGACACCAAAGTAATCTGCCTTTGATTACACATCTTTTTTAAATTTGTCTACAAGCCAATTACTTCTGAAGGAGAAACTTCTTTCTTTTCAGCTAAGACGGAGGATGGTGGATGCATAATTTGGACTTCATGTCTTACGGTGGGCTGATCAGAATAAGAGGAAAAACAGCTAAGGATGATAAAAACAACTGTCTAGAATGGTGCAGATTAGTGCTGCAGAGGGAAGCACCAATGTGGCTGTCCACCTAAACCCGAATATACACAAAAGGCTGCCTACCTGAATGCACTCCCAAAGACCCAGTGGTCATGGAACCACCGGTAGCGAAACTGGATTTTGGGTGCGAAAGTGGCCATAGGCCATCAAAGTTAGGTATGTCAATAGACGTTTTTTGCTCGAAAATCACTAGCGTCAACGTCAATTCCAGTTCAAAAGTGGTCATTGCTCCCTTAAAATTTACTCTGTGGCATAATATGACATACCAAATTAATTCCAAAGAGTACCTCATTGTTGTTATAGTAATACCATGCTTCAATCTGCCTTCTATCAGCTTTTATGAAGGCCAAAATAAACCTGAATTTAATTGTCCAAAGTCATTTCTCGGAATGACACTTCAAATGTTAATAATGTCTTATAAGATACCATCTGGTGCCATACTTACAAAATATCCCTTCAATTTACAGTCCATATTGTTCTTTCTCATTTTGCATCTTGATGTGCATATTAATTTAAGATTCTATTTATAAAAATGATTTACAAACAGTTGTCTGAGATCGCAAATTGTTTCCCATGTAAAATGAGTATCAAGTCAAAAATGATAGTCACTCTTCCTTATGCATTACTATGAAGCTATACAGCAACTAAATGGATATTAATAAATTCCCAATTTTTCAGCTTTAATTGGTACTCTGATTTGGATATCTGATTTTTCAATTACCCATTTATAATCACAAAATATTGTGATACCAGCACCATTAATATTACATTGAGAAAATGGGACAATCAATTGTTTCTCATCTTGCAAATCTGGAGATCACTTGACAATCACCATATAACTCATTCCTAACCCATCAAAATGGATGTGGATGGATAGCCCTTGATGTAGGCTTTCATTTGGTACCTAAGTTTCCTTATTACTGCAACTGTTAACCCTCCAAAAGCTGAAGAAATATTGCTGTCAGAGTTCAAAATCTCGTCGGACACATAAAATTCTCTCATGAATTTTCAATTCCACCTGTCCTAATCACCATATAACTCATTCCTAACCAATCAAAATGGATGTGGATGGATAGCCATTGATGTAGGCTTTCATTTGGCACCTTATTTTCCTTGTTACTGCAACTGTTAACCCTCCAAAAGCTGAATAAATGTTGCTGTCAGTGTCTAAAATCTCGTCGGAAACATAAAATTCTCCCATGAAATTTCATTCCACCTGTGCTAATCACCATATAACTCATTCCTCACCCATCAAAATGGATGTGGGTGGATGGCCATTGATGTAGGCTTTCATTTGGCACCTTATTTTCCTTGTTACTGCAACTGTCAATACTCCAGAAGTTGAATAAATGTTGCTGTCAGTGTTCAAAATCTTTTCGGAAACATAAAATTCTCTCATGAATTTTAAATTCCACCTGTCCTAATCTCCATATAACTCATTCCTAACCCATCAAAATGGATGTGGATGGATAGCCCTTGATGTAGGCTTTCATTTGGCACCTCAGTTTCCTTATTACTGCAACTGTTAACCCTCCAAAAGCTGAATAAATGTTGCTGTCAGTGTCTAAAATCTCGTCGGAAACATAAAATTCTCCCATGAATTTTCAATTCCACCTGTGCTAATCACCATATAACTCATTCCTAACCCATCAAAATGGATGTGGGTGGATGGCCATTGATGTAGGCTTTCATTTGGCACCTTATTTTCCTTGTTACTGCAACTGTCAATACTCCAGAAGTTGAATAAATGTTGCTGTCAGTGTTCAAAATCTCCTCGGAAACATAAAATTCTCCCATGAATTTTCAATTCCACCTGTGCTAATCACCATATAACTCATTCCTAACCCATCAAAATGGATGTGGATGGATGGCCATTGATGTAGGCTTTCATTTGGCACCTTATTTTCCTTGTTACTGCAACTGTCAATACTCCAGAAGTTGAATAAATGTTGCTGTCAGTGTTCAAAATCTCCTCGGAAACATAAAATTCTCCCATGAATTTTAAATTCCACCTGTCTTAATCACCAAATAACTCATTCCTAACCCATCAAAATGGATGTGGATGGATAGCCATTGATGTAGGCTTTCATTTGGCACCTTATTTTCCTTGTTACTGCAACTGCCACTCCTCCAAAAGCAGAATAAATTTTGCGGTCATTGTCTAAAATCTCGTCGGAAACATAAAATTCTCCCATGAATTTTAAATTCCACCTGCCCTAATCACCATATAACTCATTCCTAACCCATCAAAATGGATGTGGATGGATAGCCCTTGATGGATGTAGGCTTTTATTTGGCACCTTAGCTCCTTGTTACTGCTACTGTCAATCCTCCAAAAGCTGAATAAATTTTGCTGTCATTGTCTAAAATCTTTTCGGAAACATAAAATTCTCTCCTGAATTTTAAATTCCACCTGTCCTAATCACCAAATAACTAATTCCTAATCCATCAAAATGGATGTGGATGGATAGCCATTGATGTAGGCTTTCATTTGGCACCTTATTGTCCTTGTTACTGAAACTGTCACTCCTCCAAAAGCTGAATAAATTTTGCTGTTGGTGTCTAAAATCTCGTCGGAAACATAAAATTCTCCCATGAATTTTCGATTCCACCTGTCCTGTCCTAATCACCATATAACTCATTCTTAACCAACCAAAACAAATGTGGATGGATAGCCCTTGATGTAGGCTTTCATTTAGCACCTTAGTTTCCTTGTTACTGCAACTGTCCACCCGCCAAAAGCTGAATAAATGTTGCTGCTAGTGTCTAAAATCTCCTCGGAAACACAAAATTCTCCCATGTTTTTTCAATTCCACTTTTCCTGATCACTGGATAACTCATTCCTACCAAGCTATTATTAGGATACCCAAAACACTTGGTCCAATTAACTATTCACATGGGTGCTGAGGGACCTTCTGATCTGCCCAACTAAATTTTTGGCCAAATAGTCCGCCTACAAATCAATGGTTATGTAAAATTGTATGTTCACCAGACTATAAAACATGGAACCAACTTAAAATGCTGATGATATTGGCTAGCTGGCTGTATGAAGGTTGTAGTTGAAGAATGGTTCATGGTCTATTTCTGAACTAGTGCAAATGTTCCTTTCCCAGTTTTGTTGGGAGGGTTGGTCTAGTGGTAGCGTACTGGACTGCCAATCGCTGGGTCCAGGGTTCGAATCCAGCTCTTGCCAGGTAACCGGGCCTATGTTGGAAGGCTGTTTCAATCACTTCACCTCATTGCTGTGTCCTCCTCCTGTCCTAATTAGCCTACCAAGTGCATAAATACAGGATGTAAAGCCCCAATCACCCATCCATCCTTTCCCAGTTTATTGTAATTCATAAAGCAGGTTCTCATCCTTCTCATTCACATAACATAAAATCACCTTTTAGTGAGTACTTACCAGGTCTACAACTAAGGTGCCAATAAAACAAATATTGTATGTGCTGCTCATATAGCCCTGTCATGTCTTATGGCTAACTTTTAAAGGTAATGTTTATTTTGTTTGCTTGTTTGCTTTTCATTTGTCTTAGTTGCTTGAAATTTCATTCCAACAGCACTTTCAGGTAAATGAATTCTGGTGTATTTCAGACTCTGTCTCAATATTGCCTGAGTATTGAAGGGGTAATTGACAAACTAAACATCCAAATCAAATGAAAATAAAAGCTGGTAAATTAAAAATTTGCTTACATCCATTTAGTTGCTGTATATTTGATCTTTATTCATTAAGAAAGTGAAATTTATGGTTTATTTCATGCTGCATTTACTCGCAAGGCAATTTGCGAGCCCGGACAACAATGTGTAAATTATTTTTGTAGGACAGGAATTTGAAATTAACATCCTTATCAAGGTGCAGAATGACTCAGAACAGCATGAACTACCAATTGGTGGGACATTTTGTAACTTTGGAACTATATGGTGTGTTATAAAATATTTTTAACATTTAAAAAATGACATTTTGAGAAATTATTTTTGGTAAATGAATATGGGTTCAGGTTGGTCATAAAAAAAAGTGGTTAGGAGACATATAGAAGCATAATCTGACCACCAATAGAAGGAGAAACTCTTTGGCATCAATTTGGTATGCAACATGATGCTATAGAGTAAAATCTAAGGGAGTATTGAGTAATCAAGAACTGTTAGTAACGTCGACGCCGGTGTAAGCGTCACTTTTAAGTTCCTAAACCTTCTCTTATTTGAAGCCAAATAACTCAGTTCGCACCCACATTTGAGTTTTGCTACCGGCAGATTCTTAAACTAGAGAACTTTAGGAACATTTCCATACCCATTATGTTTTGTGTATGTTCGGGTTGCACCTACTCCCAAAATAAAGCCCTTTTGGCTGGTCCTCTGCAGCACTAGATGGTCTGACCAGAGCTTGAATCGAACCTGAGACCAAGCAATACGAAGCCCAGGGCAGTACCAACTGAGCTCCCCCCTTTCTCCCTTTGCTCCCCCCCCCCTCCCAGAAAAGGGAGAAAAAAATGGGAGAATTATTTTCTCTAAATCATTAATCAATGGCCAGCAAAAACTGTGTGATTGTTTGACAAGACTGCAGTTAGGCTACAGCTTCATGACTTCCTGGAAGAATGGAGTTCAGCCTCCCTGTTGCCCATCCTCCACATGACAAATGAACAGGCTAAGGCCCCACTCCTTTGTTTATATATCGAGGTTTCAATCAATGACAGTTTGTTTGTTAGGAAGAAGTTCGGAACAGATAATTCTCAAGTGTTTGAATGGCTTTCTATCTGGAAGCTTCAAGTCCATGCATTGTCATTATTCTTGCTTTGAAGCCACGCCTCCTCTATTGTTTACATTGATTGGCAGGTCAATTGACCAATCAGAGATCAGGATGGACCACAGGTAATTAGTTTTGATAAGTTTTAAAGCAAAAGTCAAAAGCATGGACTTAGAAGTGGGAAGTGCAGATTCAGTACCTCACCATTCGATGCATGACGTGCTCTGCTCAGTCATGGTTTGAGTCCATGTTTTTGAATTCTGTTGTAAGGCCATTTATTGTCACTATATATTGTTAAATACTTCCAGGCCTACCTTTAATTAGAAAGGAAACGTACATTTCTTCCAAGTTAGACCTTTAGATTTGATTTGGAAAGATCTCTACTATTTTATAAAATTAAGTGACATACCAATCAATCGAATCCTATGGAAAAGAGATATAATCTGAGCATTGAATAGAATAGATTACAGTATCGCAGCAGAATACAATACAATAAACATAGCTACAGGTTAATCTGGTGCATCACAATAGGCCTGCCCAGCCCTGTTGGCAGACCTAACAAAAGCAAAGATGGGACCGTGTCCCTCTTCAGGAAAATATGGTAAAAGCCATTGAGGCAATAAAAGCATTGGTGGCTAACGTCCTCTGTAGGGAAGCTAGAGAACTACCAAGCAGACGAAAATGATCAGAATCACATAAAAATTGATAATTGCTATAAAAAGTATCAAAGTTGGTTCAAATTTGTCACAGTTTGCTTGGAAATGATTGATGAAGTTTTAACTATCTGAAAAACTGAATGATGAATCGGATTTTAATCACGTTTGTCTTTGCACTGACAGCTTACTAACGATGTCAAAATTTGACATCAAATTGACAACATGTGGATCATATCAATTATCAAACTGGTATTAAAGGGTTAGAGAGCAACTGAACTGGTTGGGGAAAAATAAAGCTGAACTGGTTGGGAAAATGGTATCTGAAATTTCCCAAAATGTGATGGTGTTTTGGTGAAGCTGTGACACTGAATCTGAAACAGACTAATCTCACATCACACAGGTTATGTTTTACTATTGTATTTAAGCAAATGCATGATGACAGGTATCTAACATATGCCTCCATGATAATTTCAATAAAACTTATAGTTAGTAAATATTTTTTTGTTTTTCTTTATCGACTTTTTCTTATAATAAGACCTACATCATGATTGTCATCCATCATTTCGAACTTCATCAAATCGTTGTTCTTGCAATGCAATACATGTATGGTTGCCTGACCGAAAGAAAATAAATATGAAACAGGCCTAGGCCTACTAGAAAATCTCGCATTCCGAGAAACACAACAACGATAAAACCGGAATAGGAAACTATGACAAAGCTTTGCTACCAACCAAAGCAGTCCAGAAGATACTATTGTAATAATGGATGAATGGGGCTTTGCGTCCTGTTGGCCTGTTTATGCACCTGATTGGCTAATTGGGATAGGATTAGGACAAGGCAACAAAGTAAAGGATGATTGAAACTACCGTCCAACATCAGCTTAGGTAACCCGGCAAGAGCTAGATTCGAACCCGGGACTCAGCGATTGGCAGCCCAGCAGTCCACCACTGAACCAACTCTCCCCCCTCCCCTTCTCCAGAAGATACTATAGACAAGACACTAATCTGCTCTCTTCAAGTAGGTACGCCTTCTTTCATTAAGACACCGAAGTCCCTCCCACCTCTTGAGTTAACAAATTCTCTTTAAGTGTTGCTTAAGCATGGAACCCTGCAATACCCCCATTTTACAGGGAACAGCATTGTAGCATTGTTATATTCTGTTGTTCTCTACCAAAATGACGACTTTAGGAAAACAATCCAGTTTCTCCATAGCTGCAATTATGGGATCAAATGATATCAACAATGAAGATGACAACAGGCCTGTTTCACCAGGGAGTCCTGATCAGCACTCAGCCACCATGTCACCATTGGGTGAGTATCCTTTGTATTATTATGTTTCATTGTTTATAGTTGCAGAACAAAATTTAATACAACTACATGTATATAGACCAATTCTATAAATATTTAAGCCCTCTTTTGAGCATTATAATCAGTGGCGGATACAGGGGGGGCCTAGGGGGCCCGGGCCCCCCGTAGACCACTGAGATAAATAATATTATTTTGAAGAAAATACGCCGCGACACGGGCCCGCGAATGCCGAAACACGCCCGGCCCCCCCTAGATGACCCTGTCTGGATCCGCCACTGATAATATTATGTATATTTTTGTTTTTGATCATTTATCTCTTTGAATTTCTATAATATTTTCTTGTGTTTTGTTTGTCACTATTTGCCTGTTTTCCCATTTAAATATTAGGCCTATATCGCTACAATTTAAGTATTTTTTCTGTATCTATATTGATATGACTACATACATGGGCCCTATCTATCATATATGAACTTTCTCCTGAAGTATGATTACTGAACTTACAGTGCTCAGAAGTCGTAAGCATTGATGCTATGCTTTCTGTGTACTGCTCGGTACTTACTGAAAACAAGACAAAATCTGCCACTTCTGAGACTATGAATATGAGGAAATCAGGGATGGGGGCTCATTTAATTATATTTTAGGGGGAGGGGGTCAAAGCAAAGGCCTTGACCTATACGTTTCTGTATGACAGTAATATTCTCTGGTTTTCTACCATCTCCAAATCATAATTGGGAGAATTATCATTAGGCCTACTAGTAAAATCATCAATTGGGTAGCAGGTACCTGCTAAGGAATGAGTGATGTTGTTTTCTACAAATATACAAACGTAGCCTGCCTGTCAGTCTCAGTGTACATAGCTATGCAAATTAATGCATTAATGTCAACATGACATAGATAGATAGATAGATAGACAGATAGATAGATAGATAGATAGATAGATAGATAGATAGATAGATATGGTAAGTGCAGCCCTCTAAGCTCAGTTCTGGGTGCTCGAGATGGGAGAGAGTGGGAGTCCTCGACATGTTACACATTTACCCCATGTGAGGAATCTTTTACTTGCCTACTGTCCAGCACATACACTTATAAATACAAGGGGACACCAATTTAACGTCTCATCCAAACAACAGTCAGCTGGGATTTTGCTCTTGAATGTGCCTCACAAAAATTTGGTTTCCTACCCGGGGTTCGAACCTATGCAGGCAAAGACCTTCAGAGGGGCAGGAGTGAACCTCAACAATCTTGAAACCACCTTGAAAATTAGATCTACCTTTGGCATCCATTGGTCTTTGAGACTGCAATTCTGCCAGTTTCATTGCAAACATAGGGTTAAAGACTTTGTTAAAGGACCTCACACTACCAGAGAAGGACCTCACAGTTCCAAGTGTGGCAATGACGTCATGGTCCGTTGCTTGAGATGATGACGTCATGCTCGGTTGTTTTCGTAAATGCCCTGGCAGTTGTGTGGAGGACTGCTTGCTGGGCAGACAGTGCTGACACTCAGCTAAGGTGTTTGACAGCGTGTATAATGTATGCATGTAGCCTTTGAATTGAACACAGACCCCCACAGGTCGTATCAAATTACCGAATCAGCCTCAATTTTCGCCAGCAATTTCTCTCAACAAAGCCTCCAAGTTGGCCCCTGACCTTGCAGTCACAAATCTTCTTGATTTTACTAAAGCGTTGACAATGTTACGTGCCGGAGAACTGAATAGCTATCTGCACTGCCAGAGCCTGTAACCAGATACATGGCTGTATATGTCACAGCAATAGAATTGCCTGGCCATGCTCTCCTATCAGAGCCAATGCTCTTCTATGCTGCTCAACTCAGATATCTGTATTTGACACTTCTAACACACCCTCCCATACCCCCTGCCAACAAAGTTTTAGACTTTGAGTTTGATATGGGCCCTCATATCATGATGATAGACTTTTTAGCCACTCTATCATTACTGATGGTATTATTATGCTATGGGGTGACTTCACTTGACTTTCATTCACACCAACACCTTAATGCATATTTGCTACCTTATTAAACTTCATTCACTCTCAGCTGTGAATATGTGACTTCAGACAGGATTTGCTACTCCTAAGAAAGTACAACATAAAAAAAGATATTAACTCTTTCATGCCATATCACACAATGACTTCATTTTCACCTTTCACTACCACTCTCATAGAAATGCAACATGAAAGCTAAAGAAAGCCATTGAGAGTATCTTTGGCCAAACTGCTGTAAGAATTTTGTAAGTTGTCCCACAGATTTCATGGTCATGATATATGGAAACAAAATTATTAATGTACATCAATGCATTGGGCTATAGATACCCACCTTGGGTAAACTTGATAATTATAAAATTATCCTTCAAGTCGAATCTACAATAACAACATAGGCCTAAATCTATTTTGAGTTGATTTCATATCACAAAGGTCTGTGATATGAAATCAACTCAAAATGAACAAAGAAAGGTCAGGATTAAGCTTACATAGTTGGTACATAAATCTAATTCCTTCACTTTAAATAATATTTCCTTTTTTTTATCTTACTGTTATATTTCGGCAAGTAAAAGCTCCCATAGCTGGGTGGGCTGGCTGAGTGGTTTGGTTCGGGCCTGTTCCACTGAAGGTCTTTGCCTGCATCGGTTCGAACCCTGAGTGGGGAGCTCGAATTTTTCAGTGAACGTTCATGAGCAAAATCCCAGCTGCATGTCGTTCGGATGAGATGTTAAATTTGTGGCCCCCTGTATCTGTGTCTGTGCAGGGCATTTTAAAGGTCCCGTACATGGGGTAAATGTGTAACATGTTGAGGACTCCCACTCTCTCTCTCCCATCTCATCAATCAACCCTCATGAGTGCCCAGAACTGGGCTTATAAGGCTGTACTTACCATAAAGCTCTATCTACATGCATCTGTCTATGTATCCATCTACTAAGTATTAGTTATTTGTGATTAATGTGCACCAATAGGTCTACATATTCTTGCGTTATTCTAATATTCCGGGTACCCGCAAAGAGTAAACTTGCTAATAACAAAGAGGATTTTCAAGTACAATTTTTCCATAAATCATATTTCTTCTCTTCTCTTCTTGCCACTTTTTTTCATTCATAATCTTCCTGTTACTTTTAAGCTCTTTTTTATTCACTGTACCACCACAGTTCACAGTTGGTGAATAGGACTCATAATGTAATTTCTAATTGGTAAAACTTGGTAATTCCTGTTTACAACAGAACTGGGGTTCTTGAACTCCTGTAGTGTTGACAGGGGTGAGGGTTCTCTGTAGCTCACAAAAACTTCATTTTCCTAAATTGTTCAATTTCTTAATTTCTGCCCCTGGGGCCTGAACAGGTAGCTAGGGTGATTTTGAAATGGTGGGAAAGTTTTCAGAGTTTAATTCCCTATTTCAACGCTTGGCTGCAAATTGCTGTGTTAAAGTAGAAATGAATTAGTAGCATTCCATCAATCATATTTCTGTCAAGAATAAATTGTAAGAATAAATGTATTTCTCTGTGTTTTTCTCTTATTGCAAGTTCTTAAAATGTGAGAATCACTATCGGCATAATCCTTTAAATGCTGCAGTTTATAAAGTATGGACCTAATATCTTTAATTGCTGGGTACTGTTTTTCAATTTTAAAGAATTCTACAGGTGGAAATTATGAATATGTTTGCTGGCAATTTATATTGGACTATAAATCAAATCTGTGATATTCATTTGAATTATAGTTTTGCATCATTTTTGCATGGCATAAAAACTGTGAGCGTTTTTCGTTGTTTTTGTTTTGGCAAAAGCTGTATAGATCCAAGATTATTGTACTATCAATGTACGATTTGTATTGTTCAGGGGACTATATTTTAAAAGAAATACCAACTCAGAGTGGTGGTCTGGCAGTGGAGGAACTCGCGAGTGACTAAATTACAATGTCTTCAGCAGAGGTGTAAAATTATATATTTTGCAGGATTTTCCATGTGGCAAATTTGTGTAGATGCAATTGTGAGCAAAGGCATTTGGGCGAGTGTTCAATATTGCCATTCACAATTCGTGTATGTGTAACTTGTATGCAACATTCCTCCCCAAAACTTAACTAAATCTCCCTGACCCAAGCCCTAATTCTATGGTTGTTAATAATGATACGTATATATGCCTATGCCTAGAAGTGTCAAATTAAGCACATACACGAGTGTAAGTTTCGACGTATAGGCCTACCTGGTAGACAAGTATTTATGCTCGTTTTTGCATGTCCACAAATGTGTATAATTATGCTCGTCTTTACCCATACACAAATGTGTAAAATGAGTCCTTAGCAGAAAGTAGGACGAAAATATCTCGATTACTAAATTCAAATGCAGAATCATACAAACCATTATTTTTTCTTATTTCTGCCTTTTTCAAAAATTACCTTGTACAAGAATAAATTACCATACAAATTACTAGACAAATTACCAGACAAGTACAAACTAATGCCACAAAGTAAATTGAATTTATACAGTTACAAACTTTGGTACTTTTGCTCTGAAGTTGGATTCTGCACCTGCCTCTCCAAAGACACATTTTTTAGGGACAGTATTTTTTTTTAGTATTTTTACTTTCAAATATGTTCACAGAGCAAATCAAATTTAATTTCAAAAACAGGTGAATAACAGAACTGAAATAAGTCCCTCTTGAAATTAAAACTAATTTTACTTTTGATGGTAATTAAACAGACCTGGTTAGACCACCATGGTGACAATTTTGAAAATATTATCTCAGTATTTGGTTACACTTGTCATGGCGATGAGTCAGTTGAGAAAATGAATGGTTTAGGACATGAGAAGGCTTACACATCATGCCTTTATGTAGACAGACAAAGGTAGAATGATGATGATAGATGGATATATTCAGATGGATATAGATGGATGGATATTGATGGATGGATATAGAGATATGGATATATTGATAAATTGATATAGATAGATGGATAGATATATAGATGGTTGGTTAGTTGGCTGGTTGGTTGGTTGGCTGGTTGGTTGGTTGGTTGGTTGGTTGGTTGGTTGGTTGGTTGGTTGGTTGGCTGGTTGGTTGGTTGGTTAGTTGGCTGGTTGGTTGGTTGGTTGGTTGATTGGCTGGTTGGTTGGTTGGTTGGTTGATAGATCGATTGATAGATAGATACTGAATATTAAATCAATGCTGGCATGTTATTTTTAATTTAAAACAATTTGCTGACCAATGACCACAAAATCATGACACTGATGTCGACAGAAACAACTTCACTTGTCATCATGGTGGGGTATATCACTATCTTGAAATAGACGTGTCAATTGACTCTCTCTCTCCTGATATATGTCCAGATGCAACATTTTAAGCACTCAACAACCACCTGTTAAAGTTATATCACATTAACCATTTAAATGCATTAATGCTGGCTATTCAATACCAATAACGACCATGCTATCTCCCCATCGCACGAATGACATACACCAGACACAGTGATAGGCAGTCAAGTAGCTTGAGTCACAATTAATTGTGTCAAGTGCAAGATTTAAGTGACCTTCTATTAGTGATGTCACTGGTCTGTTTGTAAACACCACGGTGAAACATTAGTTGAATCTATGTTTTATTGATTGGTGATGCCAATGGTTATGCCCAAACTTCCTGAAAACTATTTTCACCAGATTTCTGTGAAACATCAGCCAAAAAGTTGCAAAATAAAATTAGAAGGATTCTGGACAATTCATGACCTTTCAATCCAGGGAGAAATGCAGACAATTCCAGTGGGGTCTACCGGGTTATTGTGTTGCGAACACGAAGCCCTCGCACTGATGCGACTCGGCATTGATGTGATTAGCCTCTAAAAATAAAAAAATCCTTGACCAGTGACCACCCATTGTTCAACATTTTGCCCATAATTATATTAAATTATTTTATCCTAGTGAAATGGTCCTCTTTTTTTATAACTAATAGACCAGCTGTAATAGCGATTGACAAAGATAGACAAATGTGAACCCTTTCAACAAAAAATGTCCAAGTCAAAAATCAGGTTCCATGTCAATGTTGAACTCAGATCTCAAGTTCTATGTGGATAGTAGTATTTAGACTTGGACTGTCAACCAGATGTCAGAAACAAGCTCTAAAAGACAACTTAAACATGACAGCCCTAAAAGACAGCTTTTAAAACTTACTATAAGTGCCCTCAGCCCACCCTGCCTCAATTTGACAGAGGTCACACATCTAGCCCTCTGGAGGTGGCCTCTTGAACTAACATGGAAATCTACATGTCAGCTGTCAACACCAATAAACACATTGGACAAGACAGTGTGCATGGATAAGGCTATGGCAAGTGAATCTGAGAGGGGAAGTGTCTGTTGTGAACATATTTTGGTCATTCTAGCCATTCTCTATAGAGATGTGGACTGGACTGTGTGGTCCTATTATTCCAAATGTGGTCCGGTTCCGGCCCAGTCTAGGGTGAAGGATCCGGTCGACATTCCTTCATCCAGGGGTGGTCCATCCACATAGCTACATTTTATTAAATTCTAAAGTTTTATAAGGCCAAAAAGGTTTAAAAAAATGTTAGTAGTCAAAATAGTAGTCAAACGTACCAATTATGCCAGTCCGGTGTGGGTATAAATTTTCTTGATTGGTCCGGTAAATTGGCGGTCTGGGGCTGGATCGCATACCAGACTTGTCCACACTCTAAAAAATGTCGGGACAAAATTGGTTTTTTAGATTCAAAATGGTTTTTTGAAAAACCAAATTTCAATGCAAAACCAAAATGGATTTTTAAAAAAATCCATGTTGGTTTTTTGCATTGAAATTTGGTTTTTCAAAAAACCATTTTGAATCTAAAAAACCAATTTTGTCTGAAATTTTTTAGAGTGCAGGGTGGTTCAGTCCACATCACTAATTTTCTGACATATTATAGCATCATCAGCCATCAGGGTCATTTGCTCAATTTTTGAAGAGTAAAATTCTTACTTTTATAATCCAAAATATAATTGGTTATGAACTATATTCTATTCAATTGTTCACAAATATGTGTATCAATTGCATATGTTTGATAATCACACAACCAATTTGAACCATATTTCCAATTTAATCACATTCCAGCTACAACTATACTTTTGATGATTTCTTCAATTATGTATAGGAGCTGCTAGCAAAATGCTTGTACCAACACCATAGAGCTCTTTGCAGATCGGCGGTCCACTGGAAGAATTAATTTTCTTATTTTCAATTTGCAAACTGGTTTGGCCATGTCATTGAGAGTTTTCTGTTGGCCTCCAAATCTTCTCAATTGATGAAGTACCTTTAGTCATTTAATAAGTTTGTTTGTTCGCGCCTATGCTCCGAGATATGATATGCACTGAATGATAGTTTGAATCAATTGATTAACCAAAACTGATGCAGCAAAACATTTTTAAGCCAGTGACATCACACGACCAAGTTGAAAGTTAATTTTGAAACTGTTTGGACCGTTAATCCGCAAGCAGCTCTAAGTTTACCGAAAGTTTTTGGAAACCAGGACTGATAATTTTTTACCTTCATTCTTTCCAGAAAGACTCGTTGAAACTACAACTAACACATTCTCACAGAATCGCACAGCTGATGAGAAATCGAACAGTAAAGACGAGGCCGGAAGTGACCTGCTGCTGCCCTCTGTGGTGACCTGCAAGGAACTAGCCAACATCCAGTGCCGTCTGGAGACCAAAGATTTGTGGGACAAGTTCCACGAGCTGGGCACCGAGATGATAATTACTAAATCTGGAAGGTAAATAGGAAGACATTTTCAATTTTGTGAAGAATTTTAGTACTGTTTAGTGAATTAATAGTGATGCCAATTTGATAGTGTAAATTTGAGAAAAAATGGCGAATAGAGATGATTCGCAAAATACACAATCAACGGGTGCATTAAAATGTTTTGAAGTATCAATGTCTACATATCACACCTTTTTCATTGGAAAAGCATGAAGGAACAAACATTTTACAATAAGTGTACTACCAGGCTAGTACCAACGTACCAGCTAGCCCTGAATTGATACGTACCCTTTTCTTATAAGATGAAAAAAATGTATAGCTATTACTTCTATTTCCAGACGGATGTTTCCAGCCATTAGAATCAGCTTCACTGGTACGGAGGCGGAGACGAAATATTCCGTGCTGATGGACATTGTTCCAGTAGACAACAAGCGCTACAGATACGCCTACCACCGCTCGTCCTGGCTCGTAGCTGGCAAGGCTGACCCTCCCCTCCCGACCAGACTCTATCTTCATCCAGACTCTCATTTCACCGGAGAGCAACTCGCCAAACAGACCGTGTCCTTCGAGAAAGTCAAGTTGACCAACAATATGCTCGACAAAAGCGGACATGTAAGTGATGTGTATTTAGATCACCTGAAGAGTTAAGTTGGTGTAATTACAAGAAACGTAGTGTAAATAGCACTCTAAATACCCAAGAAATGGTTTTTTTGTAACCTCTATGTAGAGCTGAATTCATAGAAACGGCGATCAAGAATCATTTATCGGACAAGCTTTATATCATAATATTAGCTATTTGTGTGTATGTATTGTCAAATGTGACTAGTCATTGTATCAGTGACTATCATATGTTATGTAGCATACAATTTGGAAAAACCTTTTTTTAGGTCATTCTGAATTCAATGCACAAATACCAACCGCGGATCCACATCGTTCGGAGGAAAGAGAACAGCGCCACTCCGCACAACATCCAGAATCTGGAATCTGAGGAATTCCGCACTTTTGTCTTCCCAGAATGTGTCTTCATTGCCGTAACAGCTTACCAGAATCAGTTGGTGAGTCGAAAATTCTTACAGCTGTTTGCAGATTGATGGTCCAAACAGTTTCAAAATTAACTGTCAACTTGGTCGCGTGATGTCACTGGCCTAAAAATGTTTAGTTGTCAGTTATGGTTGACCAGTTGATTCAGTGCTTATCATATCTTGCGGCATAGGTGAAAGTAAACAAACTAATTAACAGACTTAAGGTACTTCATCAAATAAGAAAAGAAATCTGCAAAGAGCTCTCATAGAGACAGCTTTTTAAAAAAATTACTGGTACAGATGGCCAATAATGCGCTGGTATATATATAAAACATGTTTAGCAGTTTGGACTGACTGGAATTACAGGCAAACTTATTAACTTGGAAGACTGTCTACATGACTAAAATAATAACTCTCCATTGATTTGGGAAAATTACTGAACACGTCTAATAGACGCCTATTGTAGAACTTTGACTATCTCTAAGGAATGGAAACTGATTCACGATATACCGATTGTACCAGCTTCTTCCACCAGTTTGATAACAAAAAATTATCAAATACACTTTCAGTTCAATCAAATTCTGTCCTATGCAATATACATACTGAATTTCCATGTAAAAATTGCAAAAATGACTTTAACGAGGTACTCAATTGCAGCCAAAGCATTAACGGCCCTTTTCCAGGTAGTAACCCATGGGAAAATACAGGTTCCGCAGAGTGGATGTGCTGTAAATTGCAGATCGGGCCGAATTGGCAGATCCCGATACAAAAGTAATACGAAAAAATGTATTGAGAATACATAATTACATACCTTATCGAACTTGCCAATGGTGTCCATCGCTGATATCACGAAGGTCCATCTATGAATGTACTAATACCTTATGCTGACATATTTGATCACATTTTATCGTATTTAATATTGTCTGATCAGTACATATTTGGTAGAAATTCTACTCCAAATCTGTATACGGTATTACAATAAGAAATACGAAGACAAATATCGGACTTAAACAGCTTTCTTGATGATAATCTTAGTGATGATTCATTCGTATCGACTTTTCGCAGTTTTTTGTCAAGCTGTAAACACCATTGCACCGACGTAAGAAATACAATTTAATGGTTTAACCGGTTGCGAAACTTGTTTGTCACTTTTGCGCAACTTGTTTCATTATAAACTCGATGTTGAGAGGATGTTAAAGATTAATGAGAAAATTGTGGATTGTTATCGAAGTAATAAATAAATATTGTATATTCTGTTGATGAGAACAATCATGACTTTGCTATCATCCATATTAACACAATGGAGAAACACATGTCCCTGACAGCCAAACTCATTATTGCATTGTGCTATTTGTGTATATAAAAGGCTGGGGGGAAAAATATTTAAATATATTGCCAAATGACTCAAATGAAGGGAAATATGTACAGTAAAATTTACATGTTTATATGCTTTCTCACTATCTGTCAGACAGTCTATAATCAGTATGTATCCATTTCTAATATAAAGGAGCAACATTTGTAAAACATTTGTTAAACATTTGTTGACTGTTAATGTAAGCAGTAAATTCAAGTCAACAATATGAATTGAGATTCAGTTGAAAAAAGGATGACAAGTTTGTGATGTTCAAATTAACATCACAAATGAAATACAATCACCTGCAAGCATGTATATAAAAGCAGTTGAAAACTGCAGTGAAATGACAAGCTCCATAAATTTCAAGTTGCAATTTTGAGATGCAATTTAACTTGATTCATGACACCAAATCATATTTGTGTACTGTGTTTACTATTGTACACAGCTACTTTATTATTAGCATTTTACTTCCAGAGATCAAGATATTTTCAAAAGAACTTCGAAAAGTAACGTCGAATGATCACAAAAAACCGAATTGCGTTATGATTCATGATGTTCACCATACGTGGCAATTTTTAAATGATGAGGCAAATCATGTTTCAATGACCTGCAATGATTTTTTTGCCTCCGCATTAATGAGCCTGATAAATATGGAGGAAAGTTTATATTTCTAAGAATATACTAAGAAGCATGACCAATAAACAAGTAAATGGCAATAACTGTCAATAGGACTCAAAGCACAGTATGTACACCGTGAGTTTCTCAAAAGCAATTACATACAAGTACTAAGGTCAAAGGTATTGATTACCTTCTTAATGATTAGATCTTTTTACTTATGACACGAAGAACATGATGCATGAAATCTGAATATCAGGATTTTTGCCCAAATTTTGTTACATTCACAATGGAAGTAGCATACCATTACTGCAGTGGGTGGCGAAGCTGGTTTGGCGTCGGTTTCGAAGTTCTGTAAAATATTAGCATCTTGTCATTATGTTGATGATATGTAACATTTTATCAAACCATGCGTTAGTTACATGTTCCATGCAGTGACGCCTGTAAGTGAAACGGGTGACCCATAGCCATTGGGTCAATGCTAAACATCCTCTACCAAACTGCTTGTGGAAGCATGTATTGTAGTCCGATGAGATGAAAACATTTTGAGTCATAAAGGAAATTTTTGGGATGCGGAATGCAATTGGCTGCCAATTTTCTATAAACAGTTACACACTGGTCAAAATCTTGGATTAGTAACCATTCACACAAACTTGTGTTTGTAAGATGCAAAATGTCCAGCCGTTATTGAGTGGTTTGTGTTTTTCACCCTGTATACTCAGAGTATTTCTGTATTGATTGGGTTAGATTAAGATATTTTTTCTATAATATTGTATTGGAAATAGATATACTCAGTTTCTTTCTAACTGGTAGGTCCCTAGATGAACTCAGATTTAATATTTTTGAAACCACAATTTGCAGAACCCATCATGAAGGGCATAAATCATCACATATTGCCTTTGGCTATTTGGTTGAAAAGATTACAAAATTTCATCCTATGTACATCGCCATTAAAAAAAACTCAGATTACGTTTAACAAAAAAACTATTTAAGTAATTGCTAAATTTTTTCACCATTCAATATAGGAGCAAAACAGTTAGAGAAGTAGGGCCATTATCCCCATGGCAACTACAACATGTGTCGCTCCTTGAACCTCTTTTGAAGTTCAAAAATCCAATAATAATGGTGAAAAGAAATTGAAATTTCTTTCAAACTTCTTATATTTGCATCAACACTTGTACAAAGCGATTGAGTGATATACTTCATAATTTCAGCCTGTTACTATTTGGGATTATTGAAATCCTTTATTCTCTTTTTATTGTCACTGTACTCAAAAAGATATCACATAATATTATATTTTGATGGATTCAAATAAACAGATTTATCATGTTTCTAAACAATTTCTTAAATGTCTACTCGTGTAAATGGTGTTTTAAAGATTCTGACAATCACATTTATTTAAATACTTGGAAAAATCCTATGGGCATAGTGATTTATTTCACTTCAAATGTCTAATGGTCAATATCACATTATATGCATAATTGTCTGAAAATACACTGAACCCTGAAATAGCCCTTGCATATGAAATCGATGTTTTTTCTGACATGTCCATTGTGCAACGCTGATACTGAGAACCCCGGTGTGTGAGGTAATTTTATTTACAGTGAACTTATGCAAGACAGTATGAAGATCGCATTTACAATAAATTTATAAGTTTTGGAACTTCATCAAGAAAAAACAATATCTTCAGATTGCTCATTGGCGAGAGCTCTGGTAGATTCCTTGTGATAAAGGAATGTGACTATTGGTACTGTAGTCCTCTGTATGTACTATATATACATTGCCACCTGTAAATAAGTCATTGGGTCAATGGCAACACGTCAGCTGTTTCACTTACTGATATGCATGTGGCACTGCATATGGCCAGTTCTGTGAAATGGGTGACGTTTTGCTATTGGGTCAATGCTAAACATCCTCAATCAAACTGCTTGTAGAAGCAGGGATACTCATCTGATGAAAATATGTAATAAGGTCACAAAGGACGATATTTGAGGCATGTGGAATAAAAATGGCAGCCAATTTTCTTTGCACTACTAACAGTTGGATGAGGATCAAAATTGAACCACCCTCCCCATTGGAACTGCATTGGCACCTTGGTTTTCACTCACTTTAGAAAGGCTTTGATCCATAAGCTCCCTTTAGTGCAGCAAAGAATATTGACTGCCATTGTATACCAAACGATTCAAATATCATTCTTCATGTTTTACACTTGAACCATGTGAGCGATCTTTTACTTACCCAGCACTGAATCTGATACAAGGGGCAAGGATTTATATTGATAAGCAACAAATAGATATAGATAGATTAATAAGTAGGTGGATAGATAGATAGATAGATAGATAGATAGATAGATAGATAGATAGATAGATAGATAGATAGATAGATAGATAGATAGATAGATAGATAGATAGATAGATAGATAGCTTTAGATAGATAGCCTTAGTTCGATAGCCTTAGTTAGATTGCCTTAGTTAGATTGCCTTAGTTAATTTCAAAAATATAACAGAAAATGTCAATATTCTTTCAGTGCATGATCATATTATTGATGATAATTTTTACTCATAAACAGTATTAAACACATGGATGAAAAATCCTTTGAAATCAGACTGGGATAATGTAATACAAGTCATTAAAGAATTTATTGCTTTTCTTAATGTGTGTGAATAACTTATTTCAAATATTTTATGAAAGGTCTATCACTTGAATATCATATGTGGCTGACAGTACATTCATCAAAGGCAAACATCAATCATTTTTAAACAAATGCACACTGCTTTTGAATGGGAATTTTACACTGAGAAAATGATACAGCAATTAATACTGTGATTAATAAAATAACATATATGGATTGGATTCAACAGAAGTCTAATAAAAGTATATTTACAAAGATTTCTGAAGCCTTCTAATAACATTTTCTCCTATTCACTCAATAACAGTAGCCATAAGTTATTAGTCCATAAAATTCTGCTTTCTTTCATCTAAATACATGATTACTTAGTAATACATATTCTATATATTCATTGGCAATGTTATTGGTCTAGTCCAAGGTATATTGCATTGATTAGATACCGTAGAATACATATCCATGGCCTATCAGTCATGTTTTAGTGATGGATATATATTTGAAAAGTGAGGTAAGAAGTCATATACAGTGCAAGGGGGAAATGTGTATACCCCCAACCTCTTCCCTTGTGAAGTTTTTTAAAACTCCAAAATTCTGTTTCGAATAGATTAAATTTACTTAGAGCTCTTTGCAGATTGGTGACCCTCCGAAAAAATTAATTTTCTTATTTTCATTTTGCAAACTGGCTTTGCCACATCATTGACAGTTTTCTGTTGGTCTCCTAATCTTCTTATTTGAGGCTTGTAGCACACTATTGTGTACACATTTTGGCCACCGATGATGAAAAATGAAAGTTGTATCACGATTAACTACTTCTTATATTTTGATAGCTGGTATATTAGGGAAACTAAATCCAGAAGGATTGAGCTTAATGAGCTTTCGTTGGTCCATAATGTGGGGTGAATTGGTAGACTTGGGTGAATCGTGGCCAAACTGGAATATGGTTTATTTCTTGATAAAAAAGCTACTTCCACTTAATCCACGAAGTTAATTTTGGAACACTTATAATACACATACTGGAGTACATTTTTCTGGGGTTTTACATTTCCAACTGCAGGCAGTGAGGAGCTGCACCTTTTAAAAGCTTCACCCTGCAAAAATTGACTTCTCTACAGTCGGTCAAAACACTTGTGCCACAAAAAGTTTAAGTGTTAAAGCCACCAAACCACCAGGAAAAGTTCATGATATGGTGTTGACCAACTTTGGAAAAATGGTAACCATAACCATAACAGCGTTTACTATGCTCAACAAAATCCAAGCCAAAGTCAATTTTAGTGTTGTTTTTGGATGAAAGTAAATCATTGGTAATTGCGCAAAAAAACGAAATTGGGGGTCAAGTAATATGAAATGAATAATGACAATGGTTAAAACATAGTGGAAAATCAATTTAACCCTTTAAAATTGGTAAATGATGATTAAACACTATATATTGCTATAACGATAAATTCCCTAGAATTAACAAAAAATCATGTTATATAATATAGAGATGAAGGTATCAAAATAGGAAATTCTGTTCCAAATCAGTTAGAAATAGTTCTAGGGAACCAGATTATTGGACATAGTATTTGATTTTGGATGTTGGGTCTTCAGTTCTGTTAAAAGCAGAATTTTGACTCTCCCAAAAATATCCCAAGTAATTTTCATTTGAACATAAATGCATAGTCCATTGAAGAAAATAATTCAAATTGGCATTATTGATATTGGATTTAATCCAAAATTACCTGTCTATTGTATAATTAGGAGAAAAATATGGTTTTTGACTATTTTCTCTCATTTATCATATTTTTCAAATATGCTAATTTTGCGCATAATTGAGTTCAGATTTCTCTCAAAAATTTTTTTTGCTTCTAAAATAATTTATGTTTTCTAATGATTATTCACAAGTATCCATGCTATTACGATGACCATGGTGACGTAGCAGCAGGAAGTGTCGGTTTCATAAAACGCGACGTACTTGTGAACGCACTAAGATCAGCTCTAACAAGTTCAATATGATGGTTAGAGACTTAATATTTTGTCCAGTATTGCAGTTTGATGCATAAATATCTGTAAAAAAATGTCAACCTTACCTCTAAAAGTTTGACACCTAAACCTACGAATTTGTAAAACGCGACGTACTTGTGAACATTTGCATAAGCAATGCGAAAGTATCCTAAATGTGCCCTTATAACGGTCTCAGGAACCGAAGAAGTGTTGGTCTAGAAGAGGGATACTATGGGCTTTCACGCAGCCATTAGCAATATTCCATATATAAAGCACAAAAATTCCAGGAGAGGTCAAAAGTGCATGTAAGAAAATTCATTATTTTCAAACTATGTGACATCTTCATGTAAAAAATTCTGTTGGTGAACGCTTACACTGTAAAACCATAATTTTTTTAGCTAATTTTTTTAGCTAAATATGTTCTGTGTGTTTCAGTCTGTGATACTGAACCAAATATTTCATTTTTAAAATTGTCAAAATATCAAAAGCATCACCCTTTATAAGCAATACAATTTGTGAATGAGCTATAAACAAGACAAAAAAAGATTTTTTTGAGCAGAATTTTGATTTATGGAGATAAGCGAATCAACCAACACATAGCAAACCATATATTTCTGAAAACTGCACATTCTCCTCTTGTCAATCAGATACATGCCATGTCCAAATGACATATCATGTCGAAATAACAAGCTTTCCTGTCTGAAAAATAGCCGCTGTACACAATACCATGCTACAAGCCTTGATGAAGTACCTCAAGTCATTTAATTAGTTTGTTTATTGCCACCTATGCTTCTAGTTATGATAAGCACTAACAGGGAGGGGATCCAGAAAATTCCGGTGGGGGGGGGGGTCTATCACGCTATCGTGTCGCGGAACGCATAGCTCGCGACATGACGCAACTGCGCGCTGATAAAATTAACATGTAAAAATATATAAATTTTGGTCTGGTGGGGGGGATGCATCCCCCCATCCCCCCCTGCATCCGTCCCTGAGCACTAAATCAATTGATTAACAATAACTGACACAAACAAAACATTTTTAAGCCAGTGACGTCTCACAACCAAGTTGAAAGTTAACTTTGAAACTGTTTGGGCTGCTTATTCGCAACCAGCCATAAGTTCTGTGTATTTCATGATCTTCTCAAGTTGGAAGAGATTGAACAGTGAAGCTTCATAATTTGGTGGAGTTAAATCAAATGGTAAAATTTGACACCAGCTAAAATAGTTTACAAAGATACACATTAGATATGGTGAGTGTCAATTTGTGAAGCACTCTCTACTCATTAGAGTTAGCCAATAAATTTAGAGTAGAAATCAATAAGTATTATGCTCTCATCTGTGTTATTTTTAAAAGGGACAAATGCATTCATTCTGCCCGTTTGTCCTTCTAGCTGTCGGTCATTACGTCTGTCAGAATATTCGGTCTGATAGCCATTGGACACCCAAGTGCGAAAGCTACTGCACCTTGTGTGTTGATCGTTTGTATTACCATAATATTATATGGAAGACATGATACAATATTCATTAATGTGCATGAAGTGGACACAGCATTATTGGGAGATGCTGCTTTTGTAAAACATGATGTGCAGATACTTCTGCCTCACTGGAACATTATACTTTACAAACTAATTCAATTTGAAGGATATATTGAGAAATCGAAGACATTTCCAGGGGGGGTGTACTTCTACAACCCACTGTATTTCACAAAACTCATGCGGGAACATGTATTGAAAGGAAATATTAATCTGAATATTAAAATGTTGCGCGTGAACTAAAAACTGAGATTTTTTAATACCGTTAATACATGGCAGTTTCATTCATAATTTCAGTTATTCAAATTATGTATTTATCAACAAATTAAAACAAGTATTATAAGAGAAGAATCTTTTTAGAAATTCCTATTTGTCATTTCATGAAATCAACATGTCTTGTGAGGTGGGTAGGCCTATCCAGTTACTTCACTTAAAATTTGAAATTCAAATTAATTGTGCTCTCTGATTCTATCCTTACATAAACATTTATTGTGTTGTCCGAGAGTTTGAATAATACCATTTGAATAATTGAGGTTCAAGTAAGATGAAATTGAATAAAATTCAAATTTAATCCTCGAAACGAACAATTATCATATTACAGCATAATACAAGTACAGTTAGGTTGGATTGAGATAGTTGTATAAAGTAAAGATCATAAACCACTTCATAACTTTTTTTCTATAAAATGTTCAATGATTTTTTTCCTTTTCTTTTGTAGGCTTTTGTACAAATAATAAAACTGAGATACCCCCCTTTTAAAGTAACAGCTTGTATACCCATTGTACGTAACTGATGAAAGCTTGTGAGTGAATGGTCACGAAATTTAATATGACACTAAATGACACTTTAACAGAAAATGATATCAAAATCAAAAGTACAAGATTTTATCTTAAGACAAAAAAGTCCCGCTATAAGCGGCATATAGCACTTTATGATTTTGAAGATTATAATGTTGTATATAAAGTGATCTTTTATTATGAAAATCAAAAAGGTAAATTAAAAGCAAAAATATCATAACAGTGACCTTACGACAGGTGCCATTTATAAACATTTGAATTTCTAATGACGCCAACAAAAATTTCATGACAAACTACAATTTGAAATAGATGGATAGATAGATAGATAGATAGATAGATAGATAGATAGATAGATAGATAGATAGATAGATAGATAGATAGATAGATAGATAGATAGATATTGCCTCCTCCAAGCACAGTTACACATGAGAAAAAAAAGTGTGCACAATCTGTTACATATTCATCATGGAGTAACTGTTTACTCTTGGGTGGGATCTCTTATTTGCCCTGGACAGATTGTCAGACATTGATAGATAGATAGACAAACACTGACATTGACAGACAACAAAACTCATAACCAGACTACGAGACAGAAGGATACACACAGCAAACCAAAAGCGACAGACAATAAAGACAGACAAGCACTAAACAATGTTTTGATTAATATTAGTAGAATTTCCAACTCCAGTTCTGCATGACTGCAATCTTCACTGTCACTTTTCCTTATATGCTTATGTATAGCTGCTTGCAGACTGGTGGTCCAAACAGTTTCAAAATTAACTTTCACTTTGGTCATAGGATGTCACTGGCTTAAAAATGTTTTGTATGTGTCAGTTATGGTTAATCAGTTGATTCAATGCTTATCATATCTAGCAGCATAGGTGACAATAAACAAACTAATTAAATGACCAAAGGTACCTCAGCAAATAAGAAGATTAGGAGACAGACAGAAAACTGTCAATGATGTGGCAAAGCCAGTTTGCAAATTGAAAATAAGAAAATAAATTTTTCCAGTGGATCACCAATCTGCGAAGAGCACTTATGTCATAATTCATACTAATGTTTTCATAAAGTCTATTTTTCATTATTATGAGTGAAATTTATCGTATCTCTTGTTATTAATTGATGATTTGAGCATGCATATTGATATTAATTATATCTTCAAACATGATGTCAACACTAAAACTTCGTGATTGAAAAGCTCTCTGTGACAAACCTTGGCAGAAAACCTCTGACCTCAAACTTTTGACACAAGCAAAATGTCACTGCACACAGGGAAAATGCCAGTGGAGAACATTCACAAATGCTTGAAATGTTTGCATTGATGTCCCCCACAAGAATGACAAGACAGACAACTTGACCTCTTGTGATTGTTTTCCAGATTACCAAGCTGAAGATAGACAGCAATCCATTCGCCAAGGGGTTCCGGGACTCATCCAGAATGACAGAACTGGAAAGGTAAGATCCGGAATCAAATTTGATCAGTTGGTGGATCTTGAAGGCTGGTTTGGTTTTTTCATCCCATATTTTATCACCAATTGAAAGGGCCTATTTTGAGAGGCTTAGACCTGGGCAATGTGCATGCCACTTACTATTGGTTAGGTCTTACTTATATATATGTTACAGCAGAAGTCAAAATCAATGATTCAGGCTAAATTGGAGTGACTGACGATCATATTTTCAGGCAATTTCATTGGATTATAACATTAACATGCTTTATGATTGATGTTGAAACAAATGATGTTTGCATAGTAGCTGGGGTTGGTTTGTTCTGTTTCTTTTTTAAACCTGAATCATCATTGACAATACAGCAGTACATTGCTTCCAAAAAGCTGGATTGGATGATATGGAAAACAAATGCAAAAACCAAATTAGGGTTTTTGTCTGAACTTCACTTATACACTGTAGTGTTATGTATAAATAGAATCTGTTTATTGTACTACAACAACTATATGTTCAAACCATGTCGTTACACATCAACACAAGTTAGTGATCAACTGTGTGGTATTTTATCTGAGCTAAAACCCTATAGCAAACTATCACCACCTTCAAACGTAAACATAGATTTTATGCTATCAACATAAGTATAAATCACCAAAAGAGCAAAAGAAGTAGAAAAGGGTGATATATTTATGGACTCTTTTGTCATTTAACCCTGTTTACTGATGTTGGTTAAAATCACCCCTAAACAGTACGACATTTGAGTGGTTTAGCAACTTGACTTGGTATCAAATAACTAAAGTAGGGTCAAAATAAATGCCCCAACTTGATCTTATCTGTTTAGTTGGGGTCCCCTGTCAATCTAAACAGTCACCCTGTGTCATATGCTACATTGCCAAGTGTCAGGTTAAGGAGTTTGGCATTATTTGGATATTTCATAGACATTGTATAGACAAGATAGTTTGGATCTGGACATTCATCTGGTATTGGTTGACTTGACAAGTGGTTTCACATGTTCTGGTTTGTTATTATCTGAATCAGTGGAAATTGTGGATGACTGGAAATATGCAGGGGGTGGTTTTATGAAGGTGTTAGCAGAATCAAGTAAGTCAATTAGCTTGATACATAGTAAGGTAATATTTTCATTATACCCGTAGATACAATGTTTAGCCTTCATGAGTTCTCAAAAGGATCGGCATTTTATGAATTTTACATTTAATAGTCCGCCAACTTGGTAATTTTGTTGTAAATGTTGTGCAATATGCAGTCATTGCGGTGTCTCCAAATTTCACAGACCTTTACCTGTTTTGGTGCTTATTGGTATGGAACCACAAGCCATACATCATCAGCATATCTTGGATCCATCTTGTGATCTTAACAAGACTTTGATGTTGTCGTTGGAGAGTGGCGATTCCATAACTGTTAACACAAATAGTAATTATGAAGCAGAGCAGGTAACCACAGGCAACAGGGAGGGCCCATTCATCATCTTGATGGAGGAGATTGCAAGATGGGAATTGGTGAAATGGCCTTTTTTTGTTGTTGCAGAGAAGAGGGCAACAGGATTTTAAAGGGCAGGGGGAGAGAGTTCTCTGTGTCTTCTCTTTTTTGAAAGAATTTACTATCGTAGTGCAGTTATTATAGTGCACAAACAAAAACCACCGACTTCATTATGATTAGAAACAACTTTTTCATTATGATTAGAAACAACTTTTCCATATAAGATAGGTGTGACAATGACTACATGGTGGTGTTACCCGTTACATTGTGTCGTTTTGTCCGATACAAGAACTCAAGAATCCGCTTCAAATCTTGAACTATCGGATCCCCAAATTTTGACTTCACTTTCAACACAAACAATTGCAATTTACACCAATTTTGAGCTGTTTCATAACATTCATTTTAGTATCACATTGAAATAATGCAATTTCTTTCAATACTGTGTTTTCAGAGAAGGTATGAATGCCCTCATCCAGCAACACACCTATGCCCGTTCGCCCCTGCGATCCTATGCCGAGACTGATGTTGATGACGTCCTCAAATCTGGATATAATTTCTTCCAAAAGGGTAGGTATTCCAAGTTTAACATAGTTGGCCAGTGGCATATTTTCTGATGATTTATATAAATTGAATGATCACATTTCTCAATAATAAATTCTTTTCTTGCCGTTGCAGATGACATCTGCGACACATCATCAACCGGCGTATACAAACCACTGTCATTGTGGCGCCCTGTCAACTCTCCCCTCTCTACTCTACCCTACTCTCCTTCTCTTTACAACGCCTCCCTTTACTCCATGTACGGCGGACTCCTCGGCATTGGAAATTCCGGTCCCACTCTTGCGTCTCTTGGTTTACGCCATCTTAGTTCTACTACAACGCCCTCCAGTGCGCATTCAGGGAACTACAGCTGGTTCGACTACAACCAGACTACTAGCACCCCTACTGGACTGAATAATAACTGGTCCGCAACCTTTCAAAATCAAAGATATCATCCTTACCTAAGGTCAATGACCTCATCCCCTAATACTCCTTGAAGACATTCAAGTATTCTGATGACATTGATTTTAAAAACGTGTTTAAGTACCTGTTGTATTTCTCTGTTTGTGTTTTGGAATCAGATTTAACTTAATTGATACAGGAAGCGGTGTCCAAGGGGCAATATAAACTATGCTTCTGAAAACTGATGCAAAACATACAGTAAATTACACCAGCCTTGTCTGATGAAGAAACAAGCGACCGCACACTTTTGAAATGTGATATGAAAGTATTTAATGCATTTTTAAAAGCGGTTAGTCCAACATGGCATCATGTAGGTCCAAGTCTAATTTAATGTCCAGGTGGCGTCTGACACTGCGGCGATGTTACTTCCTGTTGCAGCTTCAGTGTCCTCTCTACCCCATGCACGATCTTTGGTGAATGATATTGTTGGCATAAGTAGATATCTTTAAATATTGCACATGTTGAAAGAAATACATTGACGTATTGTTTATTATTTATACATGTATTAATTATAACATTCTCAAGTCTATTTTTCCTGAAAATGTCATGATGTTTTGTAGTGATATACTTCTATAATATTGAAATATATAGCTGATGTCATGAAATTACTATGGTGCTATATTGTATGATAGTATATATGTTATACACTGTATCTTGTTTTGATTTACATATGTACCCTGAAATGTGATATTTTGCATATTTTCTATACAATCTAAATCTTTGATTTTCTTTTTCTACTGCATTTTCAGCAATTTTGCACTGGAATTGTAATTATTATGTTATTCTTATATTATCAGTATTACTTTTCACATTCTTCCTAATGCCTGGCCTTTTATTTTAAATATAATTATGTTATTTTATAACATATATTGTTAAAATGTAATTAATGAATCATAATACACATAGGCCCATATGTCAATAATGTTACTTTGTTAGTTATCGAATCAATTTTAGTCTGAATGGCCTAAACTGTTTGCTTGTTATAGAATGGCAATATACTTTGGTGTAAAATATTGTAATTTCATATTTTCTCTTTTATATACATTTTATGAGAAATGTCATGTATATTTTGCTTTAAAAGATTTAATTACATACTTCTCAATTTTTTTCTTTTCTTTTTTTTTGTAATTTGTATTTCAGTAGTCTTCATATCAAGAGTAGACAGTGGTTTAACAGTTTTGTTTGTTTAAAAGTAAAATATATTTTCGAATATTTGGGAACGTTATGAAATTATGTTTTTATGGCAAATTTACACTACATTAGTTTTGATGGGCCTCATTTTGTCGGCAGCAATGTTGCTATTTATGGCTAATTTATTGCCAGTTTGTTTTTCGTCGAATTTTCAACCATTATAGCTGCCATTTGTGGGCTTTTTCATGCCGAATTAGATGTTATCTTTCCATAAATACTGTGTCTTAAATCAAGGTTGTTATGTGTTTTCTTATTGCCTTTAATATTCATAAATTCCAGAATTATGGCGAAATTACTGCAATCTCCTATTTGTGCCGAGGACTAGCTAGTTGACGCAGGGTAACAGGAGATTTATAAAACACCCCCGGAATTATTCCCAATAAGCTGAAATAACCCAGAAATAAGCCAAAAACCCACTATAAGCCTCATTGCTCATTTTGGGGTAAACCAGCAACGATTCTAGGATTAGTAAATAAGCCCTCAAAATCAAGCTAAGCCCTCAACATCTAATACCCCCCCCCCCATGCCCTCTTTTCCAGATTTAGGGATCTAAGAAGAGATGGGGTGAAATTGGAATAATCTGTCCATAACCCACAACAGATTGGAATAAGTGAAAAGCAGTTAATTGTAAACAAGGCCATCTTGAAGACTTCAGAAGAACAACAAAGTATCTAGAGGTTTCTCAAAGCCTTGTGATCAGTGTCATAGAGAAGTTGAAGGTAGATCTATGTAATGATGGGCTTCACATCCTGTATTTATGCACCTGTTGGATAGGCTCAATAGGATGGTCATTAGGGTGGGCTGAAAAAAACTTTTTTTGGAATTTCAATATGCCAGTGGTATAGAAAGTTGGCTATGGCCAAAAAATGAAAATTTGTGCAAAAAAAATTTTGTGGCATGCGACTTGTGCCGGGCCACTCCGGCTTTTATGAAAATGCATATTTTCAGCCATTTCGCATGCCTTTTTCGACCATTTTCTTGGCCTGAGTCAGCTTCCTTGGTTTCAGAAGGCTCAATGGCATACTTAAATCTTCCTTGAAGGCCATTATGGATATGAAATGCCATAAACAGGTCCCTGATGTTTAAGATATAGCCATTTCTGGGTAAATGTTAGGAATCAGAATTTGGCTTTTTTTGCTAAAAATTGCCTGAAAAAATTGAAAATATCGAAATTGACTGCACAAAAAATGATTCCAAGTGAATTGTAATTACGCCCTGTCCTCCCTAATGCCCTGAAAAATACTTCCAGCGCATTACCTGCATCAATTTGTGGTTTCAGTTTCCAGAATATGGGCAATTCCGTAAAGTCAGATTAACAGATTTGACACTTCAGCAGCTTGTGTAGCCCTACCATTGCACCTCAGTTATTTCATTGTTGAATAGGGATGAGGCCAGGTAATAGGGGTATCAGACAAGCCATCAACCAAAGCTCCAAGTGCAATAGCAGCTGAGCTACAGGGCAAAATGTCATCTTGTCGGATGTACTCACGCGGCGTCACGCGTTGTACGTTACGACACGATAACATTTTGCCATGTATCTCAGCTCCTATAGCACTTGGAGCTTTGGTTGATGGCTTGTCTGATACCCCTATTACCTGGCCTCATCCCATTTAACAATGAAATAACTGAGGTGCAATGGTAGGGCTACACAAGCTGCTGAAGTGTCAAATCTGTAAATCTGACTTTACGGAATTGCCCATATTCTGGAAACTGAAACCACAAATTGATGCAGGTAATGCGCTGGAAGTATTTTTCAGGGCATTAGGGAGGACAGGGCGTAATTACAATTCACTTGGAATCATTTTTTGTGCAGTCAATTTCGATATTTTCAATTTTTTCAGGCAATTTTTAGCAAAAAAAGCCAAATTCTGATTCCTAACATTTACCCAGAAATGGCTATATCTTAAACATCAGGGACCTGTTGATGGCATTTCATATCCATAATGGCCTTCAAGGAAGATTTAAGTATGCCATTGAGCCTTCTGAAACCAAGGAAGCTGACTCAGGCCAAGAAAATGGTCTAAAAAGGCATGCAAAATGGCTGAAAATATGCATTTTTATAAAAGCCGGAGTGGCCCGGCACAAGTCGCATGCCACAACATTTTTTTTGCACAAATTTTCATTTTTTGGCCAAAGCCAACTTTCTATACCACTGGCATATTGGAATTCCAAAAAAAGTTTTTTTCAGCCCACCCTAATGGTCATGAACCACGGTAATGAGGCCATTGATGGATGATTGGGGCTTTATGTCTTGAATTGTAGCACTTATTATGCTCATTAGGACAGGAGGAGGATACAACAGTGAGGCAAAGGATGATTGAAACAGCTGTCCAACATGGATCCAGGTGACCCGGCAAGAGCTAGATTCGAGCTGGGGCCCACGCTGCAGCAATTGGCGGCCCAGCATGCCACCACTGAGCTGAAGGTACAAGATGAAACATTTGTCTAACATGGGTTCCCCGGACCTGGAATCGAACCCTGGTCGCAAAGGTTAGCTGCCCTGTAGGTCTTCTATATAGGCTAGGTCTACTACTATGCTTGGCCCTCAGCATTGAGTCATTGACAGTCTCAATCTGCCCTCAGACTAAGTTTGGAGAATCCAAAACTAACTACTCTTTTATTTCTTATTTTTTTTTGAATATATTTAACAAGGGTAAAAACCGGGTCAGCAGAGCTGTTTTAAAACCGGGCCCTTTAACAGGTTAAGAACAGGTGTGAATAAAATGATAAATACATAAAAAACGATATCAGAAACAAGAGTAAAGTATAACAAAGTAGAATAAACTCTTCCAAAATATAGTTATAATCTGTATTTTTACTCTACATAGATGAAGAGATGACCCATTATGGTTCCATATTTGGTATTCATGGGCGTGACTAGCTAGGGCAGGGGAGTGATGACGTCATTGCCTCCACGAGGGCGACACTTGTGCTCTCGGATCATCACGAATGAAGCGAGAGTTTGCCAGAGTTGATGGCGTGCATTACAGATAGCACTGATCCCTGTGGTAGACCGAGACATTTGACTGGTAGACAAGCAATAGTGGAATGTGAGATGAGAATTTCTATTTCGTCAAAGAATTGAATTATTAAATTCAGTCCACTTTTCTTAGGAAGGTCCTAGCACTCCCAGGTAAGCGCGCAACTCCCAACCAAAGTTTCCATTCGGAGCTTCAAGGCGTTGGCAGGAGCGGCAGTTGTGGAACAACCATACATGTATATGGAATTCACAGTTATCTTGGTGCACTCCACTGAACTGAGGTTCGAAACAAGTGATTACAACAAACAGTCAATGCCAAACAATGCTAAGCAAGATAGTTCAGCTTGCTATTTTGTAACAGGGCCCCTTAAAACACTGTCAGAGCATAAGAATATGTCACAGAGCCTGGGATTAATTACCAAAGAATTTATAATTGGAACATTTGAGCATCCATTTATGGCATTGTTCATGGACTATACCTATATTGCATGCATGTGATATATATTATTTGGTTAATGGGACAAATTGTAGGGTACTAATTTACAGAGAATGGCCATATCAACACATAATTTTACAAAACATTGAAACTTTGAAGGTTGTTAGTCAAATATCAAAGAGGTTTCAAGGTTACACTTTGCGTAGGTTTGGTCCACAGTGACTACACACAGTTCAAAGTGGTTTTCTACAGCTGACAGCAATTTGGTTTTGTAATATGAATTGATTTTTCTGAAACATGTGCTTTCTCCAAGCCAATGTTTTGATCAAACAGGAAGTCATGTACAGCATGTACAGTGCTGCCAGGTTGTTGCGCCATGTGGAAGTCAGCTGGAGATGTGAGAGTTGTGCGAATTATAAAGTTGCAGTAGCACGAGTTGTGGCGAATAAGCAGCAGGAATAAGTGGGAATTGCAGGAGTTAACAGATTTTAGTAGGAGTCACAGGAGTTGACAAGAGTTGGTTGGAATTAGTTAGCAGGAGTTAATGGCACCTGCGGAAGCAAGTTTCAGCAGAGGTGCCCTGAAAGGACCTAAAAAGGGTTGCAAATGAGCTTCAGAAGTTCAGAAAGTTTAGCAGGAGTTAGCCCTATAAGGGCATATATGTATATAGAGTTGTGGACTTCAAGGAGTACTAAGAGTTACATGCTTCCATGGGGCATTTCAAAAGAGGTCCTGATTCCACCCTGGCATTTATAACAACTCAAGTACCATCCGCAAAGAAACTCCATGACCTTTCAAAAAAATTTTTATATAGTATAGATTAAATACACAAGACCATGTTGAATTAAGTCAAAGGCCAAAAAATGTTTGGAGAAACAAGCTAGATAATGTAAGAGAGCAGTAACAATAGGCTTTTTTATAGGCCTATACAGGGGCGTATTCTAGAATTTTTATAGCCATGTTCATTTTGAGCCTGAGAAGGGGCATGGCCCAATATCCCCCAAAATGCCACTGGCCAAAAATAGAGAATAGGTTGCACACCAGAACTGTTGGTCTAATTTTGCGCAATGTCGCCAAGTATACTGCTGTCACAGGCTCACAGCATCACATGGCGAAGTAGAGGGATGAGAGAACCCCCCTACCATCCTCTCCTCTCCCTCCTCTCACATCTGGTGATGTAGGCCTAGTTTATGATAGGGGGCAATGCCATAACTACATAGCTGCACTGACTAGCTGAAATGCGATTCTCTTGGAATGAGAGGGCAATAGCTGAGTGCTACAGATCGGATTGATCGCGAGATAAGCAATAATGTGTGACATCATCAGGAAGCTCCTGAATAATTAGGCACAGAGTGGAAACCAAATGCAACATTTGAAAAAAAGTAAATTGTCCAGCTGATGTTTTTACCAGAGCTTCAGAGTCGCATAGCAAATGACTCCATTGCCTTCCTGAGAAGCCACTCCGACGCCGACTTCTTAGGTCTTCTGATTTTCGACTCCGACTCTTTTTTTTGGCATTTTTTTACCGAATTTTTTTTTTTAGTTAGGAATCTCCAGATCAGTTTTCGACTCCAACTCCCCCTGAAGACCAAATTTAGACTAAGACTCCACCGGAAAACTTCTGACTCCACTACTAAAACTACTGAACCTGACGCCGGCTCCAGAGCCCTTGTTTTCACTCTTCCTGTTGTTGAGATTATTTGGAGAAGAAATAATGAGGAGAAACTTCCTTTAGTATTCTGGTGAGGCATTTAAAGAGCTCTCAGCACAAACATTAGGCAGCTGGATGGTGTAGTGGTTAAGGTTCCCGTCTGCACCGCTGAAGGTCTTTGCCTGCATGGGTTCGAACCCCGGGTGGGGAACCCAAAATTTTCAGTGGACCTTTATGAGCAAAATCCCAGCTGGATGTCGTTCGGATGAGACATTAAATTGGCGGCCCCTTGTATCAGTGTCTGTGCTGGGAAAGTAAAAGATCCCTCACATGGGGTAAATGTGTAACATGTTGAGGACTCCTACTCTCTCTCTCATCTCATCAATCAACCCTCGTGAGCGCCCAGAATTGGGCTTAGAGGGCTGCACTTACCATATCTATCTATCTAACATTTTTGAAAATTATATTATACCAGTCCAGAAAATGGAGAAGGGGCGGAGGCCATGGCATATAATATCGAAATACATGTACATGGCTTCCCAACCCACCTCCCAATATGCAACATTCAACCCCCCCCCCCCTGCCCCAGATCCCAATTCATCAGCATTCATGGCTTAGCTCTACAACACTCTCTGGTGTTAGTTGGTGTATCACAGGGAGATATGATCTGGCCAGTATTTTTACGACTGCATCTACATTGACATTTTTGCCCAAGTCATGACACCAATTATCTGAGACCCCAAACATTAACCCGGCCAATCCAATTTGCCATATTCATAGCACCCCAATAAAACACCCCAGAGAAGATCCACGGGCTGAGATAGCAGTAAATATCACCAGATAGTCTACTTGATGTGTTTATTTCCCTATAACTTGCCAACATTATCTGCATACACACATTTTCTATTCTTAGCGTGCATGGTATTTTTGGTTGTTGTTGCTTTTTTTTTTGCACTCTTGTGCAGGTTGAATGGTGATGACATTCTGCATTTGGAGAGAGGTTGGGAGGTGAAGCAAACTTGTAATCTGTAGTGCAGCCCTCTGGGGCAAGCTCTTGGCACTCATTACAATTATATACCTATATAAAGTTCAACTGTAGCCGAAGAGCAAAAATGCACCAAAACCAAAGACTTCATATTTTTCAATAAGATGACTAACTTCATTATATTGCCTGTGTGAGTGTGAAAAGCTCAAGATGTGCCTTTTGAGAGTGTGTCACAAACAGTGCGCGCAATAATGGTCAGCTACGTCAGACATTACTGGCACTTTTCGCAAATGTCTGACCATTCTCAAATTCAGGTCAGACAAATTTACTGGCACATAATCACTACAGGAAATAGTCATATTAAGTGCTAGTTCTCTCTGATGTTGAATTGTATTGTAAGACTTCAAGAAACTTAATTGCAATGTCGCAAAACCACATTTAAAAATCAAAGAACAATATTCCATAAAATGCATTTCAACCATTTGAAAAATTATAGATTAGATTTATTATGTTGTCTGACAAAACATTAATTTGTCTTACCGGAACTCTCTCTCCATCACAAAAAATGTCTGACCAAAGTCAATGGCACACAATGCCACAACATGAAGACGACACAGCCAAGATCTGGATATTCCCAAAATCCACCTAGATACTGTTGTGACATACAGGCTATAACAACAACTAACTCGTCCTATCAGTGGCTATCACCTACATACACAAACAATGACAAGCTGCCACGTGCTCACAAACAAGTGCACAGTGATTGATGACGTATCTTAACATGTTTACAATCAGAGCTTCTGAGCAGTGTTGCTAGTTAACTTGAACTCTCATCAGTGCCAGCTTGTTTACTGACTTAAGACAAGGTATAAACAAACTACTTAGGGTAATGCATTACTGCACCTACCTGTCATGATAAGACAGTTACTGAAGCATCCCCAAAGATAAGGTAGTTATAATGTAGGTACTGAAGACTGAAGTACTAAACTTTTGCCCCTCCCACTCCTAGAAATGTTGGAATTGCCCAGCCAATTAACTGTAGATCAGCAGCCTTCGGAATCCAGAACTCTACCCCTTATGTATCCTCAACTGTAAAGCAAAGGTAATATTATCACTTCCAAAATTTTACAGAGCACAGTTTCATGAATGATTGGCAAAGATCGTAATTGGCAGTGATCTCTTTCAAAGTCAACATCTGGCTGCATGCTTTTCTGAAAACCCCCTGACAGAGAAAGACTCAGGGCCTTTCCTTCATACATGTATGTAGATCTGGATGTTGAGACTGGTAATCAGCCAATAAAATCAATTCTTGGGGTTCCCAAAAAATACTGTCCGGGGTGCCCAAAAAACGAACTCTTGAGTTTCTCGGGGCATCCCTCCAATGTCATGTAATCTCCTGTAATCTCCAAGTTTCATGAATTATTGTACTTTTGATGTTGGAAAAATAAAATAATTATCTATCTATATCTTCTATCTATCTATGATCCTTGTATCTGTTATCCAATTTATCTACATAACTATTTATTCATCTGTCTATCTATTCTAAGATCCATCTATCCATCTATACAACTATCTTTACATGTATGTATCAAGGTTTCCATCTATCTAAACCTGCGCTGTGAGATTGTGTGAGTGTTTGTCATTGCAATATTTATTCTAGAATATCAATGTGAAATATCAATAAATACCAAGTGAAAGTATCATGAATTGTTCCACTCCAATAACTTCCCAGTCACCCCACTTATTTACCCCCTTATCTGAGTCAGGTGACATTGGCAGCGTTTCTTGCCCCCTTGATTGCCAACCCTCTTGAGATACTTAGTTACCATGGAAACAAAAATACACAAAAACCGCCATTTTCTAAGAGGATTGTATACAAATGCAACACATTCCCAAATAATCAGCAGAATATATCACAGGTTCAATGGAGGGTCCCTGAGGAGCGAAGGAAGCAAGCAAGTAAGAAATCAAGGAAGCAAGAAAAGGGAAGAAGCATGGAAGAAAATGAACGTTGTAGGGATGAGCAAAGAAGCAAAAGAACACAGTTCTAACTGAAGAATCGATAAAATTATCAAGAATGAAATCTGAAAACAGGAGGGACATCATATGAAAGAAGCAATGAAGGAAGCGAGGAAGGAAAGAAGATGACAGGAAGCAAGGAAGGAAGGAAGGAAGGAAGGAAGGGAAGTAAGGAAGGAAGGAAGGAAGAAAGGAAGGAAGGAAGGAAGAAAGGAAGGAAGAAAGAAAGGAAGGAAGCCAGCAAAAGAGCAAAAACTCAAGGAAGGAGAAGAAACAAGGAAGAAAATTAGCATTGAATCAAAGCAAGGAAGCAAAGAAAAGAAGTGATGAGCATTGATCAATAGAACAAAGGAGAACATTAACAAAGGACCGAATAAATGAAGAAACAAAGAAAATATAAGAAGAACATTTAGAGATTGGGAAGGACAACATTACATTACTTACAAAGAAAACGCTGAAAGCAGGAATGAATGTATTGGGGATATTCTAGGAAGGAAGGAAGGAAGGAACTGAGCAAGGAAGGAAGTGAGGAAGGGGGGAAAGAAAGTAAAGAAGGAAAAGGAAAGAAGTAAGGAAGATAGATAGATAGATAGATAGATAGATAGATAGATAGATAGATAGATAGATAGATAGATAGATAGATAGATAGATAAATAGATAGATAGATAACACCTCTCATGCTCACACCATTGTCTCTTCTGTCCATTATTGACACTGACACTCTTGTCAAAACTGCCACTTCCTCACCCACTTCAGTCTGATTGAGACCCTTATAGCATCTCTGATTCTTTAAAGTATCTTAAAATCTGTATAGTAAATTTATTTATCAGATTTTTAAATCCTCATCTCTGAGGGGGGTCTCCTTGGGTGTTGACTAGTAAACAACCGCGTAAACGAAAGTGTAAACAAATGAGGGGATTAAAGGGTCATTAGAGAGACCATGCACCTAGCGGGCCCTTGAAGAACTATAAAATTGTCATTAGTTCCTGCACATGCTAGGTGGTGGCGCCATGACCACATCTGTGGAATTTCAAGACATTTCGACGCCAATATCCAGATATGGGACCAGGCTTTGTTTACACCAAATGTCATAAATAAATAGCAAGAACTCTAACCAGACATGTTCTGTGTCATATTAAGAGATGAGGCTGGTGGGAGGTGGTGTTGGGGAGTTGGGAGAAAAGGGGGGGGGGGTTGGATATATATGAAAAGGGGGGGGGTCAAATTAGCCTGCAAGGGGTTCCTGTGTATTTTTCACTGAAATAATTATAGTGCATTTTTCACTGACTGTAATCACAAACAGTCACAATGAAGTCAATATTATTTACTGTCATACTCATTCTCACAAGATGTATGTGATAGCCTGATATGTAGGCCTACTATGGCATAGATTATATTTTTGAGAACTATCTTACTGATCTGTGCAAAAATTCTAATGCCAGGTAATCTTGGTCTGATTTTGGTCGCACCTTTTATTTCGTGGGATAATTATCCTTTATCACTGTATGATCAGTATTATAGTAGCCTAAAAAATAAGTTGTATGATGGTATACTATAGGCCTAATTAATAATCTGTTTATAAAACACAAATTTTCTATTTTCTATTTATAGAAAATGCAAATATCAGTCAAATTTCTGACAATCTGTCAATGCTAAAGATGTGCCAAAGCGTTCTGCTCATTAGATCTATCTATTCTGCTGTTATTATAGACAACAGACCACCAATGGCTATAAATACGCCCTGCAGAAGCTATCTATCACCAAATTTGGGAGGCCAGACGTTAATATGTGTGTCAAGGTCGTGAAATTAGGTCAAGCAGATCGAAATCTCGTCTGCGTGAACAGGCGAGGTTGAATGAGAATTGAACAGAACATCAGATAGAGATTACTTCTGGCTTAACAGATGGACGGTCATCAGAAAGCCATAAGAATCCGCTGGACCGCGTCCGCTCCTCCTGTTCCGCGTTTTATGTCACTGCTGTTTTAGCCCCATTTTGATCATCCCAGTCCTGTAGATCTTTCTATCTCATCAGATTGATAATCATTGATTTTATAATATTTTCCTTGTTCACAAATTCTAGTTCTAAAGATCTAGTAAGTTAACAGAGCTTGGAGATCTAGACCTATAGTAGGCCAAGTTCTCAATTATAATAGTTCGTCCCAAAATTGGTTGGGCCCTTTTTTAAAATAAAATAATAATTTTGGCCTTTTTTTTTTCCTACCTCTGGGCCCTACTAAGTAAACTTTTTCTAAATCAGCGTTTTCTAATAAGCCAAGGCCTATACTTTCCAAAACATGCACGCTGTGTTAACAAAAACTTTTTGTCTGTGTCAAAGTTTTCAAAAATTGCTTTTATTGAATTCCAAAACTGGATCAAAAAGATTAAAATAAAATCACTTCCTAAAATCTAGTATCTGTCAAATCGGTTGTCATGGCACTGAGCGTCCCTAACAACCGTTTGATACCACAGTGGCTTCCTTAACAACCATGTGACATGTGACTTCATGGTGACTTCATGGGGAGCTCACCCTGAAAATCGTCAAATCTGTTCACATCATTTGGGGTGACTGCGGTAGTGGGGGTGGGGGGAGGATCAAATGGGAGGGGGGTGGTTCAGGGTTTGAGAAGGGGGTGGTGCTGGCTAGATATTTGTTACATTTACAAACTTTGATAGGTCTATATGGACGTTAGAAAAACTCCAGAATAGTCAAAAAATTTGCATGAATTCTCCCCTCCAAAAAGTTGTGTTATCTCTGCAGATCAGATGAAATTTAGGAGTTAATTTGAGCCTCATATGAGTGATGATGTTTCATTCAAACTATCTGATGGTCCAGGGTATGTGACATCATGCCTGTATCCAGGTTCCTCAATCTGATAGTCCAGCATGGATGCAAAATCCCGCATAGATCTGGGAAAATGTTGAGCAGAACATATCCAGGACGATTTTAGAGAATATTTCAGTAAAACGAATGTACATTGTAGTCAGTTGCAGACTTCATTACAGATGGATGAAGAGTAATAAGGATAACAAAAATATAAACGGACCACCGTCTGAGCCAGACACCAGAAGGGTATACTTTTTACTTACTGTGATTGGAAGGAAACAAATCAAAGGTAACTTATTGCAACAAACTTGTGAATTTGATTTGCCCACTCGGATTTATGTATATGAGTTCTTTAAAGTGAGTAAAACCCAAGGTCTATGCAATTTCAATGGAGGGCCTAGGGGAGGGAGCTTACTTACGCTGAAAAAGAGGTTTGTGTAAAAGAGACAAATTTAACGCTAGCTGGTGTCCGTCAAAATTATATGTATATCAAACAAGATTTTAATGTGAAATAGACAAGGAAATTGTCTATACTGATCAATTTTTTGTTTGATTTCATCAATGAAATGTCTGAATTTACTACAATTTTTGGATGGACACCAGCTAGTGTTTGTTTTGTCTGCTTCCACAAGCAGTTTGGATGAGGATGTTTCGCATTGACCCAATAGTAAAACATCTCCGGTTACACTTACTTCCAGGCGGTGCTGTATAGTACATCTAGGAAACTGTAACAAATGTTTTCCTTGCATTGGCCCCATACTCAAGTGGGCATTTTCCTGACGATTGCCTTCAAAATTTATGGGCAAGTGTGCTATTCCTGACTTGATATAGTCAAAGGAAAACTAACAGCATATAGCCACAGCACTTTCATACCATATTATATCATGGGGAGGCAGTCAGTTGATGTGCTATGATGTTCAACTAAGTATCGCCTTGTCGCTTTCATATTGATCATAGCCCACTAGGCTTAACCATGCATGGGTTGTGCAGTATCATATATCTATCCAGTGACCTTTGGTGACCTACTTTGACATGACCTGACCCTTTTGACCCAGATTTGACCCCTGGTAACAGAGTGTGCCGCTTGGCGGGGCTTCATGTCCAACGACACAACATCAAAACAATTGATGACTTTCAGACGATGCTACAGCACCATATACATTGATAGTAGATAGTGGCATAGGATTTCCCTACAAGATGAATTGGCCCATGTGACGTCATCGGTGTTGTCATGAACGTGACCAATGATATTCACGTCCCAGCAAGATATTTATAGGCCCGGGAACCAGGAAGTCCTGGCAATCCACACTGAAAAAAAGGTTTGTGTGAAACAGCCAAACGAACGTAAGCTGGTGTCCGTCCAAAATTTTGTGTAAATTCAGACAAAAGGTATGCAATATCTTTTGCATTTCACTGATCAAATCACGCAAAAAATTGATCAATCTTGTCTGAAATAAAATTTTGGACGGACAGTCGGACACCAGCTGACATTCATTTTGTCTGTTTTACATAACTTTTTTTCAGTGCGTTTAGTTCGAACAATAGCTGATTTAGCCCACCCAGAGAATCTTGATTTTGCCGCAATGTGACCAAGATATGCCTTTATATGTTGATGGCCTTAGTGGCCTTATGCCAGTCAGCATGCCAAGGGTTTGCAGCAGAGCACCTTAGCAAGAGGCATATCTATGCGTTAACTGGACAAAACTTTATAAACGTGAAATTAATAGAGAAAAGATTATTGAAACATCATGAGATCCTTTGAACCTCTTTTAGAAATTGCCCATGACTCCATAATTATGAAGTATAGATTTCCAGAGTTGAAATCGAACCCAGATATTTCCATAGCTCTAGAACATACCCTGCACCCCTCCCTCTCAGACCCCTACATACACACACGATCCAACTTACCCCCCCCCCCCTCCAGGCCACCACTTCCTCAACATTGCAGCACCATGCAGGAGGGCACCCGACCAGTGGTGGGGATGGATGGTGGGGTTTTAACCCCCAGTTGCCCTGCGACACTTTATTGCCCCTGCTTATCCTGGGTGATAGGCCCCGCTGGACTGTGGCCAAATTATGGAAGCAAGGATATGAATTTTGACAGCACAGCACCCAGGCTGACTGTGGACACCCAGTGGCTTATCAAACAGGGGTCAAGGGAGATGGGGGATACACTGGGGTATCTGACAAGGGTTGCTGAAGCTATGTCCGTGTTATATGGACATGATATGTCTGTGTCAATGTGTGATGTCTGTATTGGTCAGTGTCATTGATATATATATAATATATATATATGATGCTTCTTTGTAGTTTTGGCATGGAGGGACGAAAGATGTAAATTTCAATATTGTCATGTCATCATTATTAATTTTGATAGAGGTATTTGGTAATTATAAACAAATGATAAAACAAAAACAACTAAGATCGTGGTAAAAAAAAACTATAAATAAAGGAACCAGACATCGGTTAATATTTATCCAAAACTGTTTGTAGATCTGTCAATTTATTCATTTATTCCATATTGATAAATTATATAACCTACAATCTATCAGTCCCAACGGCACCCCATCAACCAATGAAACCATCCAGAGTCATACACCCATCTATTCTCCATGCATTCTCTCTCCTTATACCTAAGCTTATATCTCATGTCTTGCATTGTCACCTGCATCATACGGTAATATATCATATCAATTATTACGAATAAGTCTTTGATAATGTACCACAGGGTGCACCATTCAAGCCTTTACCTTTCCCCCATTACAAAACACAAACCACACACACTCCTCATGACCACACACTTCTCCACAATATTTTCCAGCATAACCCTCATCATCCAGGGTCAATACAGTAACCCTTCATTACCTTTATTTCCTTGGATCAATTATTGCCAAATCCTTGGCTTAGCACTGGTCAGCTTGGATGACCAAATTACTAATTGTAAGGACATGATATTTACACAAATGAATGCTGAATAAATCGGCCATGAACAGAAGGCATTAGCATGCAAGTAGCCTAATTTAGGATAACCAATGATTAACCAATGCTTAACCAATGGTTTACCAATCATTTACCAATGATTTAAGCTTCATTTGATACATGTTTAATAAGAAACCATTCATAAATTCACATCTTTTAGTACTTTAGATAATTGCTTTCTTAGTGAAGCATTTGTTATGCTATTAATATTTTGTCAAGTTAGCAATAGCTAAGGCTCAAGGCATAACATTGAAGCCTATTTCTTATAAAGCTACTGTCTTCATGGGACCAGAATAATATTGTCAAAATTCTATAACTACAAATAAATGCATGGGCTACAGTCAAATGCACTGCAACTTGTGTTAAATGATTGCAGTATCTATTTCTACCACCCAATATATATAGCAAGAAGTATCCATCCATTTAGTTAATAAATTCTGGTACCAGTAAGCCTATAGTTTGAAATGACTTAAAAATTGTCAGCCAAAGAAACGAAATTCACTGTCTTCCAGAATTACATAAAATAGATAGAAAACAGAATATGAAAACAGTACCATCCGTGATGACACTAGACTTGTGACCTTGATAATGTGTCATCACGGATGGTACTATTTTTTTTCTGCTGTGTTACATCTATTTTATGTCATTTAGGATGACAGTGAATTTCATTAATTTTCTGTACATGGGGCTGACTAACTGGAATTCATTCTTAGTATCAATATTACTGGAGCTAATCTATGGATATTAGATACTAGTATACAGGGAGGTAGAAATAGTGTAGTCCTTCAATCCATGTACTTTCCTCTGTTCCTGGCTTATAAACAGCTTGGTATTCACGTCACTGCCATGTCTCAAAATTGTGCTTTATAAATTACAAAAAAATCAAATATATTCATGTATCATTGAGCACCCACAGGTTGTCAAATTAAAAACATTTCTTATCAGTTCTGTCTCACATAAATAAACTCCATTAACCTGTTGGCATATTTACAATATCAACAAAATACAGGGCTATATAATAGGCCCATGCATATACAGCATTGCAACCACAGAGCAACCTTATATTAGCATGATCTTTAGCTGCTAAATCCCAAATGCCGTTTGACCTCCCTCATCAAACCACCAACAACTGGCTGCTCTGGCCGCCCTGAGACCCTGACCACCATGCAGCCTTTCAGTCCACGGGAGAAATGCACTTGTTCTGGTGTGCAGGCTAGAAGAATACAGTAGGAGGGGGGAGGGGTAACCATCCCCCATCCCCCTTCCATCACTGATGCAGGTAGGGGCGTATCTAGGCCATGTGTAAGGGGGGGCGTATTACTTTCGGCAAATATGTGGCGCTCTGCAGCGTTTCATGTCTTTTCTGTGTTAATTTTGGGTCTGAGGGGGGTGGTGGCCCAATGCTTCCCCCCCTAAATACGCCACTGGATGCAGACTGCTGTAGGCTGTTGTGGGTTGATGTGAGGATTCGAGGATAGGGGAATCTTTCTTAGGGGGGGGGGGCTCTGAGGGGGGGGGGGTACTCTGAGAGGGTGGGGAGCAAGGGGCCTGATCCTTTTGACCCCCACTGCCCAGCGGTGCCAGGGGAGGCATTCCTACCACATCCAGGCTAAATCGATCCAAATTTATCAGTCTGTGGAGTTGTGAAAGTGGCAATTGTCCCCTCCACATTTCTTTACCCTGGCTGATATCTGGGCCTGGGGGAATGCAGCGCTGCAAGAATACGAAATGAACATCCAGCCCCAATCTCCCCACAGTCTGGATATGATCCACCCCAGCACTGGCCAACAAGCAGTAGCTAGCCAGCCCCCAAGAAGCAATGCTTGCCATCATGGCCCTGTATCATATCCCTGTATTACTTGTGGTTATTGAGTAATGCATCTTTCTGTCCCATGCATGCACTCTTTGTCTTTCTTTCTCTCGGGATATAACTTTCCTGCATTCTATCTTTACTTATTACTTCCCTTCCTTCTTTCTCCTTCTTCCATTCTTTCCCTTTTTCTTTCTTTCTTCCTTCTTTGCTTCTTCCTTATTTTATTTCTCTCTTCTTTTTTTTCGTTCTTTAATCTCTATGGCTTGTCTTGATTCATTTGAAATATTGGACCCTAGCGATTTTCAAATCCTGATTTAGAACTAATTCTAGTACCTATCTTGAGCTCACAATTGGACCTTTTCTCATTTTAATTTAATACCAGTATGAAATATATTCCTTAACAGCAGAACATAGTCTGGAAGGAGAGACAAATAACAAGACTTCCTGGAAGTTTTTTTGAAAAAACAGTTTAGCTGCGGAGTATTTTTACAAATGTATTTGGCAACCTTGAAAATGACAAATGGACAACTTTCTGTGCCAAAGAAACGTAAGTAATTTTATTTCCACTAAATCAAGTGCAGATGAATTGGTAGCACTGACACTAAATCAATCCACGGTTTATTTTCGTATATTTCACTATTTCTTTTTTGCTTGTAAAAATGTTGTATCTCTAATTGAGTGAGAAATAAGTTGCCTCAGATATCGATGTTTCCAAGGTTGATCAAATACTGTGAAGATGGTCAGACATTCAAGATTTATGACAATTTACTTGAATTTGTAAATGTCCTTGGAAATTGTCAAATTCCCAATAAAAAAATAGATATGAATCATATTTGCTTTAATACGTTGGTAATTTTAACATCACATGAATTTGTGTCTATCTTTCTAATGATCACAAAATGGTCAGCAAGATTAGTTTTGCTGACATGTCATTTTTTTCTTTAAAATATCACGAAGTTGTCATTAAAATTTGAATAAACAAAATTTCTTAACATGTCAATTAGCATTTTGAATTATCATACCAGCTTTGAAACATTCAATTTCATTAAAAACTTACTGTTAATGTCTTACTTTTTGTTGGCCACACTCTCTATGAAATTGTCACACCCCCAATGAAGCTGTCATGGTCCTTAAAACTGTCACTCTCCACTTGAAAAATATCATTTGGTCCTTGGAAAGTTACACAGTCCTTAAAAATACCACAATATGAATAATTTATTATGAAGTGTTTTGACCCCATGGAAATTAACAGAACAAATTAACACAATAACTTGACACAATAAAGTGACAGGAAAATCAGCTGGGAATAAATTAATGAGGGTAGAAATGTGGATATAATTAGTGAATGCATCTAATTGTGTTAACGTGGAAAATTAACAATATTTAAGGCAGTGTTGTTTAGATTAATGTTGCCCATGTGACCCCTACGTCATAATTGCAGCACTGGCTCCTGATTGGCTATCCCAGGGGCACGTGACTCATGGCAGAAGATCGAAGCTTCCATCAGATAAATGATCTGCAGTATCTAGGAAGAGAATAAATCATACTGACAAGTCAACTCGTTAGTGAGGCCTGTCAGCCATTCTGGGATCATTCTGTGTTTGGAAGCCCAAGTACAGGTCAGCCAGTTTAGTTGGCTAGTCCTCACTTATAAACCACCAGCCTGGGCTAGCCTGAGACCTCATTTGGAGGCATCACTATGAGACCTCATCCTGAGACCTCATCCCGAGACCTCAGGCAGACCTCCAAATGGTCCGATGGTGAAAACAGATAAGTGCTTTGGCCTCCATTGTTGATACAGGGCACATAGCTGTACATGACATGGTGGCAGGGCTGAGCCTTAAGGTACTCCCTTGCAATCTACATACGTTAGTGTGCTGTATGACATAAAACCATAATAGGCCTAATATTATGAATGCTCAAAATTTGGATTCATTGACAGATGTTTCCACAACCCTCATATATATTTCTGAAAATAATCTTTTCTAGTCTAGGTGGCAAATAGTGTTCTTCTCCAACTTCCTTTTCTGTTGCCTTTTTCATATAAATTAAGCCAATATGTACTCATAAATGGAATCAGCTCAAATAATGACTTAGAACTTACTAACTTTCTGTCTGAAAAGTTGGGATTGACTAGAATTAAATTTTGTAGCCGATCTACAGCTTGTTACCAATCTGAGCTTACCCAAAATAAGATTATAGCCAGAAATGATGACAATTTAGATGGCTTATTATGTGGAATCATGCATAATGGTAATACAGAAGCTAATATTGTCAGTTTTGTTGACCATTAATTTTCCTAAATTTTTAAAGCTCATTTTTCACTCTTTAACTAGGCGTCTATCAATATTCATCTAAGTCATAATTCATCTTTTGCCAAATTCTTTGCCTTTTTATAAAGACCACTAATCACCATTTTGCTTTTTATCAACTTTCCATTTGCATTTTAGATCTCTCAAGCAAATTATGGCGCAGGCAACACTGTAAAATGCAAAATGGCTCATCAACCGACAAGGCTAACAAGTCGCGTTAACATTTTTGACGTGTCAGTTGATAAGCGGGTTGTTGCCTCGTTTTCGATTCAGGCAACCGGCAAGCTGGGGCAACCGAATCAACCAAGTCAATCAAACTACCATGTTCACCTGATTATATGTCCAACTTAATGTTATAATTGTCATTTAATTGAAGCTTTGACCTAAAAATCATATAAAACATGCTTTCCAGATAAGTTTAAAACACAGATTAATTTCTATATTTTGGCTGTGGAACTACACTGAAAAAGGGTTTGTATGAAACAGACAAAATGAACATTAGCTGGCATCTGTCCACAATTTTGTGTAAATTCAAACAAACGGCATCGGTATGTATATTTTTTACATTTCATTGATCAAATCACTCAAGAAATAGGTCAGGATTGACAATTTCCTTGTCTATTCACATGAAAATCTTGTCTGACAAACGCACAACATTTTGGATGGACACCAGCTAATGTTCATTTTGTCTGCTTAACATAAACCTTTTTTACTGTGCAGCCTACATGATCTATAATATAACCTGAATCTGAAACAAGGCAAAGCCTGCTTATAATCCTTTCCTTAGTTGGAAAGTTCATTGCTTCTGAATTTACTAATTGAAATAGATTAATAATCTCAAGCGATGCTAAATCATCCAGTCATCCCTCTATCGACGAAAGTCATGTTGTATATGAATTCGTATGCGTAAACAAATGAATAGCGTCTTTATCTGAGCTAATACGGTAACCGACAACTCAAAACGAAGGACATTAGATGACGCGACCTACATGAAGATAAGCTCATAACTTTGAATCGCTGCGGAGGCAGTCGGCTGATGACGAGAGTTATTATTCATTTAATCGTTATATTGTCTAACGCCACTATCTCGGAACGATCAAATATGATCAGAAATTGAGTGCAAGAAGGGATGTTATCTAAGCCACCCTGAAAAAACTTGTGGCGAGCAGCTATTCATCATGTGCCTGATTATCGCTCTCTCAGCATTACGGCATTAGCCGTTAGCAACGTCGACCGACAGGGGCGTAGAAAGCCGTAGATCCTAGGGGGGCTTGGGGATGCCGGGATGCATCACCTTCTTGAGTGAGCCTGGCCGGGGGCGATGATCATATGATCCCTGGAATTCTAAACTATAATTGAGGTATATTTAGCTTTTTTCCATGATTCCAATGGAAGTTATGGAAAAAACACGCTACAGATGTGTCTAAGAACTTGCCGTAGATAATATAATCTAAAATATAGGCCAACTGACTTCTTGCAATTAAATGGGCCCCAAAATCCCCCGCGGTTCAACTTTCTGCTAATTTGGCCTCGAACAAATTTTGTGTTCACTGAAATCATCCCCCCCCTCAAAAATGAAAATTATACGCCCCTGTCGACACACACATTCAATCCAGAGACAGCCATTGAGCTTATGCACCACCACACTGCTTTATCAAACCACCAAGGCGTTATCAAACAAGGCTGTTCTGTGGTTCTATAACTTTTTACACTAACCACCAAATTGTCGACAACTTAACCCGACAAGTCAAGAATGGCTCTCACTAAAGAGTTCCTTCCTGATATTAAGATATTCGTCAGCCCTCAGACGCCAGCCCAGGCCATGGAGGCGACAACGAGGCTATGAAATGGAGTATCCAAGGGCTCCACATTCTGGCCAATGTGTATTGTGCAACAAAAGAATGGGTGAAATTCGTAAAAATTCAAGTATTAAATCATGATGAATGTGTTTTAGTTGGAGGTGATATGGAATCGGTAAGTGGTATGGAATGAGGCTGGGTTGGATGAAGAAATTAAATAAGACTTGAATCCCAGGTTGCTCCCTAAACAATTTGAGCAAAATCTTTGAACCTGAATAAGATCATTCATCTGCATGTGTAGACTATATAATTATATGAATCTGAAATGCAACAATTGGATATTTATGCTAAGATATCAATATTCATTATATATATGTGTACATTTTGGATTTCAAAAAACTGTCTAAGTATAGTTTTAGACATCACCAAGATACTTATACCATTGGAAAAGCCGGTATCTAGGCCTAACTGACAATATTACATGTTAGCGCCCTGCTAGGGATTAACACTATTAACAACGCAAACAAACACTCAGATTGTTGTTTATTTTGCCAAGTTTATGAGTTCAAATGTATAATGGAAGAAGCGTATGATGTGTAAGTCAGTTAGACCTTGAAGTAACTAGCTAGTTACTTCAAGGTTAGACACCTCTTTGTTGGGTACTAACATGCATTTTAGTCAGCTAGCCTCCCTCCGCTCGGGATCTAACTGAGAAACTCCTCCGGTCGGGATCTAACTGACAAAAAGGCATGTTAGAAATTGGTGTCTAACTAATACTGGGTTTGCATGGTTGTGGCTCCTAAACCAATGTACATGACATTAACCAATTATATAATGTATTCTACAGTGTATGTGCATTGTGTATAAACTTGGTTCTGGTGTCCCTATGATGTTACCAGCACCACCACCACTTGTTTGTTTACATCATTGGTCTAAACATTTTTCCAACTCTACAACAACATTCTGTCATCTCCTTAGACTCCTTTATCTGTTATTTCTACAATATTTTGCCACCCACTTCCAAATAAACTTGACATGTCTACAGTATAACATTTTAATTGACGCAAACTTCCTGTTTATTGTGTTTATAACATGTTTAACAAAAGCTAACAAAAGAGTCAAGAGGGACTGAGGATACCATCAAGTGAATCAAGAAAGACTCAAGATCATTTGGCAAATCCCAAACAAATCTGTCATTTTGTAACAAGGCAAAGTTAGTGGCCAAGTGGTCAATCATTCACGCCAGTGTAATCTCATACACTAGTGGAATTACCTTGGTTATATCTTGGTTATATCTTGGTTATATCTTTAGTTATTCTTTGGCTTAATAACAATTTATCTGACCTGTAGTCCTGTTATTGTTAGTGATAGGATTATCAATGTGCCACTGGAGGCAAGGCTACAAAATGTTGCAGGGGTGATCAATCTTACGACTGTTTGGACTTATGATGGCCTTCTACTGGGAAAAAGATAATGGCTGAAAATGCTGAATTTTGTTTTCATTTTTGGCGGGATATGCTGCAATAATTACTCAATTTTGTGGGTTGTTTGGTTTGAGAATTAAAAGTTGAGAATATATCAGACTTAGGTTCCACAATGTGTGGTGTTGGTAAGTAAAGAGCTGATTGGTTCAATCACGTCACCTCCTTTGCTGAAAATTAACTAATAAATCCCCCCCCACAGGAACTCAAGCGTCTATGGGATATTAAATGGAGGCAGATTGGCAACTGAAATATCCTGGGCACCCCTGAATTAACAGGGTATGTGCCAGACTCTTAGTCTTCTCGTCGCTCATCGCCGGAGATAAACAAAACAACTCAAGAAAGCCAATGGCATTGAAACCTTCGAAAATGTTCCCTTCATAGGTCTTCATCTCTGCCCATGGGCGCTGCTCTGTGGGTGCCCTGAGCAGTATCATAAGGAAAGCTCTCCTGAAATTTCATGGATCACATGCTGGAACATGACCAGCAAGGGTTACAAACTACAAAATAACAAAAACAATAACTGCTTTTATTAACTATTAATGATTACAGTTATTTAAAATTCATCATTCTGTATACAAAGCAACATCTTACATGCATGCTGTATTTTGAGCATCCCCTCTTCCAGTAATTCTCCCATGCTAGTTAAATTTGTCTACTTCCTGGAATCATCATCTGTGATCAGGATGGACTGGATGACCCTTCAATAACCTTCATCTCTTTTAGCTCCTTATTCAGCCCTTTCACCACAGAACCACCACAGCCAAACCACCCCACAAGCTCCCAACTTGCACATCATTTTTTGGGCTGATTGATCAGCAATTAATCTGCTGTCAACTGCCAAAGGTCAACATACAACAGCCAAAAACTAACATAGACCACCCAAGAGTTGCCCCAGTGCTAATACTGAGATCAAAAGAACAAAAAATGACATTAAGAGGTCCCAAAAAAGTCAGCTCAATTAAGACTCAGCAAGGGTTTATCTTGAGGTGAAGACCAAGTTGATGATTGTTATGGGGTGTGTGTGTGTGGTGGTCAGGGTGGGGAATCAGGGGTTGGGGAAGAGAGGGGGTAGAATGGGATGTAAGGAGGAAGAGGAAGCAGGATTTGGGATTGTGGGTTGGATGAAGTGAAGAAAGATGTCCTTTTATGGTTTGTGACTCTTTCATTTCCTGAAATTTCCTGATCGTGGAGCATGATTGGCATTTGTAATATTGTTTAAGGATATTTGGATATTAGTATGACAGTCACTATATGAATCAACTAAGATTCTACAGCAGATTCAATGTTAAATATATTATTATTGCAAATTCACACAGCAATCAACTCAATCCCGTCCTAAACAGTCCTAAAATTGTCTCGACACGACATGAAGTCCTGGGGGGGGTTCTCGCCCCGAAATATGACGGGGGTGCTCAGCTGAGCGTCTCGCACCCAGACCCAGTAACGGAGTGCCGGGCAGGGGAGGATCCAGAAAATTCCGGTGGGGGGGTCTACCGGGCTATCGTGTCGCGGAACGCATAATTCGCGACATGACGCGACTGCGCGCTGATTAAATTAACATGTAAAAATATATAAATTTTGGTCTGGTGGGGGGGGATGCATCCCCCCCATCCCCCCCCCCTGCGTCCGTCCCTGGTGCCGGGAACCCAGAAATAGGACCCTGGACTAGGGAAAATTCGCCCTCAAAGAGGCATTTTTTTCAGGTCGGCTGTATATTATTTTATCATTTGTCCCAAATAATTTCTTTTTTTGCCCACGGATGTCCTTTGGAAGGTGATTTTTACGCAAAATTCGAAGTGCTGGAAATACTGGACCATGTCTAGGAATATTCAGACCTCATTTTAGGACCCTTAGCTAGGGAAAATTAGCCCTTGAAGAGCCCTTTTCAGCCGAGCATAGGTGCAGACCAACATATAGTGAGAACCCCCCCCCCCCCAGGCATGAAGTAAGGAGTCAGCTCTTGGTATTATCTTTTTTGACAAAATATGTACATGGATGCTCTTTATAAAATTGTAGCTCAGCCATTATATAAATTTCAAGCCAGATCTTAACCATTCATGCAGTCACTGAAGTGGAAACAAAACGATACCAACTGACTCCTGACACTGACTTCAATGACTTGCGTCTACTTCATTTGAGACAGAGGCTTGAGCCTGGTTCTCTAACTAAGTGCTCCGATGGGCTTCCCTTCCCCAAGGACAACTGAGCAATCCTTCAGCTCTATCGATTGCTGTCTATACAGTCGAGCAAACAGACAAGAAATGTAGCAGAAATTGACAAGCCTTCACCAGATCACCATGAAGAAAAGGTCCATGATGGCCACTAGGGGGGTTTGCAGTCACGTGACCCTGGAATTATGACGTCATCAGCAACAGCATCATCAGAGAAGTGAGGGTAAGTTGATGAGGTTGGCTGACAGAAGCTGTTGTCAATATATTTGGGGTGGTTGTTGTGCTTGGATAGATAGATAGATAGATAGATAGATAGATAGATAGATAGATAGATAGATAGATAGATAGATAGATAGATAGATAGATAGATGCAGATGGATGGGTAGACTGACTTGCAATTTCCAAATTGGATCTCTAAAACTATCACAATCTTCAGTGTCCAAAATTAGGTGTTTTGGTAATAAGAGCAAATAAGTGAAACCAAGGCAAAAAATGGAAAATGCAGGAATAGGACACAGTAATTTTCTTGTGCAGCAGAAATGTCATTTATAATGGAAGATGAAGAAATGGGCCACTTCCTCACATGGGCAGGGTTCAAGTTATTTAAGTAATCAACTCTCAGCAATGAAGTGCCAGTTAACCAAAGCATACCTTATTTCGAATGTTATACTTGTAATTAATCCATCAAGCCGTTGAATTGAATGAACTCTTGTAATCGATGTTCACAAGTGTGACAAACATAGGCATGTACATAAATCTCTACCAGAACTTTATAAACCTTAAATAAAGTTAACTTGACTAGTGCTCCTCCCTTAGCAAGCCTCCACATCTCTTATAGGCTACCCCAATTAAAACAATACAACTGTTCACCATTAGGGACCCCAGATTGAAACTAGCCAGGAATCCACAATGACACTGATGAGCTGGCAGTGAGGTAACCATGGCTACTGAAACATGTAAAATTGCCTCGTTTTGACAACTGGCTGTCATTTAGTTGAGGCTTAGCCCGACCTGTCTGTTAAAGTTAGGATTTGTAGCTGGAGACAGGTGTCTTGGTGTGGCTGCATGGAAGCATTGGCTTAAATGAATTGCTACACGTGCACTGCAAGCTGTTGTGTTGGGCTGTAATAAGGGTAAAAGGCGTGGGTCACATCGTGAGGCCTTGTGGTACTCCTTCCAATTGAGAATCATAGAAGAATGATGATTATGTTTCATGCATGTAGAAATTATTTAGAAGGAATATTGAGCACTGGTACAATGTGCTTCAGTAAAATGTGCTTCATCAAAGTTTCATGACCATTTATCATTGACTGTACACTGTAGGTCTACAGAATCTATGCATTCAAAAATTTGGTAACATACCTTCTGATCGACTAGATAACTATATCAAAACGCCATTCTTTTTTCTGTCAGGTTGATTTTCTAAATGGAATTACAACCATGAAATGTTTCACCATCTTGACAACTGCACAGAAACGGCCACCAGCGGCTTGTTCCAGAGCCATGCAGGGATCGAAGCCAGGACCTTCCAACAAGCAGGCAAAGGCAGAATCCATTGGATGACCCATGCATCATATCCATAATGATGATGTCATATGAGGCAGAATAGAGCCGACAGATTGTGACACCAAGGTGTCATCTATTAAGCCAATAGCCAAAAGATAACAGTGTGCCTTTGTTGTTTTAATGCATAGACTTTTAGAAAAGTATACCCCCCAGAGAAATACAGTCAAACCTGATCTATGGCATCCTTAATAGTTATACCCCACACATGACTGTACCTACTGTAGATCACCCCCACCCCCCCCCCACCACTCTTCCTTTCAACCAAAATTTGATGCTAACCAACTTTCACACTTTGTATTGTCCTCAACATTCCCCAAACACCCAACCCATTGCAAATCCCCTCCCCATTTCCTACAGCAAAGTGTGCTGTGACACAGTGACACTGTAATGTGCTGAAGATGCCCCCCCCCCTGCAAACAAGTCACAGAGATCCATGAGAAGGGAGGCATGGGGGTGTGGGGAAGGGGGTGGGACAGCCCAGCCGGCCAACAGAAGGGCCGGGAGGATCCACACCGGATCAGTCTCCGCCCCTAGATTTGCCTTGTTTGCGGGCTGATCTTATCTCCAAAAACACCGTGCTTTGAAGTCAGTCTTTTCATTTATATGATAATTCCACTGTCCAAGATGTTATCTTTTCTGCTGACAGGATTTAAGTATCTGCCAACATGAACAGTCATTTTCAGGACAATGTCACAAAAGATAGGTTTCACAGACACTCCCCCCACAGCAGATTCATCCCAGATTGATCTGCAAAGCTCTGAAATTATCCATTATTTTGGTTGTGCTTCACAGTTAATATCTGTGTCATCATCCCTCAAATATTTGTCTATTCATAAAGAGTCTTATGCCTGAATAATTGTTCTTTGTTTATAAATGCTTTGATTTTTCTGCTTATTTTGCAAGTCTCAAAAGTGAATACATTTTGTCATGATAATTTGCTATTTTGTAAGTTTGAATGAACTTTCATTTAAAGTTTCTTGGCCTGTGAATATGATATAACAAGTGTTTTACGCTTTGTACATGATTAGAAAATTTAGGATTAATCTCTTGAGTTTTGCTTCAATTAACCCTCTACCACTTGCTGTGATTATTATATTGACCCATTCCCATGTAATATGACATTCTTAGGGATTGTAAAGCCGCTAAGTTTCGGAAATGTGATTGTATCCAGTCAGATGACATTATGTTCTGGCATATTTATAAACTTGCATAGATCCCAAAAGATTCCTAATTCATGAGGGTTAATACTTGACCCAACTCCAGAGCCCAAACAGGCCTACCTATGCTTACGAAGACATCAAAACAGCAGCAAAATGAGGCCTACTGCAAATTAAACAATTCCCAATTAGCATTATTATCATTCCAAGAGTAGGATCCAATGTTTGTGATTGTCTCAAGTGACTCCCAACAAAAGCTCAATCGAGTTTCTATTATTGCTGCTGACTTGATTGACATTGCGCGGTTGTCAGGCAGTTAATAGTCTAGAGGGGCTGTTTGTTTTGTTTAGAAAAATGTGACAGAGCCTTGTTACTGGGGAAGGGTTGTGCATCAATTTCAAGCCCATCATTTCCTAATTAGGCCATATAAATTCTGCTGATGACACCCCCTTCAAAGCTATGGGGAAGGGGGCAGGATGGTTGGGGTTGGGGGGGGGGGGGGTGCAATTGAGATCGAAGACAGGGTTTGGGAATTAGGGAGGGGAGAAGGGCAGTTTTGATGGTGCTGAAGTTGACAGATCTGGAACTGTGTCATTATAGTGACGCCAATTATTATAAGGTTTGATTTCATATTTGTAAATGGCAAGATTTGGGATGTGGTCTGGTCAGCAAAATTTACTGACTGACTGATTGACATAATCAATTATTAAATAAACAATTATTTTATTGAACACTGTAGCCCTATAGGCCTACTACAAACAGGTGACTGATTGATTGACTGGCTGATTGACCAACTGATTGGCTAACTGATTGGCTAACTGATTGGCTGACTGATTGGCTAACTGATTGTCTTACTGATTGGCTGACTAGTTGGCTACTGACTGACCGAGTAACTGACTGAGTGACTGGATGACTAATTGGCTGATTGATTGACAGACTGACTGACTGATTGGCTGATTGGTTCACTGACTGTCTTGGCAGACTGATTGGCAGACTGATTGGCAGACTGATTGGCAGACTGATTGGCAGACTGATTGGCAGACTGATTGGCAGACTGACTGACTGACTGACTGACTGACTGACTGACTGACTGACTGACTGACTGATTGACTGACTGACTGACTGACTGACTGACTAGAAGAAAAGCATCAGTTTCAATCAGTGTATATTTTATAACAACAAATCTAATTTTTCGTCAATTTCGAAATTTAAACTAAATAACCACACGTTTCATCAAATAATAAATCCACCAATTAATCTGGTTAGCTATCATCTCCAACACATGAATAACATGAAAATACTAATGCATTTTTTCATGGCATATAAAAGGTGGAATTTTTCACCACTTAGAATGAGCAACCTATGATCTCTTAATATTCTTTCAAGACAGACCAGATACTGCTGCTGACAATCAAATTAGCCAAGGCAGACTCACTGACTGACAGAGCCTAATATTTGGTGTTTGGCTAGACTGGGGGTGTCTGTTTTTACTTGTTTACATGTGAATTTAGACAGAAATAAACAACCGTGAGACATCAAAGTTTGCTTAATTAGCAGAAGCATTTGTGGATCATAAATACAGATGTTAATTGCACAATGTTGACCAGATATATTTAAGAATGCTTAATAACTCTGTTACTCTGTCTTTTGCCAGCCCTGGATCAAGTAATGAGATGATCTATACATCAACTGACATGGGTCATAGTATACAATGTGTGTATATGTTGAAACTAGATGAAAATATGGAGAGCTGTGATGTTTACAGCCCTGATCATTTCTTAATATAGAAATAATTATGGTTTGATTGCAGAACCTTGTGGTACTCCACAAACTGAGCAGATTCAGACAAGTTGGAATATGACAGCAAATTGTCAGTCAACCTTTGAAACCTCTCGACATATTTCCACATCAATGGACCAATGTTGGACAGCTGTTTCAAACATCATTCACCTCATCACTGCAATGTGTCCTCCTTCTGTCTATAGGCCTGCAGTGCATAAATGAAGGATGTAAGCTCCCCAGTTAACCATCCATCCAGGTAGTACTTCTACATTGACACAATTTCCTGGACAATCGCCCTTGCTACCCAGAAACCCCTCCCCCCCCCCTCCTCCAAATCCATCAGAGCGAATGACCTTGTCCTGGTGCAAAATGGCGGTAATAGCATTTCCGGCGGGGAGCTCTTCCTTGCCGATCGGTCGCGCTTTGTAACTACGACACTCTACGTCACACTAGGATGGTCATGTGACTGATGACGTTGTCAGCAGCTGCCGACAGACAGTTTCTCGGCTCCCAATAACGATTGTCGGCCCTCAGCCGAAGAACATTTGCGCTTGACTCACAGGCGAATTGCCTGTTTAGATGTTTAGATTGTTTAGGTGGAACTTGGAAGGCTTGAAGGGAGTTGTTTAGATGAAATTGTGTATGATGTGATATGGATGGTGAAAACTTTAGGGTGTGTGACAGGGTTTTACGTCCGCTATTTAGTTGCACTGATTAGACAAGCCAGCTTGGTGGCTGAGTGGTGAAGGTTTCGCCTGCTCCACTGAAGGTCTTCGCCTGCATGGATTCGAACTCCAGGTGGAGAACCTAAAACTTTCAGTGGACTTTCATGAGCAAAATCCCAGCTTGATGTCGTTCGGATAAGATGTTAAATTGGTGGCTCCTTGTATCAGTGCGCTGGGCAAGTAAAAGATCCCTCACAAGGGGTAAATGTGTTACATGTTGAGGACTCCTACTCTCTCTCCCATCTCATCAATCAACCCTAGTGAGCGCCCAGAACTGGGCTTAGAGGGCTGCACTAACCATATATCTATCCATCTAACCTTCATAAAAACTAGCTATATTTAGAAAATAAACAAATACAAATTCATATCTACTCTTAAATCGATTGATCAGACCAAATAAATTCACCCAGAATGTGTTGGAGAGAAATAATGGGGTTGCTGGGGGGTTTAATTCCCACTGATATTAACAGCTGGTCGGGCGAGAAATGAAATTGTCTCGGTGAGAAGCGTGAAACTGCCATTGTTTTAGCACCGTGATGGATGCACAGGGGAAGATACAAGGAGGGGGGTGCAGAGAAGATGGGGTGGGGGGGGGGCTAAATTGAGGGGAGATGCATGGAGTTTTACTTGTTCTAGATGACACAAAGATAGACAGACCTGTATAGATAGACAGTACAGAAATTTTGGATATGAAGTAGCAACATTTTAGTCAGATTATTAAATTTGATTATTATTTCTACATGATATAGTCACATTATGGTGAGATATATAGGCATATGTGCCCAAACCTTCAGAATTAGTATAGTCAATTATAGATTGAGTTTGAAAAAGTGTCTAAATGGGGAACTTCAATGCATCAGTGCATGGTAACCATTAGATAGTGAGTAAACAATGGTGATGTCATCAATTGTGTCATTGTTGCAGTTGTGACAGCAACATTGTGACAATGGTGACATCACAGTGACTCTCTGGTACAGTAGCGCCGCCACCAAGCACTGAGAAGTCTCCCATTAAGTAATAATCTAATCTTTTTATGTAAATTCACATCATAATACTATATTTACAATAAATTATACTGCCTCTCTTTTGTTTAAACGTTTATCTTTTTTCAACTGATCATAATTTGACATTGATTTACAACCACCCTGACATCTCCATGACAGCAACACAACAGTATCCCCCCCCCCTTCCTTCAGTATCTCTTAAAGCCCACCTAAGAAGCTGACAAGATTGCTGGGTGGCGGCCATCTTGAAATAGGGGAATGAATTACCAATTTCACGGAAGCTGCTTCACTTCATGGGTTAGTGCACTCATCGTTGGCAAATTATCAAGCTACCAGAGCAGTGACACCTTCTTATATCATTTTTGGGCAGTTTACTCAAGGCAGCTTTGATGGATTGAGGATTTGGGAATTGCAAGACTGTCTATATGGTAAAACAGTGATGTTTTGGGGACTTTCATGCTGAGATCAGTATGATGTTATGAAATATGAAGGTTGAACATTGTTTAGATCTACAGATTAATATCCCTCTGACAAGAACCCTCCTCACAAGGAAGCTTCCCATGGTATCATGGTCTCTGTGATATTTTTTGAGGTCAGACAGTGAGGTTTCTGTGATCCTCTTTTGGGGTAACATAGTGAGGTCATGTGATCCTTTTGCTAGGACAGTGACCACACAGTGAGGTCTCGGTGATCCTTTTGCTTGGTCAAATAGTGAGGTCCATGTGATCCTTTTTGTAAGGTCAGATAGTGAGGTCCATGTGATCCTCTCGTTGGGTCAGGTAGTGTGCACTGTAAGAACCTTACTGTAGAAAACTACAGTAACTACCGGCAGACTCACTTGCCGGCAACTACTGTAGTTTTTTACAGCAACAAAAATCACTACCGTAATTCTGCTGTGCGGTACTTACTGTAAAAACTACAGCAATCAATATATCTTACTGTAGTTTGAAAACGGCATCTTACCGTAGTTTTTACAGTAATAGATTTTCATACTGTATAAGCATTACGGTAAATTACTGTAGTTTTTACAGGAAGGGGACCTTGTACTGCAGTTTTAACTACAGCTGATTATTGTAGATTTTACAGTAAGATTTTTCTATACTGTAGTTCTTTTGGGGTGTGTTTTATTATTGGGACCACTTTATTCAAATGCAGGGACAATTTTATTTAAACAAGATCATTGGTAAAACATGTCCATGAACAGAATGACCAATGAATTTGATGAGATGCTAAAATGGAAACAGTAGTTAAAATAGAAGAAATTCCATAATTTTGAACAGCATTTCAAACTTCAGTAAAATATCCTGTAACTGGTCCTTTGGACTCCTGAAAAAGAAGAAAATCATTAGAGTTGATGAAGCATTCAAGTAATAAAGAATCAGTTAATTGAATGTTTAATGAACATACTTAGTTTATTCAACACACTTACCCAGTCAATGTTTACTCAACTCCACTGCTAAAACAAGAAATAAACATGGAGCCACTGAACAGTGCCACCTCTCCCTTTGAATAACTGTCCAAGAATGACTCTAATACAATTGTCTAATACTGCCAGTAAATTCAGTTTATGTAACTGGGTCACAGTTCTGCGTCAGTGATTTCCCTCTAATTACCCCTCTAATTACCCCTTAATTGATGCCATACTCATATAATATGCATGCAAAGTGACACCTTGTGGTATTCCTGAGAAATTACTACTAGTATACAATTGTGTATAGTTTGATATTATTCCAGTTAGACCTTAGATATTATCTAGAGTGTATTTAGCAATTTAATAAATGAACATCCTACAAATGTAATACAATACAGTTAAAAAAAAAAAGCTAATCTAATTTGTCAATCAAATGCTACATGCACAATACATTTTTTTTCAAAGTCATTTTCATATGTATCTCATCTTTATAAATGAATTTGCCATATTGAATCTGTAAATTCATATATTTTAGAGAATAATAAAAAAAAAAGCCTAAATATTATATAGTCCACATTTTAAATAATTATATATTTTTAATCAAGTATTATACAGTGGCTAGATAGTTGGGTGAACATTGTGATACAAATACATGTAAGTCTACAACAATATTGATATGATTTTAAAAACATATTTCATGAACATAAATATGAGGGATGGCTATTTTCCAATATAATATCTCCAATTAGAACGTAATGTTCAGCCATTGCTTGTGGACATGGCACATTTGGTATATTCCCTTTATTAGGAATGAACTGTCAGTACAATGGCTTAATGTAGTTATTACAGTAGTGTGATATTGGATTACAGTAGTGGCTTGCTTGCTGTAAAATCATCTTGCTGTGATATGAAGCTCACAGTGGCTTGCTGTAACATTTACAGTAAGGCTTACGGTAGAGTTTTGTTTGCTGTAAAATCTACTGCAATTTGCCGTGATTTGAAGGTTACAGTAGCTTGCTGTAACACTTACAGTAAGGCTTACAGTAGAGTTTTATTTGCCATAAAATCTACAGCAATTTGCCGTAATATGAAGCTTACAGTAGCTTGCTGTAACATTTACAGTAAGTCTTACGGTAGAGTTTTGTTTACTGTAGCTTCTACAGTAGCTTACTGTATCAGAGTTGTACAGCAGCTTACTGTAGTTTCTACAGTAATTCACTGTACAAACTACAGCAATTTGTTACAGTGTGGTCAGATCAAAGTGAGGTCCTTGGGATCCTTTTGTTAGGTCAGATAGAAAACAGGGGTGGACTGGTCTATGTGGCAGAGTGGCAGTTGCCACGGCCCATCCACTCTGGGGGCCCACCAAAGATGTCAAAGAATTAAAAATTCCAAGAAAAAAAAACCAAGAAGCAAACTTGTCCTGTATACCATTGTCGGATGCAACCAAATTAGTAGATTATGAACAAGATCCTGTCACTTTTGGGCCCCAACCCTGACAACCATTTCCCCAAATTATATACGCTGTATTAATTCACTTTTCACATTTAAGATTAACACTGCTGATAGGGATGTAGGGGGCCCATTGATTTGTTTTGGCCCTGGCCCAAAATGCCGCCAGTCCGCCCCTGAGATAGTGTAGTCACTTTGATTCTTTTATCAGGTCACATAGTGAGGTCTCTGTGATCCCTTTGTGTGAGGTCAGATAGTGAGGTTTCTATGAACCTTTTGTGGGGTCACCTAGTGATGTCCTTGGCTCCTGTAGGTTGTTGATTCGAGCTCTCGGCCTTTTGTGACTACATTCAATATGTAGGTTGAGAACTTCCTGTGTCTGGCTTGCTTGTTCTCTGAGGTTTAGTTCCAACATTTGGGTAGAGATGTATTGGGGAACCTTTGTATGCATCCAAGCAAGATACGTCACATGCATAGTTATTGCTTAAATATGTAACTTCTCAACTTATATCGGTTTTGTTAATTATTTGAAAGCTTCTTGTTCTCTCGTAAGCAGAATGTAGATGTATAATACAGGTTCTTTCAGTGAGCCTTCTCGGTTTGCTTGATTGTATATCTTGTTTTCAACAGATTTCTCTCACACTAACTCTCTCTTTGCACAAATTATCTAACCACAATTGAGATTGACAGGAAAGCAACAAAATGTGGCATATTTGGTTAGTAATTAAAACATTTGCACCTGGACTGCAAATGGATAATTAAACATCTTACAAAGGGTAAGATCCAAGGTGCAATAACACCTATTGTAAGAAAACTAAAAATATCCTGAAAATTATGGAAATAATATCCCTTTTGTCAAGTAACACATCAGGTTAATAGGAAAATAGTAAGTGACAAAGTGTAGCAATTTTCTAATGAATGGAAACAAGTTAAGATCATAAATTTCAGTTTGTTTGATTGTAATTAGTTTGTTTAGCTTAGTGTGAGTCCAAGCCTTCTATTTGAATCAGTGTAAAATTTGTCAAACTACTTTAGCAAACTGTGTTCATGATAATAGAGTACATCTCTCTTCATATTTTAGCTTATACCAAAGTGCTGATTTCAGAAACAATTTTCATAATTTGTGTGAAAATAGCTCCAAACTACAGCAAAAAGAGCAGAACTAATTAAGCAATTTCCTTTCCAAAAGGAAATTTGTACTTTTTCACCTTTTATGAATAAACTCATAACACACTTAATCAATTTTACAAAAAAGAAACAAATGTTTATTTTTTGACAAGTGGTTTCTATCATACAAGTTGTTTTGGTCCATAATATCAGTGTTTTCATAATAACTAGCACTGCACAGTAAGTCAATAATATTGTATATCAATAAAATATATATACATTAGCCATATATATAATACAATTTCAAAATTATGAATACCATTCATAATATTATAATAAATTAAAAAACGATCCACATATGTAACAAAAACATTGGCATATATACCTCAATTCAATTTAACACTCTGTACTCCACTCATAATTGTTCATAAAATATCATAGTCATATAGTCCATAGATTTGGCAATGTAAGTTAATGTACCGTTGACATATCAATGTCATAAGTCATAATTGATATCATCTATGGCTGAGATTCATATCATAAAATGATATTGGCACTGATATCAGTAACAATAATGTCAATAAAACAAGAAATATTTCAAACAACAATTTTGTATATCAAATTAATTGATATCAAACATAATATCATGAATTCATATTTGAAAGCATTCATCTTTGGATTTCTGTATGTGTAAGTTTGATTTTGATAAGTTACCATTAATAATTATTCAGTAGACAATGATTATTAATTTGTTACTAATCAAAGTAAATAGTTGTTAATCAAGACAATATTCCAATCAAATTGAAATTAACAAATATTGCAAGCTTTTTGATCTTTGGTATAATGTCTATAATTAAAAAATCACAGTCGAGAACACATAGTATGACGTCAGGAATTCCATTTAGAATGATCATGACGTCACTGTCCATGACTAAGGAAATAATGCAAGTGTCTGTATGGTGACGTACCCTGGGAAAGCAGTGCCATCATTTCAAACAAGTTTTACGTCTTAACATTTTGAAACAATGGGCAATTTTTGTAGATTTTAACAATGGCACAATTGTATACGTCAAACAAAATAACAAAAACATCATGATTTTATAAATTATAATAATTATGACGTCACTAAGGGATGCTGAGGGAAGATGGGGAGCTGGAAGACTCGGTTGCTGTTGAGGGGCGTTTTAAGTTTGACGGTGAACTGAGGGCAGAGAGATAGGGGTGATAGCGCTGTCCATAGATGGCTGCATGTTGGTATATACTCGAGGGAGAGGTCGACTCTTGCCCCCCTGACCCGGCAGCGGCTTGCGACGCAGCCATACTTCCGGCCAATAAAGCGTAACCTGCTCCGAGACCACTTGTTGGGGTGATTCCGGATGTCGTCAAGGGCAACGGCAACCCTGACAAGCCAGCGGCAGCGCCGTTCAGTCCGAGTAAACTTCCGTATATGGAATACATCGACCTATCTTGCAAGTGAGCGGAATACGGGAAGCCCATGAATCTGGGAGAGACCGGTCGCCAAACGGACATTCCTCCTGGGAGTCCTTCTCCTCTGGCTTCTGACACAGCTGAAAGTGATGATGTCATCAATTAGTGTGCATTCAATAATCAACATTCTCAGTCATAAGACTGCCTCACAAATTTAAACCAGTAAGAGCAATGAAGTTTGAAGTCATTAGACTCAGAATTACAATGCATCATGGACATTTACTACTTATTGAAATCCATTCTTTATAACAACAATCTTAGTTCCAATAATTGCAAGTTCGTCTGCTTCAGTCAACTCTCGTCTGCTAAACTGAATGTTGATAAAAGTTGACAGACAGTATAATTGGGAAACTCTTGCGCCATATTTCCAAGAATAAATGTTTACATTTCACTGATAGTCACAACATTTTAAAAACTTAAATCTACATGATAGTAAGATACATACCTTTCAAATGAGAATAAGCAGCCAGTTTGAGAGGGTCGTCCAAGTCTCCATCAGCAAATGACCTGAGGGGTGTCCTGGCATAGGTGTGTTGCTTCAGGATGTTCTCCATGCCCTCCCTGTAAACATCACTGGAAACAATTAAAATTCAGATATTTGTATGATGTGGAATTATTGCTAGTTTCAATACAGTTGAATGGTTTTGTGATCCAGAAATCATGACTGGAGGATGCATCCAAATTGTGAATTTGGGACTTTTGGATGCATATTGTGTCAATCACTCTATAAACCCAAGCAGTGACTTCGAGACTTAGAAACCATAATATTTATAAACCATTGGTGGATTTAAAGGGAAGATCTCATTTGTGCCAAATGAAGATGCAAGATGCAACTTGTAAACAAAACACTGATTTGAATAATTAACCAATTGGTGTTTGGCCCAGGAATGCAAATCTTGAATGTGGTTCAGCAGCAGCCTCCACAAAAGGAATATCAACAACAGACATTATAAACAGAGACCAACCCAACAGCATCACAACATAACAGCTTTAACACAATACAGCAGAACTGAAAAGCTGGCCATCAGGCTTTAATCTGACAACAGAGCAGATTTGGCACAGCTTTGGCACAGCATTGCCAGTGGCTTCACCCCACATTCTGCACCAGAGATGATTTGTAGGTTCTGTCACAACAGGAAATGATGAGGCGCCCCCTATAGCCCCAGTGCCCCCTGGTGGACAGAGAAATAATCAGTTGGTCATCTGACTCCTCCACAATCCTGACAGCCCCCAGAAATAAACCAGAGTTATAGCCATTGCTGCTTTCCAAGCTATGGTCTTGAACTGTATTGTCCAATTGTGTATAGAGTTTTTATCCAGAATCATACACTGCACTGCAGCAAACCCTCAACAGCCACCGCTCTCTCACTACAACAATGAGAACTGTACAATGATTGTTGAATTCTTCACTTAGAACTGTGGCAAATGCTTGGACTCTACAATGCAAAATTGACGAAGAACCCCGTCTCGTATAAGCTGCACTGTGTAGAAACTTCAGAATCACTGGACATACAGAAACTTTTTCAGAAAGAATCAATACATGGCAGCGAAACATTCAACCATGATTTTATCATCGGAATTCTTCTAATACAGACCATTGCCAAGGAAAGTACTAGTAATGAAAGACTGTGTTAAATTCAAAATAGGTCAAATAAAGGTAGTTCAACCATTCTGAACATAGTATTGAATCTCCACTGTGAGGTCCAGCAGAACAAAATCTTTTTCTGTCCTCATAAGACCCCTTTGGATAATATTTGATCTCGTATTAGTCGCAGAAATGACGCCTCAAGACAGAAGGACTTGTCACTGTGGACGTGATAAGGCGAAAAGGTCCTAGCCCGAGAGCGCCATCTCTGATCCGATCAGCCAAGTCACGTGATCTCTAGCCTCCTACGTCACACAAATCCGCGACTTCCTGACAGTTGCCGGACTCAAAGACATTGGGGCACGATCGCCAGATCAAGAGTTATTATACACCACGGTCAATAATCAGAAAGAACGCCATATGCTTCTAAAAGTATTTGCTGTATATGCTGCACTATTGTTGCTACTCTATTAAAAAAAGATTGGGTTGGATATTTTTCTTTCTAATTAGACAGACAGGTCCCAAGATTATGAAACACATTAAAAATGCTTACCAAATAGAAAAAAAAATGTACTGAATTGTCACAAATTATGGCTCAGAAATTGTGGGACTTTTTTGAAATATGTCAAGCCCTTCTAACCTCACTCGATTCTCCAGCTTTAACATTATTCAAAGCCCTTCAAAGTAACTGAACCACTAACTTCTTGCTTTTTGGGTGTCCTCAAAGCCCCCATGATTTATGAAGCCAAGAATGATCCAAACATCAGCCAATGGTACCTACAGGAAGGGACCAGTCTAAGAAAAGCCTCGTTCCAATAACACCCCACAACATTGCACCAGTCAAGGAATGTTGATAAACCAGTCAAGACAAAGATCGCCATTTGACAGGTGAATTAATATGGCAGAAAGATTTTGACAGAAACAATCAAGCAATCTTCTTGGGGCAAAATGGGAAAATGAGAAATGGGGAGAGCACAGAGAGGGAAATGGTTGGGAAATGGATAGTTGGGGAAATGGATAGTTCTCATTGTTCATGGGAATAATGGATAGAACGTATGGCAAGAAATTAATGGATTATGGATAGCTGGGAAATTGGGCCAAGAGAAATGATGCAGAGCTGAGGAGTAATCCAGAAAGAGATCAATGGACAGGGGCTCACAAAAATTACACAAAACAACAAGGGCAGATGATAATTACAGGGAGCACGAGCATATTTGCATAATGGCTAAAGCAATTCATGATATTGGAGGTACTGATAGTGTAAAAGTGGAACTCCTAGTTATGGTTTCTGGATCACATTAAAATTTTGCACTACAACATTCATCACAAGTTTGGAAATATTCTTCTAATGACTATGATAGTCACCAATTACCATTGTGAAAAGATACAATTATACGACTGAAACATCTAAATTAGATCTTAACATTATGGAAACAAGTTTAAAAAAAATATCTAAAAGATCCAATTTAAAGCTGATGTTGTCAATAAAGACACATCAAAGCCTTTAAATGAGATCTCAAAGTGACTTAAATTAGATCTCCAATGCCTTTTTCAGCAAAGTAACACTAGAATAAACCTTAAAAAGGTCAATCAAAGTACAAAAACACCAATTACCTTTCTAGCTCCGTCAGTCTGGATGAATCTCTGAATCCTTTGGCGAAGGGGTTGCTATCTATCTTCAGTTTGGTTATCTGTAATCAAACAATCACAAACAAATTATTTACCAATTAATTTGAATCACTATGCTACATTTAACAATCTAAATCAGGCTTATCACATGATCTTATCCCCTTGGTAATAAGAGGTGGGCTGGCAAAGTAGTCATTGTGGGGAAAAACCCCTCCAGGTAAAAAGATGATATCAGAATATTGGGGTAGGGATGTTCACCCCTCTGGCATTTGGGGTTGACCAAAAAACTAGAAAGGGATAAGAGGGAAACGGAGAAGGACCCTAATAAGATTCAATAGAAATTAATGAACTATGTATTATGAGTTGGTAAAATGGCATTTTCATGATACCACTTGAGAAATATAATAAAAATTATGCAGATTTATATGAATATTTTGTACCTTTTGAATGTATGTAAGTACTGAAAACAAAGTATTTTTTTCTATAGATTGTCTGCATTTGTTTACAGGTAGAATGAATTTGAATTCTCATGAATATTTCCAATAAACAGCTAATCAACTGTCACTATATGGCCTATCATATGCCTATGTTTATGTTGCAAAATATAAATAACTTTCCTCACTACTCAGTAGATTACACCTCTGCTTAATGCACATCAAATCTAAATCAAATTCATCAAGTTTCATGGTGTTAACCATCTATACCTGGAGGCAGCAAGCCTTAACTTTCCATTATGTAGTTCCAGTAGCTTAATAACCAAACTAGTTACTCTGCTGACAAGTTTGATAAGGTGACGAGGTTTTGTGTGAACCATGTAATAGTCTGAAATGTGATGGTGTTGATAGCGCAGGACTACCTGGTTCAGTGCTTTTAGTGATTGCCAATTAATGAGAAAGCCTCAGGCTTGGACAGGTCAGTTTGGCCATGGCTTTACACTTTCCAGCCATTTTAAAGTTGTTGCTAAACCAGGACTACAAGTCTTGGTAGAGTTGGTTTTTGATAGTCCATAAATATATATATATTCTTTTACAGTCCTGGCCCTATAATAATGAATGACTCTAAATTATAACATAAAATAATATGTATGTAAATTGTCAAATTTTCAAGTTTGCTAGAATAATTATTTCAATTTGCACCCATATAAGTGAAAGATTTTGATCCCCATAACTTTCCAATATTGGATTGGAGTTTGCCTTCCTTAAATATCAATGTTGTAAATTTTAATCATACCCAGTTATCCATGTATGTCATTGACTAATTGTCCTTTTAACTTAAAATTCCATTTTCTGACAAGCAGTGACATTATATCATTATAATAAGCTTAACAGCTCATTACACGCTTAGCTCATAACTTGTATGTTATTCTAACTTGTATATCATTCAAAATACACCAGTTAATCTTGTAAAAAGTATCAATTAGGAGAATTTTCTTTCTTAAAGCAATGTTAAACAATAGGAAAATATGATAAGTTTCAAGTTTTATTGATAAGGGCAAGGAGACTTATCATAATTGGCTGTAAGTGCAAGAAATACGAGTTGATGTCATAAGGGGCACAGTTTTGTAACTGATAATGCTTAGGACAATGATAATTTGCAAAATGGCTGCTCATATCAACAAACAATGTAGTTTATCACACTGTACTATTACAGCTTATTACTATGGCAACAACAGTGTCAAGTTACAGTTAGTTTAACTTAGTTACTACACAAATCTGTTTAATCTACCACATCTATTCACTCCAGTGTTTGAATTACTTTGTAACAAGAGAAGCGCAGTTAATTGCAAACAATAGGTAGCCAAACAAAAAGAGGTGTGAAGTGTGCACCGCCACAAACTCTTGTCACCAATTGTTTGTGACAGCGATTGAGTTACGAAATAATGAAAACAATAGCACTGTGGCTATGACACGAATAGTATCACTTCGTAGTTGTATAGAATTGTATATGACTACACACACCGCTACGTAACTCGATACTCGAGATACACTTGTCGCAAACGATCAGATACTTTATTCCCTAATTTGCAAATTAACATTAGCGAGTCGACTGGTCAACGTGTCGATGAACGTGTGAGGATCAAATACTTTAACATCAAATATATTCCAACTATTCAGATGGTATACACCAGTAAAATCAGCCTTATTAAGCTTTCACTAACAGTGCACCTCGAGCTTCTAGCTTCTGTCATCACCTATCCTTCTATCTTTCCATCTGTCTATCCTTCTATCTGTCTATCTTTCTGTGTATCTATCTCTCTGTCTATCTATTTATCAATTTTTACAAGACTACTCACCAACTGATTCTGGTAAGCAGTTACGGCGATGAAGACACACTCTGGGAAGACAAAAGTGCGGAATTCCTCGGCTTCCAGATTCTGGATGTTGTGCTGAGTTCCACTGTTCTCCTTCCGCCGAACGATGTGGATCCTTGGTTGGTACTTGTGCATCGAGTTAAGGATAATCTGCAAAAAAATTAGATAATCGTGAATAAAATGGTGTTGCTGGAATAATTGAGAACTTAATTTTGAGGTTAGAAAACACTAAATATGTACACGACAACGTTTCGAGAAATAATGAGATTTCAAAGCAGAAAACAAATACCAAAATTTAAACAGTGAGTAATTTTGTGAAATTCTACTTTACACCTTCTTATTGAATAAAAGATAATAGTCTCAGAGTATTTAAGGGCCATTGAGTAGTATTTATAAACAGATCAAATTTTGACAAGTCAATACCAACACATGCTTGCCACTGCGATGAAAGTTTTTCGCAAAATGCAAGAAGCAGAGAAGCAGTAAAGATTGGGATTCATGCGGCAATGGGCAAGACATAGACCCAACAACACAAATGGAACACAACAGGAAACCCACAGATCCTAAAAACACTTAGAAGTCCCCAGAGGCAGAGAGAAGAAGGGAGAAGATAAGGCTGTTTTACAAGAGACTGTCATGAAGCTGGTAAAATGAGACACAGAGGCAGTGCCCTGACATGAGGTCTGATAGGGTCTTAAGAAGGCCTCCGGTAGAGCTGCAGGGAGGCGGTTACCATGGAAACCGGTGTCTCGGGACACTGCACCCATCTTCTTGGAATCTCTTAAACCCGGGACGTCCGTCATCTTATTGAAAGGGAATTTTCCTCACGTCAGGACATCCATTGGATCGAAGGGGTGCGGGGCGCAGGTCGAACTGTCTCCTTAGTGCTTCCAACAAGACACGTCCGCCTTTGGCACCACGGAAACGGGTCGATAGCAGCTCAAGATCTGGTCCCAAGAGACTCCCCAGCCTTCAGTGCTACCCAGTCTTACCGACTGCTGCTTAAGCCCCTTAAATTAGGTGCCCTCCACTCGAACGACAGTCCATTTTGCCCTCTGTCCCACAAATCGTCAGCGGCGTTAAAACCAGCATTTGGAATGGATCGATGCTTTTTCTTTCGCAGTCTGCAGCTCAATAACCGCTCTCTTCTTGCCCGAATGACAGACAGACCTTAACCCACTCGTCTGACACCACTCCAATACCCCAGCCTCTCTTCCACTTGGGACTAAGTGCTCAATTACTGTCTCATTTACCGCTTTCTGGCAACTTGGACCACAGTTCATCACACCGCACTCGCGGTCCACATTTCCAGCTTGCACCTTACATTTTAGCTCTGAGTTCCCCGGGGTTCAAGACCATTTTAGCACGCTCTAGCTTTACACTCACTGACTCAACCTAGCACCAAGACTATAAATAATCATTATTCTTAAAAACTTAGACATATAACAAAGATTGGAGATTACTGGATTAGCTGCAAGACCAGGAATCTTGGGCATGGGTTTGAATCCCATCTCATAGCAATTTAACAACTGCCACAATCAATCCCAAACCACAGCAGTTTACATACATCTTCGATTGGACAGTTACACCAACACCACTTAAGAGATTTATTCATCATGCAATGAAATTAAATGTTAAAGCTGCTTACATGGCCGCTTTTGTCGAGCATATTGTTGGTCAACTTGACTTTCTCGAAGGACACGGTCTGTTTGGCGAGTTGCTCTCCGGTGAAATGTGAGTCCGGATGGAGATAGAGTCTGGTCGGGAGGGGAGGGTCAGCTTTGCCAGCTACGAGCCAGGACGAGCGGTGGTAGGCGTATCTGTAGCGCTTGTTGTCTACTGGAACAATGTCCATCAACACGGCGTATTTTGTTTCTGGGTCCAGCCCTGTGAAGCTCACACGCAATGTTGGGAACATCCTCCTGGAAAATAGAAGATTTGTGATTTTGAGTGAATTGGCATAGATAAACATAGATAAACATCATATTGTGTATATCAGACAATGCATACAGTTCACGTATCTGGTACAGACAATCGAAAAGATAATCAGACTCAAGGTTTAATAATCTGCTGATATGAGAACCAGGTGAAAATCGAAACTATAAAATAACTACGATTTGGCCAAATCATTGCTATGCATTAACTCTACTATTTCCAATTTTCCAACAATTCATTGAGGGCCACATTAATTTTTGTCAGTTGTTATCGAACTTAATTAAGTTGGCGTATCACAACGTGAAATGTTGGTTTTCTGTCAGATGGATGTGTTGTGTTTGGATCTATCGTGAAATATCATTTCTCATCGTTCATTTTGTTACGCCGTGATTAAAAACACTTAGCAATCATAAATAAGTCATTTTTTGAGTAAATTGCCTTCCTGTAAATTGCCTTGATTCTACAGTGACATGGCCTGTGATGGGATATGTATTTAACACCAGCTATGAAGGTGTCATTAATTACAGGCTAAATCAATTTATAGCAGCTGTTTTTGGGCATTTTTGCATTTCGCAACACATTCATTTAGCAAACATGATCCATCAAAATTTTTCAGCTGACATCTCACTTTGGGATCTGGACCACCACTGAGACTGAATCAACCATAAGTTTGCACTTTGTGGTATCACAGAGAGGGCAGGACAACACATGGTCCAAATTGTGCTGATTGTAAAATGTAAATTTGAAACGTTTCATAGACATTCAGATATTATTATGTCAGGTTTGAATCACTTTTTTCCTGTTGTCCAGTGGCATAACTATGTGGCGGGGAGAGGGGGACAAGCCCCCTTATATTGGGCGAGTCATTCTTGGCAAGTGTCCCCCTCATACTAGGTGAGTGTCCCCCTCATACTTGGTGAGTGCCCCCCATACTTGGTGTCTGCATATGAAAATTGTCACTGAGGTTAAAATATACTGCATATACAATTAGTACAGTGGGTGCCCCTTCAGAAAATTGTGTGCACCCCTTATGACCCCCTGGTTACGCCACTGCTGTTGCTTGCTATAGTACAGTGGATAGTAGCAACAGATGTTTCCCAGAATCACACAGGGTAGTGTTGAGAGGGATGATTTGCACCTTAACAAGATGGTGGGAAAATGCAACAAAAATAAATTCAAAATATAACAAAACACCTATCAAAAACTATGACGAAATTAAATCAACTGGCTCTAATGAGTCCAACCTATGACATGCTTGACATCTACATCCATTCAACGCATTCTCACATGTATGAGCATCTCATTTGGTAATTATAATCCAACACAGCTTTTATTGTCTGGTTTATGACCTAATTATTACTGCAAAAAAATAAGACCAATCACCATAGCAACAGATTTTTGGTAACTATGATTAAATTAAGTGACAATGGGACAAATTCCTCTTTTTGTAAAGTCTTGTCACATTTTGTTAAATTACCCCCAAAAAATAATTTTTATGACTCCAAAACAAACTAACTGTAACACGTGGACCCTAAAATACTAACTGAGAGTACCATTATTTTTAATTTGATCCCTGAATAAAACCCAATAATAGAAAAACAATATTTATTACCCAAAATCATAACAATGCCCATTTCACCTAATAGTACCCTATAACATCATAAACCAAATTTTTGTTCACTTTACTAGAAAAAAACAGTCATAAACTACCTTTTTTCAATAACTTTTTATCAGTTTTTATCACACATGTCATGACATTGGGAGATATATGACCCTAACTAAACACCACTTAGCTCAAATATTAGCATGTGAAATGTTGAGAAAAAAAACCCTGAATTCTGCAAAATTTGGTTTAATTGTAATACATGGGTTAATATGTTTAAGTAATCTTGTATACACATTTAGCTTTGATATACATGCAATATCATGCAATATCATGCATGGTGCAAATTCTGACTTTCTCTAGCAAAAATAAGATGAAATAGACATGTATCACACAATTATCAGAAGCAAAGACAACAATTTCCAAATGCAACACCATTCAAAAATCATTATTACCCAAACAAATATTAGTAAATGCAAATTTGATGGTCTTCAGTGGCCTGGACTTTAGTAAAGTAAACAAATGAGGTGTAAGGTTGCTAATGATTTATAATGACAAGGCTAATATGACATGTCATTAAGAAATTAACGATGCATTTACATATACCAATAGACTTGTAATAGTGTTTAAGTGAATGTATATTTGAATCATAAACAGTAGTGATAATGCCCAGTGAACTGGATATTAAATATTGACATTTCTCAGATATACATTTTCAATTTTACTTTTCTATACACCAGTTATTTCAGAAGTTCTTAGGTTTTCTTCTGCAATCTATCCTTCTTCTATATCTTGACAACTTCCAATTTTGCAAACTATAGAATTCCTTCATATCAGAAATCCTCACTTTATTTTTGTAATGTGTGTGCAAAAATTAGCCCTATTTACCTAAAAATTTCGAAGTTGCATAAATTTATCAAAACATCACTAAATTTCTTATAAAACTTAAAAGAAAAGTGTAAAATCCTATAGTAATGGGGCTTAATATCTCATTGCTACAGTGGAAGAGGAACATAAATTATGTGATAAAAGTCCTCAGGCCTAAGTATGTTTAGATGTCGAATTGTAAAATGGCGTCAGAGGGCCTGCCACCTTATCAGGGTAAGAGAACTGTTGACATGGAGGCATGGGGTCAGCACCCCTACTAGATGCCTATGCTGGGGTTAAACAAATGTTCCACCCTTGCGGTTAACATGGTTAATAACATCTTTGTTTCCAGTGAACCAGAATTACCCTATAGGCTGAGAATGTGGAATGTATTGTGTTTTAGCAGGAACTAAATACATTGTACAGAGTTTAACGAAAGTTAACAACCTTGTAAAATGTTATTCTAATGATCTCACATGTTCTGTGGTGCTGCATGGCACAAAACTGTGCATAGCCAGTGTAATTATGATAAGTGATATTAGCCTCAGAGAATCAAATGTGTTTCATTTAAGAAAACATAAGTGGTCAAATGTATCCAGCCTGTCCGGGGTAAAAATATTTATACCATTCAAGTCCGTTTCCTTGCATTTGGAGTATTTTGGACTTCGAGTTACAATGCATTTGGCATCAAGTACAAACTTTAAATTTTAACTTAAAATTCTTAAATTTAGACATCAAAAACCTAATCAGAATAATGGGGACTTAATAGTGAGAGTATAATTTCACTTATCCCATGACCAAGCATGTTTTTTCCCTCATACAAGCCTTTTTCCCTGGGTGATATTTTTAGAGGGGGGAAGATCTCAACCGTCTTCCCTGAAACAGAGGGAAGATACAGGCCCTTTTCAATTTGGAGGGAAGATATCAGTCTAGCAGGGAAGATACCAAATCTGAGCCATCTGATTGGCCAATTCAGAGGGAAGATATCAGCATCTCCAATCACCATGATGACGTCATGGAGATACAGCTCTTGGCCATGCAGTTGTGACGTCACAAAATTATCTGACGTTGTTATGCAAACAATGGGTAGTGATTGTTCATGTCATTGTCATGACATCACTATGGGCTGCTGATGACGTCACAACAAACTGCTGCTCCCAACTTTTTAAAAAGACTTTGAAGTTATCACGCTAAAATTGTGTAAAAATTACAGGTACAATTATTGCAGGATTGTAAATAAAACCCCATAACAGTGTATTTCACAGCTATGAAAGTCATTTGTCAGGTCTGCTTCTGAATTAACACTCCTCATTTTACAATTTATGGGGGATCTATTTATTGAAGGTTTAACAGTCAAAAATAAAAGTCATGGGATAAATAGGTTATAACATGGCCAAGAGCTGTATCTCCCTGGTATCATCACCCTCGACCTGTATCATCCCTCGACCCTTCGGGTCTCGGGATGATACAGGGTCTCGGGTGATGATACCAGGGAGATACAGCTCTTGGCCATGTAATAACCTATAATTATCCCATGACCAAGCATGTTTTTTCCCTCATACAAGCCTTTTTCCCTGGGTGATATTTTTAGAGGGGGGAAGATCTCAACCGTCTTCCCTGAAACAGAGGGAAGATACAGACCCTTTTCAATTTGGAGGGAAGATATCAGTCTAGCAGGGAAGATACCAAATCTGAGCCATCTGATTGGCCAATTCAGAGGGAAGATATCAGCATCTCCAATCACCATGATGACGTCATGGAGATACAGCTCTTGGCCATGCAGTTGTGACGTCACAAAATTATCTGACGTTGTTATGCAAACAATGGGTAGTGATTGTTCGTGTCATGACATCACTATTGGCTGCTGATGACGTCACAACAAACTGCTGCTCCCAACTTAGAGAATTTGAAGTTATCACACTAAAATTGTGTAAAAATCACTGGTAAAATTATTGCAGGATTGTAAATAAAACCCCATAACAGTGTATTTCACAGCTATGAAAGTCATTTGTGTCAGATCTGCTTCTGAATTAATACTCGCCATTTATTTCATCTATGGGGGATTTATTTATTGAAGGTTTAACAGTCAAAAATAAAAGTCATGGGATAAATAGGTTATAACATGACCAAGAGCTGTATCTGTACCTTCGGGTCTCGGGATGATACAGGGTCTCGGGTGATGATACCAGGGAGATACAGCTCTTGGCCATGTAATAACCTATAAATATTATAGGCCAGCATCTTAAAACACATCCCTGGGAAGTGAGAATTAGGACTAATAAATCGTGTGGAGTTTCGCAAATATGCCTGAGCTTCTGGTACCTGCAATTGGGCCATACTTGTGCCATAGGGTTGTTGAAATGACTGCCACTGGGCACCACTGGGCTGCACTCCAGCTATAGTGCCAATGGGCTGGCTGGCAAGGAGCTTGGAAATTAGGCTAGCTGTCAATCCATGTCGACAGGGTGCAGATATTGGCAAAAACCAGACCTGTCATTTTGCATTTTCACCCTAGGGACAACACAGGGCACCTGGCAGGACTGGAGCAGTGTTGGGATGCAGAGTGTAGGCATCAAGTCAAGTGAGCTGGTTTAGTTTGGAGTGAAAGCAGCCCTGCGTTTTGTAAATGCCATTAAGCACCTTGGGGCTGGGGCTAAAAGAGAAGGGGGGAGGGAATGTTTGCTAAATCCTACCCTGGTTGTTTTAACCCTCGACCCTGGTTGATTCTGACTTTTCTGTCTGTCTGTCTGTCTGTTTCCCTCTGTTCTATTTCTTTGTCTGTCTTTCTTAAAATGAAATTCCAGAACTGCAGAACACATATTAGCCAATTACATGATGAGAATTGTGGCTGTCATGTCTAGCTCTAGAGCTATCTATCTATCTATCTATCTATCTATCTATCTATCCATCTATCTATCTGTCATCTGCCATCTATAAACAATCTATCTCATTATTTTATCTAACTAAAACCAAATAGCGGGGCAGATTTGTCATGAATAGGGGAGTAATAGTGCATTTATACATAGAAGCATGAAACTTGGCACACATTTCAAAAACGTCTTGAAGAAAATATTTAGATAGGGAGCCACTTCAGATTTGACCTGGTTGACCCGTGGCGGCCATTTTCCAAAATGGCTGCTAATTATCTCATTTTACTGCTTTCTGTGAAGTGTCTATAGTTTGAAAGTATGAAAACAGTGCTCATTATTCCTTCTGATGATCTAAAAAACATTATCAATTGATTCATAGATTGAGCTGAGGAATTTTAGGGTAGTCATGGTCCTTTTTGTTAGAACAGTTGAAGAAAATGCATCATTTTCGCGGTTTCCCATAGTTTCATGGAATCTCAATTGATTTTAAATTTGACTACATATTTGAATTCCTTGTAACAAGAGCTTTCAAATGAATGGTCGCAACAATAGTTTCTGTTAATTTTTTGTCAAAATTAAAAAATAATCAAAATCTTCAAAAATCATTTTATTTTAATTTTTTCCATTTTCGTACCAAGTTTACGAAACCAATTGATGCGAGTACTCATTTGAAAGCTCTTTTTACAAGGAATGCAAACATGTAACTTATTTTGAGATTTATAGAGAATTGGTGTAACCATCCGTAACCGCAAAATCCAGTGTTTGAATCAATATTTCTAACAAAAAGGATTCCAACAAGCCTGAAAATAGACCAAGTCTACCAAAAAATGTTTTAGTAATGTACTGAATACTTAGAGAAGCAATAAAAAACAATATTTAGGTGTATTCTATTTGTAGGAACTACACAGAAAGCAGCAAAATGGAAGAATTGACCGCCATTTTGGAAAATGGCTGCCAGTAGCCACCTAAGCTAAATCTGAAGTGGCTCCCTATCCAAATATGTGTGTATAGATGTTTTTTAAGTGTGCGCCAAGTTTCGTGCTTCTATGTATAACTGCACTATTTTTTTACATACCTGCCCCGCTAAAAGTGCTTTCACCCAAAACTGCAAAACACAATACTCATTAGAAAAGAAATGAGAAGTATTCTTCAAACTCATCAGTTGAGTTCTTGGACCATTTAGCCAACAATGATTGTTAAAGAAACTGGGAGAACATTTTAAATTCTTTTGTATGGGACTCCTCTGAGTTAATAAGCACTTTCAACACAATTTAGCATGTTATTTAAATGCATTATCATTTCTCTAACCTGCTGTTTTCAAAAACTAAATTTTGAAACTGGATTTTTCTTTGATTTTTAAAGGACAAAAACATGTGCAATATTTCATAATACTGCCCAAGGACAATGCTAATATTGTGGTTTGTGAAGTTTAATTATGCTGTGTTGACAAGCAATAGCAATGTTCAAAGAGCTGATATATCACAATTCTAGAAGCATGTAAACATCACGTTATGTGGAGCAGCTATGCTACTGTTTTAAAATACTATTTCATAACAGTAATGAAGATAGTTTCAATAAAACTAGTTTGCACAAAGATACATGTGAGCTACTTGTATAGCTTATTTCAAATTACTTGACCTTAGATAGGCCAAATTTCAGCCAAATATACAATATCCCATAAACTACACACCATATGTATTATATGAAGCTAATTATATATGATAAGTTACAAGTGATCATTATATTATAGGATTTAGTGTATTTAGCCAAGTTAGGGGCAATATAGGGCCATATATTTGTCACCTATCATCAAATATTTTGGAAAATTATACGGTAGGTGTAAAAGATTGGAGCTACCTGTCAATATCCCTGAGATAATGATCTCAAATTGCTGCAGTAGTGCATTTTAAATTACATTCGAAATCTGTCACACCATGGGCTATGCCAAGTGCAGAAATACCATTGTACCTTGAAATTAATCTTGCAATTTCTCAGCCACAATAGATTGGTATTAGATCTATCAATTCGACTATCCACACTAGGATAAGGTTTCAACTAAATCTGATCAAATATATAGCAGATTGACAGCCAAAGCAATTCAGGAATATTGCACCGAAATGCGCACAATCACAAGAATATATCGAACTGCCTATATCTATCTATCTATCTATCTATCTATCTATCTATCTATCTATCTATCTATCTATCTATCTATCTATCTATCTATCTGTCTGTCTGTCTGTCTAGCTGTCTAGCTGCGTCTATCTATCTATCTGTCTATCTTTCTTTCTTCCTTTCTTTCTTTCTTTCTTTCTTTCTTTTTTGTCTGGTACATACACAATATCTACAATTTCTATCTTACTTTTAAGATGTCACCATAACCTTATCTGTCTATCTGTCAATGCACAATTAGTTGTCTGCCTGTCTGTCTAGAATTTTGTCTGCAAACCATTTTATTCAAATGGAGAATATTAAAGTGTATATGTTAACGTGTTAATTCAATCACCCACTTTTGTGGTGTGGTATATGTCACCGTAATTGGAGCAAATTAACGATGATTGATAAATGCATGAATGTTATATGAGATTGGTCTGAAAACAGAGAACAAAAAATGCCACTTTTAGCCATAATATGTCAAGCATTTCAACACTGTTTTCGGTTCTGAAAAAGCCACTAATTGAGATTTGGTGCTTATTTTGTCATTTTTGACAAGAGAAGGATTCCACATGCTTGGCAAAAAACTGAATTTACATTTACTCCATTTCTTTCATTGTTTTGTAGTTGGTAATCAGGCCCAAAGCTGGTTGTCAGTAATAGCTGTCTATCTATCGTTTTGTCTTGTACTATAAAACTATGTGTCTATCTATGTGTCTATCTATGTGTCTATCTATGTGTCTATCTATGTGTCTATCTATGTGTCTATCGATATGTCTATCTATTTATCTATCTATAATGTATTTCAATCTCAGAATTAAACACCACAAACCATTCCCGAAACAGCTACCCAGCCTCTTAGCTTAATAAACTTCTTTTTTCCTGGCTAAAAAAAGGGGGGGCATTTACTGAGAACTGATTTTAGTTGCATTATTTAGTAGGAAATGTGGAGGTTTTCAACTAAATGTTCAATATGTCATCAGGAACTGCAGATAGACCAAACCAGACACCGGCGCCCAGTGCTAAGTGGGCTGGGGCTGGCGAGGCCACCTGCCGCCGGCAACCTGTCTCAAAATAGCCCCCCCCCTTGCCAAGCCCCCTCAAGCAACTAAAATCAAGCACTCAAACTATTAGAAGAAAATGCTGACAGACCTAAGCATTAAACAGGTCCCAGAACAGCACCTTGTATAATCCAACATTTCATAACACCTGCGTTGTTGAGAGTATAAATATTTAGGCAGTTGGGATGATTCTTATTTAAGTTTGATGTATGTGAAGAAAGCTATGATTTGTAGCTTAGATTTGATGTATAACTTAATTTCTATGAAGCTATCAGTGTAAATCTAATTTCTATGAAGCTATCAGTGTAAATCTAAAAGTTTGGAATCATGATTATAAGTTGTAAACCTACATGTACTCTAAGAATTAAATTGTTTTGATTGAACTGCAGAAATCATTCCAGTTTTCTTTTCAAATTCATGTCATCAGAGTAGGCCTTTCAAAACATTGAAATGCAAAAAGGCATATCATATAACATGTATTTATTTTAATGCAGAGAAAATGAAAGATTGATAATTGTATATATGATGAGGGATGTCAAGATTATGAATATACAAAACATAGATCACATTTCATCTATAGGTAGGATGACATATACACCCCACTACACACAGGTCTGTCTATAACTCTACATACGATATTCAGATAAAGAACGATAACATCTATCCCTAGGATTCACTGATTCTATTTCAAATCCAAACACCATAACTCGTGTAATTCAATCCATGTGTAATACTTCGTGTATTGTTTTAGTGGATTGAATTGCACTCCATCTCATTTACAAGTCCATTCATCAAAATGTGAGTCCTCATCAGATTTGACACATGTGTGCATTCTGGAAAATATGATGTTATAGGAATGATGACCATGATGCTTATGTAGGGTAGAGTGTGTTCAAGTTCTCAACATGTTACACTTTTGCCACATGTGGGGGATCTTAATTGTACTCGCACAGTACAGGCACTGTCTCTGTGGTCTGAAATTTGACACACTTTTACCCCATGTGAGGGATCTTGTACTTGCCCAGCACAGACACTGTCTATGTGGTCAAAAACTTGACTGGATATTCCATCTAACTACCATCACCACCCAAGCCATCCCCACCCATTCCAAATGGCTATCATAGCCATATCAACCCCCAAAAAAGGCAAATCCAAAATGCACCACATTGTCTATCTAGTTGTCTATTGTCTTTCCATCTGCCAGGACAGACAACAATGCAGATAATCAGTCACATGACACAATGTGTCAGTCACATGATCACTGTTGCTATGACAACGTGTGCAGAACTTGAGCAGAGTCGTGGGTACAAAACCGGAACTAATGCTATTCGAAATATTCCGGCTATGCCGTCCAAAATGCAAAAAGTGAGGCAGAAAATTTCACAATGGTAATGATAATGGGTGGGGGTTGTTGTGCTTTATTTTGTTTTTATTGTCAGTAGCAGCACTAATGATAATCTAGGTTAACTAATTCTTAAATTATTGTTTCCTAATAGAATATCATTTTCTGGAAGAGTCACATCAAAATCCAGGCTAATATCGTTACAAAAGCCTACACAATCATAATGATCCAGTCAACATAGACAAGGCCATCTCTCAACTCAATTCCACTACAAACCCCCAAAACAATTTTAGAACTGCAGCGCCTATTTCATATTTAAATGTTCAAAAGTGAATTATCTTAACAATCCTAATCTTACTAACAAGTTTGTACACTAAATTAAAGGGATGTTCTGTCATTATCTCATGCCAGACAACTTGAGAGCATAAATACTGTTAAAATTACATGTGCAGCTCTTAATAAATCTTGCTGATAAAATTACTGGTTAATCAAACAATTTAACATAGCAAAGAGGCACCTATATCATACTGTGGGGCATCAGAGTATACATTGAATGTGTGTATTACCTCAGTTCACACTGTGAAAATATGCTGTAACTGTGTGGAGGTACATATATGTTAGCCTATAAAACTGGGTTTCCTTCCAAGACTAAGCTTGCTGTAATATTCCCAATTATGGTTGCACAGCCAAATGACATAAACTCTTTTTTTAGTGTGACTTATTATGTGTTATAACTGCAGCCATCATATCACTACAGTACCTATAAAATGTACAGGAAATTCTAAGTCTGTTTACCTGCACTTTACTGCAACTGCATCATAAAAGTTGAGTAAATTTGCAGAATATATTTGACAGTGAATTTACTGCTTTTTAACTTCATGTTGCACTGGGTATATTTAGCTTTTAGAGCAACAGAGATGTAGTTATTTACAACATAATTATAGGATATATAATCTGAGCAATATTTGCATGAAAGGGATTCTGAAATTGGTAGAGGATAAATATTACTTAGAGGGGTTTTTTCATTAACCCCTTGCACAAATCTAACCTCGTTGCAAGAGGTTGGAGATTGTTAGACACAAGATTGCAAGATGAGGGGGTAAAAAAGACTAAAAATGAAAATATCTGCCAGAAAAAAACTGTTCCCAAATGCCAAAATCTCTAACAAGGTGATATAACATTACAAAAACTTGTCACAACCCACTAGAAATAGTCAAGACAACGTCAAATGACACCAAAATAATTTCCTTTTTAAACTTCTGATGACAAGGGGCTGACATATTCCCCATATGCTGTAAGACATAGGTAGCCCAACAGGTAAGATCAGGTATATAAGTATGAAATCTTCAAAAACAATTTTGGACACCTTATCTTTTTCAAACCTTATTGAAGTCACCGAAACTTTAAAACACACATGAATACCTTAACTACCTGTAATTTATTGCATTTTTGTAATCTTTTTATATATTTTCTGTGTAATTTTTAAATAATCTTTTTTTTACCACCAAATTTCTCAACTTTCTCATCTCATTCACACCTATAATTAACAAAATTGCCGAAATCCTGATGAAAAGAATTTGAAAATAGCACAAAAACCGGTTTTATAATATAATTTTTACTTTTTCATGATTTTTGTTATCCATATAATGATTAATCTGACATTCTGACAATGTGTTCTAACTGGATTAGATCGCATAATTCCAAAGCTAAACAACTCTTTTTTCACCTTTAATCCATTCCGAAATGAATTATTAATTCTATCAATTCAATGTTTAACACATATCTGCCCATTTATCATTCAATAAATAATTCATTAGGCAGGTAGTTGACAATTTCAATTTGATATTCTGAAAATCTCCAATTCTTAAATCAGGTATTTTGCATTGACAAGTCATCATTGGTCTGTTATAAATTGGTGGTCTAGCTTTTAAATTTCTATAAAAAGGCCTATAACTGAAATATGATGACATACTTATGTCAATAAAAAACAAGACCTGTACACGTCCCTATAGATCTATCTGTCAATCAGACTCAATCGATCTTCTTTATTTAGTTAATCTATCTATAGCATTTGTATCTGTCTTTACAGAGCAGGTAGCCCCTCTTGAAGCAAGCATGAATCTCCTCTCTCCAGCTGTATTGCCAGACCATTTCTTCCCCTTCTCTCTGCGAAACGCCCCCCCCCTCCCCCCTTCCTCCTCTTCTAGATCTTGATATTGCTGTTTTAGGGTGCAATTACCCCTGGTGATGGGGTATTAGATCAAATCATGTGATTTTCCACTAATTTACCCCCTTTTCCAATATTACCCTTTCCTTGAATTGAATTGAGCATCCACCCCCCCTCTTTCCCATGATTGTATTTACTGATGAAGTGAATAAAAAGCCCAATTTAGAAAACACATCCCAAGTCTTTAGGGCACTGAGAAGGGAGTAATTGGGTTACCATGAACTCCTTGATTTGTTACCCAGCTTAGGTAATTGCTCAGGAATTGAATTCGTGATTACCGCCAAAGTGGCTCAGTGGTTAAAGTGGTTGGGGGTCAGAATGTGAGAAGTGAGTTTTGGGTTCCAACTCCAGTCTGATATCTATAGAGTCTCAGCATTCTAGTCACATATGTCAACCTGTCAAGCAAGAATCTATCTTTCTGTCTATGTATCTTTCTTTCTTTCTATCTAGGCCTATCTATGTCTATATCTATGTAGAGTCATATCTATCCATCCACACAGAACTCCAAAATTCAACTCCACCTAATTTCAGTCAATGGCTTAATATTCAACTCATTCAAAACCTCCTGTTATGAATTTTATAACTCTTCTATCCACAAGTTGACAATCTTGTCAGAGAAATCCCTTTGTCCTTTTCCAGCTTAATTCCTCCGCAGAGTCCTAATTCCTGCTAATCCCTAGCACTTAATTAAGTGCGTCTTTTGGCTTTAGCAATAATGTTCTTAAGGACACGTGCGTTAGGACGAAGCGTCGCAACGTTACATGACGTTCCTGACGTCGTGACGTCACAACTTCAGACGTTCGTGACGTTGAGTCGGCAGCGTCATGGAAGAAGGCACGTGACCGCCCATATGTTGTAATAATCACACGTTCTTAAGCTGTCTATCTGTTTATCTGTGTCTATCTGTTTATTGGTGACTGTGAATGACGTCATGACGTACGAAATGACGTCATCTTGACCCCAACAATTCGATAATGACCTGTAGACGTGTTATTTGTATGAGCAGTCCCTAGGATAATTCATTCATAGGAGTGGGACTATCGGCCCAGCCATTGGACCACGCATACACAAGGTTAATATCATAAGTACCCCCTGAAGCCAAAATTATTCAACATTACACAAAGGGTAATATGTATTTGACTTAGTTGAAATTACCCAATAAAATTACCTTCCAAATATTCAACTCTCTTGTAAACGTATTACTATTCAGGCCCCAGGCTATTAGTTTGAAGCTTCACAAAATTACAAACTTCAGAATTTAGAATTTGATAAAAATCTTTATTGCCGACTAATTTGAAGAGTTGTATTATCAGCAACACTGCATGTAAAATTAGCTAATTTTATTTGAAAGTAAGTTCTATTGATAAAAAGAAGATTTAACTACTTTCAACAAAAAGTTAGAAAAGGACAACTCATCCAGCCATGGGAGCAGAAAGATGAAAATATCAATAAAGGTCTCTAACTATTGTTGGAATCATATTCAGAGAATACAGATAAAATCAGGTAATTATTATTTCAAATAAAGTCACACACATTAAAATCACTGTGCATGGTACTCTTAATTTTTCACAGAAAAGCTGAGTAAATATTCTCAAATTAGAAAGTTATAAAATTCAACTTCATCAAATTGACAAGTAATTAAAAAAGTGCAATAACTTTTTGAAATATTTTCACATTGTCCTTTTATAAATAAAGTTCTCCATAAAGTGAAATAATTATCATATAGACCATTGTATTGGCCTATGTCCCAGTTTAAGGCTAGAAATAGCCACCAATTTCAGATATTTTTACTGCACTACAATAACTGAACTGAGTTGAATAATTTTGAATTCAAATTTTTAAAGCTAGAATTTGAAAATAGCCAAACAGAGGCTGCATCAATGACAATCATTTAAAGCACAAAATGCTGAATATTGTAATGTTTAACTAATTCAATTTGAACATTCTAGGCACTCAGAGACAAATTTCTAATTAGCCCAAATTTGATGACGACACGAATTCCTGTGGTATGCCCTCTGACGTATCAACAGGTGAAACATTTTCCCACACTTGGGTGTTATTTAGCTAAGGGCAATATTTGATGGCTAATCACCCTCTAAGGGTAAGTAACATCTTCAGGTGAAATTGAGTTGAGAAAGCACCAAGCTTGTTCAGTGTTTACATAAACAGCACACCTGTGAGTTTTAAGAGTTATGAGTTTAATCACAAAATAAGAAAATGTCATTTTGTTTCTTTTTCTTCTCTGAATTATCTTTATTTTCTAATAACACTTTATCACTCATACAGGCCAAATACCTTTTGCTTAAATAGAACCAGAACCAATTTATTTGGCAACCTAATTTATAACAAAATTACTGGTCACCACATTTAGCCTGTATTGGTGTAACAGGTAACCAAAATAAATAATAGCCAACATGTATATCAATGACAATGCCATAAACTCAAAAAAACTTGAATCTTTATTATTATGTATGTGTCCATAAGTGAATTAATAGGCCATAAAAAGTTTTTCACAAAACTGTAACTGTTGCAAGATTTTTCTCATAGTTTATCTTAAATTCCAGTTCCAAAATAAGTGAAAAGCTTTTAAAATCTACTTATGCATGTCCCAATAATTGAATTGGCTGTCTAAGAAAGGGCAATCATAACTATGAGAGCCAACAGGTTATTTGTAAATACTGAAAATTATGTGAAAGTAAACTAAAATTCAATTGTCAATTTTTCTTCTAAGATTTGTCAAGTTTCAGTCAATAATTTCCCAGGGTGTCTCAATTGTGTTGACAAACTGTTCAAAGACTTAGTGGGGTATTTAAATATTCTAATTATTACTTAAAGTGATTGGTTAGTAATTAAAGGAAAATGACAAAAAGTCCGAGAACCCTCTAGCTGCCTCGAGTACCCATATATGTCTACAGGCATATAAATATCACACATAAGCCCAAGCTACCAGAAATAATTATTCTGAAAATGGTTAAAATTAATATTCATTTCCTTGTGTCTGAAATTTAAACTGATTAGTAGAATACCCTAGTTTTAGCCGTTTCACCCTCAAGTGAAAATTCTCAGGACTTTTTTTTTAGTAAATACTAAACACCCTACCCCATCAGAAAAGGTCTTAAATTAGGCAACAGCTTGTTCATATATAATCACACTCAGCCAATGACATGCCCCTGTTAATGGGTCCTAGTTTGGGTCAGGTAAATTGCCCCACCATGAAAGCTAAGACAAACTTGCAGATTTAAGTTCAGTTAGTCCAGTGAGTTATGAGAAAATTTAATTATCCAGCTGCAAAAGTAGTTAAAATCGTGTTCTTGTGCAAAAAGTGACAAAAATCTTGGCAATGAAATAATAAAAATGGTCAGGTTTTCTGCTACTTTGTTACAAGGGAATTTATGAATTTCTATAGGCCTACTCCCCCCCCTCCCAGACCACTGTTATAACCAGTGCTAAGCCCCATCCCCTCAAGCTGGCATACACTCTAAAATATTTCAGACAAAATTGGTTTTTTAGATTCAAAATGGTTTTTTGAAAAACCAAATTTCAATGCAAAAAACCAACATGGATTTTTTTAAAAATCCATGTTGGTTTTGCATTGAAATTTGGTTTTTCAAAAAACCATTTTGAATCTAAAAAACCAATTTTGTCCCGACATTTTTTAGAGTGTACTTCTTGTGTTATATCATCCTAAATGGAATAAGAATGGACTCATAAAGCAAACAGACAAGTGATTGACAGCTCCATCAAATAGACTTTCTGGTCACAGGGGTATACAGTCGGGCGCTACCATCCACAGGCACATGCTTGCATCTGTACTTATGGATTTCTGCCTCCTTGGTCTTTAACCCTTCATTTCTTACTCCCATACACCCAAGTTACTCAAGTTGAACTTGAAGGATAGATGACACATAAAACAATCCAATATCAAGTTCTCATCAACCTATCATCTTCTTATTGTTGTCTTTGATGAATTATTATAACTTCAATTTCCACTAACTTCAAAATACACATCTTCTTCCCCTTCTTATATCACAATTAATACCATTTTCAATACATTTTCCCACGAAATGCCTTATTAACTTCAATACTCATCAAATTATGGCAGTCGCCATGTTGGTTTATGTTTGTTTACTTCCTGTGACCTCTTCAGGTTAGGAGGCGATTTGTAAACATTAGCACACATCCGGTGTCAACTTGTCTTCATTTTAACAGTTTGAGAAAATTTAAAAGAACATCAACTAGGGAACCAACTCATCATCAGCATATCCTTAAAGAAACTAATAACTCAAAAAAGGTATCAATACAATAAGTAGTTTGACCTCTGTCGTTGACCCCTGCAGTTTTGCCCTCCGACCTACCAATTATTAGGCAAGGTCTTTAACCTCAAAATGGGGTATAGTTATCCTCTCATAAGCCTCAGACTCACAAAAACCATAATTTGCTTGGGGTGCTGTACAGTTCACAGTTACAGCTTTCACAAGTTTAAGACAGATACCAATTATTTCAATTATATGAAATTTATATATAATTGTATCCATATATCTGTCTGTCTATCTGTATAATAATCTATTTATCCATCTATCTGTCTACAGATGTATAGAAACTCACTCTCCTCAACAAGAAACCAAAACTTTCCCATCATTAGGCAACTGTAAAACAGCTATGAGAATCAGAACATCACTTTATGACATTTTACACACGTTAGCTGAACGTTTTCTAAACATTTCAGTGAAGTTTTCCCAGCCTCCCACTGCTATAATTCTAATACTAAAATCGTATCAATGAATTTGCCTTGGAGTGCTAGTATAAGACTTCCAGTCATAGAATAAAGGTTTGATAAACCCCCTGCCTTTGTGTACTAGTATCCCACTAGCATCTTTTCATGTTTTACTGGTAAGCTACTACATCATCAGTGTAATGATTTTATTGCCTTCCACCGTGTGAATTGTTGACGATTGCCTTTTTGCCTTTTGTCAGCCTTCAGCAGCCTTTGGTCACCCTTTAGTCGGCCTTTTGTTTGGCTATTGTCAACCTTTAGCTAGGCCATTGGTCACACTTTGGTCAAGTGGACTGAGCAACAGAAATCTAACTAATATTTGACCAGCAACTGAATTTTAGGCTTATAATATTTCACGAGTCAAAATCTTAGAACTTTTCAGATTACTACCATCCGTAAAGGTATACATTGGGAGTTTTTTCTTTAGATAGATAGATAGATAGATAGATAGATAGATAGATACATACATACATACATACATACATACATACATACATACATACATACATACATACATACATACATACATACATACATACATACATAGTACAGCGCTATGAGTCAAGTCAAATGTGCACATTACATAACACACATGCAATAGTGATATGAGCATATGCATGGGAGAAGGCAGATCAGATTGTAAATGAACATTGCACCAAAATGATCGAAAATATTACCAAATCAAACTGGTGCTATAACCAAACCTATTTGCCCCTTGAAACTGACTATCCATATCATATTGTAGTCAGGAAGTCACTTAGATGGTTGTTGCCACTATTTAGTCACTCCTGAGAGAATGAACACCAAACAGTGACCCCCCCTCTCCCCTCACCACAAGTTGTGACAAAAGACCACCCCTTTGAGACAAGGGTAACTTTGTGGGGGGGGGGGCTGTGTGTTTCAAGTCAAGGGTGAATTCTGTCACCCTTCGCTTCTAAGGACCCTTGCTGAAACCCTTGACCGCCAAATTCACCCCCGCCCCCTTGAAACTAATGAAAATATTTACTGAAGAAATAATGAAGTGGGACAGTATAGCTGGAATGAAATAGCCTTATAAAATGACCATTTAAAATTGCCATTTAAAAGGCTATTCAGAGCCTCGGGGTTTATTGTTTTGCTAGCAGAACTCACAGTGGACACTCTGGGCAGTGGGCAGTCTGTGCAAGGAGTGTGTAGAAGGGCAGGCATTTAGCAATGGGGGAGGGTGATTTTTGAGGGTCGGTGACTTTGGGTGGACAGGTGACTTTTGGGAGGTTCAGGTGGTACGAGGGTTCATGTAGCCTGCAGGTATACGGGGTTCAAAACGCATATTCAGTCGATTTGATCTATCATAAACATACACCTTCAGTGTGACTTCGGGCCAAATAAACATTTTATGAGTAAACGTGTAAGTTTCACAATATGGCTGATAGATTTTTTTTTACCAGTATCTATAGGAAATATTGCATTGGCTAAAGATCAAAAATAAAATGTTTTCTTTTTACCTCAGCAGATTTGCAATATATGAAGATCATCAATTAGAGATCCTTTAATTTCTAGTCTCAGATATCATGAATTAACGTTCTATCAGCGACTTCTTGTGGCCCATGTTCAGAATCATTTTGTTTACAGTTTTATGTTGAGATTGTTCAAATAACCACCGATTAACCAGACAGGAGGGAAGATGTTTAGCCCTGCATATGAATGAATGATCAGAAAGTCAGAACTTAAAATATAAAAAAAGAGAATAAACCAACAACATACCTTCCAGTCTTAGTGATGATCATCTCTGTTCCTAGTTCGTGGAATTTATCCCATAGGTCTTTAGTTTCTAGTCTGCATTGGATGTTGGCCAGTTCTTTTGAGCCTGAACTGCTTGACACTGTGGAAGGGGGGCTGGGAGACAGGGAGCCTGCCGGGGATTCGCTGCGCCGCACCCCCCGGCTTGCCTCCCGAGAAATGCCCGTTTCATACACCCCCGTGGCTGATTCGACAAGTTTTTCTGGAAAGAAGCAAAATGTTTATTAGTTAATGCAGTCAAAATCTCCTTTTTGGTCAAAATCTCTTTTTTTATTTTGACCTTAAACCAAAGTTCTTCTTTTTTTTCAAAAATCACATCTTCTTTTCCAAATTTATCAACTAATTACAGAGATACTTTCGAATAATATTTAATATCCAGCAGGTCCAACAGTGTAAAATCCAGGAAATCCCACAAGCCCCCCCCCCCATTTTATTCTGAAACATCCATATTGAGGGGGTGGCTGTACCACAGGTGTGACTGTGTTATCTGGCCAAACACTTTCAAATTTCACATCTTTATCATCAATTACATTAAAACACACTCCAGACTTCATCATTTATAACACAATCAATTATTTCGATCCTTTAAAACAATTAAACTGATTGGTCAGAATGATCAATCTAGCTTAATTCAACAAAACAACATGTTTAACAGCAGTTTGATGAATTTCGTGATAAATTTCACGACCTGTGAACTAAATATATACCATCAATCACATATATAGATATTTTATAGAAGGATAACAGATTTATATATCAATTTCAGCTCAGTTTATATGTGAGAAAATCATGATATCCATTTTTCATCAAAAATTTACACGCAACAAATCAAGCTGGTAGTAAAATGCACAATGAAATTTGTCTATAATGACTAGAATTATATGAGTGATTTGGTAATTTCCATTTGTGGTGAATTTAGATAAATGAAAACACATTTTACACCACTTTTGAACAAATAGAAACAGACAGAGGCTATTTAATCAAACAGGCAGCTGTTATTGAAAAATAATAAAATCAAAAATAGCTAAAAAATTAAGCAGTATCCTAAAAATTACGAAGGGAAAATGAGTTTTTAATGTGTGCGATTTGGTTATTTATCTAACACGATTTTCAATTGACATATTAGAAAGTGTTCACAAAACTTTGTTGAAATCCAAACACACCATCTGCTGCTGCATGTTATAATCTCAGCTATTGTGGATCTTAAAATATTTCAGAGTAAATTAAAATCCATGTTCACGCATATTTAACTCAGACAAAACTCAACATAAGATAGATTTACTTTATGTCAACAAACAGCTTTGATTTTGCTATCATCATTTCTCAGTCTTTTCAACCACTCTCTTTTAAACATGTGTTGAACATTGTGTTAAACTATCTACATCTACATTTATTTATAAAGACTATATACAATATGGTTTCAAGTAGTTTTTACATGAGTTAATAACTTTTTTCAATGAATCAGTGTAGGAGTCTACATATATGTCTTGAATAGAAAGATATCATATACATATATACAGACGTTTTATACTATAAATTACACAAACATCAGATATTTGGAAGATACTGAAGTTATTATATTAATGTAGAGGCCCATATTTAATCAAGTAATGGTGCCCTTTATATTCAATGGTACCATGGTAATGTATATGCTGCTATTTCACTCACGTGATATGTATCGATGTATCTGTCCATGTATCATTGTACCTATGTATCTATCCAGGGACCTGTGCAGCAGATCTATACATATGTTTATCTATTCATTATTATCTTAATTTATCCATGTTCAATCAATGTCTATTCTCTCATAAATGTCAAATTTTCTTCAAATGTAAAATCATTGCAACCCCTTTGTCAAGTTTTTTTTTTCCATTGCTCCATTGCTAAATGATGATTTTTTTTTCAACTAAGTATGTAAAACTATTGTTGTATATGACAATTTGTGAGACTAGATATTTTGTTTATATGCATTTAGCATTCCAGGGGCTAACACTTGTTTAGAACATTTGAGAACATTTGTTTAGAAACAGAGAAATCAACAACAGCCCCCCCCCACATAGTTTCACATAACATCTTAGCATATGTCAAAACATGGGGTTAAATTTCAACAGGTTCGGGCAAGGATTTTACCCCACTCCAATGGTAACAGTGCCTACATTCTTGAGCTGTGTTAGTGTCGAAATCAGTTACACTTAAAAGTCTAATCAGCGAGTTAAAAAGAATTCGAAGTTCTCAACAAACAAAATGGGTTAAATTCCAATAAAATTGGGTTGGAAGAGGTTAAAAGTGGCTAAGAGTGCTCAAAATAGGCTTGTATGTTTTTATATTAAGCCAAATTTCCTCAGTAATATTATTGTGGGTTTCCAGACCTCTTATAGCCTCCCTGTTCGCATAATTTTCTTTCTCTCTGTCTTTGTCTGTCTTTGCCAGTCTGTGTTATCAGTGTATTCTGTATGTGCCAGTTTGTATGAATAGAAAAAGAGATAGAGCGACAAAGATCACATGTATGGCTGTCTACCTCAGACTATCCATTTCAGTCTGTATATTTCTCAGTCTATCTATATCATGATCTCAGTCTGTCTCGATCTATCCATTCCTGTGTCTCTCTATATCTGTCTATCATTTCTTTGTATCTTGTCTATATTTCTATATTTCTCCATCCATCTTTAACAATTTCAGCACGATTCCATATATTTCTGTGTACAAGGATCTTTGTTTATTACAATCTATCGTAGACGTATTTAGACTATTGTTTCAATCTATTCTATCCATTTCTGTCTATCTGTGTCAATCTATCTATTTCTCTATCTTTTCTATCTTTGCCGTTGTTTCATGCATGTCTCGCAATCTTGTTAGCATTCCAGCTCCCCATCCCCAGAGACTGGCATGACACATGTCCCAAATTCATGGTTAATTGGTTTGGTTTAAAGTTAATAGTGTTGCAATGGTTAGGTTGAGACAATCACTTGAAGCAAAAACAAGTCATCTCAAGTAGCTAATCTCCAATTGGTTTATATGATTCATCAAACAAAACTGCAACATCTCAAATCATTGATATCAGATTTATTGTAAAATCGTAAATGCAATATTGAATATCGGATATAACTTTATAAAAGCTATTGAATGATTTTTAAATGTATTTTTACTATTTCAGTGATTTGGATTTTGCTTCATCGGTTTTGGATTGCTTTGTACATGTTCAAATGGCCATTTTGTAAAATCTACACGTATCGTGTTTTTGAATAAAGATTTAAAAATCAGATATATTGTCAATGCAAGGATATACATCTTCTTTTCTTTTTTTCAAAGTGAGCATGTTTTACTTGTCTTTGTCAGAGCATATTATCAAGTACGTCTTTCTGTGGTCAACACAAAATCCCTATTTTGAAGGAAGAGAAGGGGGCAGGGCAGTTTATGCTGGCATTCCCCGGAGAATTCTTGTGACCAACTGGACTTGCTGGGCGCTGGTCAATTAACAATGCCCGGAAGCCATGGAAATTTGACCCATGTCCATTGACAAGAGTTTAACTTCTGACAAATGGGTGGAAAAAGATAGAAAGATAGGCATGGAAGAAGGAAGAACTTGGTTTTGATGGTTTCTTGGTTAGAAGTGATGGGATAAATAGAATAAAACAGTTATTTTGGGGGTCTGTGAAACTATTCTAAAACAAGAGTAAAATTAACATACACCATGGTCGGTTTATGAGAATAAAGATTTTAATGTCAATCAGTCAAGTCAATCAATCAATACTTCCTATACTTCCTAATCTATCTATCTATCTATCTATCTATCTATCTATCTATCTATCTATCTATCTATATCTACGTAATTCAATTCAATTAAATGCCTTATTTTCTAAATTAATTTGGATAATTCTGCAATTTCCAGTTCACACTTTTTGCCAGTCAGCATTTTTAGTCGAATTATGCACCTGTTAAAGTGGCATTGATTAAAATGAAGCAATTTTCACTTATTTTTCAGGTGCTGTATTAATATAATTGCACAATCACACTGGCGTAATACTTCTAAAACGTCATGACGCTGTTCTCTACGAACGTCATGAGAGAACGTTATGTTAATGAGTTTCTTTTCTTCATTTGACATTTTTGACGTTTTTCCTATGAGGGGGAGGAGCAAGCTAGTGACTGTGGGTATACTGAATCTCAAGGGGTGAATTATAACTACTGTTTTTCCCTTTTAATTTGGGGTTAGTTAAGGACCACTGACAATTTCACCCTCCCCTGTTTTGTGAAATGTTCATGAGTATAATTTCAACCTGAACATTTAGCAAAAAGTATAATTCTTCCCCACACCAAAAGGCTGAGCTGAAATTTGACACTTGGTCACAAAATGCTTTACACATTTGGGAGTAAAGAATATGTAGAAAATACTAGAAATGTAAAAAGTGTTTTGGATAAAAAACACTAGTACATTATGCCAAATCCAGCAAATAGTTGAAAATACTAGAAAGAGACAGATGATATATGCAGCAAGTGTAGGGAGATTTATTGGGCTAAAATGCTATCCCTCAGACCACATTAAATAATCAATCCTTCTCCATTTCACTCCTATTCTAAACTGGTTTTAACATTTCATGCTCTCAACAGCTCTAAATTGCTCTTTAAGGGCAGGTGGAAATTTGAAAAGTTCTGCAATATATTGGCATTAAAAAATTAAAAATATAGTTAATGCCTCAAGTAAAATACATTTACCATTATTATAAAATTGATACAGATTAGGATAACTGCACTCAGCTGTGGTGTAAACTATTTATATATAATTAAATACTTAAATCATTATTGCAGATACAGTACCATATATACCCAAGGATACTTGATATACTATACATTTAATTGTCACAGCCTCTGGTATTTTGGAAACAACAGTTTCAAAGCTGATAATTACAAATTATATTTTGATAGTTTTTTTTTGGTATGATAGGTTTTGCATTGGGAATTCAAAGTGGAGCATCAGAATTTTGTTTTTGTATTTTGGATCCATATTTATGGAATTTAACTGGATGCCATTTTCAACCTGTAAATGTGTCATTTTATTGTAGATGTCCTAATAGTATTATTTAATTAGTATTGTATCCATTTAAAATTGAAATCAGCACTATATGTATACTTTACTCCTTAAAATTAGTTTACACATAGTGAAATTTATTGTAAGTTATTGCAAGCCTATACTGATAAGTCCAATTTAAGAAGACCTTTGACAAGAAGATAGAGGCAAAATACTTTACAATTGGAAGAATATAAACCTCCAATATGCACAAATTTAAAATCTGTAACATTATCCTGAATATAGTAATGCCAGTTCAAGCTGCCTGCTGGGTGTCAGAAATTTAAAACTTCAGTTTATCAACCAGTTGTCTCGGCCTAGTAGAGGCCTGTGGTTTATGCCTGGTGTCTAGAACTGTGGTCTATGGCAATTTGAAGATCCCACCCATCGAGTAGAGGTATGTCAACTTTTGGGTTGTGATAGGCTCTCTAATTTAGGTAGGCCCCTATAGGCTATATGATCAGAAAATATTTTGTTTTGGGTAAGTCCAGACAACAGAGAGGGTTGTGAGGGGGGGGGATTCTTAGCTAAAATGAATTAATATTTACAGCAATAACTTGGATAAATGTTATAAATATAAATTGATAAATTTTCTAGCATATCTGACTTTGTCAATGCCCAAAAATATAACCCTGACATACTTTATTTTAGTGCCATTGGTGGTCAACCAATACAATTATTTGGGACACAACATTTTTGCAGAGGGTCCTATATATCAAGGCAATCTATGCACCAAATTAGTGGTAAAAACTTCCAGAGAAATGTTTTTTTACTCAAATACAGCATCAAATAATTTGTATGGCACTGTTGTTATTTTTTCATGTTTGAACTTACCCAGTGGGGAGAATACAGGATCGGAGCAGTCCAGGGGTTCCGAGGATGTTCTGCCGTCTTCCGAGTGTCGGGGGGATGCCCTGTCGGGACTGGGGGATCTCTGATCGGCCATAATCGCAGCTATGGAAAATGCTGAAGCTCTAGTTGAAAGTTGGGGCTGTTTGCCTGCCCCTCCATGGGCTGCCAGGTTGGGGGAAGGGGGGCCGGATAGAGGGGAGGCCGTGCCCCGCGAAGAGCTGCTGCCCGGGCTCTGAGGCCCGTGATCTGCTGCCATGGTAAAAAGTTAGTGTAAGATCCAAAGTTGAAGTAAGAAAGCCAAATTTAGACTTTGCAGTGTTATTGTATATTTCAATCCTGCATGTATACTGTTGTACTCAAGAGAATCCTGAAGTAGACCAACAGTGTTGTTTTCAGGATAAGTGCAGTAGGCCCAGTTGTAATGCAGTTGATTTAGCACACTGCAGTATAGTGGACAGTATCCAAATCTCCAAATAGTGTAGAGTTATATGGTGATCATTGATCCGAGTTCAAATCTGAGGCAAGAACTTTACAAGTCCTGCTTGTAGTGTATGTGAGAAGGCTGTGAGCCTGTGGTCTCCAGAGTACTAACTTATACAATCCACTTTGAACATGAGTAAAGGTATAGCTCGCAAATAGCCCACCTACAACACACTTGTATACTGTGCTAGTGCTGCATAAGCAGGTCTTGACAAACTAGCTAAAATGACAACCGAACAGCCCTTACATCTCAGAATTTGTGAAGAAGTGTGAAGGTGGAGCCTGTCATTTGCCAGTTCTCACCATCTGAGCACTCTGATTGGCCCATGACGCTCCACCTCATTTGCATGGCGCTGTTAGGGGAGGGCCCCCCTCAAAATCCCTGCATTCTCATTGGTTGATGGTTGATTGACACATTCTATGGGCAACGTTATATCGCACGTGCCACAAAGGCTGCAGGAAGATAGTAAAGCCAAAATGTCCTCACTTCTCCTAAAATGTGGTTTTCTACACTCAGAGTGTACCCCAACATCAGTGCTGGCTCCCAGGAAAACTCAAATTTGTTCAGGAGGGAGGGGGTTACTTTAACTACCTTACCTGGGACCTTGGCCAATAGCTTTCCCAATAGGGCTACAGTCACTGTTTTAAGTTGACTAACATAATTGAGCAGATGTGTACTTCTTTCCCAAAAGTATGACTTTCTTTCGTTGCAACAACACAGGCAAGGTCAATCAATATGATTTTGGGAATAGGCCTATTATGCATGCTCATTACTTTTGTTAGAATCTAAAACTAGAGATGAAAAGGATGCAGTCTTGGTATCAGAAGCAGATTTCTAAGGGGAAACGTTCATTTTAAATGTCGTAAGTACTTTGACTCACTTGATTTGCACTTGGAGGCTATATATATATAGTTGTGCAGTGGCGGATCCAGACAAGGTAGTCTAGGGGGGGCCCGGACGTGTTTCTGCATTCGCGGGCCCATATTATCGCACTTTTTCTTCAAAATGCTATTATTAATCTTGGTGGTCTAGGGGGGGCCCAGGCCCCCTAGGCCCCCCCTGTATCCGCCACTGGTTGTGTATATGATATTGAGTCATTTTGTCAACTGAAACCTTGGCAAGATGAGCCTCCTCAGGCCTATAGATCCCCCTAAGAACTTGTTTCAGAAGAAAAGTAAGCACCTTCAATCACTTCAATGGTCTTCGTGAATCATGAACTGCATATGTCACATACTGTTATTGATTCTCATTTAATCAAAATATCTTTATATGGCCTGGTGCAAATAAGAGCGTGACAAGAGGGTGAAAAATAAAGGTGTAGTTTTTGCTTGGAATCTTGCTGCAATTCAAAGTACATATACATGGCAATAAATAAACAACAAAATCAGGGTTAAGTAATGATTTCCAACATAGCTATTGCAATTTTTTCAGTGGAAAAAAGCAACAACAAAGCATGACACTCCGGTATTATTTAGTTATTTTTTAAGTATTGTGTTGGTCATATCTTATCACTTTCTGAACCTGTTAGGGCATGAATGACATGCATGCATATTTTGGTGGGCCACAGAACCGTTTAAACTGTTCCAATATTCAAAACTGCCATTTTTCAAAAATTTACCCATTTTAACACAAGATAGAATTGAATATTTCCCAAACAAAGATTTACATATTTCAAAATTGATAAAGATGATGAAGTGTTGCTCTGTGTACAAAGCCTAGTATGTAATTTAAATTTCTAATAGATATTGTTGTTATTATTGGAGATATAACATGCTGATATGGCACTGAAACTTTTTTTGGAGGTGTCAGGGTCGGGACACCATCTGAAAATCACAAAAATACATGCAAAAACTGCAACCAGTGGCCATAGATAAGTCACCCTGCTGGTCTAACGTTATTCCTAACTCAATTTTTATTTTTTAATAGCTTTTACATTCATGAAAGAAAGTTTTTTGATAATCTTAAAGTATATTAATATTACTCTTTGTTTGCCCAATTCCTGCAGGTCTAGACTATTTCTGGAGTTCTTTTGGCACTTTTTTCCATCCCTAATTACACAAAGCACTTGTAGAATCCATAATAGCCTAAAGCCTGCAAGTTTCAGGGCATATGGGGATGCTAAATAGAAGGTGTTAGGGTCGGGACAGAGGTGTTAGGGTCGGGACATGCAATAGTTTTCAACATTAGATAAAAATCCAGACAGTCAGAAGCATCCTTTTTCGTGCCAAACAATTATGCTACTGTAGAGGAAAAATGTAGTAGTGAAAAGGTATATGTAGCCAGCTTGTGTTGGACTGAGAGCAACTAGTAAGTTAGTGTTAGGGTCGGGACAACTTTTACAAAGCAAGAAAAAATGATTCAAACAAGTAGCTATGACATGAAAATATGGAAATAAGGTATAATATGCAATAGAGGGGTCCTCAAATGAAGTTGGGAGAGCAAATAATATATAGAATACCAAGAACCAACAGGTACACAGAGTCGTTGAACAGAAATTTCTAAAATTTCAATTTTTGGCTTCATTTGCCACTTCAGAGTCTCATTGACACTATTTCACCAATACACAGAGCATCAGATTGCAAATGATAGTCTCAGAACCAGAACTCCCATGGCTACAATTGAGAATACTTTCCATTGACAAATTTTCAAAATTATTCTCCAAATGAAGGGTTAAACATTGCTCAAAATATGCATGTCACGCTAAAATGCTAAAAAATGGCCATTTTCTGAATGTTCAAGACCTCAGATTTCTGGAACCAATACTCCGATTGCCCTCAAATTTGAAATATTAACTGAGAAAATAGTTTTAAATGTAAAAAAAGTACTCTGGAATTGGATTTACATATTTTGTAAGGTTTTGCAGCAGATACAATGCTGGCTTCACCTGAAATACGCAAAAATTTGCACCAGGCCATATCGAGAAAGTGCACAATCACGACATTTTGACTAAAAGGAAGAGGTGCATGCATCCTAAATTCACAGGCCTCATTGTCAGCTAGAAAGGTTTACAGAAATGTTCTTATCAAATACAAATCTTGCATGGAAGCTGTTTGTCCTTCCTATTTATGCAACATCACAGTTGGTCACCAGAGTATTGGGAAGATAAAAATCTTTCGGTCGTGTGGACCCCAAATGTCCAACAATACCCCCCCCCCTCTAGATTTACAGGATAATGACACCATATTATGACGTCACAGGTCACGTGACCACACGGGAGGTCCATCTGCGAGGTCATCAAAATGCCCTCAACATGGATCCCCCAAAACCGCAACAATAACACAAATGATTTTGCAGAAAAATGTGAAAAGACTCAAGACAAGAGGGAAGTCCATGAGCATGGATATAACCCCCCCCCCCCCATTTGTCAATCATTCCATCATCAATATAATATCAGCAACTGAATGTTTCAACCACAAGCTCTCTCAAAGCATGCATTCAATTCATCTCTGAATCATCCTATCTCCCATTATCCAATCATCCAATATCAATCATTCAATCTCCCATCAAAATAAATCCCTCAAACATCCAGTCATCCTTCATTCAATCTTTCAATACATCCTGTCTCTTATTATTCAGTGAATTCCATATAACATCATTCAATCACTCAATCTTTCACTATCCCATCAGTCAATCTCTCTTTCATCCCATCTTACATCATTCAACCTTCAATTACCCACTCACCCATCATTCAGTCTCTCAATCTTTCAATCTCTCAGTTATTCAATTTCTTTTTCATTCAATCTTCAATCGTCAAATCTTCCATCATCCAATCTAACACAATTCGATCTCGCAATCATCCAGTCATACTTCATTCAATCTCTCAATCATCCAATTTCTCAATCACTAGATCTCTCAATTAATCATCCAATCTCCAATCTGACACCATTAAATCTTAAATCATCCAATCTCGCGTCATTAAATCACTCCCTTTTTTAAATATTATAATCCTGAATATTTATAACACAATCATTCAATCTCAATCATTCAATTTCTCAATCTCCACCCATATCGTTCTTTCACAACATCACCCAATTCTTCCATCATTCAATCTGTCAATCTGTCAATAATTCAATTCAGTCATTAAATCTTAAATCACTCGAGGTCTCAACAAATTCAATCTCTCAATCATTTGATCCTTCGAATAAATCACTTTAATTAATCAATCATTAACATTCACAATCATTCCATTTCAGTCCTTCAACTTTATTCTATCAAATCTTCTCTCTACCTCTCATTCATCTCTAAATCGTTCTATCCGCCTGTCATATCAATTACTTCTTTGGGTTGACCAGATGATCCTTGGGGGGCCATGGATTTTTGGTTTAAAAAAAAAGTTCCCAACTTTTTATACCGACAATAAAAGTTTGTTCAGAACATGGAAATAAAATAAAACGTATGTTTCCACCTCTTGTTAGATAGTGATGCAGACCGGACCGCCTTGGACCGGTCCGGTCCGCGGTCCAGCACTGGACCGCCAAAATACCGGACCACCTACAAAAAACCGGTCCAATGCTGGACCGGACCGGTAAAGTGCCGGTCCGGACCGGTCCAGTGATTTTTCATGTCATGAAGGGAGTGGCATCAATTTTGTCATATCAAAAAATGAAATTTATGTCATACAGCTCGTTTAAACCCTCATTTTTATCATAATTTTCGAAATGCCGATGGACCGCTTCGGGACCGGTCCAGTAACAAAATCGGACCACCTCATCCTGGACCAGACCAGGACCGGACCACTTTTGTAAATACCGGACCACCCTCTAAAAAGTGGTCCGGTCTGCATCACTATTGTTAGAGTACTGTAATGTTAAAATTGAAATAAAAAAGTTTGTCTCTCTTTCCAAAGTAAAAAAAAAATCATTCCAGGGGTAAAATCCATAGCCCCCCCCCCCAAACTATCATCTCCAGGGTCGGCTCCTTATATCTCTGTCTACGTGTATGTAGCTATCTACATCTACAAACTTTCCATGTCCACCAATATCTTTTTCACCTGCACAGTACATTCATTTATTTTTTTTTTATAGGGAGCTGGGTGACTAATCACCTAACTACAATTATATGCAGCTAGTTAACATTTAAGCTAACAACCGTAAACTTCCTGTCAGTGTACAATATGGAAAATTATTGGCCTTCCTGTGGCGAATAGCACTTATTGTAACATTAATGACTTTGGATGGCAGATATATTGTGACAAAAATCAAGTGGTTAGCAGATTGAAACGGAACTTGCAAATACATTATAATTTTGCTCTATTTATTCACCATGTAATGGTCGCAATGTCATGCAGTTTATGCTAACTTAGTCAGCATTTAAAGTCACATAAAGCGCTGAATATATTTGCTGTAACTAATTTACAATTATTTGCATTTATTTTTGGCTAATTTTGACTCCTGTTAACTTCTGAATCATATGCTGGTCTTTCAAGGATAAGTCCATTTATTTTTGCACTAGTGAGATCATTTTGCTTGACTCAATTCAGAGTCAACTGGTAGCTCTCTTATCTTCCAATCGAGGGTACCACGTTCGATCCCAGCTCTAATTGGGTCGCCTGGAGCTATGTTGGACAGCAGTTTAAACTATCCTTCGTCATTTTGCTGTGTCTCCCTCCTGTTCTTATTAGCCTGCCATTGCCATTGTGCATAAATACAAGCAATGACCTGGTATACTATTTTATTCTTCGGAGGCTAATAATCCTGTATCATATCTATCTATCTATCTATCTATCTATCTATCTATCTATCTATCTATCTATATACTGTTTATTATCCTGTCTATATGCCTAAGTTTCTTTGCTTCCGCCTGCCTATTTTCCTATACCTGTCTTCATTGGCCAATATATACCTACCTCAATCTGTCACTATCTATACCCTACACTCTACATATTTCTCACACAGACTGGTGTTGGCTATGCCCCTTCTAATCACAGGTTGGCTGACTCCTTATAGTGAGTTCAAATCGCCAACTAGAGTCTTTTAGCACTTGATATGGGTTTGCTATTCAACCAAATGCTGTTTTTGATACAGTTGCAACCCAGCAGGCTAAAAGAGGAGCTATGTCTACCTGGCTATTATGGGGCAGGTGCCTATGAGTTGAGGGAAGGGGGGGGGGGGTAACTTGAGAGTCAACTATATTTAGAAATATAAAGTTTTGAAGATTTCATATATAGAATCAAGGTCTTCCATGTCGAACCCATACAGGATGAGGTTCTTCGAGCTTCTCCATAGAATTGGAAGGTCAATCCATGCTTAGGACCTTCTTTTGTTTCGAGGATTTTTTCACTTTTTTTAAGGTTCTCAGGGATGGAACCTCAATGTGATATCAATAGTATATCAGGCTTCAATTCATCTAACAAAATATCTTTACTGTGACAATAATGCCACCAAATGAGCTAATTCCCTTCTAGTCTAAGAGATAGGCGAAAATAAGAAACTATTGGCCTACAATTTCGTCACAAAAGCGAAGTTCACTTCATTTCACACAGCAACCTGAATATCACTGACAGCAGACCATAGAATGGGGGGGGGGGAGGAGGTTTTGATACAGTGACATTTTGACTCTTTCTACCCGGGGTGTCCAACCGAACCAGCTACTAGAAAAACTTCCTATGGGGGGTAGCTATTAACTCCACTCTGGGGCAATAGAACCCCGTAGTTAATACCCGTGCAATCGTAGGGCAAATAGTGTCAGTGGCTCTCACCAGGGGTCCGGGGGTGCTTAAGAGGGGTGCACCCCTTAATCAATGGATTCCCCAATAGGTCAAACGTCATCAAATTTAAGCACAGTGGGGTAACTGCATTGAGAGGGAACAACAATGCCGCAAGAGGGTAGGGTGTCATGGAACTTTATAAAGTGTTGTCAACTTCAAGTTGAAGGTGGCCATATCATGGGTCATGATAGTGTTATAGGGCAATATGGAAGCTTACCCCAAAATCAGGTCATATTGCAGGAAAACATTAGACAATAAGCTGTCAAATTTACTGATGAGCATGTTAAAAGAGTGATGTGGTATTTTCCATGATCTGCAGTCAAATATCTGAAATCCAATGGCAAATCAGTGAGGGCTGCACTTACTTTCAAGAGCTACTATACTTTCCATGTGATATCAAAAGTAAATTTCTTTGTAAAAATTTTAAACAATTTCAGAAACTGCATGCTGTTGTGGTATAATCCTTGATTGATAGTATTCAGCCTCCCTTGAAATATAATTGTCCAGTTGGATATCATTTAGGCTATAGCCCTATGCTCATATTACTGTGGCAAGATTGAAGATTTATCTTAATACCAAATTACTGTCTCTTTAATAAGGAAAATTGCACTTAATTTTTTGCAGCGTTTTCTAAACTTTTGGGTGCACTTGGTCAATATGCAGTGTTTCAAAGGCTGTTTGCTATTCAAACATAAATCTCCAACTTTCTGTCTATTCAAACACCAGAGTTCAGAATACATGTAACTGTGTAATTACAGGTTCATTTACATGTAATTAGAAGGAAATTAGCTGCATAGAAATACTGACCCATGCTGGGCTAACTGTACGGTGAGTTATGAAACAGAATATTTCATATACTTACAACTTGGCAAATACAAAGAAACACATATATGCCTAAACATAGGTGTATTTAAGAGCAGGGGGAAGGGGGGGTGCAAGGAGAAAAATGTATATACTCTGAGTAATGTCTAAACAGAAAGGGTTGAATTGACAAGACTTAAAGCATGACGTTTAACTGGCAAATTACGAGAAATTGCAATAATTGCATGATCTTCAGACAGAGAAAGAAGCTGAATGGACACACAGACAAAATATAGACAGAATACAGAGAGAATACAGATACAGGTAAACAAAGCCAGGTGGCCCTATACTCAAAGAAAGAATAGCAGTGTTACCTATATGGCTACCTATATGGCTACCTACCTACCCACCTACACACCTACCTTCACCTACCCATCTATCCATCTATCTATCCATCTATCCATCCATCCATCTATCCATCTATCTATATCTATCTGTCTATCTATCTGTCTAGCTGTCTATCTATCTATCTGTCAATCATTACAGTGAGCAACTAACACCAGAAGTGAAAATTATTGTAGTCCAAAGTTCTGCCCCACCACAGGCGCCAGTTAGGGGCCCCGGGGCAAGTTATGGTGGAGTGGGGGGGGGGGGGAGTTAGGGTAAACATTGCCTCATTTGTCGGGGCTCTTGCCCCTAGCCCTACAAACTGCCCGGGCTCTCTGCTTAGCATCAAATACCTGCCCTGGGGCAAGCTAGTCAGAGTGGACAAATTTTGGGATTGTGAGGAGAAGGGGTGGATAGGGGGGGTGCAATCTGGAGGGGAGGGGGGCAGTTGGGAGAGGGTGGCTTGATCATGAGGCTGAGAATGATCACAGTTGATCATACTACAATCTATGGAGTCTAATGGAGATATGCCTGTTGTGCCACCCTTATAATTATGCTTGGCCCACAGAACATCATCAACATTTTTGAAATTTTCATTATGAGCTATACAAAATGGTTGACCAAGATGGTTCATGAGAAACAAAGTTTATATTTTAGGCAAGTTTCTACTTATTTTCAGATTAACTTCTCAATGACGAGGCAAATATATCTGAGACAAAGACAGTGATCTCAGAGTGCAACACTCACAAAAAAGTAATAGACTTTTCCAAAACTGCTTTATAGACCCAAGGGTTTCGGCCTAAACCCTGTCTACAAAACTGCTTTACTTTAGTCCATGTATAAACTACAAAAAAGTTAAAATGTAGCAAGATTTAATGTTCACTGTCCAAATAAATGTTTCTCATCATAAATATACATGAATCATATAGTCAAAATTCCAGTTTACATCCCTCTTCCAATCACACTATGGTCAACCCCTCCCCCCTCCCTTTTATTACAGATCACAGATTGGCCCGGATGATCAACAGCATTGCTCTACAATATTACTGCAGCTCAAACCAGGCGCCACTTCGCCCCAGGCCAGATTCGGCCACATGCCAAGTCGCCCTTCTGACTCGTTTGTCATTTTGCCCAACAGCTTGATCCTGTAATTTGCCGATTATGACAAGTAGACCAGTTCATTAGGCTTATGCCCCCGACTTCCAACAATGGGATAATCTGTCATTTGTTTCATTGCTGCTAAGACTAACCAGACCTCGTTTGGCCAAATGCTCAATTCGAGCTGATTGTGACAAGGCTCACAAGCTTGTCTATTTCAGCTTTCTCAGCATGGAGAAGAATACAAGAAAGCAAATACTATATTTATATCATGTTCAGAGGATGTTCTTCGAAGAACTGTCTGCATGGACTCCAGAAGAACATGATATGGTATTTTTCTGGACATAGTTTCCATACATGTATACAATTTCTGGAAAAAAGGTTCACAAATTATGCATGCAGGACTATTAGGGGGCAACCGCTAATTCGATTTTCAGGGGGGGGGGGGGTTGGACTTTTGCTTGGTGGAAAATTGTATGCATTTCGGGGTCATTGCAACAGTTATACTTATTTTGAGGGTACAAAATCTTCAAATATATGATTTTAAAGAAATGCCCCACCATAAGGGGCCGACCAGATGATCTTTGGGGGGGGGGGGACTATGGATATTTGGTGAAAAAAAAAGATTGTTTCCCACTTGACACTGAAAAAAAGTTTGTTCAGCACACGGAAATAAAAAAAAAGTTTGTTTCCACCTGTAGCTAGGGTACCGTAATGTTCAAATTCTGATAAAAAAGTTTGTCGCGCGTTCGCAAGCAAAAAAATTGTTCGTCGACGCTATGTGAACGAAAAAAAAAGTTCGTCCCGGGGGTAAAGTCCATAGCCCCCCCCCCAACTATCGTCTGGTCGGCCCCTAAGTGACTTTTTGGTGTAGGCCTAATGGATAATGCTCCAGCCTCCTGTTCAGGGGACAGCAAGTTCGAATCCCTCTCCTGGAGTTGTTACATTGGCACCCGATATGTAGTGACTGGCGAACTAATGTCCCCTCAAGACTGCCACCCTGACAAGTTAGAGCAGGCTCGGGTAACAACAGGGAAGCTTTCTGTCTAGCTTCATTCTAAGGAGGGGGGGTTTGGTGGTTCCCAGTTGGTGGCAGGGTGTTTTCTCACACAAAATAGTGACTCTTTGGTGCAGTGGATGCTTGAGCCTCCCACACAGAGGGACTAGGTTCAAATCATACTCCTGAAGTTGTTTCAATAATTCAATTTCATCATCCATTTCGTGATTGTGAGTTGTAACTATAAGGCTATGACTCATGCATGTATATTTCGGCCCATAATCGTTTTAGTTTATCGGTAAGAGATTTCCTGCAATTTGATAGCAAGTTATTCCCCAATTTATGGTTTTAATGGAGGAAATTGTGAAAGTTTAAATGTGCACCTCATGTCGTAAAGGAGATGATCCAACTTTTTTGCCAAGAAAATGACCAGTTTAACTGCTAAACTGCACAATTACCTAATTCAGATATCACATCAAATGTTCAAATCTTGGTAATGTTCATTTGAAAAAATATGATAAAGATGAAAAAGAAATTACCAATTTGTGCATTTTTTAGCATTTGAATGAAGCAATTAGATGAACATAACATTAAATAGCTGTGGCTGTTAAAGATGCACTTTGCAATCATTATGGAAATGCACATGCAGGAGCGTCTGGGTTTATGGATTATCATTATGAATATCAATATGAAATATCATTACGAGTTATCATTATGAAAAGAGTGATATCATAATTCACCCAGGCCCCAGATGCAGTAATGATGACGTATTACCAATCTAGGATATGTCCAAAATCAACAGTAGGTTGTCATCCTTTGTTTAGGCTAGTAATCTGTACAAATAGTCACATCTTGATGTGTTTGGCCCCTATTGGCCCCCTAAATGCTAGGCGTTATTTATTCAACAAATTATTTTACCAAAAGCAAGAAACGCTACAATTACACCACAAAACTAGCTGTCATGCATGTTCGTATGAGGGGCCATAGGCAAATACCTGTCCCCTTTTAGGAGGGAAATTTATGGGCCCAATCCACCGTTCACACACACATTCAATATTGTCAAATCGTTTGAAGGCAATATTTCATAAATTATTTCATAATGCATTTGGAGAGCAGTAAGGTCGTTTCTATAGGTGGCACCCTGGTCATTAGAAAAATCTGTGCACCATTTCAACTGGTGAAAAAGACATCTGCGCAGAAGATGGTGGCTGTTACTGGATAGCTTGTTAATAGTATGCTAATTAATGGCAATGGTGAAGTGTACGAAATGAGTGTCTATAAATAGAATATGATTGGACCGACATAAATTGCGACATTTTAGAAAAGTGCACAGATAGAGTGGGATAGGAAAGTTACTTTCAGACAGAGATTGGCTTGGTATATTATGGTAATTCACAATGAGGTAGGCTTATAAGTGTTCATTGCCTCATGGTGAACATTTATAACTTGAAGTGAGTTCATATCCCTACAGTCTACAAATTTACTGTGTGTTATTCTTGATGACTCAACAAAGTGAGGTCATATCAAATAGGGCTACTTGTCTTTCACCAGTGAAGTCACAAGACTTACCCAATGACAAATTGACAATTTATTTCTTGAAATGTGAAAGATAGGGCTTGTGGTGACATCATTGGGCTTGTTCTGACATCATTGATGTCCCCAAACAGCTAAATGTGAGCACTCATACATCTTCGACTGGAACAATTAACTTTTAAACATGATAACATCGTAGATATTCTGAGAATTTTCACAAGTAAACCAACCAAGAAATGAGGAAAAGCTGCGAACACTTTAGTTGATAATGGAATTAGGAAATTGTCAGAATTTAACACTCTTAGCACAGAGTCCTGAGGCAGTCTTGTTTAATTAGTCAGTTGTAAAATGAGCTTAATTGTATTCTAACAGCTGATCTGCTGATCTCGACATCAGCGAGAGTTGAAAAGGGGGTCAAATTGATGTCACGTGACCTTTCTCAAGGTCACATGATCCACAGATCAAAGGTGGTGACGTCACAAAGGCCTCAACGTCTTGCATAAGAAACGTCACTAAACAAAACCAGAGACAATTAAATGAGTTAATTTGCTAATTAGGTATTCAACGCAAACAGCCTGAAACAGCCAATCAGTTAATTGGGCATTGTTGTTTTTGGTGAGCGCTGAGATGGTTACATTTAGGTCAGCTTGGGGAGAATTGCAGAGTGTTTACAATTGGACATATTTGCAACGTTCGTCAGACTGTGAGGAATTCCTAATAATGAATTATGTAGATGACTAATTACAATTTGTATACGAAATATGGCCTAAAATACTGTTGTCAATACTGACCAATTACACAGTCAGATAGGCCTACAGTGCCGCCTATAAGTAAGTGAAACACATATTAAAATGGTGCCATTGCATCAATGCTAAACATCCTCAGAAAAACTGCTTGTGGGAAGCTTGAATTCTCGTCCGATGAGAGGAAAACATATTGGGCCATAAAGGCTGATATGTCAGGCATGTAGAATAACAATGGCAGCCTATTTTCTTTGCTGTAGTTGGAGTTAGGTATGGGTCAAAGTCTTTGATAAGTAAGTGAAACGCAGGCCCAATGTTATTTAATAGGGAAGGGTGGTTCGCTTACTTATCAAAGACTTTGACCCAAACGTAACTCCGAATACAGCAAAGAAAATTGGCTGCCATTGTTATCCCACATGCCTCACATATCAGCCTTTATGACCCAATATGTCTTTGTCTCATCCAATGAAAATTCATGCCTTTACAAGCAGTTTGGTTGGGGATGTTGAGCATTGATGCAATGACACAATATGCGTTTCACTTACTTACAGGCGGCACTGTATATTTTTCTCTTGCAACAAATCAGGCATCTTGGTCAAACTTGGTATTGGATTTTTCTTTGTGTCACAATCAAAATGTTTGAGAGTTCTGTAGTGCATGTAGGCCTTTACCTGGTTTATATACCACCCAAATGCTGCTACAACATTTTTACAGGTAGGCCCATACCCCACTTCAAACACAATCATGTAACTGATCCATCTATTCTGCTTTTTAGGTGATAACAGATTTACTGCCGACTTCTGAAAACCTGACACTTTCTACAAAGAAGTTCCAGCCTAGCATGAAAATGAAGTGAAGCTATTTCAGAATTCACGATACACTCTAAAAAATGTCGGGACAAAATTGGTTTTTTAGATTCAAAATGGTTTTTTGAAAAACCAAATTTCAATGCAACACCAACATGGATTTTTAAAAAAATCCATGTTGGTTTTTTGCATTGAAATTTGGTTTTTCAAAAAACCATTTTGAATCTAAAAAACCAATTTTGTCTGAAATTTTTTAGAGTGTAAGAAGTTACCCAAGATAAAGGTGCAACAAGCAGATTGGAGTTGGGGGGGGGTGTATTTGATGGTTATCTCTAAAGCAAGATAGAAAGGTGGGATCGAGAAGCAGGGAGGTCTGTTCCACTGGGAGATTGCTGCAGGAGGAGGGTGGAGAGGGCCTTATGAGTAATATTGATTAAAAGATATATATTATACAGGGATAAATAGAAGTATTTCACTTCTTGTCAATTTTTATATCCCTGAAATTTATAATTCTGAAACTTGACGGGTGGCAGTGTCTGGGGTGTTTAAGTTGAGTTCTGCGCAAGTTACCTGTGAAATTTAAGAATTTTGGAGTTACATAAGCAAATTCAAAATGGATAATTTGACAGGAGGCCAATATCATAAATGAAATAGCCTGTATAATTATACACCAACAGTGACTTTCATGTAATTTCTCCACTACCATCCTAAATGAAATTCTGCAGAAAGAAAACAGGTTTTGATTTAAAGTTCTGGAAATTATATCATTGATTCAAACCAACTGAAGACCTCATCTCACCTCCCCCTACCCTCTCTTTCTCTTCTTCTAACCCCCCCCCCCCACCCCCCCTCCTTCCCCACCACACACAATAGTCTGAGGTGAGGAAAGTCGATGCTACCAAAACTCAAGTCGGACACACATTTACTTGTTGAGTATGCTATATATGGCCACTTGATAGGCCATGATTTCAAAATTATGACTTTTGAGGCTATCTACCATTTCCGAGCAGATACTATCTTGTTCAGGAGTAGTTCTCTGTTGCCCAAAGGATAATCTTACACAGAGCCATTAATCATTCTTTCATGCATAAAGTGGTAGGTCTGTTCTTACTCCTACAAAGGTGGATTGATATACACTAGGTCTGTATTTATATATGTGAGGTTGGTTTTGTATGAAGTTGAGAATTTGTCATGCAGCCAAACCTATCATTATGGATCATCACTTTAAATTTGCAAACTGGTATATCTATCTGGTGACATTATCCATGCAGAATACGTCATAAATGAAATGTATGAAATATATTAATGGCAACTGGAAATAAGAGATTTGTTTTCTTGCATTGAGATTAGATTAGATTAGATTAGATTAGATTAGATTAGATTAGATCTGATTTGAAAGGTATGATTAGGCTTTATATCATATCCGATTAGATCAATTTTGATAAGGTTTGATACCAGATAAGTTTATTTATCAGGTTTGATTGGATAAGGTTAGGCCTAGATTAGAGCTTGTATCAGATTAAATTAGATATGAGATTGAATCTATTCTAATATCAGATGAGGTTAGATCTGAAATCAGATGTGAATATTGATTATATTGATTATATTGATTAGATTAGATTAGATTAGATTAGATTAGATTAGATTAGATTAGATTAGATTAGATTAGATTAGATTAGATTAGATTAGATTAGATCACATATCGGGACATCAGGATATCATGCGAAAATTTATGTAATGTAATATTGCTTGATATAATAAAACTGTTCACAAATCACTACTTTGATTGTTTTAATGTTAGCTTTTTTAAAGACAAGACCAATGCTTTTAAATGCTCCCAAAACAATATTTATCACTTCTAATTTTCATATTTATTTCCTAAAATCCAATGTTTTACATTGTTTATATATCTACATCTGTACATGCAGAATGAAATTTACATAAGTTGAACAAGGTAAGACCACTATGTAACAACAGAACACTTTATTTTTACTTTAAAAACAAGCAGAAACGGAGTGAGAAAGAAAGAGAGAGAGAATAAAGGGGAGAAAAAGTTATCTGGAGGTGTTAAAGATCTACTGATAGCCACTTAGATATCACTTTTCATCTAAACTTTTGTTGTAGGCCATTAATTTTCTAAGGTTTTTGTGCAGTGGGTAAGAATGTCATGAAATACAGCAACTGGGAGGTCCTCAATTTTCTATGGCTCTTTTCCAACCAAAGTGTTAATGTTGAATTGTTAGCAAGTTTAGTCTCCTGCCCAGTACAGCTTACAATGAATTATGGGTGAGCAAAGAAAGACAAAAGTAGATGGAAAATTGAGACTAATGTGATATTATAGAATAAGAATTTGTAAACGGCAATTAACAATCAATAACATGGTTCTTAGTGGTTGTATAAAATTGGTTCTTGGTGGATGTATTAAAATTTCAAGTGTCAAATTTGATTTTTGAAATTACAAGTGACCTCTGTCTTGTGTTTTATTCCGTGTAGATTAGCGATAGGTATCTTTATAAGTTTTGGCTGAACAAATGCAGAGCACTTTGGTAATATATTGTATTTCAAGTATAACTATGAAACTGAAAATACACCAGTATCTGTATTCATCCTCAACTATTCCCTTGTCAACTGGAAAAGATGCAGGGTTCCCACAACTTTTGCTAAACCATGTATCAAGCATAATACCATACATCTACAGGCACTTAAATAATGCATAAATATGGGACATAAATACCATTTTATCTCAACACACTGACGCATTAACATGCTATTAAACATTGTTTTACATGTTTTGCTTATCTATAAACTACTACATGCTGAAACAGTTTGTTGTAATCTAAACCACTATACTTCATATAAATTAGTTTTATCTTCATATCTTTACCTTACTAAGACTTGTTCACAACGCAGCTTTTAATTGCCTCAAATCGTCCAAACGTTTTTTTAACGTTTTTTCACAACGTTATGGTAACATGAGACATGGAGTTTATAAGATGAATATCAGTGCAGCAACACTTGAATTCTAAAGACAGATAAATATCTAGCCATTGTTGAATTTGTAAAACGTCTCTGAGAGAAATAACTCAGTATTCTATGCTATAATATAGATGTGTTTTTGCTAACCAAAAGTGAAAACTTCAGAGATAAATATATTTCAAAATGACCAACGTAATAAAATATCAAGATCTTTTATGAAAATTAGCTGCCAGCCATACAGAGATTCTACAGACCCTATATATATTTCAGTGTGTCTGTATATACTGATTTGTCTCTCTCTATGTAGTTTGCATGTACAATATCATAAAGAAACCGATTAACGCGCTCTCTAAACAAAATTTAAGAAATTTACATAGCTTAGGAGATTAAGACCAAACTCATCCAAACTTTAATGGTTTTTATTTCACTTTGTTTTCCCATCATATTAGATTTCCTTAATTGGCAATAATTACTTAAGTATCACACAGACCTAGATATAAACAAGCTAATATCAATTAACTTGAATTAAGGTATTTCAAGGAGCATTTCAAATTGAGGTAGGTAAACATTTTCTTTTATACTGCATATTTTTCCGCAATTTTCATGTTACATGAAAAATTACATGAAACACTGTTTATGTAAATACTTCTACTTAGAAAACGAACACAATACAAAAGAGTGTACAATGTGAGTTTCGGATTTATTATGTAATACATTACCTGCAATCTTATCATTAATCTAATCTTGTCAGATTTTATCTATCTTGTAGATAGTACTTCCTGAGATAAATGCACTTAATGAATGCTACAAAAATGAATATTTTCTATGCCAGAAATGGGATTTAGGAATAAAATTAAAGAAGATGGGATAATTTTTCGGCAATGTTTGGGCCCAGCAAATATTTCTATAACTTTCTCAAAACGTTCTGAAGAATAATAAGGAATGAGGAACGAAGGACGCAAGAAAAGAGCAACAGAAGCAAGAAAGGAACAACAGAAGCAAGAAAGAGAAGAAAGGAAGAAAGAAGAATACAGGAAACAGTCACATTGAAGTCTGTTTTCATCTGCATTACAAAAACAGTGTCATCCGTAAAGGAATACCATGCATTACCAAGTACCATCCGCGAGCAAACAACAAATTTGCTTAAAAATTAAGATAAATAAAGAGCAAAATATCTATATAATCTCAAGCCTTCTTTTTTGCAGGAGTAGGTCCTGTCTGAAACATTAGGCTAATTTGATTTTAAAAGCTCCCTCCAGAGAAACCAGGTCAAGATTAGGTCCTGTACTCAGTGGAGATGAAAATGCCATCACAAACATTCACTGAAGCTTTGCACTCAGTTCTAACCAGAAGTGAGGTCACACACTAGACAGAAAGAAAGACAGACACTTTGTGGGGATAACTACCTCACTGACAAATGGAAGCGCAAACTCCAATTACCTGTCGCATCCTTAAAACTCTGGACAAGCAATTTTAGAATTTAAAAAATGTGAATCTTTTTCAATCAAGTTTGCCATCAAGAAAGAATGGTGTGAAGACAACTATTTGTAATATGACACCAACTTTTTTAGGGTTCTTTTTGGCAGAAGATAAAGTACAAAAGAAGCGGAGAAAAGAAATAATATAAAACAGATTAGTCACCACCTAAACTATGTGCAATTTACTGAAATGCAATTTAAGATTTTCTCACTTTCACAAAGTTTTCTCAAAGTTTCTTTAGGCCTAGACTTCACAGGTAGTTAGCGGTTTGTAAAAAGTTCTGTAATAAGTTTTTGTACTAATCATGTTTTTAGCAGTTTTGTTAGCAAACTCAGACAGTTCACATAATGCCCTGCCCTCTACCCCGGGGCTATGTAAAGCTCACACATGTCGCCATGGTTACACAATCAACAATAACAGAGTGTCAGCTGGGTGGTCAAATGTTTGAGGTGTTTTGTCGAGGTTCTAGGTCTGATTTCAGATCTGGAGGACATTTATTATTTCATATTCATGGGCGACATTCTGAGAAAATAGACCTTAGAAATCGCGGTTTTTCTATTCTACTTTGCTCTGAACATTCATAAACTAAATTCCACTCAATCCACTGAGATTTATCAATTATATGTGAGCCTGTGAGGGGAGGGAAATATTGCTGGGGCAGACTAAGACTCAGATTCACTTTATTGGCACAACAACTTGAACATTAGTGTTTACATAGTACAATTTTTAAAATTACAGCAATTGGTGTGAAAGGAAATTGCAGCAGTTGGTGTGAAAGGAAGACCCACTGAAGACAAGTTGTAATATGTAAACACTGAAGAGCAAAATTCAAAATTATCCGATTCTTTGATGAAACAGAATCATTGTCAAGTAGCTGGTAAGAAGGAATACATTGCGAATCTCAGCAAGGCAGTCCAACTCAATTTCAAGACTTCAGCTTCAGTTTTGTATACAAAAATCATATACAAGAGGAGTTCATAAGTTTTTAGAACAAAATGTCCCTCTTGTCTGTTTGGATTGTCTATATTCATCTCTGTGCTTCTGCATATGAATCAGTGTAAATCAGTTACAGCTTTTTGGCAGTTGGTAACTTCGAAGAGAGATAGACAAGTAGACAGACTGACTGACAAAAATAGACAGACAGATACACTTCATCAGTGGGGCAAGGATAATTGGGGTTTTTGATGACACTTGGTAGTATGGATGACTCCGCATGGCAAGTAAAAGACACAGATACCTAGCAATTGTGATGACGTTCGTGACATCTCATTTTCGCCAACTATAATTACACTAGATTATTCATAAAGTTCAAATTTGGGGGTGTACTTTTTTCAAACAACTGCCCCTCCTTGCTCGTAAAATGTGGTAAAACAATCCTGCAATCAGAGGCCATCTTTCTTATTGTGAACTAGCTACTAAATGACTTCACAGGCAGAAACATATGTTCTTTGTGAGTTGACTGAATGTCTTGTTTAAAAGTGTCAAAACAAAGTGTCTACACATTCAGATTTCATTGTACATGGTCAGTTAAACAATTGTCAAATTGACTTAACAAGCTCTCAATAAAAATAACACACAAAAACAAATTTCACATACAATATTACAACATATTGTCAAATTTGAATAATCCCTTGCAGACCAATTTGTCTACTTGCAGCTCACAATAGTATTCCTTTTCAACAGCCCTACAGCTATTTTACCAGCAAAATAGGCAACAAATTCACAAGACAATAGAACTCGCGTGTCAGCAGCAGACTGCCTATTGACTTGGCAGCCAATTAAAAACTGCCCGCAGAGCACAATAAACATTATATTGGCCTTCCAGTGGTGCAATAGCAAATTATTGTACAATGGAGAGCAGATTAATTTGAATTTCTATACAGATTTCTTTACAGATTGAGCAATGATCATTACACTGTAGTGTCAATGTTTGCACATAGTGAACACGTATTTACGACTATTGCACCCAAAAACATACAATTAAATAAGTATTGTTACTTGTGTTGACACTACTTTTCACAAATATATATTTTTTATGCTAATTAAGGCCTATAGGTTTGCGTCAATGGCAGTTTTATTAGCCATCGCAAATACAGTGTAGAAATCAATGCAATTGTTAAAATTGGACATGTCATTCAAACAATAATACAAGGTGACTTTCCAAGACAAGCAAATTTGGCATTTCACGAATGTACCTCAATAAATACTGTATAGTATAGGCACTGAAGCAAGACTTTTGTCATCTTTTGTAATTATCTGAGAAAAACCAAATAAATATCATCTTTGCAATGGTATGGTGAGAAATTAGTTTGAACAACATTCCAATGACAAGCCTGAATGACTTATGTTGTTTTCTGTTTAAATTTTTCATCAAAGTTTTCTTTGAATTAGTTTTAATTTTTACAACGTAGGATAATTAATTGTGCTAATCGTGCATTTACCTTCTGATAACTGTAGTTCGGATACATATAGGCCTATGTGAACGCAGCGAACGCCTTGTGATTTCAAGCTCTCAACTCAAGTGAAAAGTACTTTTTCGATTTGTCGCAAAAATGAATAAATTATAAGTGTCTCTATTGTGTTTTGCATGTTCCACTGAAGTCATACCACATTAGTAATACCAACTATTCTACAGAATTTTGTAAGATGTCTAACTCAGTCAGAACTAACACTTTTAAGCCTTCTTTTTTACCACTTCAAAAAGAATTGAAGAAATAAATAAAAATTGAATAAAAAGCATGAAAGAGACTTGGCAGATTTGTATAGACGATTAAGTTACACACTAAATTTATCTGGCAATGATACATTTGCCCAAATGACAGATAGGGTATGTGTTACTGTCAAACACATGAACTCTGACCTGCCTCGCTTTCAGGAGCAGCAGGGGGATCCCTCAACCTAATGACGTCATGCTGGGATTCCCTCACAAAGAGTTTCAGAAGAGAACGTTTTGAGCAACAACCTGTCTTAGCTAATTTCTTTGACTCACAAATTGTGCATTACTGTAAGACTATACCTCAGGTTGTGCTTGATTTTTTAATAGTTTTAAAAACTAGAATACTTTATCAAAGACAGAGTTGAAAAACATCACAATGTAAAGTGACAAATGGAAAATACTTTTCTTGTTCTAACTTCTAGTCGAAAGGAAGAAAAAACCTCTCGAAATTTCAAGACCAAGACAACGTAAATATCAGTGACTCAAAAATGCTTTTATATATTAATTAAACGAGTTCCTTTAAAAAACGCAGAGAGAGTTTGGAAGAAAATTAATGCATCAACAATTTTCACATAAAATACCAATATGAAGGGCCTATGATTGGATCTTTTATAGTTTGGAGAAATTTCAACAAAATAGGCACATACCTACATAACGGCATTTTTCAGATATTTTGCATTTATTCCCAATAACCTGATACGCGAACAGCAAAGATAAATATAAAGAAAGTAAAAATGACAAAATTTGAAAAAATAAAATAATAAAATCTACAATCAGTTTAACTGTATAAATTTGTGATAACATCTAAGTTGGCTGAACATAAGTCACAAGGCATGGGAAACATATAATTAGCTTTAGAAATTATTTTAAAGCCCTTGACTGAAATAGTTAACTTCAAGCAGTTTTCAAAATATGGTGCTTTAAGAAGTTGAGAAAAAAGATTGAATTGTCAAATATTAAATAATATCATGTTAAGCATGGCGCCACAGTCACAGACAACTTTGTCAAATTCTCTTTAAGATTGTCAACAAGTGGGAAAGAGTTTTGACTTTTATTTCCTCCTTTGGATGTAACAACAGGGTATCTGATAGACCCAATACATAGAGGTTTGTCAAGAGATGGGGTTTTCTGTTGAGTGTGAATAGAAAATAGATAAGCTGAAACATTGAGTTGTTGTGGATGATTTTAGAGAATCAAAATACTCTTTTGAAGTTCTATCTTGTTTCTTCGATTCATAAGTTTTAAAGAGTTAGGCTCATCATGGACTTGCCCTATCATATTAATGTATTTTCTAAAAGATAAATATGCAATGAACTGATTTCAAATTAATCTAAAATTTTATCATGTCCCAACACCTTAGAAATTCCATTTAAAACTACTGATTTGGACTGACCTTATTTTGCTGTGATGTCAGTGATCTCACCCAAATATGGCATGCTGCTGGTCATGTGACCAGATGAATATGCATGAGTGTGTTTATCAAACTCCCTCTTAAGTTTGTAAATACAAGAATTCTAGTCTCCTTATGCACCACTCAAATCATATATTGATAATATATCACACAAAACACCAATATAGAGTTCCTAACACCCATAACAGTGCTTGTTTGGGACATTTTTGGCTGCTTGCAGCTCCATCCCAAAAGTGGGCCAAGGGGTGAAGTGAGTGCAAGGGGTATATTAGATGGCTGCAGCAGTAGCTAGCAGGCATTCTAGAGGACAATTTGTCCATTTTAAAACTGGTTTATCTTGGTTATAATTGTGAATAAAATTTTTAAAGTGGTTGGAATAGTATCAATTGTATGTGTAATTTATTGTGCTGAGTTTTTCCCAATTTATTCCTAGCCAATCTTTAGTTATAAAAGAAAATATACTTTTTTAGCATTGGCAGATGGAAAATGGGTTCCTTCAGTGACATCATAGGACCTCCTTTCAGAATTGGGTCAGCAAAAAATTGCAACTTTGGAATGGGATTGTGATCAAACTATTGACCTGTAGCACCCAATATTTTGGATTTCGTTCAGAAAAAATATGATCTACCCTTCCTCTAAACTAAAATTAGCATGAGCCTATCACTTTAATGTTCTACATTGTGAAACAGTGGTGAAACTATAGTCAAAGTGTAGAATGGAATTCACAAGGCATTCAATTTGGTTGATGTTGGTTCCAACAGTAAGTTCTATCAATGTTGCCAGATTTCATGTTATGTTTCTGAGGGCCAAAGCATTTCCCATTCTATAATTGTCCAATCAGCATACAAGATCTTATTCGTGAAGCTAGTAATATGCACTTTCACAAAAATATACATTGCTGTCGGTTAATTCTAAAAGACACACCAAAAGATTCAAATTGAGTCATTTCCTTTGAGACATATTCGTTTTTTCTGTGGTGTGGATTTTATATCCTGTATTTCTGCACTGACTGGTGTAATGTTACAAGTATACACTTTCAAAGATGGATTACTAGCTCAACTGCAGTCAGGGATCATTGCTTTCACCCAAAGAATTTCACACTCAAACAGTCTCACTTCCTGAAAGAAAAGAAAGTGGATGATGGCTTTGCAGCCTGCAAGCAAAGGTTTATATGCATTTGAGTTAGCTACCTGTTGCCCTGTGTCATTCATAATTCCTTTTTACATGTTCACATTAGTGAAAGCATGGTTACTGTGAGGAGTGATTCTATGAGGTCTTATAGTGTCTGTCTGGCGCCAGTGACACCCATGTAGGATGGGGCCATGAAAGGCATTAATTTGCTGACTTGATGACAAGAATGAACAGGCATAATTCAGCATAAATATACTATAGAAAAGGATGTCACACTACAAAGTCACACTACCAGCCAGAGGGCAATTTCTAAAGGTATCCTGCCATTGAAGTCATTGTGTGGCACCGATCTTGAGCCGTCCTGATCCCAGGCTTAAATGACATTAAAATTTCTAATTTGTTGGGACAAGGGGGCTTCCAAACCACCAATAAATGAGGTGGGGGTGTTTAAGTAAGGGGGGGGGGTAATCTTGCTTTAGCTTAGTATCTTACAAACCCTGTGGCCTTTTATAATATGTTAGAATAGCTGGTATCTGGTGACATAGTAGCAGTGTTGTGTGCCACCAGACCCTTTAACTATCATGGTCAAAAGTGTTATTCTTAAAGTATACTGTATATATGATCTTTATAAACCCTTCTTTGATCTTTCTTATATGTGTTATTTTAACTTGATATGACTTAAGCCCTGACAGAGTCCTGAGTATCAATGATATTGTCTGTTCACCAACAAGACTTTAGGCTCCTGCTTGATATGTACACCACTGAGTAGTTCACAGAATTTTATGGTGAATTTGAGATCAAGTGGAACAATTGGCAGTTTGGTGAGAAATGAGGTGCATATTTCAGTATTGAAGATCTGATACCTATACACTATGACATTGTACAAATAGTTGGTTCAGGGATACCTGTCTCCTCAATTTTCTACCAAATAGAAAGACTTGGGTTCAATTCTCCTCATCACTTTATTGTGATTTATATAGGTTGTTACAATTGTAGTTGTTGTTTTTTTACATTAGTAGATACTTTGGTCGCCAACAATCCAATGTGGTTACTAGTGAGTCACAAGAATAACTAACAGCCACCAAGTACAATTTCTGAAGAGAACCACAGGCAGTGTTCACATGCTTTGCCCTTATTCTGTTATATTATACCAAGGTGTATCGCTCAAGCTCCCCCTATGGGAAAATGACAGTCGTCGTGTGCGGTCATATTTGCGGAAGTTGCCATAAATAGTATTCCTGGGATATCCCTTGGCCACCAGGCCTGTTTTGTGGTGGCTGGGAAACAGGCTATAGTATGCTCACCAAAGGGCAGACTGAGGTTCCAATTTAATCAAGAGATGGCTCTGTGGTCTCCTAAATTCTGATTGGCTGTCAAAGGGAATTCCCTTGTGATGTATGCTGATATGGGTGCACACATAGGTAAGATTGGCCAAACAAGGTTTAATGCGAGTCTAAATGCAGTGTAGTGGGTAAAAATCATCTCTAAGTGTAGCTGAGAGACTATTATCTCACAGAACCAACAAGAAAGTTGTGAAAGGCTGCTCCTTGAGCAATTTTAATCAATTTTCTATATTTGCACTCCACCAGGCGGCACTTGAGCCATACACCTTCCTCTCTACCTCTAGAACTGCTAAGCCATTGTGATCATTCTGCCTGTGAGAGAACAATATACAAATGCCAACCTTCAACTGGAAGTTACTCTGTCTTTCATCCAACCAAATAAATTATTGGGTTTCTTTAACTTCAAGATGTTCAGGTCAGATAACTCTTAATCCTATCATGATAAGTACTGTCTCATATCTTAGAGTATAATTTTCATAGCTAAGAGGTTATTACATTTTGCTAATTAAGAGTTACTTCAAAATGAAGTATGCATTACCTCTGCACTAAAAAGCCAACCTTCAGGATTTTGCTAATCTCACTGCTTCACAACGGTTAATGAATTTCTGCATGGTTTCAAATATTCTGTTTGAGCTTGCAAGGCAAAATTTGAAATAATCGAGCAACGTTTGAGACTCAGTTCCTTTTCAAGCTTGTTGTTTTCCAGCTTAATAGTTTCTGAAAGAGAACAAAGATTTTCAGATCTGAAATCATACTTGTTTTGTTATGTTTAGCAGATTGTGATGTTTTAAATATTTTGGCATTTAGAAGAATGTAGTGTTTAGTGGTAAACAGAAGTTTTTGGGAGACGGTGATATTTTGATTGCTGCTAGTCCCATAGATTATGATGTTTAGCAAACTGTGATGTTAGGCCAACTGTGATGGTTTACAGATTGTGATGTTTTGATTGATATGGCAGACAGATTTTGATGTTATAAAGATTGTGATGTTTTGATAGTTATGGCTAGCATACTGTGATTTTTTATAAATTGTGGTGTTTTGATTGTTATGGCAAGCAGATTTTGATGTTTTACAGATTGTGATGTTTTGATTGTTATGGCTAGCATATTGTGATTTTTTTTTCAGATTGTGATATTATCCAAATTTTAATGGTTTACAGATTGAGATGTTTTGATTGTTATGTCGGACAGATTTTGATGTTGTTTTGATTGTTATTGCCTGCAGATCATGTTGCTTAGCGGATTGTGATATTTAGCGGACTGTGATGTTAAGCTGATAGTAATGTTTTACAGATTGTGATAGTTTGATTGTTTTGTCCAGAAGCTTACGATGTTTAATAGACTGATATTAATCCGTTTTTCCATCATATTGTGATGTCAAGCGGATTATGGTGTTAGACACATTCTGTGGTAGATCTAGTCTGAAGAGTGCGATTTCCTCATTACATGTATCTTTGTATTCAGAGAGAGCTAAAAAGGTGATAAATCGTGAGAATTCCTGAAGTTGTGAATTTAAACAAGTCTGTCATTTCAAAGACCAGTGAGGTCAGAGACATGACATGTGCACCATTTTATACCAAGGACCCACCAAAGGCCCACCATGGGCCACCAATCCTTTGGGACCCTTTCAAACCAACTTGGGCCAGAAGCAATGCTGAACTACCAATTGAATACATAGCACCCCTTCAATTGCTGTCTAAACCAACTGCTTAACTCTGTCTTTCAATATGTTTGTCAGAGCAGAAGTCATTTTGAAAACCCTTTAGCAAAACGTTTCAAGTCCAATGGGTGGAAAATCCACCATTGAAAGGGGAGTCTATCATAGAGTGAGTATTTAAGTATCAATGTCATGGCCTGCTATATGTTAGTGTATTGCTACACTTGATACAGTACCTGGTGATCATTCCCAATAAGAGCAACATTGGGATAAGTTGGGGTGGTTTTGAAATTCTGGTACATTTATATTTATAGGATTGTGTATACATACATTGATATACATGCATGTTAGACATGTCCAGCGTCTTGTATACTCTGAGTATTTGGCAAATGGGCTTATCTCATCATAAATAACTAGGTACCATTGTCACAGAAATTCTGATCAGAACTCAAACTCCCCCCTCCCCTCCATCACTTCCTCCCAAAGATACATTTTGATTCATTCTTGGGGAATCATACAGATAAGAACAATACTTCTCAAATCTAATGAGAATGTGTACTGCAGTAAACAAATGTCAGCACAATTGATATTGTCCCATAAAACAAAGTAACATTTTGGTAGATGAACTGATTCAATATATTTCAATATTCTCTGCCTCTCTTCTGTTTACAATAACTAAAGAAACGTTACAATCCTTGGGTCACACATGATGTTGTCAAATTAATGTACCAACGTGACTACCTTAAACGGTGTGCAATTAAATCTGCGAATGTTGATGTTTGGGCAAACTATAGACATGTCAGAAATAAGGTCACCAATACCATAAAATCTGCCAAAAAGGCCCACTATCATAAAGCTATCTTAACTAATAAGTCAAATCCCTCAAAAATGTGGAAAGTCCTTAATAATTTAACTGGTGGAAAGACCAGACCCCCCCCTACCAGAAAATTTCTCCCCCAATTATCTCAATGATTATTTCAATTCAATTGGACAGTCTACTGTTTCTGGCATGTTGGGTGATAATGATGATAGTTTGTTTTGGAAAACATCAAAATCAATCCATAAGTTTGAGTTTCAACCTGTAACTAATCAAGCTGTGACCAAACATTTACAGGATTTGGGCCAGGATAGTGCTGTTGATGTTTTGGATTTTGATGCCAAGCTGTTACAACTTTCTTGCATTGTTATATCTCCAATAATCACTAAGTTTTGTAATATTTCATTGTCGTTAAGTTATGTGATTGATGACTGGAAACTTTCTAGAATAACACCAGTATATAAGGGAAAGGGTAGCAAAAATGATCCAACCAATTATCGCCCTATTAGTGTTATTGGACATATACCTAAGATCCTAGAAAGAGAGGTTCAGTCTCAGGTTATGTATTATTTAAATAAATATAATTTTATCTCTCCTGATCAGTCTGCCTACATTGCCAAGCATAATACCCAGACTTCTATCCACAGAGTTTTGAATGACTGGTCCAGTAGCATTGATGATGGACTGCTTGTGGGCGCATGTGCCCTAGACATCAAAAAGTGTTTCGACACTATCAACCATTCAATTCTTCTAAAAAAACTTAATTGTTATGGCTTTTGTGACACTGTAGTAAATTGGTTTTGTTCTTACCTTGGTAAAAGAGGTCATAAAGTAAGGTGTAAAAATTCAGAATCTCTAATTAAACATGTAGATATTGGCGTTCCACAGGGGTCGGTGCTCGGACCGGTTCTTTTTCTTCTTTTTGTTAATGATATTAATGTTCATGTGAGGCAGGGTTGCTGTAATTTATATGCTGATGATGTTCTTTTATATTGTACAGGTCATGATGTAGTAGATCTTGGCCAGAACCTCCAAAGCTCACTTGACGGAGTAAATGAATGGTATGCTAATAACAAACTTGTGGTTAATGCTTCGAAGTCAAGTAGCATCATTGTAAGTACTAGACAAAAGCTGAGTAGACTTGATGGTAATCATTTGAATGTTCATGTTGGTAATGATGATATAAGTGATACTAAAGTTATTGACTACCTTTGACTAAAAGTTGATCAAAATTTAATGTGGAATGATTATATTGAAAAGCTTTGTAAGCAGCTCAACTCTAAAATTTCAGTCCTTTCTCGTACAAGACGTTTTGTTCCCCATGAGTCACTAATTAATATTTATTGTTCTACTATTCAACCAAATATAGACTATTGTATAACAGCGTGGGGATTCACTAGTAATTTAAATGTTGATAAGGTTCAGCGTATGCAGAATAAAGCTGCCAGGGTTATTTGTGATAATTTTGATTTTATTAATGTTAGAGGTGTCGACTTAGTCAAACAGTTAAAAATACTTAATGTTCGCCAACGTAGAGATTATTTTACAGCGGTTTTAATGTTTAAAGCTATCCATGGGCTAGCCCCTAATTACTTGTGTGATGAAATTATTATGCAAATTGAGGTGTCTCAGAGGGTTACGCGAAGTTTTGATGAAAATAATGTTTATGTTCCTCACCACACTTCACAATTGTGTAGTAATTCTTTTGCTGTTAGAGGACCGTTGGTGTGGAATAGTTTGCCTTCAGATGTTAAGTCCTCAGGAAGTCTATGTGATTTTAAAGCTAAATGTAAAAATTATTTTATGAATGTTTCTTTTTAACTTTTTTTTTTTTTTTTTTTTTTAAATATGTTTTTGTTTTTTATCTTCCTTTCTCTTTACATTCTTTGTATATACACCTTTTATTGTTTTTAGTTCTCTTTTGTGTTAAATCAGGGCAATATTGTAAAACAGTAAGTTTTTTACTGAATATTTCACCCTGTATAAATATATTGTATAAATATATTGTATAAATAAATAAATATAAATAAAAACAATTTCCTGAAAGACCGTCCACAGTTGCCATCTAATAGGACAGAAGGACATAAACACTGACAGAAAGACAGAGAAACTCGCAGAAAGACAGACAGAGGGAATGTTGTGATTTGTGAAATGCTCTTGTCCAATAATGAGCTGTGACGTTTTACCCCCTTTTCACACAATGGCAACTTGCCCCATTCACCCCCCCTCCCCCGGTGTATATGCTACCTCTTCCCCCAAGGCCCTAGGGCTGGTGGGTCACCCAAGCTGAGGCAGAGGATCTACCCCAGAGGACAAAAATATCCAAAATTTTGAAATTCACAAATTATAGACATCGTTTTAGGCAATTCGTTTGAGCATCTGAACTGCAATTGATATCGCGAGAGTTACATTGGGTTGTCTGGAAATTATTTTGTCCTTTCAACAATTTCAAATGCAATGGATGATTTTAATTCATAGGCGTAGAGTAGCGGCTCTACATGTATTTAGTTATTCGGATATTCCTTAAATATGGCTCGTTCGAGTTATTAAAATCTTGAAGAAACTTATTTGTAGTGGTACTAGTTGCACGACTAACTTTTTTTCTGAAACACAGTTTCCATGTAGGCTTAACCAGTGTTCATGTTGAGTACCTAAGGTTGCGCAATGGGATTACTGAATAGATCAAACCTTCCTTTACAATAAGGTTTTTAAAGTGCCCTCGACAAATCCAATATGGCTGCCATTTTCCCTTCTTTCTTCACAAAATCAACCCTGTTTACCTGGGTATACATACTTTAGTTTTCAGGGTGTATATGGCTGTGTTGGAAGCCTTCGAGTGACGACACTGGCCTGTCTTTTATCGCCTGGGCAGCAAGGCCAACGATTATGCTTTCAATGAAGTTTATTGGCGAATTCCAGCATTGCTCCAGGGCTGAAACTGATCCCTTTACAACTGGAACAAAATGCTGTGACCCCCCGTGTAAGACGAGTGAGCAAGAGAGGGGAGGGGGTAGCAGACTTGTGAGGGAGTTGGGGTTGAACTGGGGGGTAAGAGGGGGGGGGGGGTTACTTGAGTTGGTGACACTAGCAATAGGAGGTCTGAAGGTAGACCACCAAAACCACATCAGAATTTCTATGACACCCCCCTTTTTTTCTGCTGCTCTTTTGCAAAGCAATTGCCCCCCCCCCCCCCCCAGGACATGACTGCAGTGGCAGGAGGGTGAGAAATCTACACCTAATTATTATTTTCTGTTCTGTCTTCTCTCCTTTTTCAAACCGTCCATCTGGTCCTTCCTTTTTTGCTTCCTTCTTTTTTTTCACCAATATTCTTTTCATTTATCCAATTTTACCTATTTTTCATCCAATCCTGATCTCACTACTGCAGACTGAAGAAGTTCAAGTTCATGATATTCAACACATGAGCAGCTCTTAGAGGCAAACATAAAAGAGTCAACAGTATTCCCTGTTTCCAAGGGTTTAGGTGACAGACTTGATCAATCCAAGGATATCAATCTGGCAGGCTCCAAGCCATTGTGATAGATGTTCAAAACTGCAATATTTTTCTTTTTTATCACTTGCTGTCTTCTAATATTACAGTGTATAGTGGTGTATATGTCAGTCTAACCATCTATTTACCTATCCATCTTTCTATCCTTCTACCCACAAAAATGTAATGACATCCATCCATCTACTTCATGGCAAACATTGCTCCAGTATCAGAAAGCTTCAGAGTTAAACCTCGTTTACTCATCATTTTTGGACATTTTTCTAGACACCTCACCCCCTCCCAACTCAGTCACCCCCCCCCCCCTCGCTCCTTTGGTCCATTTAGCTGATGAAGTTAGTGTGACACTTAATCCGCCTGCCTGGAGCTATGGCAAGTTAGTCATAGGTGTCTTAACACACGAAACCTTGACTTCTTAGCTGCTTGGATGGTGCCTCAAGCAAAAGGCAACCAATTCAACCAAGAAGGAAGACCAAAAGGGCAACCAAATGGCAAAGCAACCAATCTCAACCAAACCCCAAGGGCCACCGATGGCTCCAGTGCATGCATGGTGACAAAGGGCTGTCTTCCCTTCCGCTCTTCAGCAATTGACAACAACCCCCCCTCCCCCACTCTTCTTTTTTTCAGTATTTCTCTTCTTTCACAGGCCTGCTCTTCTGCTCTTCTGTTTGTGACATTTATGACAATTTGCTGCACATCTTGTTGTCTGAAGTTTTTTGACTTACAATCATTAGCATATTATAATGTTTTGTGATTATGACCACCTTGTATGTCTGAGGTTCGCTGTGCGGTCTACGATGCGGTCTACGATGCGGTCTGTGGTGCGGTCTTCAGCGTGGTCCGCGATGTGGTCTGTGGTGTGATATCTGTGAAGAGCATTCTGTGGTGTGGTGTGCGGTGCGGATCGGTGTGCGGTGTGGTCTTCAATGCGGTGTGGCGCAGTGGTGTGCAGTTCAGCGATTTGAAGTAACACTGCAGTTTCAGCATTCTGTGGTGCAGTCCGCGGTGTGGTTTGCGGATTGAGGTGCTGGTGTGGTCTTCAGTGCAGTGTGGCGCAGTGGTGTGTAGTTCAGCAATTTGTGGTGTCATTCATTTGCAGTTTCGCAGGTTGTTATTTGTGGTGCAATCGTGCAGTTGCGGTGCATAGTTTTCACTTCCAGAATGTAGGTGCCTTGTGTTTGACCAATACATATCATTCGTTCTGTATTTGTACAGTAGATTTGCTTATTTTCGATGCATGAATGTATATGTGGAGTAAACATGTAATTTATTATGACATTATCACAGGTATCTCATTATACCACATTTATAACCAGGAACACAATCAAATATCTTCCCTTTTGACCTTTTAACCATTTTCCCCCCATAGTCTCCCTAGTGAATTCCTCTAATTTTCCCATCCCACCATTCCCATGCATTTTCGCCCTTTTGTCTTGTTTCGCCTTTGGCTTTCTGATGTCCACAAGAGAACTGGTCAATTCGACACCACTTCTTATTAACCTGTACAAGATACGATCTCAAGTTCCCCAGATAGCATCACTGCCCCTCCCCACTGCTTAGCTCTATCTAGTCCAATCTAGATCAACTGGAGATAGCAGGTGAGCGGTCCAATTCACCCGCAGGTGCCAGGGGCGACTACTGGTCACTGGTCAGGTGTGTGTCTGTGTATATACACTGACCAGTGGGAGTAGAGAGTCAGAACTACAACAAGGTAGCTGAGAAACAAAAGGAATATGGATGACAGTGCATGTTTATGATGATTTTGTAATTCTGAAATATTGAAAATTTTCACTGCTACTGTGCTACAGCCAAGATGAAACTTCAATTGCAGCCATCTTTTGGCTAAAACAATTAATTAATTTGCTTTACTAAACACAGTCCAACAATAAATGCAGAGTATATATTTTCTATTACCAACAATTACATCTCTAGCTATCACATACTGTACTTTTTCTTTCGGCCTGTCCATTGCCCAAATAATAAACTTCCATAAATGTGTACTCTGGTCACAGTACTCCCTTCAGTCCCACACCCACCCTAAACATTGTATGGGCCTATTCTGTATCTACATCTATCTTCAGTGTCATATACTCAAATCAGTCAAAATGTCAGAACTAACTTTCTGAACATCAACAATCTACCCTGAAGTACCACAACACCACCAGAACAGTGCAACCAATGTCTGTACATTTTAAGTGTGATACCTCCCTCTTGCCCCCAAACTTTACAAATTTCATACCACTAGAGGTAGAACTGTCCGAAGGGTCAGATGAGCTGATAAGCAGAGTCCACTGGCAGACATACATGACAATAATTGCAAGTTGTTTTCCTCATCAGAACACAATCTTTGACTTCACTAAGCTTTTGCTTATTGGTGGGAGGAACAACTATCATCCCAAGTGCTATACCAAATCAGCAATCTAGATGATATCTGTGTCATCTGTGTCATCTACGTACCATCAGACAAATGAGTGAATTTGTGGCTGCAGTGAGTGGCAGTGATTGTTGTTGTTGTTGACTTGTTGTTGAATTGTGATTTGTTGAATTGTGTTGTACATTTTGTGACCAGTATCTACTACCAACTTTCCAGATCTATAAATTAGTTCAGAGATATAGCTGGTATTTGGGTATTTTGGCCACACTGGATCCACAACAAATTCTGTGTAAGCTGTTGTTGATCATAAGAGACCGAAAAGTTCGTGTACTTTACCAATCGTTGAGTCTTCCTATGTTAAAAATAACTGTTTCTCAGTTTTACAACATGGTTATCTTTATAATATCATATGAGTACTGAGAGTATGTTCATACTTGGATTTTTTTACAGAATATATCTATAGCATTATCAATTTATCAGTGTATTTCATCATGCTCTATACATGTTACATATCTTAATTGTCTAACCGTATACTTGATCTATCTCTCCCTGTCTATCTATATATCTGTCTGTCTATCTGATTCTGCATTCCAGTCAGAACCGGTTCACATGGTACCAGACCCCGGACTGGGTTTGATCCGAAACATGGTACAACTGGCAACCGAGGCCGCTTTACACAGCGTTGGTTGCAGTTTTCATACTAATTTGAAGAAAACTCTATCTGTCTATCTATCCATCATTACAAATCAGATCACACGGTCTCTTTGGTGAGTCACACTTGAAAAGAGTGTTGGCTCGTCAATTCGCCGGCGATTCCGCAATTAGATTTCGTGTGAGCGATATTGGGGGAGTTGCGGTAGTAGCGCTGTTGCTAGGGACGTTAAAAAGGCCAACTGTCTTGTGTCAAAAGGCAGAAGGGTGAAATCTGGCAAAGTGAGGGATTGTTAATGGGAAACATCAAAAGGAAGGATGATATTCTGAGTTGAGCTCAAGTCTCCAGAGGGATGAGATTGTGTGAGAAAAGGCGAGACTTCTAAAATCGTTCCGCCATTATGCCAATTTATGGAAAATCGAACAGATTTTGTTGTGAATATTTAGAGACGTCAAAAATCACAACAATCTCACGCTAATACTATTGAATCAATGGAATGCATTGACAATAACATTACTAAGTGAAGCATTGGCCACTTTTATGTCACTTTTATGTAATGTTTTGATGTGATTTGCTAACAAGAGCTGTAACCAAACCTTAATCTGTGTGATTGGCATTGTGTGCATTTGTTTAAAGGCTTATGGCTAATTCACCCGACGGCAGTGTGAACCCTTTAGCTCTTTCATCTCAGTTCACAGGAGTTCAGAGATGCGGCCGGATGAGCTCACATCATCAAATTATCATTTATATTCATTTATACAGAAGGGGCGGGGAGCTGAACAGTGCCAAATAGACACACAGGTTCTGTCACAGGGGCACAATGTCAGAGTCAGCCTCAATCCATAGAGGTCCACAAAGTTACTCCAGGGCTACTGGGGTGACTTGTGTCCTAGGCTAATTTGCAAGTTACCACTGGCTGGAGGCTGCGAGGAGGACTGAATGAGGACAGGAACACCCCAAAATGCCCAATACAAAAGGTCATTAAACAAAGCAAATACCAGCAGAGCAGCCCATTGGAAATCAAGGGTAACTGAGAGAGGGTAACTGAGGGAGGGTAACTGACAGGGTAACTCAGATCTCACTGTATCAAAAGACTTTGGCAAGAGACAGTGGCAAAGGACCCCAGAACACAATGGACTAACTCCCCACACAGACTGAAGTGGGTGGAACCTGCCTCATTATTCACAGAAGTTGTAAAAGAACAAATATTTACTCAATCGCTGGTCACTCACAGTAGTTGGTCAAAGGGACTCCAGGGAACAAAGAAAGTGACAGAATGGCTCATAATTCCTCAGCAAACAACACACTTCATAAACCTACTGGCCTTTGTTGTTATTATACAATAAGTGGGCAATTCACCAATTCATTGAATTGTATATATTTTCCTATAGAGCATATATACCACCTAAATTACCATATACTACCATTGTGTACAATGATATAGCCCACGTCTATGTGGCACCCTCTCTCTCCTTTGAGTTCATTCAGTTTATTTATTTACACAATTTGTTAGACTGTTTGTTAATATTTGGTAGATTTACCTAAAGCCTTTGATATCGTGATCCATCTAGCCATTATGCACTCCCAATTGTGTTGTCAATTGTACCACTGTGTTATATACATCTACCACAGCAATTATCAGCCACTTAATGTATACCTAGGTAAATATTCCCACATAGTAAAGAATGAAATGTGACATAACTCATTTTGGAATTCGTGATTTTATGAGGTTAGAACTTGCCAACCAGCAGGAAGGGACTTGGTCATTGTTTTGGAATTGTCTTGGCACCACTGGGTGTGTGGAGTCATCGACACACCAATTTGACACATTTTCAATTTGAAAATATCAGAGCAGATAATATTTGGATGACTGTGATAAGAAATTGTCCAGGACAAATTGGTACACCGGACTGCCTTGGACATATCCAGTCTGCTGTCCATCCCAATGCACACCAGCTAATACCGAACTGCCAAAAAAATACTGGACCGCCAAAATGAAATAAAACTTGCCACCTTGAAAAATTAATCCAGAGGCACCACAGTCTGACAAAGTGTATATTTAAAAAGAAAGTCTCGTTTTGACATTTTCTCTGACATCTAGAAGAAAATCTTAATGTTTTTTGAATTTCTTATATTTGAAACGTATGTTATTGTATTAATTTCTTAAATATTGATACACTGACCTTGGATAGTCCAGGCATTATATCAGACCTTGGAGTAACTAGAAAAGCTTCTGAAGGAAATATCACCATCAATAATATTATTGATAGAATCGTGTTAATGCCAGATAAAATGAACACTTAGAAGAAAAAACATCTGAGCCAAATATATGATTCAGGCTCATAACATTTATCTGTTGAATATAAATAAATCTCGACATTAAAGCTAATTAACTCTTCAGAGGGTAAACAATAAAACTAAATTTACTTAGCATTTGGCAGATTATGGAGGTTTACAAAACTTGAAACCTGTGATTTCCTGGACATTTCTTCTGAGGTCTGCAATTTTATAAGCAAATACTATGGCAAATACTCCACTTTAAGACGAGAAAATTAAAGGCAAACTACAACTTTAAAAGTCAAACGTTGACAGCAAAATAAACAAAAAGTTATGTACTTAAACACCTTCGAACTCCCTTCCGTGGTCTATAAAAGGTGTACTTGCTAATTTGAGCCCCTATTGCCATTTCTATTGACACTTTGAGAAGGCATTAGAGTTGTTTAAATGACATTGTCGAATTCTTTAAGCAACTTCTAATGGTACCATTTTACCCTGTCTCTGTCAGCTTCAAACTGAAATTTAACTTTAAACAACTTTTCCTGAGGTCTCCTCAATCTAATTATGACCGATGCTCTCAAAAGATGATTAGAGAAGTTGAAGCAATGATGTTTCTTAATATTATTATTTTGTTCATTTTTCTTATTCTCTTCTCAATTTTCTTCACTCTTCTCCCATTTAGAATTAATGGGGACCAGTTTAACCATTGTTAGAGGATAAATACGTGTTGAAAAACCGTAAGTGAAGACAGTAAACTGGAGTAATTTTCAATTTTGTCCAAATTCCCAAAGGCACCTTTTAGATTTATGCTAAAGTGAAGAAGTTAAAATGTATCTTTAGGTGCTAATATTTTAAGTATTTCCCAGTGCCCAGGAGCAGTATGTGATTAGCTGAAAACCTAATGTCAACCACGGGGAAATACTCATTACTCAGTAAATTAAAATGATGTTTGCGAGCAAGTCAACAACAGGCAATATTATGTTTTTAAATGGTGAAACTTCATTATAAAGTACATATTTATTGACCTTTTCCTAATTTGACAAGTATTGAACTTCATTGAAATGGCAAGACACTGTGTATAAAGTGAGGAATTTTAGAGTAAACGGAAATTAGGAGGTTCAAAACTGAAACTTTGACAGAGTTCAAATACTTATTCACTGCACGAATTATGATTTTCTTCATAACAGATACACAAACATTGCGTAGATCTATAACAGCTTTCAGTCGCCATCAGGTGCCCTGTTGACATTGTTTGGGCTTGGATCGAGAGAGAATGTTTAAAAGGCCAAATATAATTTATTTTTCTTTCAAAATATATCGCATGTAACAAAACATTACATTATACAATATATCATCACACCGTATTAACAAATTCGATGATTAGATTACAAGCAATATGTCAATTTCTTTTGTAAATAAAAATATTCCAACTCTCTCTTGTACATCCAATCCCCATATCTATTCAAATTTGGCCTTCACTTCTTTATAGGTTTCGTCAAATTTCTAAAAGTCATTAATTTCAAAGTGGAATAATACCATATTTGTCAGTATGCATTTCTTATTGTACTGAATTATGTAACCATTTCATAGATCAGTCAAAATAGAAATAAATACATTTCAAGTTATCTGTTAATGTCACCAGGCATGTTAAGGATATCCAGATCCAGTGCAAATCAATCAATCTTGGTGAAAGGAGTAAAAAAAAGATATTATGTCTAATAAATATTTCATGATGGTGATTCGCATTTTAGAAGTATTTTTGTTTCCTTCTGGTATATTCAGTTAACTCACTATTCAAGGCAAAATTTGGCTGCAGAGTGTCATTTCGGATGACAGTGGCTCTCAACACAGAACTAGTCAAGTGAGGTATGTTCAAGATAAGTTTGATTAGTAAAAGGAACTCTGATAAATATTTCAACTGGTCTATTCATTTCAAAGACGGTCATTAAGATTTTAGAAGTATTTTTCTCTTCTTCAGGGAAAATCACTATTCAGGGCATAATTTGGCTGCAGTATTTCATTTAGGATGACAGTGGTTGTAAACACAGATCAAGTCAAGTTTTGGTTCTAGGTTAGTCCTTAAACTCCGTACGTACTATATATAATTGACTTGTACGGTCCACTACCAATGTCTACCATTACCTCTTCAGTACCGGACCGCGCTAGTGTTGCCAAAAAAACTGGTACAGAGCATGTCTGTACCGGTACAGATAAAGTTGGTCATACAGGTTTAAAAAGTAAAACAAAAACAAAAATTTCAGAGTTGGATGGATGGATGATGGGGCTTTACGTCCTTTTTTATGTACTTAAAGGAATAATTAGGGCAGGAGGCGGAGGTGATAGAAATGAGGCAAAGGAGATTGACACTACTGTCCAGCATGGGTCCAGGTGACGCGACCAGAACTGGAAGCGAATTCGGTGCCAAGCGACTTCGAACCCAGGACACTACCAACTGAACCAAACCACTCTCAATTTCAACAAAATAAACATATATATTATATTGGATGGTTTGTTGAGTAGCCAAAATCCAGTCCATGCTAATAGTGGTGTAACTGAAGTAACTACTTGCTGACCCCCCAAGCAAAGTAATTACTAAAAGAGAATATGATCTTGTTACAGTAACGGGGCGAAAGGAGACCCTCATTATAGCCATGTAAGTTTTTGAGAAGAGCTCCACTCAATTTCACATCTTCCTTTGTAACAATCGTGGCTTTAATTGTGAAAATCTGTTAAGGGCCAGTTTAAGCGAGGTCATTAGCAGCACAATTGGAAAATGTGGAGTTGTACAGTTTTACATAATTACCCTAAGATGAGATTGCAGGGTGCTGAAAAGGTTATTGTACCACATCCTGTCTTCAATTTCATGTCAACCCTACCTCCTTCTTATTTCCCCATATTTTAAGCCCTCCCAAGTTATTTACCCCCTTTTAAAAATTGAGACTTTACGCACCCTCCTGTGAGAAAGTTAGGAACAATTTGTCAAAAGTTTGGGTCATCTAAATATACTCATTATTCCAAGTGTGAAAAATGCCAAGCGATACCTGAAAAGTAATATTTCAGGTCTTGGTTTGCCAGTTTGATTCATGAGCCCTATTTTCTGCGTGAATATGACAGGCAGCTTCCATATCCCACCCACCAAGTTACGCCTCAAGTTTTGTATATGACAGGTAATGACATGTGCTATGTTACTGCTCTTTGGTAAACTGAATAGGATAGACAGTTTCCAGTAATCCATTAATTATTTGATTTAATCATCTTGTCACTTCGGTCTTAATCAAGGAAACTTAACTTAGGCCTAATTTTAAGAAATTTTAAGAACAGATATTTTAAAAATTATTCTAAAATATTTTGTTAAAATGCTACATAATTTATAAAAATTATAATTATTATTTGTTTTATATCAATTGCAAGTGTCACAAAAATTTTACTGTTTACTGGGACTGCATCGACTCACTGCGATATCATAATTAATAAACGGTGCCTACTCGCTGACGTACCGATATGGTTAATTTATCCAAAATTTGGACTAAAATATCTGTTTTATTGTCACTTGATGGGGGAAAAAAGTATGTTTTTTGTAAAAAATTTGACAGCATCGCACCATTCTGAATTCCTTTACCTTCACATTTATCGCTAAGAACCAGATGATATTCAGCCCAACTATTTACTGCTCAGTGTTACTGTTAAAAAATAAATTCTACACTAATCATGGAGAAATTGTTATGAAATAGGCAAACTTCCTACTCAAGATTTCTGTTAATATGACGATATCTATATTTAGATCTATATTCCATAATACAAAAATGAATACCTTCTTATGTAAAGGTGCTTGGCAGTAAGAGTTTAGGCCAAACAAAACTGACCTTTAGCTTCTCAGAAATTCTCGAGGAACTTTTTGCGGGGCCGGTCGATAAGACGGAAAAAAAAACGTGAAAAATCAATTTTTTATAATGTCAATTTAATAAAAATTATGGGTAAGCACTTTTTTTTTTTTTTTGCTTAAGCCAAAAATCTTCTTGGTCGGTCAATACAAGAAGCTACAAATTAAATATATCTGGCCTTAGACAAAAAAAGGTGAGATCTCAGCTACTTTTTGGGGGTTAATTATCACCTTCGACCAAGGGAGTTAAACATTAACACCATTCACAAGTGGTGTAAATGATGTTGATTAACTTACTTAATTTTACGTTAAATTTACCTCACCGTCCTCTCCATTTTCCTAATTGAACAAAATTTTCAACTTATTTTTGTTTTTAAAAAAATTACATTCATTTTATATTCAATTATTTTTATACTGACCTAATTATTTAATTGTGTTGTTACCAAAATATTTTTTCACCACAAAACCACGTCGGGGTCTTTAAGTCACAAAATATTCTTTAATAAATTTATAAATGGACAAAATGCATTCTAAATAATTATCATTACTGAAATGTTTATCACACAGAAGCATTTATCACACCATAATTGTTGTGTTTTCTACTCCAGAGTAACATATTATAATTACAATTTCTACCTACTTAAAAAATTAAGCAGAATTCAACCAAATAAACCTATAATTTTTTTCTGTCAAATAGAAACAAAATAGACATAAATAATTACCTTTTGGTATTCTGATAAATTTAAAACTCGCACAGTTTATGACAAGGTGAGGTCTTTACAAAGACCAAGCATTTACAACTGCCTTGAATGTTTTGAGTTTTGTTCAGCCTCAAAAGCCCAAACCCACTAAACAGCTTCTCCCCTAAGTTTCTCCCCTCTCATCTGAGTTGCCAGCCTCATTTGGGGGTCACCCCTTGCCCCCTTCATCCTGTGCTCTGCTTGGTGCTCCCCTTGATGCATTGGAAGCCTGACTCCGTCTGACAGCCTCTCAGCAACAAGCCCTGCATGAGCTTGCATGGACAGCAATTAAATGATCTCAGATTCAAAGCTCACAATCCAAGTCATTATTGCAAGAAGGGACACTCTTACCCACAAATATTCTTATTTTAGATATTGTGGATGGGTGGGCAGACGGATAGAGCATTACATCCAGTATTTATGCACTTGAGAGGATAGTTAGGCCAGAAGGAGGACGTAGCAATGAGGCGAAGGACAATTGAAACCGCTGTCCAGCATAGAATCTGGATGACCTGGCCAGATAGGGAATTGAACCCGGGACCCAATGATAGGCAGCCCATCACACTACCATCTGAGCTAACCCCCCCCCCGGGCCCCTGATTGGGACTGGGGTTAGTTCATTAAACGTACTCTGGAACTCAAATGGGTCTTGGGTTTGATTCCTGCTATGGCGAGGTCACTTAAATTAGTGACTCTGGACCTAAATGTATGTTGGACGGCAGTTTCAACTTTCAGCCATCCTTCTCCTTATTGTCCTCCTCTGGCCCTATTTAGCCTCCTAAAATGCATAAATAAAGCACGTAAAGCCCAAATATCTATCCAATATATCACTGTTGAACATCACTGTCTTACCTCATGAGTGCGAGTAAAATTTCAGACAGGTATAAATCACCAATTGATGTGAATGATGAATGGGTTTGTCTTGAGAGTAGCAAGTCATTAAGGTTTTCATATTTAAACCTTTTATCCATTGGTATAAAGCCAGGGGCATCATCATTGATAAACAGCTTGAGTTGTGCAATTTCTTTCATATGTGACGTAAATTAATTTTTATTTATCCAAATTTCACATGGAGTGCATGACAGCTTGTTCATTTGTCAACTGAAATAAATTAAGTCTTAGAATTTGCATTTTTCTTGGTGATAAATTAGTGTCAGTGCTTCTTGCCTCCTATTGACTGATTAAATATTGTGTCAAAATTTATTGCTTACTTAATTGCAATCCATTATATTTATACATAGACATAACAGCCTCGATTTAGGGACAAGTTTAATCATCTATGTTACTCGCTTAAATCGTGGGAAAACTATTAATTTTTAAACCGTGGGCGTTCAAAACCTAACTAATTTAACGAACGACAGCAATATCCCAAAATATTGAATGTTCCGTTAGCCATATTTCATAACTGTTTAGAAATTCTTGATTTGTAAGGCTCTGAATTTGAAAAAGTCTTGAAATAAAGAAGGTACTCATAAGTTGTAATCGAAATATGAATTTTTAAAACAATATTTTGTCATGATGAATTAACGAACGCGAAAATATTAAATGAAACTCATTTGCGACATCAAAACGTACAACGGTAAACGATAAATTTTGGTATGTGACATCGAGCAATTTTTCTGTCTACAATATTTCAAGTACTAAAGAGAGGAAATTGAAGTGTTTTGGAGATTGTGAGGAGACAACACACAAATAATGTAGGACTAACATTTTTAGATGTCAAAATCATTTCATAAAATCCAATGGTGGCCTTTGAAGTAGAAGAAAATTAAAATTTTCACCTAGGATTACATTGGAAAGTATTCAATTGATTGAAAATAAACATCATTCCAATAGTCATTTTTATGTTACAAAATGTCTGCAAGAAATGAAATATTTTTCACAAAATATGATATCGCTGAAAAATTTACACAAAATATACTGTTATTGGGACAAATTGTATTTCATTTTGAATTCCATTCAGAAATTATTTTACAGACTAATGTAACAAATGTACATTTAATTCATATTTTGTCCAAAACCCCCTCCCCGCTCACAACAAACATGAAACAACTTGGCTTCTATCCGCTTTCGCAGACTCCCACAATTCGACGCGTCAGCAGAGGGCCGGAACAGTCCGTCGGAAAAGAGTAATTCGGAGAAAATCAGGGGGAGGTGTTGTGTTGCGAGGGATTACCACTTGGAAGAGAATGCAATATCGGAAATTGAGACCATTATCAGGCTGCAACGGGAGAAAAAAAGAACAAGACAGAAAGAAATGAGACAAAGAGAGAGAAATGGAAACAAGAGCAGCTCCGCACAAAATCCAGGCCCGCAGAAAATATAAAAACATTTAAGTGCTTGCAAGAAAGGAATGAAGACAAATAGGCAGTGTTGCGAAATAGGCCACATTGAATTGGGCAAAATAGTTTATCTTCGAAAAGTCCAATTTTCTGAAGAGTATTGTAGCACAGACTCCACAGTGATGGTTGAAATTTTGCTAAACCTCAATGAACTTGATAAGCTGTCTTCCTGGATTCAGTACCATCCTAAATGCAATACTGCCAGTGCAACATCTCAAAATATTTGGGTTTGATATTTTATCTTGTAATTACCCAAACGCTATCCTATTAGTCCCATCCTGTGCTATCCAGTCTTATCTGGTCTGAACTGTGTCCAAGGTCTTGCCTCTTTCTGTTCCATATTGTCGTTTCACGTCCTGTGTTACCTATCCTGTTTGTTTATTCTATCTTGTTCAGTCTTACTCTGTATAATCCTGCCCTGTTTTATCCTGTCCTATCCCAATCTATCCTGTTCAGTCCTTTTCTACGCTTTCGTACTATTTTCTACTCTTATCATGTCCTATCCTGTCCTGGCTCTCGTGCCCTCTCATGACTATTCTTGCCCCATCCTCTCCTTTCTTGTCCTGCCCCCCCCCCCCCCACACTCAACCTCCTGTGATGTCAAGACTGTCCTGTGCTTTCTATATATCCAAAACATACTCTGACCTTCGATGTGGCTTTTATTATGATCCAATTCTCTTTTAAAATTCTGTGTAGCTTACAGTTGGTTGTAGAAGACTAAACCAAACCCAACACCTCAACCACTGCATTTCCACACTTGGTTTGTCTCCAAACTCTCCATGCAATATACCAAAAGCTACCAAGGGCATCTTTTGTTGTGGGGTGTTTTGGGGGGTTTGTTGTAGTCTTATCTTATCAGATATCTGGAGGAGGGGGTGAACAATTGCAGATAACATTCTACAAATAGTTAGGGCCCATTTTTCAAAGTGGGAGATGAATCAAAAGTGTTTAAAAATTACACTAACATACAAAGTTGCTTGTCAGCCAGGCTGTAGGACTAGAGGTGTCAACTCAACTCATGACAGCCCCAGACAAGATTTATAGGGGTGACTTCTGGGGGTAAATGGCTTTAAAAAGTCCTCAGGCTTGTGCAGGCCTTTAAGGGGGGGGGGAGTGTTACAAAGTAGACTGTAGGGAAGAGGGGTGGCTCAGACATATGGGCAAATTAATGGAGTTGGTGGGAGGCCTCATCAGAGGGCAAGTAGAGCATGACATCACAAAAACAAATACATTGTTAGAACCATAACAATGCAACTCAAATGCAACTCCATTGCAACTCCCCACAAGCTATAGAAACGTCACTGAGGTGTTATAAAGTATATAAACTTACTGAAATGAGCTGAACTTCTGTAGAATACGACCTTCCAGATAGACACTGTTAGACAACAGCCCCATACATTAAAAGAAAACACTGCATACTTATGGCTTTAATGTAACAAGAATAAACTCGAAATTGATTTGCTCAATCTAATCTCATATCTAGAGACATTTAGTCAAAATTTAAGGGTAATCACCCCACAAAAGATGTACTGAAAAGGTGCAAACACTATCAGATTTCAAATAAACTACATGTATTGTTGAATAGTTCAATTTACGAGCTACTAATGGTATTAACTTGTTGGCCTATTAATGAGTACGAAGGGCATACAAGACTTAATACGGTTGTATTGTTTATCTATTCCAATATTGCACTATGCATGCCAATGGAAAATTACATGCGCAGAAAGGTAGGAACCAACAAAAAATCCAAATTTGCTTTTAAAAATCCATTTTCATACTTTATTTAGTTACTGGTTTATTTCCAATGGACCATATATAGTCAAGATGAGCAGTGTTTTTTAAAATAGATGCTAATTTAATTTTGTTAATTTTTCTAGACCAAAAACTCAAAGCGCATAAACTTTGCTAGTTTTTGGTCAAAATTTCTGTAATGTCTGGACCAGTCAAATAACATATTTGACAACCTCAACTTGGAACCGACCACGATGTGACCACTTTTGAGGACTCCGAACTTTCCCATAAAAGGCAATGTGGTCTGTATCACTATATTTTTTTCACTATTTTCATACAGTTAATTACACATGCGCACTAACGCTTACTTCAAAATTTAACAATTTTTGCTCTCCGGAGTCTCCGAAACTCAACACAACTCTGGATGTGCTACTTGTGAGGGAGGTTGAGATATTGCCTTGATGCACTGTTTTGAGGTAGTAAATAAAGTGGCCTCACTGTTCATCTATCTGTGAGGTAGAAATCGACACTTTTGAGTTTAGACACGAGATCAGATAAGACGTTATCAGACAAGTCATGGCATCCTATTTGAGGGTTATATTACCATATATGGGCACTCTTCCCACCGTGAAAATGTTTGCATGTAATACCCTGCCCCTCCATTGTACGAGGCGATACTCCCTCATAAATTTACAAACTCAGTCAAAACTCAATCCATGCTTCGTCTGCTGTGAAATTGTGAAGGTTCAGTGATCATGTTGAGTGTCTTTCACTTCTTTTTTCTGTTAATTTTAGTGTAATTTGCTTAAATGTCTGGCTAAATGGTGGCTATATTCTATTGTTGAGTGATGCTGGTAGCACTGGTAGCAAAGCAAAACAATATTTTGACTGATGACATCAATTTATCAAAATAATCCAATGTTCTATTAAACTGCACCACAAAGTATTTATGAATTATATTGTTTACATGAAGATATTTCCCAAACCATCAAGTTGATATTTTATAAGATATGTCCATTAAATTAGGTTGCCAGTGAGATTAACTATTTTAAGATCATTGAAAATGCCAGGACTGTTCAATGTTTCGTATGAAATTATCTGCCATTACGTAACGAACAAAAACAATGAAAATGCTATAACAGGGAAGTCATTCCGAACAAAGACATAATGTACAATATGGTAAAATATCCCAGCAAACAATGAAAACAGCATTAATATATCAACTTTTAAACCTCACCCAGTAGATCAGTGGTGCCTCTACTGTGGAGCAACTAAACTAACAAGAGAGCATGCAGCTCCCCTAGTGTATAAGCCCCACGAGCAGCAAGTTGCCACCAGCAACACCATTTCTTTGAGGATAAGTGGAGCGCATAATTCAGTGCAGAGGGACGGAATGTAATCCGCAAATGTAATCCGCTAAAAATTGAGCTGTGGGATGTAATCCTTTCAACAAATGGCTTTTATTTCGAGCGAATCCATTCGTCGCTTTGATTTTCGGCTGCTTCTCATGGGGCGTTGAAGCGAGGATGAAGCGAAAAGGGAATCGAAAAGCAGCCGAAAAGGAAGCGATATGAAATTCTTTTCGATTTTCCGGCTCTCCTAACTCGTGCTGCCATTCTGCCATCAAATCTACTGGCAGCTCAGTGGATGCTAGATCCGCACTGCTCTGTGGTTCTGGTGAACCATAAAATCTGCTTTTCCCCCCTCTCGCAAACATTACGCATCATAAAAGTGAAATTCAATCATCGTCGAATCAACATAGTCGAATCAACCAAATCGCCGAGATAACTTGCGATTTCCTGCAGATTCTTCATGCAGATTTTATCTCCCAATTCTTCTTCTGATTTCTTCGAATTTCTTCTTCCACCCAGTTGATTTGATCTCTTAACCCCACCGCAAAGGGCGCCTCCATCTGCTTCGTTGGTTTCATCAAGGTCATCAGTGACATACCTTCGTACATATCCAATGGCGCATAAGCTATTTTTCACATATCAGCCCGAAGTTGTAGTTTTCCTTTTCATTGAGACAATTCTTCAGTCCATAAATATATCTCGGTCAGTGTATGTTCAGTACATTACAATAAACTGCGCAGTTTCTGTCACTGGTGTGATCAGTTTAATTCTACAAATCAATAATTGTGCGGTTCAGCCTTATAATTTTATAAATCCACAAAATGTCAGAGAATTTACTCTGTAGGGTGTCTATGACAGTATCAATGGTGGACCACAGACTGGGGTAAATAACAGTGTACAAAGTAATGCAGACTCCTTTGACTGATATAGCCTCAAACATGCTCATTCAGACCTACAAATAAAGATTTAAATTGTTCTCTGACTTGGATTCTAACCCGGAACCATCTTCGCCTTTACCGAATAGACCACCGAGGAGCATGAACTTTTTCGAAGACCTATTATCTTTTGCATACTTGAGTATAAATAAGATCATTCTATTCTATTCTATTCTATTCTATTCTATACTATTCTATAGACAATATAGAAGATATACAGACATAACCTCCTGTAGTCCCAAACTGCAATTGAAGATTCCTCTCACACAGGGCAGAGTTAATAGCTACTCTATCTGATGCAGAGGCTTATTTTAGGACAGTATCCTGTCACACCGGATCTACATGCCCCAGTGCATTCTGGGAGAGGATCTGAAGTCACCCATTTCCCTTAAACTACCACGCCTCTCATTGGAGCTTCTTATTGAAGCTTCTCATTGGACCCCTAAGATGTGATCTTATCTATGAGGTTCCTTAAATTGACAATTAAAAGCCAGCTTACTGTAGTCAAGCCCTTGTCATTGTTGCTTGGTCAAGTAATGTCTTTCTTTGCGAAAGTTTTTTATCGTATTATTTCCTTACGCAATACAAACACCCTGGAAAAGGCTTGCTTACTTAAAGTAGACAAAATTAATGCTAGCCTGAGTCCATACAAATTTGATGTATCAAATAAGAACAAACCTAACAGTAGAAGATATGTAAGTAAGACAAAAGCCGAGTATAATCCTAATATCAGCTGGCATTCGACAAAACAAGATATGTAAACAAGACAAAATTAAGTACATTCATAATATCAGCTGGTTGCCACACAAACGAGATATGTAAATAAAACAAAAATAAGTGCAATCATAATATCATCTGGGTTAACACAAACAAGATATGTAAATAAAACAAAAACTAAGTGTGACGATAATATCATCTGGGTCCACACAAACAAGATTTGTAAATAAAACAAAAACTAAATACAATCGTAATATCATCTGGCTCCATACAAACAAGATATGTAAATAAAACAAAAACTAAATACAATGGTAATATCATCTGGCTCCATACAAAAAAGATATGTAAATAAAACGAAAACTAAATACAATCATAGTATCACCTGGGTCCAAACAAACAAGACATGCAAATAAAACAAAACCGAAGTACAATCATAATAACATCTGGGTCCATTCAACAAGGTATGTAAATAAAACAAAAACTAAGTACAATCATAACATTGTCTGGGTCCAAACAAACAAGATTTGCAACTAAAACAAAAACTAAGTACAATCATAATATCATCTGGGTCGAAAAAAACAAGACATGAAAATAAAACAAAGACTAAGTACAATCATAATATCAGCAGGGGCGCACACAAGCAAGATATGTAAATAAGACAACAAGTCAAACATACCTACACCTCATGACAACCACCAGTGTCTGTAAAAGCTCGATGCATGAAATCAGACAAAGCTGCCTTTAAGTTGGTACTCATTTTTCATATTTCGTTGATCATTACTGATATCAAAGTAGAGTTTCAACAATATTGTTGAGATATTTTGAACGGAAACAAGCCTTTTCACTTATTGTATATAGTCACAAAGTAGAATATGATTTTATTGTACCATCCATCTCGTACAATATACACAAAACTGCTTTTCCACAATTACACTAAAAATATCTCGTTTGGCAATTATCGTCAAATTATTTCCAAGGATTTCTCCATTAGCACAAGGTCTCAACTCACACTTCTATGCCAGTGGTGTCTTTATTCCATTGAATTGATAAAATAGTCACAGGAGCTCATTTTTAATTGTTGCTAATTGTATTTTGAAAGAAGTCCTTACCACATTGGAAGTGCGCACTGGTGGTTTTTAGTTAATTGATAGATAAGGTTATCTGCTTAACTGATTTCTTGTGCAGTTTTGTAATAATCAATGACATATGTATAAATATACAGTTGCTAGTGAAAGTACTAAATGTTTCGCATGGCTGTGGCCATTGTAACAGCACTGATACTGAATGCACTATGCATTGAAATAATGCTTGTATCTAAAGTTGAGGTTTCCTTCTGTCTCTTCTGACATGGGATTGAAATTGTATCAGTCTTCTCTCAATTGATATGGGTCCAAATATTGCATAGTTTGTACATTTTCTACTCTTTGGATTTCAGACAGCATTGGACCCAAGAGCCTCAAACTTGAGTAACTGCAAAGGCCTTATGTTAAGATTCACAAACCACTTGCCTTGACACTTGGCCTATAGGACTACAATTCAGCAGTTTTCTGAAGGTTCGATGCATGTAGAAGTAATATTTAGTAATAACGGTATGACAGGGCGATGAATTGTGTCTGTTAAAATCTGCTCCTATCCCAAACTTCTTCAATATAATTCTCTTCTGTTCTTCTTCCCTTCTCTATTTGTCCCTTTCTTCATCTATTCCTCCATTCCTCTCTGTGGAAGAGATGTCTATTTTCTTGCTTTTCTTGTCTTCTCACAATCTCCCTTCTTTCTGTTCTCAGCTGGCTGGCAGAGTGCCAATGGTTACTGCCTGCTCCACTGAAGGAAGACTGCAAGGATTTGAAGTTTGAACCCTGACTCGGGAATCAGAAATTGTCAGTGGACCGGACCTTCATGAGCAAAATTTAAAGCTAGATGTCGTTCAGATCAGATGTAAAATTGGTTGTCCTTTGTATCAGCGTCTCACCAAGAGCTGAAGTGCAGTGTCTGTGCTGGGCAAGTAAACGATCCCTCACATGGGGTAAATGTGTAACATGTTGAGGACTCCCACTTTCTCTTCCACCTCATCAACAAATGCTTGTGAGCGCCAAGAACTGGGCTTAGAGGGTTTGCACTTACCATATCTATCTATCTATGCATCTATTTCTCTTCTCTTCCTTTCTGACCCCCTTCAATACCCAAATCAGAGCTTACTTGAGGTGTCTTTGGTACAACTGGCAAGAAGAGTGACTATATAATATATCTATGGGGCATTTGAGAGTTGGCATCATCTCTTGCCTAAACAACTTGAGAAGTAATCGCTCTTCAATTTAGAGAATTCACTGACCGGACTGGACACGAACTGACCATGAACTGGACATAGGGCTGATCACGGTTGTCCTGATTCATTTATGAGGGGCCCTTGAGCAATGGAGGTTTGGGGAAGGGGGTGCTGGTTAGAGACTGATTGGGGGTTGAAAGAGGGGGGCAGAGATCTATGAACATTGACCAGCACTTCTAATTTGAAGTTTTAGATTTTGGTTTGATTTTCACAATGCGTTTTTCTGGCAATGCACACTTCTAAAGGCATGCATCAGATTCTTATGAGACTTAGGCCTATATAAACTGCCATTTATGTCAGACGGAGAGACAGATGTAATATATTTTGACATAAACAATGCTTGATTACTGTGATGATATAAATTTATACACAGATCAGTATAAAATTTGTCTAGAAGGCACACACCTTGGCTTGTGCACCTTTCATGATATCAGTGAACCATTTCTTTGATAAGCCTTACTGTATATCCTTGAAATAACGGAGCCAGCAAATTATGTATTCATTAGGCCTAAATGCTGATTTATTTCGTAAAAAATATATATGAGAGTGGAACTGGTTGCAAACACTGCTTTTGTATTGAAATTGTTCATTTTCAAACCACAAATTTACTGATTAACACTAAAAGCAAGTTGCAGACTGAATGGAACAAAATTCGGATGGAGAGGAGACAGGGCAATTTAGAAGATTCACTGGCTATTGTGTCAACAGAATTGATAGTGTGAAAATGTGTATTGGAATGTAATTGCTGTTTCAACAAACCACAGGAAGCCCTCAAAAACACAATGCAAGTGTGGTTAGTTTATTTTACTCCATTGCTCCATTTGAATAGGAAGAGTTTATAACTCCAACAGCTTGGGTAACTATTTGTTAAAGAAAGAAGTTGATTAGTCAATTTGAATTGCAAAAGAGGCCAAAACAACTTCCAGTAACATATGTAAAACATTTGTAAACATTGCCTTTATTCAAGTTTATTGTATCTCAGGTGACCTCATGGGGAGGGCAAGTCTCCAAAACCACAGGGGTTTAATTGCTGTTTGGATTCAACACCAGTGAAAGCAATTGCTCTACAATATCCACAACTTGGTTGTGAGGGAATCTGTGACGTCACTGACCTCCAAGACATGTCATACTATAATTGCCAACAATTCAACACTTGACAATTAAATAACTAGTTATTATTCCAAACAATCAGTGTTTTTGACTCAGTTCATTGCATTTATTTACATCTGGTCACCATGGGGATTCAAAATGGCCCCCCTAATCTAGCCCCCAGTCACGTTCTCGCGAGAACTCGTTGACTAATAGTTAATTGTACCAACACGATTAATGGGACAATCTGTTGTGATTTCAAAATTTGAATTTGGAAAGGAGAAAGACAATATCTTAAAAAAATATCAGCTGTGTTTCGACAGAATCCAACTGAAGCAAATATATTTTCAGTAAAATATCCACATTTCAGTAACTTCTATGGCTGACTGACTGACTGACTGACTGACTGACTGACTGACTGACTGACTGACTGACTGACTGACTGACTGACTGACTTGCCATCCACAAACATAGAAGTGAGACCAATTGATTCTCTTTATCTGCCCTCAAATAAGTAAAATGTTCAAATGAGATAAGAATCAAACAATAAAAATCCCTTTTATCTTTGAGATCTTAAGAGATCATTATTTAAGTACACAGTGATGCATACATTTTATGCAATTTCTGCATACATTACCATATTTAAAACTAGTAAAATCTTAAGACTTCAAGCCCTTAGAAGCAAACTAACATATTCATCCATTACTTGAACAAGTTCAACTTAAAGGAATTCCAAACTTCAGAAATTTCTCATTTTCCCAAATTTTGAACTCCACCCCCCCCCCCCCAAGGCATAATAGATCGTTAACAGAGGCCATTTTATATTGTAGTAATTTCCTTGCTAATTCGAGTGCCTTGAAAACCAGAATAGGTGTTGGTATTAATGACCAAACGTCGACCAAACCTACTTTGTATTGGTAGCCAGTGGGCATGCGTAGAAAAAGGGGGTAATTTTCACAAGAGCACAACCTGTCAGATACACCAAGGGGTTGATTGCCCTCTGCTAATAAGTTACCTTTCTAGGACAGTAAATTTTGAAAATATTTTTTCACTGTCTTGTGCTTGTTATTTAAAATAAAATAAAAAGATAAGAGTAAGTCACATTTATTCTATGTACACAAAATAGAAGAACCAAATGACAAGTACATAATATGTATGTTTTCGTGTTTTTTTGTTGTTTTTTTTGGTTTTGCTTCATTTTTGGAGGGGGGTTGGGCTGATGAAATTCTTCTAGTTGTCCAATTATTTTTTTAGTCAGAAGAGGAAACTATCATATTATTAAGAGCAGAAAAGGTTGTACTGATCTGAGAAAAATGTTTCAGTGGATCTATATTACTGTGCAATCTGATTTAATAGAGCACAGTCTAGTTTGAATCTATAAATATGTACAAAATGCAGAAACGTTTGATTCACGAATTTGCTTTCGAAAACTTTAAAAGAATAAAAAGCCTTTGGGAAAATACAAATAAGGTAACAAGTCAATGTCACAAGTCACCTAATCACCAATTCACCCCCCCCCCCAAGTCACCAACTGACCCTCAAGCAAGAAATATATATATGGGGGGGGGGGGGTCTAACTCCTCCCCTACACCTCAGCATTTTTGCTCCAGGTTATTTTGTACACTTTTTGTATTTTCCTCGACATTGCACACCTTTAGGAGTAAAATCGACTCTATAATTACCACATCTGCGAGTGTGATTTGAAACTAGCATTTCTTCACCAACTCCCCATTTATCACTCACTTAAATACATGATGCCGTAAAGTTTCCAAGTCAGTTCAAATTTTACGAAATTAAAATTCCCAGTTTTGCCTTTCAACCCCGTCTCGGCTTGTTTCGCTCCCTGTACTTAAATGTTATTTACATAACCATGTCTGTCATGTTAGATTTGAAAACTTCGTAAAATCAGTGCACTTCCTCAAAAAATTAAGAATGAAATAAAATGACATCAAGTAAAAGGAGGTTTATTAATTGTATAATGACATTATACGCCTAAGCACTAAATTAAATGGCCATGTAAAATGAAATTTTTTTTTTTTAACTAAGACCACAGTCCATTTCAAGATAAAAATAATATTGTCATTCAAAAAAACACACTCATACAATTAATTCAACTGCAATTTGATTATTTGAAATTTGCCTGTTTCAAAAGTACAAGATTGTGCTTCATAATAATTTGGAAATGAAATTATTGGTACCTACTCAAAAAGGTAAGTGTCTTTGTTTAGGTTTGTCTATTATCTTTGTGATAATTCCTTTAAAAAGGGGGGACTGGTGAAGGAATGACGAATCTTGTTTCAAATGGTCCAAGGAGTTGTCATAATTTCAGATCCATGGTTGTCTGTTTGAATTGTATATTGCTCTTGGAAGTACCAATTAAAGTAAATATTCAATGATTTGCATTGCAGGAGGCTGTGTCGGGACTTGTTGACGCTGTGACGTTACGTAATGACGCATGTCACGACGCAATAACGCTAGTCATGACGTCACTACTGTCATGACGTCACTGGTACACATTACATCACGAGGGTGTAAACTATTAATAGCCTTAGGGGATTCCAAAATCTAAATGAAGTGTCATTTCAAATATCATATGCATGGCCAGCCAATTTTAAGTAAAGGGTATTTAGATTTATTTTCTTTTTTTAAGAGAGGGGCAGAGGGGTGTTTTATTTGAGCATATAATGAGCAGATCTCCCCAGAGAGTTTATTATAGCCTAGGGAATGAAAAGCCAATACACTCTCACACCAGTTCTTTTCAGGTTTATTTACTATCCGATTTGAAGGGTGAAATGTCACTCATTGGAAGTTCATTCAAAAAGCACAGACTTGACACTTGGCAGCTATTTAGCATTCAAAAGAAAATAAGGCTTGAAAAAACTAAGAGAAGTGATGTTGATAATTTAGGCTTGAGAACTATGAGAGATATTTTTGAAATTGTGTCCTGAATTATAGTTTAATATTAAATTTGATTTCAATGTCTGCCTTTTAGACATCTCCCTCCCCACCCACCAAATGTCTGCAAGATAACTTAGTTCTAATTGAACAGGTAACGCTAACAACTTAAAAAAAATATTTTTGTATTTCCAACTTCTCAATAGTTTTTTCATTTTCTTTGACTTTATACATTGTTTGATCTGAGAACATGTGGACAGAAGTTTTTTTTGGGGGGGGGGGGATTGGGTGTCTGAAACCTTTTTCTATCACCAGGATAGATAGTGGTGCCATAGGTCATAGGTCAGAATCCTAATACACCGAGGTCCTCAGAAAAGGTCCCTTTGGACCTCTGCCTTCTGTTGAGGGCATGTTGCACTTATCTTCACGGTTATAAAGGTCCTTACTGCTAGAACCCTAGCACAGAGGTCATTTATTCAAATTATTAGCTGCCTCACTGTTTGGTGCTATAGGCATGCTGTCAAGTTGTGATAGCAAAGCGCAGTACGACCTGTAAGTAAGTGAAACGGGTGACTCTTTGCCATTGGGTCAATGCTAAACATCCTCAACCACACTGCTTGTGGAGGCATGAGTTCTCATCTGATGCGAAGAAAACATAAAGGGTCATAAACTGAACGGATGATGATGATATTTCCGGCATGTGGGATACAAATGGCTGCCAATGTTCATCACTCTACAAACAGTTGCATAATTATTGGTCAAAACCTTTGATAAGTAAGTGGATCTACCTCCCCATTGAAATTGCATTGTCCTTTTCATAACTTTGACCCGTACGTCCATCTGAGTGCAGCAATGAATATTGGCTGATTGAGTTCTCCACATGCCTCATATGTATAATGTCCTTTATCAACCAACTGGTATGCTTTCATCACATGGGATGAGACTTCATGCTTGCATGCAGTTTGGTTGAGGAGGTTTAGCATTGACCCAATGGCAAAGCATCATCCGTTCATTTACTTGCAGGTAGCACTAGGCCTACTATGCACTGAAAAAGGGTTTGTCTGATACCAGACAATAAATGTACAATATATATATGTTCTATCCTTTGTTTTGCTCATGTCAATCTTTCCTTGATAGCTGTATAAAAGAAAGAACCACCCTCAGAGGGGTCCGCTCTGCAGAATCGACTCATCTGGTCTATTCACCCTGTAGCCCCTGCTTGATCAACCCATATTTAACCATTGACCAGAGTCACTCCATTGGCTGCCCTGAAATCCATGCAAACTGCTTTGGCTGAGTATAACACGAATTTGACCAGCATGACATCATGTAGAGCATGAAATCATTACATGACAGATGTTGTGACCCCTGGTTGACCCTAACTTGACCTCTGTGACCCCTGGCCCCCTTGTCCGCCCATGTCTTGTTTATCATCTGTTATCAGTGCAGGGATCCAAGCTCATTTGCATACAGTGTAGTCTACATGATATTGGGGGTTATTGATATCAATGGTCATGTTTGCGGAATGTTTCTTTGTACTATTTCTTGAGGCGGATTTGATATTTTTTGTGGACGTATGGATGGATCTGGATCACTAAGGCTTCACATCCTTTATTCATGCACTATCATACATGGTCAATTGTGCAGTGTACATAAAACGTATGAAGCTCTTTCCTGCTTATTTCGTACATAAATCGGTTGTTTTCGCGTACGAAATATGTACGAAAATTTACGTACGTAAAACATACGTAAATTTTCGTATGAATTTCATATGTGTTATGTTGGTTTTTGGGCTTTAACTTGATTTGTTAGCTGATTTTTTTTTAGATAGGCCAATACAAGGACTAAACTTAAACCATTTTGCACTAAAATGGCCAAAGTAACCGAAAAGCACCTGTGTTAAATTTGCATGAATTCATATGAAATTCGTAAGAAAATGTACGTACGTACTACGGATCAGCTCTTTTTTGTGAGTTTTGCGAGTAGAATTTACGTACGTAATTCATACGCTGCACAATTGCTATAGTGTAGGATTAATACAGTAAATGTAATCTGTCAAGGCAGAAGAGTGGTCTACAAGCATTCGTTTGGTAGCCTTTCAACACAGTTGAAATGTAGTTTTCCTTTTTTCTGCCCAGTTTGGCGGCGCTGCAGTCAGAATGTCCCTCTGTTGCATTTTTGCAGAGCAATGAACACATTTTCGTGTGCGAAGTCAAGGGATACAACATGGCTGCCTCTATGGGAAACGACAACACGGCGATTAGACATTTTTTCTCAAGCCATATTTTTGCAGAATCAACATAACTAGCATGGGAACTTACGCTCTTTTATTTGTAGGTGTCAATTTTACAAAGATTTGACCTAAATCGCAAAATGATTTTTTTTGGTCTTTTAAATGTTTAAAAAAAAAACAATCCTATTTAGATAACCATGATATTGATACAATGTATCATGTTTGTCCAAAACAAACCATCAATACCCACATCCAAGCAATGACTTGACAACATTATAGCATGCTATACCCTTTCCCCAAACTGTTCCACCCTCTGGTGGATGGTCAGAAGATGGAGTGGCCCTATGGTCCATTGGCTGACCCCGACAAATCGCCATGAAATAAGAGCACAGCTGATTGGCTCCTAAATCTGGGGATCCCTCAAGCAAAAGCAGAGGAGGGTGGGCTGAATTGGGGGGGGGGGAGGGTGGTTGTTAGAGATTTGCAAAGAATGAAGATGATGAAAAAGGGGTTATAATTCACTAGCAATTGTGCAGCATACGAATTACGTACGTAAATTCTACGCGCGAAACTCACAAAAAAGAGCCGATCCGTAGTACGTGCGTACATTTTTGTACGAATTTCATACGAATTCATACAAATTCAACACAGGTGCTTTTCAGTTACTTTGGCCATTTTAGTGCAGTGCAATATGGTTATCTTAAATGGTTTAAGTCTAATCCTTGTACTGGCCTATATAAAAAAAAAATCAGATAACAAATCAAGTTAAAGCCCAAAAAACCAACATAACACGTATGAGATTCATACGAAAATTGACGTTCCATGGCATAAGTGATGCTCATGTATTATTTTTTTCAATTCATTGTGATTTTTAAAATCTTTGTCCCATGTCATCAAGCTGGAAACTTCATGCAGAGACGAAGGCATTTTGAACCTTTACTTCCTGTATTCATGCACTTAGTAGGCCAATTAGGACAGGAGGAGGACACTGCAATGAGGCAAAGGATGATTGAAACTGCTGTCCAACAAAGGTTCGGGTAACCAAGCCAGCATTTGCCAATTACATTCGAACCTGTGACTCACATTGGCATTGATGTTTTCATTTCTACCTTTTGAAATATTGACTGAGATATGGTAGCACTACTCCTTTGAGCTAACATAGCTTGTTTTTTTAAGTTATGACAATGGAGAAGATTATGATAATTCAAAACAACAAGCTATGTCAGCTCAAAGGAGTTGTGCAACCATCTCACTCAATCATTTAAGCTGATCCAAAATTTCAAATTTTACAGTGTAGGTCTAAAGGCATCCCCCCATCAACTGGTCCGCCTTTCTGCATGGCAGTGTAGCTGTCTGTCTCTCTGTCTATTCATCTATCTGTCATCCAGCGGAGCTACCACCCCTCCCAGTCAACAGTAATAAGAACCAAAGCAAAGACAGCCAAAGGTTTCCAGGAACTGCTCTCTTTCAGCTGGGTGGAGCCTTACACTGCATCCTAAGTCATTGTGAGCCGAATCAGAGCAAATGGATGAACCTTTTTGCTCTGGGAAATCAGAGAAAGTCCCAGTAAACACTCTAAAAAAATTCAGAAAAACCAAATTTCAATGCAAAAAACCAACATGGATTTTTTTAAAAATCCATGTTGGTTTTGCATTGAAATTTGGTTTTTCAAAAAACCATTTTGAATCTAAAAAACCAATTTTGTCCTGACATTTTTTAGAGTGAATATGGAGTTACGAGGTTGTGGCCCTCGAAGCATCTCACTCATGCGCAGTAGCAAAAACAAAGTGAGCGATAATACAGCGATGATGAGGCCAACCAGCAGCGGGCTCTCGACCAATCAGGGGCCGGCGATTTGTCAAACGCGGATGTGCTCTACACTTATTGATCAGAGGGGGCGCTGCGATCAGTCTGGCCTATAATTGCTTTGATTCCAGTTGATCTAGCACAGGCCTATGATTCCATTGTAGTGGGGGCTTGGAGATTTAACTGTTGGCCTGATAAGGCCCCTAGAGTTACCCCACACTCAACTGCAACCGCTCTATGTTGTCTGTATTGGCTTGTGCTGTGTGCTTTCTGCAGTCTGCTACTCAGCCAGCAGTGGTTAGTGCTTGGTCTGTTGTTATCTATAGCAATGATGCCACTGAAATCTATAATAGCGGTTGTTGAATATCATTGTAGGCCTACAAACGACATCAAAATAGAAAGCCCATTTTCTGAAGTTTTTCGTGAATTTCTTATAAATAAAATAAGAGCACTGAATAAAGTGGTTGTTAATCATTCTTCAACTGTCTAATAACAGTTTGTAGAAGGTTCACCACAAATATCAAGGCAATTATATAATGTAGTAAAATTCATTTTACAAACATTTTTGTGTGCACCATTTCCATCTCTCCAGAAGTTACACTTTCACCAATATGACTTCGTTTACTACACCTTTGACTCCCATTTGCAGTTACCACGTGCTTGTAACCGCAGCCAGCCCACCACAGTCAATTGCAGTTAAACACTGTAGTACTGTACAGACTGGAAGTAACTACGTACCTAAGCAAACAAGTCAGCGAAAAATTCCCCTTCAGTATGATAGTGTCAATTTCACCATTTAGAGTAATCATTTTTGTTTGTCATTTATATCAGAAATATACCTGTCAACATTGAAATATAGATCATTTCAACTTCAAAAAATGTTCACCTTGACAAGAAGATACAATTTAATGTAACATTGTAACCACATAACTAAATATACACAGCATACCAGTCTCCCTGTCATTTGTAGCAGAACCAGCCCCCAAAATAAAGGTTTTTACTTGACTGCCTCAAGCTAACCTCCACAACCGTTGCAATGATCTTTGACTGCTGATGGGTACCAGTCTAGATTTGGTCTGGTCTGTTGATCGCGGGTTATGTAGCCAGTCAAGATTTTGGAAGCAGCCAATTCTTCTGTTCTGCCTTGTTGCCTTAACAGCCGAAAGTGGAGAGACGTATCGAAAGACAGAGATGTCTCGAATCAAGGAGAGGAGACGAGACGAGGAACTGAAAGTAGTATATAGGAACGACAGGGAGTTGAGAAGCAAAAAGAGTCAAGAAGAATGAAAGAGTCAAGAGAAACCAAATCGAGCTGAGAGGAACCAAATCTTCAGAACTGGGGAGAACAAGGAGAATAGGGAGAAGCCAAGATGATGCCAGACCACCCCAGGAATGAGCCAACATGAGCCTAGGGGAGCCAAGAGGAGCCTAGAGAAGACAAGAAGAGTCCAGAAGAGCCAAGACAGGCCTGGAGGAGCCAAATAAGAGTCTGGAGGAGCCAAGAAAGGCCCAGAGGAGCCAAGAAAGGCCCAGAGGAGCCAAGAAAGGCCTAGAGGAGGCAAGAAAGGCCTAGAGCTGGAGGAGCCAAGAAGAGTCCAGAGTAGCCAAGAAGAGTTTAGAGGAGTCAAGAAGAGCTTGAAGGAGTCAACACTGTAAAATTTGAAAACTGTGTTGAAGCAATAATTTGAGCTGTCTGAGAATGTTAATAATTTTCAAGCTATGATAGCTCAAACCTATAAGTTGTCAAGGTATGATAGCTCAATGCTGTAAGTTGTCCAAACGAATCATAACATTAAGCGGTGAAAACATGAAAGCTTCAGTTGTTGCAGATAGCTTGACATCTCAGTCATGCCACATATATAGCGCCATCTATAACAAGCACTTCTCATAAGACTGCATTTAGTTTTAAATAATTATTTACTTACAAGAAAAAAGAACATTTATATTACACTATCCCAGAGAAAAAAGAGTAGCACACCACTTTAGCTGGTTACTTTTTTATTTTTATCTCTCTTAAATTAATTTGTGGGAGTAATTAGATGCATGCTTTCACACGTCAACCAACATTTCCAAGTCAGAGTGTGTTCAAATATAGGCTTCTAGCACAGTCTACCAACTCAGATGAGCCACAGGCCATTGGGATTTATTCACAAGAAATTAATTTTTAAATCTCCTTGTGATGCAATGGTCTGTGTTGAATGCGTCTTGGGCCTGTCCATGGTGTGCTAAAGTGAAGCATACTGGATCAAGTGGATCCCCTTGAGAGATCAAACAATATTTTGGGATTACAGCATTCATAAATAACTTTATAAGACAGGTCACTCAAATATAAATCAAAAACAACTAAAAATAGGTCAACACAGCTCAAAATTTTGAGTTGTGTCAGCTTGGATCAATAAGTCAACAAAACTCAATATTTTGAGCTGTAAGCCAACACAGCTCATTGTTTTGAGTTTTCTCAGCTTGAATACCTTAGTCAACATAGCTTAGTATTTCGAGCTATCTCAGCTCGGTATTTTGAATTATCTCAGCTTGAAACATTAATCTATGTTAGCTCAATCAACTTGTGCAACCATCTCACTCAATCAATTGAGCTGAATCAGTGCCTCCGATTTTACAGTGAAGAAGAGCCTAGAGGAGCCAAGAAGAGCTTGAAGGAGCCAAGAAGAGCCTGGAGGATTCAAGAAGAGCCTGGAGGAGCCAATAAAAGCTTGATGGAGCCAAGAAGAGCCAGGAGGAGCCAATAAGAGCCTAGATTAACCAAAATTAGCCTACGGTAGCCAAGAGGAACCTAGTGGAACCGAGGGGAGCTTGGGGGGAGGGGGGCAAGAGGAGCCAATGGGACTCAAATATTGACTCACCCAGTATTTTCCATGGGAAAACAAAGTAACTTTATCTCGTTTGTAACAATCCATGAAAACAGAAAATTGTTAGAAAAACAGACAGACATTAAATTCAGCTTTTCAAGGGATACATTAAGGTGCAAGAATCTGTCCTATGGTTTCAGGTGTAACGAACAGGTTTAATCACCTTATTTGCTACTTTTCATACCACCCTAAACATGCTTAAATATGTAAGAACTTGTTTATAATGCCATGTTACCACATTAAACAGGAGACAACATATTTTGGTTCAAAATTATGACCTCATTCACAGAGATCTGCCTGGGATAAGTGGCAATAAATTGAAGATCAAAATACCAGGGATTGATCTTTCAGGGGATCAAGGTTAGATTTTTTGCTACAGTGGAACTTGGATGCATGGCCATCACTTTGGTTAATTGCCTGCCTGTCGATCTTGGTGGTCTAATGAATCTAAACTCATGGGCGTACCAGAGGAAGAGGGCTGTCGCCCCCCCCCCCCCAAAAGTTTGGGAAACAGTGAGATTCGGGCAAAAAAGCTAAAAAATTCGGGCAGACGATTAAATAAAAACGATTGAAAATTAATGATTTCCAGGCAATTTCCTTGGAAATGGTATTAAAATTAAATCTTTAAATTCGGGCAAATGTCGCTCCCTCCCCCCAAATCGCGCGTCCGGTACCCCTATGCTAATGATAGTGACAATAAGCTTATTGGGATCTACATCAGGCCAATGTTTGCCTCAAGTGTTAGAAATTGAAGCAAAAATAACACTGGTTAAGACTGTTTTGAATGGTTGACTCAAACGGTAACATTTTGAAGAATAGATGTCCTTCCAGGTGGTCTCAAAATAACAACAAGAAAAGGAATACATTGTGAAAAATATTGGTCCAGATATGTAATTAGAAATCCATGGAGGTTTGATCCTGATCTTTGGGATTTCTCCATCAAATTGCAACTTGCCAATAACGCTGAAAATTTTATATGTGATTGTATGTTTTTTGCTTCTTGAAAATAATAAATCAATCAATCAATCAATCAATCAATCAATTGTTGAAAGCTCCAGACAAGCAAAAATAAGATCTTTGAGTATGGAATGCTCTATAACTAATAATCTAATTAGATATCAATCTAAGTATCAAGAAAGTCGTATAGATCACGAATCCAATATGCTAATGTAAGAATAGTTAAGGCACCCCATCAGAAAGTTACAGAACTTGTTTATACCACTCACAACTATTTTGGGCCACCCTACACGTGCTCCTGTTTACAAACAAACATGGGATCTACAAGTGCTGCTATCATCAAAGCACTGGGAAACAGATGCACTTTTCATTTCATCAATAAATGTATGTCTTATGTCTCGATCTGAGACACAGTAAGTGCTACAAGGCAGCTATTTTGCTCTATTTATGTTTGGCAGACATTTTGTGGTCAAAACGTTTACAAATATTGTGTAATAGGACGTTCGAGACGTTTGTGACGTGGTTAAAACACGCGTTTATGACGTCATCAGAGAACGCAACACGTCATGATCAAGGGGTAGAGCATAAACAAGAATGTTTCCAGATGCCACATACTAATACTCTCTGGGTGGCTAAATATTCCATCCACCTTAGTGTGGGGATAATGTTTGGGGTATGAGTTTCTGTAGATCTACATAAATTTATATTGGTAGTGACAGGGAATTTGTGACTTCTGTAATTGTGTGTTATATTATTCATACAGCCAGGCTTCTATTTTGAGACCAATGGCTATCAGTAGTAAATACATTGTAAGAGGTTATAATAAATGATGGATTATCCAGCTGCTGGGTGGTTGATTTGGGTTTCAGATGTACTCTTGTAGGACAGTATGAAGACACTGCAATGGGGGAAAAGGATAACTGAAACTCCTGCCCAACATATATACCCAGCCCACAGTGCCCCACACACATGATTCAAACCCAGCCCACCACTGGATTCCATCCCAGGACCCAGCGATTTGAATCCAAGGCAATGCAAGCTGAGCTAACACTGACAATAGCTGACATCCAACACTCTTAACGCAAACGGTTCTTTATTGTATATATATATATAATACATCGCTGAAAAAAGGTTCTAAATTTGTTTAGGGTTCAATTGAATTAAAAATGTTCAATACTTGGTGGGAAGGCCCTATTACAGGACCCTATGCTCCCAACTTGAGAGAAAGGGGTTCCATTGTGGTAGTTCAGTGCAGCTGGATTATCTAAATGTTGTTTTTGTTTGCCATTGGAACCTTTTAAAGTTGAGTAATGAACCTTTTAGGGTTCCTTATCTATACCAGCTTATAGAACCCTTAAAGGTTCCATATACAACCTTTCTGTTAAGAGTGAATGATCCAAGTGAGTTAGTGAACTCGTTGGAGGTGGACCTCTAAATCATGACAAACTATTATGATGTGAAGAGGGCAATTCACTTGGCGGGCTAACCAGTTACGTTGCCACATTTATTTTCATGAGGAGTGGGGTGACATATTTACAGGTGTCTGAACTTACAAGCAAATTACACCGTGTTGGCCAGACTCTTTCCACCTTATATATGGCACATTATGTTTTGCCTGTGCAGTATATAATTATCTTGGCCAAACTACACATCCATTTCAATAATTCCCTTTCATAAATCAACAAGACTATACTGCCCACTTCTCAGAAAATTGAACACGTGTGAATTTGGACTTGTTAAGATTCAGGTAATTTCGGAAGCTGCAAATTATCTCCTGTTCATCACACTTCTAATTATTTACATCTAATTGGGAGCAATGACAAAGTGGCAATCTTGACAGTTCACCTGTGTGCTGGATCTGGATGGGTCCCTCTACTTCTAGTTGTGTGTATGTGAGGTAATGTTTTTAAAAGGAAAACCCAGTAGGTTTTGTTTTTTTTAATCATTTTATTCACTATTTATTCAAGCAGTTGTCTACATTATGGTGTTGTAATGCAGGGTTGATGAATAAACACACAATATGACCAATATAGTTATAATCATTTACCACACTCAGAGTGTCTTTGGCTTCATATAGACAGATAGACAAATAGATAGGTATGATACTGCAGCCCTCTAAGCTCAGTTGAGGGTGCTCATACTGAGTGGTTATGGTAGAGACCTGTTCTGCTGAAGGTCTTTGCCTGCATGGGTTCGAACACCGGCCGAAGAACCCCAAAGCATTTTCAAGCAACATCATGAGCAAAATTCCAGCTAGTTGTTGTTTATAGGAGACATTTTGGCAGCCCTTTATCAGCGTCTGTGCTGGCAAGTATGAGGTCCCTCACATGAGGCAAATTTATAAATAACGTGTCAAGGACTCCCAATCTCTCTTCCGTCTCATCGATTAACACACATAAGTGCCCAAAACTGGACTTACGGAGCTCAGGGGCGTCAGTTTCATTTTAAAGTGGTGGGGCAAATAGTGGTCATAACTTTGAGTAAGATGTCAGGGGAAAAATTATATTTTTTATTTATTCAGAAACATGTATACTTTGGCCAAAAAGTGGTGGGGCAAATGCCCCACCAGCCCCACCTACACTGACGCCACTGACGGAGCTGCACTTACCCACCCTATCTATCTATCTAATCTATCTATCTATCTAATCTATCTATCTATCTATCTATCTATCTAATCTATCTATCTATCTATCTATCTATCTATCTATCTATCTATCTATCTATCTATCTATCTATCTATCTATCTACTTATCTCGATGAATTTGGAAAACATACAGTTATACTTTATTAAACTGTCTAATTTGTCCAATTGTGTCTATAAAAGATAGTTTTTAGCCCAAATTCGCAACTACACAAATTCTCAACTACACACAGTAAGACAAAAACGATTTGAATGATTTTCCAATTTTGGTGATTATCAAATCTGGTGTAACATGTGCGAGTTATGAGTTTGCTAATGTTCAATTAAGATATTAGCGAATTTTAATGAGATTGCTCCTGTAAATCCACAAAGAGTCAACATTTATCTTATTGCTAAAATTGATTTAGTTTTTAGTGATTTTGTGAGAAAATTGTAATCATTCATCAGGAAGATGATTTATCCCTTTGCTGTTTTTCTATGTCCAACTTCTTGCCCAGGTTTAGAATCATTGTGTTTTTGCTACATTATTGTCACTCCTAAACTCCCAACAGCATTGACACTCGACACTCATTGGACCTTCATGAGCAAAATCCCAGCTGGATGTCGTTCGGATGAGATATTAACTAGGCCACCTTTTGTATCAATGTCTGTGCTGGGCAAGGAAAAGACCCTCGCATGGGATAAGTGTGTAACATGTTGAGGACTCCCACTCTCTCTCATATCATCAATCAACCCTCTTGAGCATTCAGAACTGGGCTTAGAGGGCTGCACTTACCATAATGTATCTAACTATTCATCTATCCATCTGATTCATTTAAACTTAGTTGATTTATTCATTTTTGGAGGTTCTATGCGAATCGCAAGATGCATAGACCTATACTATTCCAATTCAAAAATGACGTGTCCTTATACAATATTCATACTGATCTGATGTGGGCTATATTATTATATACAATGACTAATACTGAGACACTCATGATCCCTGTCTCATCAAGTCAAGAAAAACTTTCCAGATCTGTGTAAATTCCCAACTTACTATTCACATGCATACAAATTATGCACAATGATGAACAAACTCATAAAAATCACCCGGTGGCATACTGACATGTGAATTCGTTTGCGGAGTTTCAAACTTTGATTTTACATTTTTTCACCAGCCGTTGATTGACATGCGAGAGAGGCGCATTTGTAAAAGTGCACAAATATTGAGAAAATGTCAAGAAGATTTATAATTTCAACTGATGTTAAATTTTAAATCAATATTTACAATGTATCTGTGCTCATGAAGTTTATGTGGTCCGATTCGATTTGATTTCGGAGAAAAAAGTGACTTTCCTCCACCGCGATAGATTTCACGAATAGTTTACAATCTTTTGTAAAGACTACAAAACACAAAGATAAAGGAAAGCGACATTTGTTGGTAATTTATGGGCTTTGCTTTGACTTTTTTTTTGTTGTAAACAATTTGCTGAACTTTCAAAAAATGTTATCTTTTCAAAAATGACTTCGTTCAAATCTGAAAACGACCAGGCATCCTACTTCCAAGCATCCATAATCAAAGGGAAGACTGGTGACGAAGAACTGTTTATTCAAAAGTGTGAATCATTATTGACTTATATCGGAATACTTTTGAAATGATAAATTGTCAGTATGACTATGAAATAATTGCAATTTTTCAAAAGTGACAGCTCAACAATGACCGACTCCCACGTGTGCAACAACAAATTTTGAAAGCCGACCCACCGCAATGAATGTTACATTCTAAGAAATTTCCGAAAGGTTTGTAAAATTTGTAAAAAAAAAAATATTATCAAAATACACACCGAAGATGAAAGGCTTAGAAAAGGCACAAACAAACTTGTTGTGAACATGAAAAGTTAGCCAGCTCTACATCATTGATTTTGATATAATTCATTTTTTTACAAAATGTGGAATTTTGAAAATTTTCTAAGACCTCCTACCAAGCATGTAACATAGCATATCTTAGTTCAATGGGAAAGTCTATAATATCTTTTTACAGTCTTTTATGAAACCTTTCTGAGCTGTTAACATTGAATGCATTATGTCAATTCATATTATTTATAATATTTGTAAGCATTGTCAATCTAAAGCTGTTGTAGGCCATTCATCCTGTTAATAATGTAAGCCATTTTTCAGCACATGTAATAAATGGATCATGCATGAAATTGAGTGCATTGATGAGTTTAGTTTTATGCACATCCAATATTCAACGGAAAGAAAAGCCAAAAAAGATCACCTTAAACCATTTTTATGGCCCAATGATGATAAATGACTGGTATAATTTTGGTGGTCCGATGTTTGATTTGCAGGAAATGCAAGATATTGTCAGAGTTTTATGACTAGTAAAATCCATTTTCTGAGGGAGGGGGAGTATACCATTGCTCACAAGAGTCACATTGGCTCTATGATTGAGCTTCAAGAGTGTGACATGTAGAGAAGCATATATACACGTAACAACAGTTATGGCCCATTCTCACCGCGAGAACCGGAGAACTTTTTACGTCTGTGGGGCAGCTTAAGATGATTTCTAGGAGAAACTTGGGTGACTCGGCGACACGCATGTAACGTTTATATAATTAATTAAAAAGGGATTAGAGGCATAGAACAGCGGAACACGATCATAGAACGGCGCAAAAGAATCATAGAATGGCAGAACAAGATCATAAATTGGCGGAGCAAGATCATAGATCTGTGGGGCAAGATCAAATCGTCGGCGAGGCTGCAAAAACTGTCGGCGAGACCGCAAAAACCATCAGCAAGGCTACAGATGTTCCGCAGGAGCAGTAGAAATATTCCGCAGGGGCAAGGGATGGCCCTATATCCCTCCGATTATGTTTTCCACTCCTGTGGTAAAGAAAAATGCCCGCCGGACTGGACATTTAGATGATTTTTTAATAATTTGTGACATCCCGCCAGTGGTTTTGAGCGAATAGGCAGAACAAAAGGTTGATACATTGCATTCCTAGAAACTAGAAACAGGGGGAATTCCGCTATGGAAGTCAAAAGTATTCAGCTTGTTGAAACTTTTTTCCAAGCCGCTGAGGAAAAGCCAGAGTTTTCTCAACTTTTGGGTGTCAGGCGGGCATTTTTAGAGTGAAAAACATGATCGGCGGGATATAGGCATTATAGGGCCATCCCCTGCCCCTCTGGAACATTTGTACTGTTTCTGCAGAACATCTGCAGCCTCGCCGACAGTTTTTTAAAAGATAACAATATGAAACTTGCACAAGTTCTGTCGAATAACAAGCTTATAACAAGCAAATTACAGATTTTTCATTTTTTGCCTTATCATACCTTCTGGTCGAATTAGCTGGTAATGCAGGAAGCAAGTGTTGCACTTTTTGTCAGCCATAAACACGGGGCCATTAGGCCTATACAATGATAGGTTTGACAAAAAACCATATTGTATATACCAATGGAAAGCCAAGCTCAAGCGCAACAGCGCAATACCAAACAAGTGAAATTCCAGCAGTGATTTTTTTCACAAAGCATTTTAACATGACATGTCTGAACATACATTTTTACAAAATGTAAGAGTGCCACATTTGTTGTAAGTGACAAAGACTGGCGTATAATATCATGATAGTATACATTTACGAATACTTTCTATAAACCAACAGAAACCTGGGCTCATGAGCAACAAAATCATATCAGAAAGTTAACTTTCCATTAATTAGCCTTCATCGAGAAGTGTGCAAAGAAGAAATGTCATCATAGATATTACAAAATGTGAGAGCGTCGCATTTTTTGTCAGTCTCAAAGATAGGAATCTTATACCATGATGGGTTGAACTTTCTACCATATTCTATACACTAATACAAAGCCAAGCTCATGAGCATGACAATAATACCAAGAATGCAAGAATTTAAGCAACAAGCCGTCATCAGGAAGTACCCGAACAAGAGAAGTCACACAAAATGTTCACAGAATATAAGAGTGTTGGGCTGTTGTCAGTCTTACTCAAGCCATCACAGCTTCTAGCACAATAGCCGCAGCCAATTTAAGTAATATTTTCCTGAAAGACAGCGTTTGTGTATACCCAAAACATATATAATCACTCACAAATATCCACAAAATATTGTCATGGATTTTGGCTTAGTCTTTTGACTTTGACCAAAGAGCCTATGTGACTATTAGCCTGTTTGATATTAGGCTAAATTTTCATTGGCTGTTGTATATTAGAATGGAATCTTATTGAATTCTCAGAATGTCCAATGAGAATGCGGCTTAATATCCACTGGCCAATCATGACTATCTGGATATTAGGCTTGAATGTCATTGGCTTGGATATTTTGCCGGATTCTCATTGGACAGGATATTAGGTGGCATACTCATTGAACAAACTATTAACCACTGTGGATATTACGGTGAATTCCCATTGGTCAAGATATTAGGGCATATTCAGTTCACTATTATCCAAAGTTGGATATTTGTCAAAATCCACAATAGTATAAAAGAGTTATTGCGAGTGACTTGGGCATGTATCCAAAGTATAAAATCCTTGCCAAAACCCGCTATAGTTAGGAGTGAACGATAATGAGTGATTTAGGCATGCGCCCAAAGGACCTATATTTTGCCCAAAGGCCTCGCAGATATTTTGAAGGATGCGAAGACTTTGGGAAAGTCATGCCAAAAGGAGTCGTAGTGCCCAAAGGCCCTATAGTTTGCCAAAAGACCCTATAATTTACCAGAAGACCATTTGTTTTGCTCAAAGGCCTAATATCCATGCCTAATAGGCCTATTGGGCACAATAGTGGATATTGGCGGTAACAGCATTTTGAGCAATGCATTGGTATATCAAATGTTAAAAAATGTTTGGATCAATCGTTTATCTGTTGCATCAAAAATCACATTGCACTTTTTTGCTTCATCCGGGACACACCAACTGAGGATTACAAAAGGTGTATACATTAAAAAAAATATAGAAACATCCAATTGCCCTTTTTGCTGGATTCATAAGATGCCCAGCTAACCAGGGAACAGCAATGTATTGCAAGTGTGATCCTAAATTCATCTCTTTCCTGCATTTGAAAGTTGTATGCAAAAATTTTACATGCAGTGTCCAGATGGTACACCAAAAATTTCCCTAACAGCAATCATGTATCACTCATTATTTCAAGACCAGTGATGAACGGATCCAAATAACTCTATTCTCATGAAAAAAGACACCCTTGCCTTTCATATGATCCATAATACTGGCAAAAATTCCATCAGGGGGCTGAGATATGACTTAAAATGTATGTTCATATTGGCCCAAAACTGAAATTTTACGAACTCACGGCACTGGTCCATATAGGTCCAAAGAATCTGAGCATCATATTTCATAAAATCTATGAGAATCACATGTCAACCGACTCTGAACTAGTTCTTAGTATCCTTGCAGAATTAGTTATGTGCAAATGATATGATTAGGATAGTGGACACCAAACCAGGGAAACCAAATTGTGAACAAATGCAATTGCTTGTGAGTCAGAAAACACACTCCAAAAAATTTCAGACAAAATTGGTTTTTTAGATTCAAAATGGTTTTTTGAAAAACCAAATTTCAATGCAAAAAACCAACATGGATTTTTTTAAAAATCCATGTTGGTTTTGCATTGAAATTTGGTTTTTCAAAAAACCATTTTGAATCTAAAAAACCAATTTTGTCCCGACAGTTTTTAGAGTGCGTGCAACTTGGTGATCAACAAAAGGTACTACCCTACCATGCAACAATTAGTAAAACCATTTCATCTGCTTCATTGAACAGTGAAAACTTTCAAAACTCTACAAGTAATTTTCCTTTTGGCTAAACACAACACCGAGCCAACAGGCTCACCGCGGAGCATGTAATTTTTGAAAACAAATTTCTTTTAAAATCTATTTAAATGTGGTGTAGTGGTTAACCTTTTAGTTAAGTGGGAGGAGAGCATGTTCCCACAGAATGCCAGGAGAGTTGTAATTACAGCCAGAGAATACAACAGCACTTTATTAAAATTCTGTTAGGTTCCTTTAACTACTTCACCACTAAATCATTGCCATAATAAGTAAATTTCAAAACTCAATTCCAAACTATTTTGTCCTACTCACTTTTTTCTCACACTTTTGAGTGCAAAATCATTAACCAGTACATCATGACAGTCTGCAAATTATTGTCACTATCTTAGAAAAAAATGTTGAAATATGTATGAGTACATAATATATATATCTGTACACTAATGTTTTTCCTAAGTTTTTTTAAGTTTGCATGTAAATACGTGTGTATTTATAATGCATCGTAAACCATCAATCATGCTTTATCTTTGTATACACCTGTAGGATTTGTAAATTTCATGAGGGGGTGAATCATAGAATGTGATATTTTTTGACAAAAACACATTAACAGTTATTAATGTGACACATTAAACAGCCAACCAACATCATACGCTATTCAAAAATGAGATTCCAATATAAATGTGAATGACAGGTTTTAATGTCTGTGGTCTCCTTCGAGTTCTGCCAACATTATGATTGTTGTAGTGATGTGGACTAGACTTCCCTGGACTGGTTTGGTACACAATCCAGCTCCGCATACAGAGAAGACTGGATCCGTCCGGATCAACAAGCGGCAGTATTGGTACTTTTGACCACTAAACCACATTTTCCCCTTGTTGGTATTACTAAAACTAAAATGTCATAGTACATGGACCGGATCGCTCAACCCTGAACCGGACCAGAACTGGACCATCTCTGAAACATCACTACATCCTTGCTGGCCTGATCAAGCTCGACAGTCAGTCACTCTTCCTCATCTCCTAGTACAGGGAGGTATGCACCAGCTCACAACATATTGCAGCACTTCTTGGTCAAGCATTCTACGATTGCCGGTACCGCCTATTTTTACACCTGAGTGGAGTAAAGCAATCAATAAAGGATGATTTGCTTAGTTCCTCAGCAGTTCAAACCTGTGAAGAGGTTTTGAACCATCAACAATATTCTCTTGACTTGAAAAACCATATAAACGAACTTTGAATGAACAACCATCTCCCTGTGACTCGAAAAACCATATCAGCTAGGTTTGAACCAGCATTCAGCAACCATATTCTCCTGACTCAAAAAACCATATCAACTAAGTTTGAGTGAGTGGGTGAGTTTGTGTTTTATGTCCCATCAGCACCAGGGTGGGCTATTTAGAGGCAATCAACTCAGTTCGAACCAGCAACAATCTCCTCATTACACGAAAAACCGTATTGACTCGTTTTGAACCAGCAACCATCTCCTCATGACTCGAAAAACCACATCCACAAGGTTTGAACCAGCAACCATCTCCTCATTACAAGAAAAACCATATTGACTCGTTTTGAACCAGCAACCATCTCCTCATTACATGAAAAACCATATTGACTCGTATTGAACCAGCAACCATCTCCTCATTACACGAAAACCATATCGACTCGTTTTGAACCAGCAACCATCTCCTCATGACTCGAAAAACCACATCCACAAGGTTTGAACCAGCAACCATCTCCTCATTACACGAAAAACCATATTGACTCGTTTTGAACCAGCAACCATCTCCTCATTACACGAAAACCATATTGACTCGTATTGAACCAGCAACCATCTCCTCATTACACGAAAAACCATATTGACTCGTTTTGAACCAGCAACCATCTCCTCATGACTCGAAAAACCACATCCACAAGGTTTGAACCAGCAACCATCTCCTCATTACACGAAAAACCATATTGACTCGTTTTGAACCAGCAACCATCTCCTCATTACACGAAAAACCATATTGACTCGTATTGAACCAGCAAACATCTCCTCATTACACGTAAACCATATTGACTCGTTTTGAACCAGCAACCATCTCCTCATGACTCGAAAAACCACATCCACAAGGTTTGAACCAGCAACCATCTCCTCATTACACGAAAAACCATATTGACTTGTATTGAACCAGCAACCATCTCCTCATTACACGAAAACCATATTGACTCGTTTTGAACCAGCAACCATCTCCTCATGACTCGAAAAACCACATCCACAAGGTTTGAACCAGCAACCATCTCCTCATTACACGGAAACCATATTGAATCGTTTTGAACCAGCAACCATCTCCTCATGACTCGAAAAACCACATCCACAAGGTTTGAACAAGCAACCATCTCCTCATGACTCGAAAAACCATATCAACTAAGTTTGAACCAGCAACTATCGCCTCATCACACGAAAAACCACATCGACTCGTTTTGAACCAGCAACCATCTCTTCATGACTTGAAAAAGTTTAAACCATATATCAACTTGGCCCTGACATGACTCTACAGCCATTATCAAAAGACTTGACTTACCAAAAGAGTTTGCTGATTGACGTGTGCTAGAATCTTTCTCACAGTGCACAGTAAAAATTGAAATTTTGAGTTGACTCAAATGATTGAGTGAGATGGTTGCACAATTTGTTTGAGCTTACATAGCTTGTTCTTTTAAGTTGTGATAATCTGTTTGTGATCTAAGCTGAAAACAAGTTCTGTTAGCTCAAAGGAATTATGCAACCCTCTCACTCAATCATTTGAGCTAACTCAAATCTAAAGTTTACTGTGTGGTCAATTTCTATTTCCCCAAAATATTTTTTTCCATGGAAGGTTGCAAATGGGGTCCACAGGTCTGTAATGCAAATTGATGTTAATTTAAAGATTTATATCTCAGTTTTATCATAGAAGATTTAAGATTTTTATTTTGAAGGTTTGAGAATTTAGATGCACAAATGGAAAAGCATATATTTAGAATCATTGATTGCCCTTTAGAAACCAATTTAAAACAAAGGCGGGTAACTTAACATCTAACAGGATTTGAGTATTCTGGTCAGCCATCTGGTGGAAAATATGAAGAAGCTCACATAAAAAAAAAAACATTATTTTCGGTGTCATTGTAAATACTCTCAGTCATGCACTGCAAGGCAGGCACAAAATTTGTGGTGAGCCTTCCATAATGATACAGCTCAGGGCAGCCATAATGTGCCCATGGGCAGAGACTAGAGGAACATTGCCCAAGGTTCCCATGCCGTAGCATTCTCCAGTGTTGGTGACTGCCGTATCATGATGATTGATGAGGAGATCGGAAGTCTGGCACATACCCTAATTTAATTTCAGGGATGCCCAGGGTCTTTCATTTGCCCCAGCAATGAACACTGGATACAACCCGCCTCCATTTAATGTCCCATGGGCTCGGACCAAATTGAGTTCCAGGAGTTGGAGTCGAACCCACGACCTCACAACCAGACTGGTAGCGTAAACCAGCACCTTAAACCATTAGGCCATTGAGTGATTCAATGCTAGAGGTTTGGTTAAAATGCCTCTGATGAAAGAATGTTTGAAATTATAAGCAATTTACCTTTGAACACAATATATATATGCTTCATTGTTGCTTTTCCTGCTCGAATTGGCACATTTCTAAATTGATATGTCTTTATTGGTGAAATATAGTTGATGATATGTGACATTTGCTGGCAATTTTTTAACATTTGTCCACAGTCTGTTATTGAAATGAAATACTATAACAACAATGTTGGTGAAATCCAGACATGATATGGTTTCACCAGTTACATTAAAATATCCACCCCTAAAAAAAGTTGACACTTTTGACTTTTGATTTGCCTCCACTAGGGGGTCTGGGTTAATAAATTACAATTGGCATTGAGGACATAATGGGCAGTTAGAGAGGCTTAAAAGTCAGGAGGGCTTCCTTTTTATTATGTCATAGCCGAGTGTATTGCAGTATTAATGCTACTTGATTCTGGCTAATAATTAGGTATGAAGAAAAGTGACGTTTTAGGGGTAAATAAATCACCCGCAAGTGAAGTGATATGAATGGTGAAATTGTTATAAAAAGTGACATCGGTGCTTATTATAAGCCGCATAAAATTGGAGTTAAATGCAAACGCCTATGCTGACATATTGGGAATTGGCTGGTGTGCAAAAAAGGCTAATTCTGTGGGGGGAAAGGGGGGGGTAATTTAGCATCCATGGGGGGAGGGGGTATCCTATGTTCCATTCAAGGGGTAGGCCATTGAAAGTAACGGGCTCCAACGTGGCCAAGCAGTTCTAATAGTATTCCATGCATCTGCCGTGACATTTAATGCAAACGACCAAATCTGTCAATGATACGCCACAAAAGAGCGAGAAATTCACAAAAAGGGTTTTTTAACCCCTAGGAGGGAAAGAGAAATCTCCCCTAGTGACTGGTCACAGTATATCACCCTATTCTCTTGCCCCCTATTGACGAATGGGCCCCTTCAAACACCAGTCTTCTTTTCAAGTTGGCCAAGTCAAAAAACAAGCTCATGATGCGCCCTGCTCTCACTCCATGATTCCTCAGACCCCCACTAACTATTTCAATTTTTCATTTCATCCATTCAAATCATTTCATTTTTTCCCTTTGATCTACAATAATTCTGAAATTGATATAAAATCCACCAGACCTGAACTTCCGCAATAAGTAACATACACCACTAGATCTTGTGCCGGTTTCCATGATATTTGTCATATTCAAATAGCACTTTGCTGAGACTGCACATGGACAGGCCAAATCACCAAGATCTCTTAATTTGAACTATTGAACATGTTGAATAAAATCACACTAGTAAGCAAAATACTGTTGCTGTAACATCACTTTCTATGACAGAACATTTGTAATAACTCCGCGAAACCTGGTTCCCCACATGGGAGTAGATAGATACTAAATACAATAGTAAGTGCCGCCCTGTAAGCCCAGTTTCGGGTGCTCACGAGGGTTGATTGATGAGATGGAAGAGAGAGCGGGAGTCCTCAACATGTGACACATTTACCCCATGTGAGGGATCTTTTACTTGCCCAGCACAGTCACTGATAGGCCTACAAGGGACCGCCATTTTGGCGTCATTATCTGAATGACATCCAGCTGGAATTTTGTTCATGAAAGTCCACTGAAAATTTTGAGTTTTCAACCCGGGTTCGCATGCCTTTGCCATAACAACTCAGTGCACCCCTGGCCTGCTTCAACTTGCCGTGCTGGATAGGACGATTGGGACACGAGTCAACCAGTAGGCCAAGGCCTATCATGCACTGCAACAGCAGGATTCGAACATGGGTCCCTCTACATGAGAAGCAAGAGCAATGTGCATTACACCAAAGGGAATTCCTGTGAAGAATGTCTAAATAAAACTGTACCGGTAACCATGGCTGACCATCCTCTTTATTGATGTCCTGAAATTCTAACAATTGACTGAATTTGCCAAATTAAGGAGTTATGTAGCACATATGCACTTTAAAAACACCAATCACTTTATAGATTAATACATTAAGTTGGTATCAGCTATAGTTTTTTCCTTGCAAATGGACCTCATCTCGTTCTTGCTCTTACGTGTAACTGAAAATCCGATGAAATTTGAAATTAAATTCATTCTATCAAATTTATAACTCAATTCAAATACTTTATTGGTTTTACGTGAAACGTTTTGTCTATTAATTAGGCTATAAAGATGTAATAAATATGTTCAAAATGTTTTTCGACGATTTAGAAGATTTCCGGCGAATACTATTAAATCAATGATTGCTATTTCATGGTTTTTAAACACATTAGTTAGCCATGTGTTAGAAATGAGTTGTCAGTTTTGAAATCATTAAAACGTGATGGGAAATCTTCAGCAATGTTTCTCACACAAAAAGAGTATGATATGCATGCAAATTTATTGATTAGAATATCAAAAAGGAAAATGCTCACATTTGTTTTAAATGTTTGTGAATTTGTGATAGACATTTTCAATTTTGATAAATGACTTTCAATACACTGAAAATATTGCAGACTTTGACAAGTTAGACATTTTGACTAAGGTAGTCAAAAAAGCTAACTTATTTTTGACCTTAGTCAAAATGTCTAAGAAAAATTCACACTTAGTCAAAATGTCTAACATGGTTAGTCAATCTTGCACATGCGCACATGTCATTTCTGCTTAATTTCAAAAATGGCTCCAGAAAGGAGAAGACAGTTGAAGAAGCAAACGGACCTTAAATGTAAGTGTTAAACCACTTCTAATAGGGCTACAGAGGTGCTTTTGGTGTCATTTTGTTCGTCTCTACCTCTAGATCACGGATATATTTACAGGAAAATACTTTATTGTGGGGAAATGTTGATAAATAGCGTATTTATCGATCCGTCTTGTCAGTCTATGCAACATGATTCTGAATGTTTTAGAAAGACTTTCAACCTCCCCTTCCATGCAAGGTGAAAATTTGGTTCAAACTATCACAATGACTCCTCTCCGGGCTCTCCCTGCGTAATTGTATTTTCATATATTAAATTAATTAGCTAAATCAGGGGCGGATCTAGGATTTTTTTAAAGGGGGGGGGGGCACAGCAATACTTATAACATTGGAGTCTCTAAAAATTGTTTTCCCCCAAATAGCAATATGAAGGATTTATCTGAATAAAGGCCTTAGGGGGGGGGCGCCCCAGTGCCCCCCCCCCCTGGATCCGGTTATGTTAGTCAAAATGACTAGGTGGGTTAGTCAAAATGACTAAGTAGGTTTTACTTTAAATTATCTTACTCTAGCCCCCCTTAATCTATAAATAAGACATTTTTCGTTCAATACCAGTAGATTAACACATATATACCCATATTTTTCCATTTATTAACTTAGTCAAATTGACTAAGTAGGTTAGTCAAAATGACTAGGTAGGTAAGTAAAAATGGCGAGGCAGATCAGTCGTCTGATAAGGGAAGGGGTAATGTTATCAATCCTGCATCGTGTAATTTTTGGAAAATGAAAATTCTTGTAATTTTTTATTAACTTTCAAATTGATTTTTTTATTTGATTGTTTATACTTGATATTCCATTCTTCGCAAATATTAGTTGATTACCTCTTCTTGTTTTCAGTGTTGCACAGAAAAGAATAGCAGCACACATTTGATGGCCCTTTCAGCATAATTCCGACCATTGAGTCTACCATGGGGCAGCGGCATATCGATGCAAGAGCAGATGAATGTATTGACATTTCATATTATGATATGAAAGCTGGAATTAACAAATGAACCCCAAACTGAAATGGCAAGACTGGAACTGTACCATGGATGTTTTTCTTCAATGATGGATACATGCACTGAACAATTTGAATATCAAGGAAGGAAAGGAGACAGAATTTATAATTTTCCTGACAGAGCTGAACTGCACAAAGGAAAACTTTGACTGAAATTTGTGGACTTATATTGGAACAATTTTGCAGTTGAAGAGGAACGTACACTATTTACACCACACAAACTCTGTGAAGTTTCAAAACTTTCAGTCAAAGACAGTTGATTACACAATTTTCATATTTACTATGTATGACAAAAATCTACAGGTAAAATAACATTACATTAAGTATGAATTACCTAAAGTTTTATTTTGTTTTTTTGTTCTTTCATAATGATTTCATCATGACATGATCATTATATGACAATTACAGTTCATTAAATTGTTTAATAGACCACACCACCTCTAATAATTTTAAGACCAATGTACATAGCAAGCTGGTACACTAAAGCGAGTTCAATTAATTGACTCACTTTAGTGGTACTTGACTTGGTCAAACTGACTAACCTTTGACTAACCTATGACTTACCCTGTTAGTCAAGAATGCTAACACAACATTAGCCTTTTTGACTGACTTTGAGCAGGTTAGTCTGTTTTACTAACCAAAGTTAGTCATATAAGACATCGTCAAAAAGGCTAACCCTGGTTAGTCAATATGACTAACAAGTTGGTCAGTTTGACTAACCAAAGTTAGTCATATAAGACATCGTCAAACTGGCTAACTTCTTAGACATTTTGACTAACTTCTTAGTCAAAAATATTTTCAGTGTATCTACTTCTTGCTCAACGATAAGCAGCTGCACCAAAGCTACAATTTGAAATCTGAAATACTCTTGGCCTTGAAATGATCAAATCGCATTGCAAGACTAGCTGACTTGCATCATCTGATCACTTCACTTCTAGCTTTGATCAATTCCAGCTGCGTACTAAAGACGGAGATGAACAGACCGTCTGACGGACCAACATACAATTTTATGTAGACAAACATACCGACACATGAAATCACAATAGCCTCCCTACCCGATGGCATGATTATTGCAACTTTACTGTTGCTTAGTAAAGAGGCATATCTGTATATATAGCTGCAATACAAGATGGATGGATGATTGGGGCACTACAGTCTACATCCTGAATTCATGCACTTGGTACGGGCTATTAGGACAGGGGAGGACACGACAATGAGGCGAAGGAAGATTAAACCAGCCGTCCAACATGTCCCAGGTGACCAAGCAAGAGCTGGATTCGAACCCTGGACCCAGCGATTGGCAGCCCAGCATGTTGCGACTGAGCTAATACCCCCCCCCCTCATCCCGGCTGTAATAAAAAAAAGTCTGGACCAGCAAGCTACAAATGCACGAGATTTATAATGACACTGTATTCTCCATCTCCCAATACATTTTCCATTTATATTTAGTATCGCATGACCAATGATAGTAATGATAGATGCATGATACTACATGGTTATATCCGCAGCAACACGAGCCTATGATAAATAAATCAAGTGATAACACATTTCTATTATTATTTGTATTAGGACATAATTTGCCAATCTACATGCTGACAGGAGTCAAATCATATTTGAACCTTGAACTCCATATCTGCAGGTCATCTATCTGTAGGGGCGAATCCTGAGAAGGGAACTCTCCAGGGAAAAGAGCAGTTCGCAAAGCACCAAGTACACAGGCAGTTACCCTTCTCCCTTGCCCCCCTTGAGAATTTTTGGAGCAGGGTTTCGCAAGGCCTTTGGCAAGGTTCAGTGCAAGGGGCAACCGCAAAATGATCCAAGATGATAAAGAAAACAATAACGTTGACAAAATAATGATGATATAGTGTTTTGCACATATTTGTAGTTGTAGGATCTAAAACCTATCTTTCCTGGAATGCCTGTGCAAAATAACTAGCTTGGATTGTGCCACTGGTGAGGCAAGCAAAAGGCCACGCATGGGAGAGCCAGGTGGACTCTGTAGAGACCTAATCATTTCATCCTTACGTCTGCCTCACACATCTGGTTATAAATGTTTAGAGAAGCGTCAGAAGTTCAGATTACATCAATATCTTCATTGCAATACAAAGGCATATATGAAGTTCGGGGGTCCACTACAAGGCAATTCCCTGTTTCAGATTAATAAGGTATTACATTGTAGGCCTATAGATAGATCTGGTAAGTGCACTTAGTGCAGCCCTCTGAGCCCAATTCTGTGTGCTCATGAAGGCTGATTACGGGGTGGGAGACTCAACATGTTACATATTTTTACCCCATGTGAGGGATCTTTCACTTGCACACAATTCAGGAATTCAGTGAAATGCCAGTACAGCTGGGAATGTCCCTGCGGATGATACGCCAAAAAAAGTTAATTTTGAACTCAAGATTCGTACCCGATACCTTCAGACCACAGACAAAACCGCCCATGGCGCAGGCAGCAACTCAATTCTTGAAAACTGTGCTGCTTACAATTATTACTATCCATTTACTCATCCACCCCCCCCCCCCATGATCTATCTATCCATCTGATTCCGTCGTCATTCAAAACACATTCAGAATCCGGAATTATTAATAAAAACCAACTTTAACCTTGCACATTTTCATGATGTTCAAATATCTCATTTTCTCTTCAGCAACATTGAAACATTCCCCCCTTACCCCTTCACTGGACCCCCCCCCCCAATTCTCAACAACCCCCCCCCCCTTCTCCTCCTGGCTTTAACATCCCTCTAGAGGCTCAGAAACTGCAGGCAAAAATCCCTGCCTTTACTGCAGTAGACACATTGGCTACATGGGGGCTACTTGGCTATATTTCTGGCTGATTGTGGCTGAATATTTATTAGGATTTTATATCCATGTGGACGCGAGATTCTGTGAGATCTCGTAGGTAGTCTCCCGAGATTCGAGATCATTCCATATGTTGATATTTCTCATATTGCCAAATGTACAGGGGCTCTATCTCCCCAATGATGAAATGCCTCCTGAACTTCTATCTGCAGTTATCAGATATTATGAGAGGCTTAGAGCAATAGCAGGATAACTCAATGGAGGGAGAACCTGTATTGTATTGCTAAAATTGCATGCACAGCATTGCACATTATGCACAATTTGAGGGGTGCAGCTTGTCTGGTGGCCTGGTCAGGCATGCTGTATGGAACATGTTATTTATTCAGCTTATCTATGGCCTTATAGAGCAATGTGGGCCCATATGACTACGTGCATGCCCTTTCAGGAGCTTTGGATTCATTATAAATTTCCAAGTCCATCCATGACATTTTGGTATTAAACGACGATCATGAAAAGAACCTAGCCCTGAAACAGAACTTGGGACCAAGTGCTAAATTCCAATAAATTTTCACTATCATAATAGTTTGACCAAGCTCCAAGCCCTCACACTATGCCCCCCCCCCCTTCTCCATTCTAGCAGATTTCCCCAGCATTAGCCACAGATAGCCTGGCATCATAGCCACAACACCCATATCAGTCCCTATAGCCATTAGGCCCAGTAGTTGGAGTAGCACATTTCAGCCACAGTACAGCCACAGGCAAGCCAAGTGATAGAACAGCCAAGTATCTCACATCTCAGCACTGATGGCCACTGATGGCTGGCTTGGAGTGTGTATTTGTTATGATCAAATGATGGGTACCCCTCCCCCAGATACACCCCCGCCCCTTCCAATGACAGCCTCCAAAAGATCCAAGTGCTATGATCATATCTGCAAGGGCAAATACTGAATCCGCTATCCATCATGCAGGGCCAACCAGTACTGAGTTTCAGGACCCGGGCCAGTACTGGGTAATGTACATTTCGGTGGCTCTCAGATTCCCAGTAGCAACTCAAAACTTGGTTGAGCTGAAATGCTGCAGGATAGAGCATGAACGCTTCCTGTAACTTCCATTTAGACGTTGAGTGACACAGTTTAACTTTACTTGTTCAATTTTGGTTAAACTGATTTTCCTTGCGAAGTTTGCTCAGCAGTATTCATTGTTTCTGAGTCCAGTTGCATTCACACATAATATATCCAGGGAAAATGCGAATCCAGAATATTATGAGATAATATTCACTGCTGCTGTTGCAGACACACACGAATGTTAAGGTTGGTCCTCGATGCGGCTGGGAACGTAGATGATTGGTTCATCTGCGCAAAGCTGGGGATGTTTGGTTGCACGCTTTTCAGTTTCTGAAAAGGTAGATAATAATAATTATATTGTGATTAATACAAACGAATGATTTCCTAACTCTGACTCATAACCTAACCAAAATCTAGCCAATGTGTTTATTAAAACCTGGCTCTTTTAAGACGTTTTGCCCAAGTTGTTGAAAAACTGGTCATACAGTGAGCGTTTGAAAAGTGAAAACAACCCAGAGCCCTATAATTGAATGGAAATCTTTTGTCTTAGGCAGATTCAGGAATACAAAAAAAAAACAATATCATAATGCATGATAAAACACATTATTGCACTGTAGCAAAATCAACTCCATATCATCCCCCCCCCCCACCTTGCACTTAATACTTAACCTAATCTTCATCCACAACTCACTCACCATCTCCACCGCCCGCGATTCCATCCAACATTCCAATACAACATCATCAACCCCCCCCCCCCATCCCAACCTACTCTAACACCCCCCCCCCTCCACATCTCCATTCTGCAAATTCCTGTTTGTTAACTGGCATGTCATCTGGCCCCTGCAGCTGAGCAGCCCATTCCCAGGCAATGGATTTTAGAGCGAGACAAATTAGTAGCACTAATCCGAGGTAGGATTTGTCGGCCATTTTCTCAACGAGTGTGGATTCTAGGCTCATGAATATTAAAACCACGTGGCCTGCAATTCGCCGTTAGGCTGATAACAATGCATAAGAGGCAAAGTTGACAACAGGCTATCGCTCCAGCTCTGATCCCTGTGCATCATGGTCTACAGTGCAGTGCAATCTCTGATATGAGGTGTTCTAAAGGAGTGGGATGGTGGGTGATACACTAATACAGCTTGTTGTCCTGTAGCCTGCAACTGATTTCCTAAATAGGAAATATGAGGTGAGGTGCACTCTTGGCATAGGATGAAACTTCCATCCAACACTGCTTGCACTGTACTGTCTAGGAATCAACCCAATATACCTTGGATAATGTTCCCCCTTTCTACATTGCAGGTTACGACTGAGAGTATAGGCCTAATATAACATTTGGCAATCTGACTTTTGCCATCAAGAAGGCTTCATGTGAGGCACATTTACAACAGTTTGTTTAGGCTGCAATGAAACTGGCCATACGCGAAGAGTTTGAAAGACTTCTAAATTGCTTGAGAAGTAAGCCTATACGCCTAGATAGTATGCTTCCAGGACACACTCTACCACTATAATTAAGGACAGACCGTCGTGAGAAACTTTTCAGCTGGATAAGGTTCAGTTGAACACACATGTAAGATGTTGGTCCTTTGTATCAGTGTCTGTAGAGGACGCATCTTTAAGACCTTTCATTTTCACGATTGTATGACCTTATACTATTTACGTGACGATATAAATCTCTTGTTTAGCCAAGCTATTTACATGTATACATATACTGAAAACACAGTCACACTGGGTAATGTCTAGTACCAATTTACCAGCCCACGATAGACAAAAGTTCCGCCCTGTGTCATGAGTGCATCGCACCCCATTACCATGGTCCTTGCCTAGCAGCTGTCCTGTTAAGCCCATCAGTGCAAAATTATGTGACTTAAAATCCTAATCACCAACCCACACTTATATTCTGTGTATATCATGGAGTGTCCTTAGTGCGAATTTTGCCTGTAGCGAGTAGATGCTCTTTTGTGATAAAGTGAGTGACACTGTGATTCTGTGTGATCCAGTGTGACATTGTGACAGAGGGCAGACCTATTCATGAGCTCACATTCAGTGTGGCATTGCTATGCTATGCATGAGGTCAGATAAGCCATAACAGCAAAGGCTTGAATATGAGAACTGTATATGGCAACTATGTGCATATATACATGCTAATATTTGCAGATATATCGAAGTATGCTGTGATGTATCGTATCGGCCTGCAAAGCGTAGGTGGGGTATGGCAAAAGGTCGGTGGCACCATAGCCAAACCATTGTGGTTTGTTGTACCGATCATCCATTGTTTGATGCTTGAAAAATCCTCAATCCTTCCACCATTCTATCTTCTAATCTTAATTAGCACATAGAGAGTACACATAGGGAGGATGCATACAGGACATAAGCCCCAAACCTCCATCCATCCCTGCTACCATCTTTAAATTATTTCATCCTTCAATCGTGCCATCCTTCTTCTTTCTACAATTTCCCTCCCTGATGTCCACCCCTCCACTTCATTATCTATAAGGGTTGATGGGCGATATGGCTTTACGTCCTTTATTCTTGCACTGACTATGCTAAACAGGACAGGCAGGGATCACAGTAGTGAGGTGAAGTGCGCTCTTGGCATAGGATGAAACATTATAGTCTGACATCCGTTACCTTAACCGAGAGTCAAATCTGGGTCGCGTCATCTAAACCTGTCTAGTAGTTACACCCTTATCCATAATACCCACATGCAAACCACCACATTAAAGGCTTCAACTCAAAAATACTAACTGCTGAACTCAGAAACTAAACTGCTGCCACAGAGACCTTCTGGAATCCTTAAGAATCTTCAAGAAGAGAAGAGACAGCGAGTGAGACAAGGAGTGTCATTTATAACTGGGCCATTTTGTCACGTGACTTGATCCAAGCTGCTACAAAAGCGACACCTTGTGAAATGACAGCCAGTTAGACATCAGGGAGTTTATCCAATCAACTTGGAGATCCTTGGAGCTTTGTAAGATGGAAGAGGGAAGGAAGTGAGGGGGAAGGGGGTTGAGAAGAGAGGGGGTATGACAGAGCATCAGTAGCTTAACGATTAGTAAATCGAAGAGATGACCTACTCCAGCTCTCTCAGTCGACTTCAGTTGACAAATATTGGAGGAAGGGGTCCATCAAACAAAAGCCTTGATCATGGCCCAAACAGAACAGTTGTCGTAGCGGATCCAGAGGGGGCAGAGCGGTCTAGGAGGTTCAAACTCAAAAAGATGAGTGACTCGCGGTCAGAGACAGATGGATGACTATGGTTTACGTCCTGTATTTATGCAGTTATAGCGCTAACTGAAAGAAAAGAAGGTCACAGCAATGAGATAAAGAAAACGTACCTTTAGATGACCAAGCCCAAACTGGAATTGAACCCAGGAGCCAGCAATTTTAAACCAGAGCATTGTCAATAGGCAAACCCCTGGTAAATAGAGAGTTAGAAGACGGAGATTGGAGAGCCTAAGATGGAAAAATTAAGGATCATTAAGTTTCAAAGAATGGATGCCAGCATAACTGGGTGAAGAAGTTCAATGATTGACTTGGATTGTTATAGAAGGATGGAACCTAACTTATAAGCCACTGCAAACCAACATGGCAACAGTAAACCTTATCATCAAACTCACCCGGTTAGTGTTGCTGTTTCATACTGAGATTGACATCAGCACCTGAGGACAACCAGTAGCTCTGACTAAGCCGGGACAACATCATCATGAACAACACTGGCATCAGCAGCATCACAACAAGACCGTCTCCATCATTCTTATCCCCATAGATCCGAGGGTCCTCCCCATTTTCCCGCCTAAGCGAGCTGAACCGAGTCGAGATCATAAAAATGAGCCGGTCGCTTTAAACTGCTTTCCTCGATGGCCGAATGATAGCGTGGGGCATTAATTCTGCGGAAGGTTACTTTGGGAGATTGTCGTTGCACGCGGTTAATTTTCTTGGATAGGAGGGCCTGGGTGAGCCGCAGCTAATGCTTCCGCAAAGTGTCGTGATACGATTTGTCTGCGTCCTTTTGTTCATTGCACCCTTGGTCCCTCGGTGTGATACAGTTGCATGGTGTCGAGGTTGTGGCAGTGACGCGGTGAGTGGGTACATGGGCGATATTGAAGAGGACACCATGAGGTTGACGTTGAGAACCCGAGTGATGGTGACATGATTGTTACTGAATGACAATGGATATCCTTGTTATTCATATTACAGTGACTTTCACTGACTTGTCGATTTGTACTTATAATACTTGTGTCAGTACAGCGAGATATGAACCGAACAAGTGCTCCTCTTTTCTTTCATATAATGTCTATGCTGTTCTTTTTTACTCTTTATACCACTCATGTTCTGTGTTCCTTTTTTTTTCCAGTCTATACTCTTCACCTGTCTTCCACTCCTCTACATTCTGTTCCACACAGTCTTCCAGCCTCTTTGAGCATATGGCATACCTTGTGAAACTGGACTTACATTATGTTGTCCCTGCTCCTTACCCAATCCTCTTCCATCCTGTCCACCACCATTTATCCTGTCCCCTACCAATGCTGCCCTGTCCCCCACTGTGTCCCTTACTCTGTCCCTTCTGTGACTCAGTGGACATCAGTTCAGATTCACAATTGCTTTCACACCTCCACAGATCTCCAGGAAGCTCCACAAGGCTCCACAAACCACCATTAGACCACCCAGAGAGCTCCTGAAGAACTCCCATTGTTCAACCATTGTTCAACCATTGTTTCACCATTGCAACAGTATTGTTCAAGGAATTCTGGGATATACACGTGACATCTTCCTCTGACCGATTGCTCCACTATTGGCCAGCCTCGTTCTGATAAACCAGGGATAAACAACTGAGCCTCATTTTGGTCTGCCTCTCTTTGACCCTGCCACCTCAGCAAATTGCCCACTTGGGGAAACAACAAGATATTTTCGAGAAGTTGAGGATGATTGGGCAGGAAACAAATATAACCAAACATTTGAATAAACTATTCATCATAACAAGACAAGATTATATATATTTCTAAACAGAATTTTGCGAAACTCGATGATATATATTTCAACTATCGTAGTATAGTGCTGGATGACATTCAATATTTCAATGTTTCCAAAATTTGCTTTATAGTATGGCACAATCTGCCCTTTTTCCAGAAAATCTACGGTTTTTTTCTTTTAATGAATAATAAAATATTACTTTTTTAATGTTTTTTCTTTCAACTAAGTGGGACCAAATAGTGTTGGAGTTCACTCATATCTGTAGTGTGTAAATCTCAAAACCATTAAATTTTACATAGTTGTCCCCTGATAAGTTGGCAAAATGCTGAGTCTTCAAACTTACAGGTCACCAACTTCCTCAGTTCCAGCAAACCTTTCCTGTCCTCTAGATACGTCAGTGTTGCCCTCGTGTCCTCAATTGGCTGTCATCTTGAGGTTATCTAATGGCAACATTAAGACAACACACATCATTTGAGCATCAGCAAAAGACAGCTCTTAAGCCAGGTCATTTTCTTTTCCTTTTTCATCCAGATGCCCTCCAACCAAAGTGTCCTTTTTGTCCTCGTGATTAATGGTTTGCTGCGTCCAGATGGACTCTCGAAGAAACCGAAGAGACTGCGACTAAAGACGCTGTGATTGCTAACACTTCAGTGCTGTGTCATGAAGGCCTTTTGGTTACTTGTGTCTTTTCTCTTATTCCTATTTTTTAAATGTTTTTTTCTCTGGAGGCGAAGCTCCGACACATAGTGATGTTAGACGGTGAGGATGCATTGTGAGGACACATAGCGAGGACACAGAGTGAGACCAGATGGTGAGGACACATATATATATTATATAGCAGGGATGCATACTGAGGAGGCATGGTGAGGTTGCATCAACAGGAAACATAGTGGGGATGCTCAATGAGGACAGCTAGTGCACATTAGTGGGGATGCATAGTGAGGACACATAGTGAGGACACATAGTGAGGACACATAGTGAGGACACATAGTGAGGACACATAGTGAGGACACATAGTGAGAACACAATTAGTGAGGACTCAATTAGTGAGGACACAAAGTGGGGACACGTAGTGAGGACACATAGTGGGGACACACAGTGGGGACACATAGTGAGGACACAATAGTGAGGACACATAGTTGGGATGCGTGATGAGGATGTATAGTGAGGACACACAGTGAAGATGCACAGTGAGGACACACAGTGAAGATGCATTATGAGAGGACATTTAGCCTCCAGTAGCTGCTACCACTTAACTTTTCGAAAAAACATCATGAGACTTGTATGCCAGAATACAAGAGGCAAGAGCATTATCCATAACACAAAGATTCACTTGTTTTTGCGAGGGAAACACCTTGCCACCAATTGGGAACCACTACACTCTTCCCTCCTTAGAATGAAGCTTGACCGCAAGCTTCGCTATTGTTACCCTAGCCTGCACTATCTAGCCAGGCTGGATGGGACAATTGGGACATTGAGTCCACAAGACACAACATACCAGCACCACAGTAACAACTCCAGGAGTGGGATTCAAACTTAGTCCCCTGCGAGGGAAGCAAGAGTGTTATCCATAACACCAAAAAAATCATTCATTGCTCTAATAAAGGATATACATCCTAACAGCAGCGGGGAATAATTACATACAACAATAACATTTTTATTAGTCTTCAGTCCTTTCCCTAAACATGGTGGTACCGGCGTTAATCAGATATAATTTTTTTTTTACATCGCCTAATCATTTGTAAAAATACATAAAAAAGCATATGCAAAATGCGAAGTTAACTTTCCTGATATTGCAGTGACTGCTCTCCATTTTACCAGAAAGAAAGTATGGCGCCGGAGAAAGCAAGTTTTACAAATAAAACTGTGTGATACCTTGTCTTTGACAATAAATTTACTTCCCATTTCTTAAAAAATCTTTTTTACAACATGAGATACATTTAAAAAAACATAAACATTGCTTTAGATATAACTTAACATTTCTGCCGGACAGCAATTTTATCACAGAGGTGCTGCATTAAGTCACATCATACGAAACTTGCTAAAAGCTGGAGTTTCAGGGCAAATGTAAATCTTTTTGCAGAGATTGAAAAATTATCCCCAAGACAATAATTCAAGAAACAATAAAATGACAGAACAGTGTTGCACCATTTGCTTGCTATCATATTCATTACAGTGAGGTGTCAACTTAGGTGTAGTTTTTAAGCTGCTCCGTGGTTCTCAGACAAATAAAATGTGAAATAAAACAACCACACATTGTATCAAAAAGGCTCAAATTGTCTCAAAAAGTCTGCAAATGTGAGATAAAGTCAAAAAAGACAAAAGCAAAAATCTTAATATCTAGATTGCATTGTTTGGAGGATGTTACTCAGTGTTTAATTCAGGTTTATTTAACTTTAATATCACAACATGAAAAGATTTTTAACACATTAATTCAAACATTTTTAACAAGTCCAACTCTCTAATTTCGAAATTTAATATATCACCCTGCCTGTTCAACACAAAATCCAGAGTTTGGCAACTTGAATGGATAAGTTCTGTACAGATAGATAGGTGAGATAGTTAAAGATAAGCTCAGATTCTTATCAGTTAAGATGATTAATTACGTAACCACTCAAGTTTTAACATCACTCACTCAGAAGAACACTTTCAAATCATCTATTATCGCTCACTCTGAACAAGAGAAATAACATAGAATCATCTCAACTTTTTAAAGCAAATTTTAACACTTTGCAATGCATAAAGCATGCTTATCTCTGACTCTGTGTTGATATACAAGTTGACAACCATTTGTCAATCAGTGATACATGTCTGGTCATCTTTTTACATCATACATTTTGGTTCCATATAAGTATTCAGAATGTTTTTAAACACTATTTTTTGGCTTTTCACAAATACTTTTTCTGGTGTGTGTGTATATATATAGTGCTTTTTCGTAAGGTATATATATTCAAAAGGTTTTATAATATGATATTTGATATAAAGATAAATACAATTTAGTAGTCCAACATAAATTACTCTAAATGTCTGCTGCATTATCTGGGTGGTCTACTGATGGTAGTATGTAGAAATATATATATACTAGATATACCCATTGAGGGACATTTTTAGGGGGAATGGAGCGCTGGCCCTCCCCCCCCCCCTCCCGACCCCCCATTATATGTGAAAATGAAGAGGTAGATTCCCAGTGATGGGCACTGATGGCACTGGAAAGATTGACTGGGCAATGATAAAAATCTGCAATTTGTCTGAAAGCATGTGCTTTGATTGAAGTGGTAGAGAAATACGTGAGCAGGGAAAATATGCGAATTGAGCTGAGGAAGTATTGGTAAGTGATATTTTGGCACATTGCCAAATCCTACACAGCAGGTGTGTGAATGTTTTTGGCGGGAAAATGGAGCAGTGGCGCCAGTCCCTGGCGATGTGATAAGCGGAACTACTGAGCAGATTCATGCGCCCCTGGTGGCAGAGGACAGTTGCCATAGAAAAACGTAAATAAGACAGCAGTGGAACTGCTTTCTGGTGTTATCAGAAGGACAGGGTAGATCAATAAGGATAGGTGGATAGTTTAGGTGAGTGGCATAGCTATGGGAGGAGTTTTTAGCTGTTGCAGGTGTGAGCATGCCACTCATGATTTTTGTATCTTATACCCGGCAGGGATATGTAGGTAGATGGAGGCACAGACATAAAGACACAGATATACAAATGGAAACAAAATGGCAAGCGCATCTTTCTCACAGAAATCATTGGTGAAAATCCATAAATCCACCAGGGTTGAGTGAAAGGGATGGTCTACTTCGATACAATGCTGAATCTGGGTTTGAACCAGTGACCATGAGCATATCAGGTGAAACCTTCTCTCCCTGAACCACAATATCCGTTAAGAAGAACCACATAAAAATCATGATATTATTTAAGAATACATCATTGTTGAAGTTATCACAAAATGTCACTGTGACCTTGCCACAAATGAACTCATTATCGTTCATATAAACATTACTGCAAAACAGATTTGAGGGCATTCATCATCCGAAGTACACTGGCAGAAAAAGAATGATCTATATTTTTGTAGAAAAATCAATCATTAATGTAAACACTCTCAACTATATAACCACTTAATTAAAGAAAAAAATAAATAAAATATGTATACACAAAAGAATTTCTGTCCGAACCGAATTGCTGGCTAAAACCTGTCAACTTTCTTTATTTTTGTAAGTCCTTCAATATTTTTGCTTTCAAAATAATTTTAATAATTCTAATTTATTTCAAACAACTAGTTAAAATCTCATTGATACATTTTACATTTTAATCTCTTCAATAATTTCCAAGGTAGTGTTGAGTGTGGAGAGCCAGGAATAAAACTGAACAGTTGTGACTTTTATACTTGGATGGACGAATAATCTGGTTCATTAAACTTGCCCATAAACGATTAGTGTGCCTAATAACTTCTAGCAGAGAAAATAGGATGCAAAAAGGCAGAAAATATTAGCAGTGTGCTATTTTGAACCCCCCCCCCCCCCAACAAAAAAAAAATGGGAGAGATATGAGATGATAGATATGGCCATCATAATTTGGTGATTTTCTTGATGAAGGGAATTTCAGGATCAAAACACATTCTGATTTGCTGATAAGTTGTAAGAGTGGGGGGGGGGGGGTGTGTGTGTGTTTTATGGACGGTTCACTTTTGTTGGGGTGGGGTACAACTTCTGAAATATATTTATTGCATTTCCAACTAAATTATTATTTATTTATCAAAAATGCTTATAATTAGTGGCAATGTAGGCCTACAGTAACAATTGTTTTTTTAAAGTGGCCATTATATATCATATCATTTGCCTTGTCATTTGCCACATCATGAACGCATAAAACATATTATTACATGACCACTATGCTAGAGCGATGCTGATTGGCCTAAATCAGTCACATGACGACATCATAAAAACTCATATTGCATGGTTCGGGTGCAATATGAGATTTTTCCAAAAAAAATTTTTTTTTTAATTTTTTTTTTTTTCAGATTTTTTCATATTGCATGGTTAGAGTGCAATATGAGTTTTTATAAAAAAAAAAAATTTCCAAAAAAAATTTTTTTTTTTTCATTTTTGTTTTTTACGGAAGCCATTTTAGGACATGAAAAAAAAAAAAAAAGTTAAATTGTACAAACAATTTACTATATTGTACAAACGATTTACTACATTGTACAAACAGTTTACTAAACTGTACAAACCATTTACTACATTGTACAAACAATATACTATATTGTACAAACAATCTAGTAAATTGTACAAACAATATAGTACATTGTACAAACAATGTACTATATTGTACAAACGATTTAAATTGCTATATTGTACAAACGATATACTACATTGTACAAACGATTTACTACATTGTACAAACGATTTACTACATTGTACAAACGATTTACTACATTGTACAAACGATTTACTACATTGTACAAACAATATAGTATATTGTACAAACAATATAGTAAATTGTACAAACAGTTTACTACATTGTACAAACGATTTACTACATTGTACAAACGATATACTACATTGTACAAACAATATAGTATATTGTACAAACAATCTAGTAAATTGTACAAACAATATAGTACATTGTACAAACAATGTACTATATTGTACAAACGATTTAAATTGCTATATTGTACAAACGATATACTACATTGTACAAACGATTTACTACATTGTACAAACGATTTACTACATTGTACAAACAATATACTATATTGTACAAACGATTTACTACATTGTACAAACAATATAGTATATTGTACAAACAATATAGCAAATTGTACAAACGGTTTACTACATTGTACAAACGATATACTACATTGTACAAACAATTTACTACATTGTACAAACAATATACTATATTGTACAAACGATCTAGTACATTGTACAAACAATGTAGTATATTGTACAAACAATGTACTACATTGTACAAACAATGTACTATATTGTACAAACGATTTAAACTGCTATATTGTACAAACGATATACTACATTGTACAAACGATTTACTACATTGTACAAACGATTTACTACATTGTACAAACGGTTTACTACATTGTACAAACAGTTTACTACATTGTACAAATGGTTTACTGTACATTGTACAAACGGTTTACTACATTGTACAAACGGTTTACTACATTGTACAAACGGTTTACTACATTGTACAAACGGTTTACTACATTGTACAAACGGTTTACTACATTGTACAAACGGATTATTACATTGTTCAAACGATATAACAAATGTAGATGAAGCAGAGCATTTTGTAAGGATTTTTGTCTGGGAGACTGATGAAATAACCTTAAACCCTGACTGAGCACAGTCTGCCATTCAAGCAGGCGAAATGCAAGGCCTAATGGGTATTGACAGTACCCCATAAGCAGTACCAGCCAAGCAGCTATACATGGTGTAACCCCATAGGCACAAAATAGGTTCAGTGGAATTGTGGTTTTAAAAGAATGTCAAAACCTTGGCTGCTGAGTCAGGGGTGCCATGTGGGGGTTTTAACAATTAGAAAAAAAAGGCCACATTGCCAGATCTGGCAGAAACATGCTGCACTGGAAAGCAATACATTTGGGAATTTACACAGTTTATTTACTTGTCAACATACACATTTGGGTGTGTGGTTTCATTGATGTGAACTCTTAAAACAGTATCTTGGGTCAGTAAATGTCATGAGTTAAAAGAGTCACTAAAAGAATTTGATTCAAGGCACTGTGTCCTATTATGTGACAAACCTGCTCTTGTGGACCAATTCTGCTACCCCTTTTGGGGGCCCCAGACCAGATGTTTTTTGTCATGTGGTTAGCTCCACTCTGCTTCTTGAAATGAACCATGGTTGCAGCACACACCATAAACTCCAGTTTCCCAGTGGAATTTTAACTTTAACTCATTTAAACAGCTATTTTTAAGGGACAAATTGATACGTGTTTGATATAAGTGAATAGCTAATAATGTTTAGAATCCAGACATAGCAAAATAAAAAGAAAGAGATCTCCTTCCAGGTTCAAAAGAGCCATTTAAGTACAGATGGTTAGATTTTGCAGCTGTAGCTGCTTGGCTGTTACTGCTTATGGGGTACTGGTATTGAATTGGCTTCTAGGTCACTGGGACTGTTGCCTTTCAGGTCCGTGCTGCTGGCTGTAAGGTCCTTGCTCAGGAGCACACAGCCGAACAGTGGCGTATTTAGGGGGCCATGCCCCCCCCCCCCTCAGGCCCAAAATTAACATGGGAAAGATAGGAAAATCCGCTAAACTTCCCGTATTGACCCAATGTCATGCCCCCCCCCCTTAGGCCATTTCTAGATACGCCCCTGCAGCCGAACTTCACTGGGTATCTTCAAAAATGCATGTGTGGGCGGATCTGACAGGCAGCACAATCAGTGAAATGTGGGTTTGAACTTTTGATCTGATTTAGAAATTTAACTGCACTCTAAAAAAATTCAGACAGAATCGGTTTTTTAGATTCAAAATGGTTTTTTGAAAAACCAAATTTCAATGCAAAAAACCAACATGGACTTTTTAAAAAATCTATCTATCTGTCTATCTGTCTATCTATCTATCTATCTATCTATCTATCTATCTGCCTATCTATCTATCTATCTATCCATCTATCTATCTATCTATCTATCTATCTGTCTATCTATCTATCTATCTATCTATCTATCTATCTATCTATCTATCTATCTATCTATCTATCTATCTATCTGAGGAGGGAGGGGGAGGGCCACCCAGCCCTGCGTCACTGCACAGCTGACTGAACGTTATGGAAGACCACAAAATTTGGCTGAAATGGCAATTTAATAAATCTTTCCTCATGAATGCATTCGCAACATCTGATTCTTTCATGGGAAGATATAATTATGCTTATACTAAAAGTAGGATTTTGATGAGCATTTGCCTTTAAAGATAGCACTGAAAGGTGCTGTTAACTCATCCGCTACATATCTATAAAATTCATCACTTATTCCATCTATTCCTGCAGCTTTATTATTTTTTGTTTTTTAAAGTTTAATTTAACTTCAGCCTCTGTAATATGACTATCACATATGGTCATACATCAATAAAAAACCCATCAAAACTCAGCCAGATTGAACAAGGTTGAACAAGGTTAAAAAACACATTTTCCGTACCTCGACTTCGCGTTTAATTTTGACCACGTTATATTTAATTCATGGACAAACAACACATATGTACTTGTAGCTGAACTCAATATCTTCAAAATGCAATTTATTTGAAGTCAATCGGACCAGTGGTTGGCTCAGAATCTACAATCTTGCAAATGACAATTCAGTGATTTTACCAGCGTCAGCTATATCGTTTGTACGATTTACTAAATCGTACAAACGATTTACTAAATCGTACAAACGATTTACTAAATCGTACAAACGATTTACTAAATCGTACAAACGATTTACTACATTGTACAAACGGTTTACTACATTGTACAAACAGTTTACTACATTGTACAAACAGTTTACCACTTTGTACAAACGGTTTACTATACATTGTACAAACGGTTTACTACATTGTACAAACGGTTTACTACATTGTACAAACGGTTTACTACATTGTACAAACGGTTTACTACATTGTACAAACGGTTTACTACATTGTACAAACGGTTTACTACATTGTACAAACGATATAACAAATTTTGATGAATTCTCCCCCTGTTATCCCATTGCAATCATCCAGTGTCACATGCAGTTTAATTGGCCACGAATACCTTCAATGACCAGTGTCTAATAATTTTTATTTTGTCACTATGTATCTTCCTATGTATCTTTCTATCATGCAGTAGCGTAGCTATTTGGGGGGGGCCCCAATGGATAAGTGGCCCCCCCCCCCCCCCAATTTCAGATTTGAAAAATTTGAAAAAATTATTGGAGCAGCCACATGTCGCTGGAATATGTCTGCCTAAAGTTGTTGCCTTCACCGGCGCACACTTATACCCGATTTTTCGCAATATTTATCACTTACACGAATGCAAAATTCGTGTATAGGCCTATGTTCGTTTTTGCAGCTTCACAAATTCGTGTACATGCAAAATAGTGAAAAATATATACCTCGATTTTCTCTAGAATGAGTGGTTTTTACAAACTGCTCAATATTTCATGTGTCCACTGAATTTTTGGTATGTATGTCATTTGCACAAATTACTACCTTTTATGCCTGTTTGAGGAGTTGGGCAGATTTCTGTCAAAAGGACTTTCATAAATTTTCAATTTAGACTTATGAAATCAGACAGGTGATATATTGAAAACTTGTGAAGAAAGTTATGAAAAAAAACAACAAAAAACAATAGGACCATTTCACTGCAAAAGATACTCTTTGTGACTCATAGTAATTGATGAGGTGTCAAAAAATCGTTTTTAAGTGTGAGCAGTTTAGATGTGCGACATTTAAAGATCAACTGAATATCACTTAGATTTATAATTGTGGCTCCTGATATGCATGCAAATGTGAGTTTGAACTTTGGATCTGATTTAGAAATTGAAATTATCTGATTTAGAAATTGAACTGATCTGATTTAGAAATTGAACTGATTTAGAAATTGAACTGGTGTTCATCAAAGGAATTTAACAAATTTTAATTAATGAAAATGAAAAATCAGAAATGGACACTCAAGAATTTTTTTGATACAGAGAGGGTGCCAAGAACATAAAATTAAGACAACCAAATGCGCAATAATGAGAGTTTCTGGAAAAAGTTGGTCTCCCAGTGACATTAATTTAGCAATCGCTGGCCACTCACATACTTTCATTGGAGTTGATGTAAATTCATATAAATAGATAGATGGATAGATTCAATGGATGGATAGACATCTAGGCCTATAAATAGATTCTTTTAGATGGATAGCTGGATAAATAGATATAAATAGAATGATTGATGAATTGGTAATATGTGTTCAACGCTCATCTTGTCAACAGTTGATCTATCTATCTATCTGTCTATCTGTCTATCTGTCTATCTATCTATCTATCTATCTATCTATCTATCTATCTATCTATCTAGCTATCTATCTATCTGTCTTTTATCTGTGGAATTTTATATATGTATATGGAACAGATAATGAAATAAGACATTGATAAATACCCATCAGATTGAACAAGGCTGAACACTACTGCACTAGGAGACAACTGCAAAAAAAAACCAGAATTTTCCGTACCTCATCTTCGCGTTTTATTTTGACCAACTTCTTGTTAATTTCTGGCAAAACAAAACATATCAGCATATAGCTGAAGTCAATAGCTTCAAAATGCGATTTATTTGAAGTCAATCGGACCAGTGGTTGGCTCACAATCTTCAATCTTGCAAATGACAATTCAGTGATAGGGCCAGTGTCAGCTATATCGTTTAAACGATTTACTACATCGTTTAAACGATTTACTACATCGTTTAAACGATTTACTACATCGTTTAAACGATTTACTACATCGTTTAAACGATTTGCTACATCGTTTAAACGATTTACCACATCGTTTAAACGATTTACTACATCGTTTAAACGATTTATTGAACCAGGCTGAACACTGATGAACTAGGAGACAAGTGCGAAAAAAAAAAACATTTTCCGTACCTCATCTTCGCGTTTTATTTTGACCACTTTCCTTTTGATTCTTAACAAAACAACACATATGCCGATATAGCTGAACTCAATATCTTCAAAATGAAATTTATTTGAAGTCAATCCGACCATTGGTTGACTCACAATCTTCAATCTTGCAAATGACAATCTAGTGGTGAAGCCAGAGTCAGCTATATTGTACAAACGATTTACTAAATCGTACAAACGATTTACTAAATCGTACAAACGATTTACTAAATCGTACAAACGATTTACTAAATCGTGCAAACGATTTACTAGATCGTACAAACAATTTAGCAGGTATACATCCCAAAGTTTGATCAAGTCTCTCCATCAAATGTTGGAATAAACAGAAAGAAATAACTGACGTCAGAAATTCTGTAAACTACCTATCTGTCTATTTATCTGTCTATCTATCTATCTATCTATCTATCTATCTATCTATCTATCTATCTATCTATCCATCTATCTATCTATCTATCTATCTATCTATCTATCTATCTATCTATCTATCTATCTATCTATCTATCTATCTATCTATCTACCTGTCAGGGGGAGGGTTGGTCAGGTGGTAGCATGCTAGACCTTGGTCTGTCACCTGGCCTATATATGTCCGACAGCTGCTTCAATCATCCTTCAAATCATTGCCATGTCCTCCCTAGCCTATCAAGCGCATAAATGCAGGACATAAAGCTCCAATCATCCATCTATCTATCCCCTATCTCTCTATCTATCTTTGGGTGAGAAAATGCTGAAAAACTGATGGAGATAGATAGATAGATAGATAGATAGATAGATAGATATATAGATAGATAGATAGATAGATAGATAGGTAGATAGATAGGTTGATAGATAGGTAGACAGATAGGTTGATAGATAGGTAGACAGATAGGTAGATAGAGAGGTAGATAGGTAGATAGATTGATTGTTTGTACAAGGTAGTAAATTGTTTGTACAATGTAGTAAACTGTTTGTACAATTTACTATATTGTTTGTACAATATACTATATTGTTTGTACAATGTAGTAAATTGTTTGTACAATGTAGTAAATCGTTTGTACAATGTAGTAAATCGTTTGTACAATGTAGTAAATCGTTTGTACAATGTAGTAAACCGTTTGTACAATGTAGTAAACCGTTTGTACAATTTGCTATATTGTTTGTACAATATACTATATTGTTTGTACAATGTAGTAAATCGTTTATACGATGTAGTAAATCGTTTGTACAATGTAGTAAATCGTTTGTACAATGTAGTAAATCGTTTGTACAATGTAGTAAATCGTTTGTACAATGTAGTAAATTGTTTGTACAATGTAGTAAACCGTTTGTACAATTTGCTATATTGTTTGTACAATATACTATATTGTTTGTACAATGTAGTAAATCGTTTGTACAATGTAGTAAATCGTTTGTACAATGTAGTATATCGTTTGTACAATATAGCAATTTAAATTGTTTGTACAATGTAGTACATTGTTTGTACAATGTAGTACATTGTTTGTACAATATACTATATTGTTTGTACAATGTAGTATATCGTTTGTACAATGTAGTAAACCGTTTGTACAATTTACTATATTGTTTGTACAATTTACTAGATTGTTTGTACAATGTAGTAAATTGTTTGTACAATGTAGTAAATCGTTTGTACAATGTAGTAAATTGTTGGTACAATGTAGTAAATCGTTTGTACAATGTAGTAAATCGTTTGTACAATGTAGTAAATCGTTTGTACAATGTAGTAAATCGTTTGTACAATATAGCAATTTAAATCGTTTGTACAATATAGTACATTGTTTGTACAATGTACTATATTGTACAAACGATTTACTAGATTGTTTGTACAATATAGTACATTGTTTGTACAATATAGTAAATGGTTTGTACAGTTTAGTAAACTGTTTGTACAATTTGCTAGATTGTTTGTACAATATAGTAAATTGTTTGTACAATTTAACTTTTTTTTTTTTTCGCATGTCCTAAAATGGCTTCCGTAGTTTTTTGACTGAAAAAAAAAAAAAAAAAAATTACGAAATTTTTTTTTTTTTCGGAATGGAACATTATATTGGAAGCATATAGTGGTCATGTAATAAAACAAATACGGCACTTATAATCGTGCAATATGAAAATTTATTTGCACTCGTAAATTCATATTGAACTCGGGCTGCGCCCTCGTTCAATATGAATTTCCTCGTGCAAATAAATTTTCATATTGCACTCATATCATGCCGTATTTGTATAATATGTCTGGCCACAATTTGAAGTGTTAAAGTAAGAAATTTCATTGCATTTTAATAAATTGGTCACACTTTTTGGGACAAATTAATCAAATGAATTGTTTATTTACTGTACTTATATATAACGAAACTATTTTTGCTGTCTCCCTACCCCCCCCCCCCCTCCCCCAAAGTTCTATCAAGCAACAACCAAGTATCTTCCATGCAGGTCAGTTTTTCAACAACACTAGCAATGCCTCCATTGGTGGATTTTCTGGCTGAGGAGTTCGGCTAATGGATAATCGTTCCCTAAGTATCGTTTAGACTTGGGGGTCCCCTCTATGCATATTAATAAAGGTAGGGGCATTATCTCCATGAAACAAATTGATTACATGGTTCAATTCGAGAGGCTGTCATTAATTATTTTCCCTTGCGCTCCAGCGGTCGGGTGCTGAGCCGCAAAATCCACCCCGAGTAGAGATCCGAGAAGTTTGCAGTTGAGTTGGCCTGGAAAGTTGGATGGGATGGCTGATCGTGGCTCCAGAGTTATTGGCTATGTGATCATTAATATGTTGATCGGAATAGTTGGTCAGAGACTCAAGAGTTGTTGGCAAGAGTCAATGGCGTATTTAGGGGGGGGGCATGGTGCCATGCCCCTCTCCCTCAGGCCAAAAATTACCATGCATTCTCAGGTGTATACCTTTTGAGTTTTCGGCTTTGAGTTTTTTATCTTGAGTTGTTAGGTCTGAGTTGCTGGTTTGGGTCTGAAATGTCGGTTTGAGTTGTTAGATCTGAGTTGTCGGTTTGGGTCGGAGTTGTCGGTTTGAGTCTGAGTTGTTAGTTTGAGTCTGAGTTGTCGGTTTGAGTCTGAGTTGTTAGCATGAGTCTGAGTTGTCGGTTTGAGTCTGAGTTGTCGGTTTGACTCTGAGTTGTCGGTTTGAGTCTGAGTTGTCGGTTTGACTCTGAGTTGTCGGTTTGAGTCTGAGTTGTCGGTTTGAGTCTGAGTTGTTAGTTTGAGTCTGAGTTGTCGGTTTGAGTTGTTAGGTCTGAGTTGTCGGTTTGGTTGTCTGTTTCAAGTTGTAGGCTTTTAGGTGTCAGCTTTGAGTTGTTGGTTTTGAGTTGGATTTCAGTTATTTGATTTCAGTTGGATTTGAGTTGTTGGACTTGAGTTGTTGAATTTGAGTTGTTGGTTTTGAGTTGTTGGTTTTGAGTTGTTGGTTTTGAGTTGTCAGCTTTGAGTCATCAGTTTCCTATGGTTGGTCTTGTCAAGAGCCATAAACTCTGACAGATTGCTGGCCTTGAGTTGATATTCAGAGTTCTTTGCCTTCAGATAGAGTCATTGGTTCAATAGAGTTATTGTTGGGCAAGAGTTGTTTGGTCAGACTTGTTGGCCAGAATAATTGGTCAATAGTTGTTTGGTAACTGTCATGGCCAGTGTGATGAGTAAGATTTGTTGATCTGGAGTTGTTGGTCAAGATATGTTGAGATGTCTATCTGTCCATCGACCTATTTCAAAGTGTATTACAATCAAACTATCATTCTATTTATGCATTCTATACTTTTTAAGTGTGAATGCAAGCCTGCATGAGTAGCACCACAGGCAGCCAACATCCAAACCTTTTTTGAAAGCACCACAAGCCCAATGGGTGAAAATTGATGAGTTCTCTGGGATATTAGAATCACACTTTGAGATCTGTACAAGAACACTCATGAGTTTTATAAAGCACCCCCCCTTTTTACCCCCCCCCCCTCTCATATAGAACTCCCTCATAGAATTCTACATAGAGCCTCTCCTACCCAGTGTAATTCTCCCCCAGTGCTAGGGGCAACTCTGTGTTAAACTAAACAGACCCCAGAATCTGTCATCCGGCAGGATAGCGACCCTCAGGCCGGCGCCGACTGGCTCGACCCATCACCTCGGCCGATCCATCTCCGGAGAAATACACCCCCCCCCCCCTTCATTTCTTTTATTGCTGAGTTCGCGCTGTGTGGTGTGCATGGCTTTAGATCCACGATTTCAGGCATTAATTGTTTATAATATTTAGATACAATATCTTTGTGAAAGTAAGAGGGTTGGGGAATTGTAAATTCAGTAGGCCTAATTATTTTCACGGCCTATGAGCTATAATGTGTATTTTGATCATATGTTCAAGATGGGTCTTATGTTATATGTTGCATTTTGTCAAAATTTTAAAGTTATAGAAAATATGGATGTGCTATGCACTTTCCAACAGTATCCATTCACTTGAGATGTTCGCCGAAAATGTCAAAGAAATATAGGCCTGTCGTGATGAGCAAATAACTAACAGTACAAATCTTAAACAAACACAAACCCCCCCCCACCCTTTTTTTTGGTTAAAGATTTACTAATCCAGCATGTAAAGCGTTTTAGGCATGTGTTACAACCACTTGAACAACAATTTGAACAATACTCGAAATTCAGTTTGATCATCATTTGATGAAGCCCTTTCCCTTGCCCAAAATGACCCCCCCCCCCATTTCACCCATGCTACTAATTTACCCCCCCCCCTTGAAATTGATAACAAACAGAGGGTCTGGAACGAGGGTTAAAATCAGATTATCCACGAATTAACCAAATGCACAGTAGGGGTAGTGATGGGGGTTAGAGACAGGGTAGTTAAGGATTACCCCCCAACAAAGGGTGAAAGATATTGCACTCGTCTGCGAGAAGTCATTAATTACCCCTAACCCCCCCCCCCTTTGATCCCCAACAGAACTAAAACCATGGCAACATCAAGATTTAATTTGTTAAGTTATTTATGAAGTGACTTGTGAAAATTTGCACACAATATCATGAATCAAAATTGATGATCCTAAATCAAAAAGACTTCACAAATCAAAACAGGTAATTATACCTAATGAATCAGTAATGATAATAATTAATGAAGTAGTGTGACCTTGACCTATTGGCCAAGGTCAACTCTATTGCAAACCATTACACTATCAGTCAACCTGATTAAGTAATGACCGGTAATCATTCTTTTATGCTGTTCATTTATTAACTAATGCAATAAGGATTATAAGGGGCGTGTAATATGTGTGAAATCAGGGGGTTATGTTGGGGTAAGGTTGTTTGAAGTCAGTTGGATATTTCTCAATTTGGTATTTTGACAGATGTGCAAGAGTTATATCTGTAGCATTACAATTTCATTTTCATAAATCAACAGCAACAAGCATATCAACACAGCAATTTAAATATTCAAATCATGTTATACAGAAATTATGAATATTTCAAAGCGTCGTTTCATGTTTTTGAAACATCTTGTATTTTTAGAGAGTAGGGTCAAGATTGTGTAAGCAGTAATTTAAGAGATTTATGATAACATTTATAGGCCAATCCAAAACACCCACGACTCATATATATGCTGTTTTCCAAAACTGCCATGAAGCTACAGCAATGATTTGAAGTGTAAAACATGAAAGATAAATTTATTTCATTTGCATTAAGAATTTGTGGACTCCACTTATCATCTGCCCCCTGAGAGGCAGCTACAGAAAATGTCGAAGGGGATAGATTGAAAAATACCTAAATTTATCAACCAAATAATAATTGTGTACGTTCATATATTCTGCCCCCCCCCCCTGGGGAGTTTAACCCGTCTGGATCCGCTATATACTGTCTCTAACACAGGAGCAGATATTTTCAAATCAGAATAAAGCAACCCTCACAACTGACCAGATGGAGGAGAGGGAGGGGCAATGAAAATGGCTAATTTGTCACATGCGATGGTCACACAGCTAATTATAGACTGTACAGAATTGGGGTTATTTTATGACAAAAAGTGTGTCAAAAGTTGGCACATGTAGAGAAAGTAATAATTAATTTACCACAACTGTCATGAACCTAGTCATTTCGACAACATCAAAACATGGAGCAGATTGGATAATTTCTGAAATATTGTAAAATTTCAAAGGGGCATGAATTATACTTCTTTTAGGGGTGGCATTGGATTATAAATTGAAAGTGATTTATACTCCTTTCCAACAAGGTTTGGTTTATGTCAGATTGTGAAGTATCTCCATTTAATGCAGATTGTTAAAATTTACATCAATATTAATCTATTGAATTATATTGTTAACTGAGGTATAATTATTACTGATCAAAGAATCAGATCTTGTTTGACATGTTAAAAGTGAAAGGGGTTGGGGAAGTTGGTTAACCACACCCCCCCCCCCCCCACCATCCCTAAATTTGTAAGTCGAAATTGCCTTTTTGATGTAAATTTACTAAATTATATGTTTTGTGAAACGTGTCGTTTGTCACTGCTCTCACGGAGACCTGGCTTTGACAATCTGAATACAACCAATTTGATTATTTGTAACCAATTTCCGATTTGATGCAAATTACAGGCTTGGAGAAAAAGCATACAGGCCCAACTTACACTGTCATAATATTCATGTATAAGACCTGGGAATTTCTCAAGAAAGGTGTTGCTGAAGTCCAAGCAAGTCAGTATATATATATATGCCAATTGTCTTAAGAATTTGGAGAAAATAAAAGGTATTTAATAGTGCTGCAAATAATGACCTATCATAATCACGTATAGACCATCTTTTAAAAATTAGCTGGAACTGCACATTATTCCACACATCCATTATGATTGAGGATGGATGGACGATGGATCATTGGGCTTCACGTCGCGTATTTCACCTTGTAGGCTAATCAGGACAGGAGGACACAGCAATGAGGCGAAGGATCATTGAAACTGCCATCCAACTTAGGCCTTACACTGTACATCCTGTATAATATATGAATGTACTTAGCTTACAAGTGTAATGTTTCGAGGGGGAAGCCCAGCCTGGACTCGAACCCGGTCCCCCGGCGTGGAAGGCAAGCGTGTTAACCATTAGACCAAAGAGTTACTCGTTGGTCCCAGGGCCAACATCACTACATCCCTTCCCTCTTAACTACCCCCTCCCCCTCTTAACAATCCATTGCGCTCTCACCGCCATCCTGGCCCCATGCTGCTACCCTGCAGCTTTGTCTGGGGAACCAATGTAATGTTTCGAGGGGGAAGCCCAGCCTGGACTCGAACCCGGTCCCCCGGCGTGGAAGGCAAGCGTGTTAACGATTAGACCAAAGAGTTACTCGTTGGTCCAAGGGCCAACATCACTACACAAGGACAAGAGGAGGACACAGCAATGAGTGAAGGATGATTGAAACTGCCGGCCAACATAAGTCCAGGTGACCTGGCCCGAGCAGGAATCGAACCCCGCCTTTGGCAACCTACTTCGCCACCAAATGAGCTGATCAATCTTCCCCCACTGATGGAGAATGAGTTAGATGGATGATGGTGGCTTTGTCATGCAGGGGTTTTACGTCCTGTATTCACATACTCTGGCAGGCTAATCAGGACAGGAGGAGGACACCACAAAGAGGCAAAAGATGACTGTAAATGCCATCCGACATACATATTGTAGGTCCATGAGTGACCGCGACAAGAGCTAAAATCGAACTTGGGACCCAGCGAAGCCCGAGGATTACCAACTGAGCTAATCCCTCTCTGGACCTATCCAGTTGTAAATCATGAATTCAAAATTGTGAGACAAAAAATATACCAGTTTAGATTGCAGTAAGACCCTTTACACACATGGATTAGAGGAGAGGGGGCCGTTCTTTTTTGTAATTTTGACGCGCCACTTCTGAAGTGGCGAACCAGTCGGCGACCGAATTGACGCGAGTAATTGAGGAGGGCGGCTGTCAATTTCTGAAGCCATTCTGAGGGCGAAATTTTGATAGATCGTTCCCAAAAGCTGTTTTGGAGAAAGCACAGACTTGCCTAGACGTTTTCTGCAATATTTTTCACATCATTTAGTTCAAACTATCATTTCGTTAGTGGTCCAGGAAGTCGGGAAGAAGTATCACTTTTCATGCTGTGGAGGTTCTGCTTTAATTCTCACTTCAAGAACCAACTGCAGACAATCCCAGGGGGATATAAAACAAATATAAAACAGCATTTCTCAAAATTATGAAGGGGGAGGAGGCACTGGAGGGGGTCTTTCATGAGAGGGGGTCTATAACAGGGGGATTCTCTGCAGATTTTGAAAATTAATGACAAGATCAATATCTGATTCATTAAACTTCCCTCCTTCCATAGCTTTAAACCAAGGCCAACTTTGAGATTTTGGATTAAAACAAATTACCCCCTGAAGTATATGCACTCTCCAGATGAGCAGGCAGCTTTGCTGACTCAATATTAATACTTTCTCATAATCATATCTTCTAGAAATACCTACTTAGTATGATTTTCAGCTATCCAGGCAGTACTGATTCAAAATCTATCTATCTATCTATCTATCTATCTATCTATCTATCTATCTATCTATCTATCTATCTATCTATCTATCTATCTAACTATAAATCTATCTATCTATCTAAATAAAATATCTACATCAATCTATCCATAAGAACTTCTCCAGTTCTAAGATTTCCTTGTTTAGTTTTTAGAGTTCTATTGTGAGAGGCAGGATGAGAAAGCTTGTTAACACTCTAGTGGTCACACTTTTTCACCAATCTCGTTCAAACTTTTCATACAATTTCAACATAATTTTATCTTGCTTCTATCAACTTTTGGTCGACTTCCATGACATTAAATTTTTTATTTACGAAACTAAAATGTTCGTTTTTGGCGGGAATTTCAAATTTCTAGCTGCAGTGATAGCAACAGCAGCAGCAGCAGCCAGATCCAGTGTTTACAAATTCAATCGAAGGAATGAAGGAATGCTGGAAGGAAGGAAATAAGGAAGAAAGGAAGGAAGAATGGAAGGAAGGCAAAAAGCAAATAAGAGAGAAAGGAAGGAAGAATGGAAGAAAGGAAGGAAAAGAAGGGAGGGAGGGAGGTAGGAAGACAGAGGGGGGAAAGAGAGGGAGGGAGGAAGGAAGAGAGAAAGAGAGGGAGAGAGGGAGAGAGAGAGGAAGGAAGGAAGAGAGGAAGGAAAGAAGAGAGGAAGGAAGGAAGACGGAGGGAGGGAGGGAGGGAGGGAGGGAGGGAGGGAGGGAGGGAGGGAAGACGAAAGATAGATAGATATATAGATATATATATAGATATATAGATATATAGATATATAGATAGATAGATAGATAATAGATATAGATAGATAGATAGATAGATAGATAGATAGATAGATAGATAGATAGATAGATAGATAGATAGATAGATAGAGCCTTACAGAAAAATAGATAATCAAATAGGAGATCTTTATATTTAAATAGATAGATATTCTATCTACAAGCAACTCTTAAAGTGCTTGCACGTTATTTTTGTTTTTTCCTGTTGTTTTTTTTTCTTTGTTTTTTTTTTTCTTTTCTTTTCTTTTTGAGAATGTCTTCCCTCATCCTGTCGTGATCTTAGGATCAGCATTATGTACATTAAATCTGCTTGGTTAATGCTTCTGTTGATGTTTCGTTCTCAGATCTCCTTATCATCGAGATTTGGCGAGATTTAATGCTCTGCTGGCTCCGCCCTGGTGACCACCACTCTCGTGTTTTGGTATGGCTATTGTAATGTCGTCTGCAAGTTCATTCAACTCGGCATTTAGCAATTTTATCCAAGAAAATGTCTCGAAAAGGTCTTGAACTTTACAGATAACACCTCTGCAGCCAACACTTGGTGACAAACGAACTTAAAACAATCACTAAAGAAAAGAAAGCAGACGACAGGTCACAGCGCCCTCTCTCGTCACGTGGCCACCTATTGTCTGCTTGCCATTGGCTACAAAAACAGTGTAAATACCATAGGACTAACTTTGGGATACGAATACAGCTTTGGGAAAAAAACACAGCGTCCTAATCAGTAATTATCCACAGTGAAATACTGATTTCATTGAGGGTAGTCGGCCAGCATCAGACGAACCTCCTTTTTCGGAGTGATGGTAGCGTTGAATATAGAATGTTTTGAAACAAGCAGTGAGCACTTTGGAATTTGAGGAAGCAAAGATGCAACAAACATTAAGGTGTAGATATAACTGGGTCAATGACTCAACATGAATACAGTGTAGTCTACTTACACTGTGTAGATGGATGGTAGGTGCAGCCCTCAAAGAGGCTCAGCAGCCTCAGCAGGCGGCTATGTTGTAGCTATATCACTGTAAGCCGAGGAAATTTGGACTCTCATTGATTGATGAGGATAACGATAACGATATACTTTATTTGGCTCCAAAGACAGAAGAACTCTATGTGGGGAGAGAGCGTAAGTGCAGTCCTCGTGATTCGCGAAGGTGATTGATGAAATGGAAGAGCGAGAGCAAGAGTCCTCAACATATTACGCATTTACCCCATGAGAGGGATCTTTCACTCGCAAACTTGCAAGCACTAGCACCTACACTGCCATTTAAACATCTCATCAAAAGACAATCAGTGTGATTGATTAGTATGGAATCCAATTTCCAAGCTAGTGGTAGGCCTACAAATTTCACCCAAAGATTGCAAGCAAGCTTCCCTCAATCAATAATCAAGTAGTATGAATAACAAATAAACACTTAAAATTAAGACACAGCCCATTGGAAAGTAAGACATAGCCCATTGTACCATATAAGGTTACCAAGGCAACAATTGTCTTATCGTCTGGTGTGATAACAACCAGCTATATAGTCGCCTGGTCTGTCAACACTCTACACAGGCGCCACCTATATGTCTTTACCACCAGCTAAGCCAGGATTGATGAGGTTTTGATAGCTCTGCTTGTATGCTTTTAGATGTTGAAAAGGAGGGAATGTCTGAAAAATATAAAGAAATAAAAGAGAAAACAGAAAACCACAAACTTAAGAAAGAAAAGATTATGCAGACAGTAGGAAGAAGCATAGATCTGCTAGAAGAGTGTGGGAATAGATAATTAATTAATTACATCATATGAACTGAATGCAAGTAACAAATTATCAATTATGCCATCACCAAACAAAGAAATATTGTGGTCTCTGGGAATTGTGACAAACTATCCAGGAATTGTGGAGGACTATCTTAGAGAAGTGAGAATAGTGGAAAACTATCTTGGAACTGTGACCAACCATCTGGGAATTGTGACAAACCACCTGGGCAACCATCTGGAAATTGTGACTAAATATCTGGGAATTGTAGAAAACTAACTAAACTAAATTCACTGAAGACAATCTGGGAATTATGCCAAACTATCCAGGAATTGTGAAAACTATATGGAAATTGTGCCAAACTTTCTTGGGATTGTGACAAACTAGTAATAACTCTCTGGTGGTACAATATCTTGGGATTGTAGCAAACTATCTGGGAATTGACAAAGTATCTTGGGATTGTGACAAACTATCTGGAAATTGTTGCCAAACTATCTTGGGATTGTGACAAACTATTCTGGGATTGTGAAAAACTATCTGGGAATGGTGACTGTTACTATTTACTCTTTAATATTTTTGTGTCAGGTATATTCTGGCAACCTGTATCGTCACCTTTTTTAGTTGGCTTTTGGCTTATATGCCATGAAGAGAGTTCTTATCGGAAAAAAGATGACAAGAAAGCAACCAAACTAACATCATCAGCCTACCCGATTAGTCCAGGTTGTCCAACCCTCAAAAATCAGCTTGCAACCACAAGCCTTCAGACCTACAGCATAGAACCACATCCCTACACCACAACACCCTACAAGCCTTCAACCCCAGCCCCCACCAAGTCAGGGGATGCTAAAGTAAACTGTTAGTTCACAATCACATTTGGACACAGCCCCAAGGTATCGGATTGGAACAGAATACTTCGAAATTCACCCAGTTCCAACCTATGGTCAAATTTAGCTTGTTGCTGTCATTACAGTTTAGTTAGGAGCTTGACCACTGAGACAAGACTTAAACAAGTGGACACTTGCCCTTGTAACCCCTGAAAGGGGTAGCTTAAACCAAGGATATTGTGCCTAAACAGAGGAAAGGGGAGGGACTTGGGCTAAGGGAACAAGCATGGAGGAATACATGTAAGCTACAAGGAAGAGGGGTAACTATAGACACTAGAAGTAACAGAGTGTCAATGACAGCGTCACGGCCTGTCTTCTGTCAACAGGTTATGTCATGACAGTTCCAAGACTGTGTCAAGAGTCATGTCAAGGTTGTGAGCTGCTGTGTCAAGTGTCACATTCCGACCTCTAGGCTCTGGCTAAGTCTCTGGCAAGGGTGTTTACTACTGTTTAGGGATGGTTTCTTGAAAGGCTACAAGTGTCATTATTAGTGACAGCACAAATTAGACAAAGTCACAAGTTTAGAGAGAAGACTGCAGAGTCTACAGATACTAATTGGAGAGCAAATGAACATGGGTGTTCCTCATTGTTCTCTGGTTTAGACCCTGGAGTCAATTGAATTAGTTGAAAAAGTCAGTTGAATTTCATTTTCAACTAGTCAGTCATATTTGGATCAACTAGTCACTGGTGTGTTTTTCCAAAGTCAGTTGGAATTTTTCAACTAAATCCTGACCGATAAAGCATGTCCAAGGATGTAAACCATTTTCATTTAATCATTTCGAAAGTGAATAAGAGGTTGATCTCTTGTCCTTTATGATTATTTGAAAACAAATTTTTAGATAATTGTAATTATGAAAATGAGAAACCAATAGTTCGCGAATCTTGCATTTCACCCTTATTTTTTGGAAATCATTTTTGAAAAGTTGGATTTAGTCAGTTGTAATTTATTCAACTAGTTGGAGTTGAATTCTACCAACTAGTTGAATTAATCAGTCGAATTCATGTTTGGTTAATCATGATTTGATTTTCAACTGACTCCTGGGTCTGCTCTGGTTCATGCACCCTACAATGTGTTCACTCTTGTGAAACTCTAGACTGTTTGTCACAACTTTTTGAGTGTTTGTCACAACTCTGAGCAGTTTGTCACAACTCTGAGCAGCAAGAGGAAGGGCAAATGAAGAGAAAAGGAATGAAGATTTTCGAGGGAACAAAACACTTTCAAAGAAGCTATTACTTCCGACAACAATGCTCAGACACCCAAGTTCAAGTAGGTGGCAATAAGACAGAATGAATTATGACTTTATTTGGCCCTATTTACTATAGATGGCGCCAGTATGGCGCGCGCTGGTTGAAGGACTTGACCAGCTAATCTCAGTGTTGATTTGACACCCTCAAATGTCAACCCCTTTGCCCTCTCCCCCTTAGGCAAAAACTGTGTGATATACTAAGATAATCTCCTCTCTTACCAAGTCACTGGGCCACCCTCTGGTGTTACAATTTGTAAACATCCATTGTCTTTTTCATGGAGTTTCGTGATCTCTGTTTCTCTTCTTTTTGGTCTTCTTCTTTTCAGATTTTTGTCCTCTGATTCCTCTTAAGATTCTAGCTCTTCTTAAAATGGTCCTAGTGGTGCAGACAGGTTTAAAGGTTTTTCCCTTCAAAAAGACAGATCTCTGAGAAATTGTAAAAAAGGGCCATTTTATAAAGTTTAAAACATCGAAAATTATATATATACATGTATATTATAATTCATTTGGCTAAAACCAACAAATGAATTCAGAAAAATGCACTATAGAAAAGGACACTCAGCAATATTTAAGCATGTTGTATATATCAACAAGAAACTAATTAATCACAATGAGTGGCTCTCAAACATTCAACAAATAAAAATAAATAAGTAAGTAAATAACTATCAAGCAACTGTACCCAATGGAAGTCATACATGTGAGGTCTAAAGTGATCTTTTTTTTCTCCCAACCAAATCTAGTGTTGAAAGTTGGCTACAAAAACTATGCTAACATTTCCTTTTCGTTTTTTACTTAATCCAAACAGTTTAAAGGACCCCAAATTCTAGATTAAGTGAACTTTGTATCGAGGAAAAAGCTGGCAGTGATTGTTTGGGTTTTAAACGAATAAATGATGGTATTTATAAGAGCGAATCAACCGATGAAAGCGAAATAAACAAAGAGAAAGTTATCGAATAGATTCAACAAGATTATCGCATGTCTCTCGTTACTAGTAATTTGTCAAATTATTGTGCAAGTAAAATCATATTGATACGTTGCTTCTAATTAGCAATTATATCTGTAAAATAGGCAATGTTTCAAAAATTACGGTCTGAAATTCATTCACATAGGATTTCTGGATGGATAATTGGGGCTTTAAGTCCTGTATTTATGCACTTAGTCGGCTAATTAGGATTTAGGACAAGAGGAGGACACAGCAATGAGGCGAAACATAAGCCCTAAGCGTTCCGCGTCGCGGTAACCTGATAGAACCCAACAAAATTTTTTGGGTCTTCCCCTGACTTGGAATTCTTAAAATAGTATCTAATGATATAACTGTATATATGCCTGAACAATTAAGAGTAAAAAGGAGAAAATAAAAACCTAAAATTGCTAGACACAATCATGTTAACATCAAAAAGACTGGTGAAAAGCACAACACTTTCTTTGCTACATATATCACCAAAACCAATTTAAACATCGTCATCACCTAACCTAATGTCATACAGCCTAATGGATATAAAATAGCTATCCAATAACAAAGTCGCGTTTCTGATGACGTTACGACAGCTGTGACGCCATAACGTCGCGTCTTGGGCACGTGGTGTATTTCTTTAATGACGTCACTCAATTGCTGACAGCCCCTGTCACAGAGGGGCTGGATATTTGGGAGAATTTGTAACTTGATAGGCAAAACTTCTCCTGCTACAATAATGTTTAGGGAGCCTTTGACACAGCTGAAGAAAGATATATGGCCCATATGTTTCTTTAGGAAACAACTTCAGGAAAGGATTTGGTTATTTTGTGTGATTTGTGAAAATAAAGGAGGAGTATACATTTCTAGATTATTATTTTGCCAATGCAGCTTCATTGACTGTCTCTTTTCTCTTGGTTTGAACCCAGGCGGAGAACCCGAAATTTTCAGTGGACCTTCAAGAGCAAAATTCCAGCTGGGTGTCATTCGGATGAGACATTAAATTGGAAGTCCATTGGCATTGGAGGCTTATGAGTGTCTGTGCTGGGCAAGTAAAATATCCCAACATATGGCATAATTGCGTAACATGTCGAGGACTCCCGCTCTCTCTCACACACATCTCATCAATCAACCCTCGTGCTTCCAATCACTGGACACTGCTTTGGACAGGTACCGACATATATGTTGGACAGCATTTTCAATCATCCTAAAAAGTTCCCTTATTTAAGTCACTGTGTCCTCCATCAATTGTATCATCCTCCTGTCCTAATAAGCCTACAACAGTACTACTACCACAGTAGCAGTACATAAATACAGGACGTTTTACAAAACGCCATTCCTTCATGGGGTTCATCCATCCCCATCGGTCAAAGCGACCACACCACATGCTCTCTTAACAACCATCCAACCATTTCAACCTGTACCACTACCACCTCTCCTGGCTCTCCATCATAAGCTCAACCTTGGAAGAATGCTCTCTGAGCCTCTCTTCCATTTGATTGACATGTGTAAGAGCCAGCAGAGGTCGCCTGTGGCTGATTTGCTGAAACAAGACACATTTGTCAACGCCCTGGGCCACATGCAGGAAAAACATACTTGAGAGATCGGGAGTAGAATGGGGTATCTTTGGACTGCATCCATGGTAGATCATCTTTGGTGGATTAATAAACATTTCCTGAATATTTTTAATTCTTTAATTTTAGTCTTTTGGATGTAACATGATTGCTCTAGAGAGAATCTGCTTAATGAAATTTGTGAAATCTATATTAAATCGACAGATTTCAGATAAATCAGTAGACAGTCGATGCAATGGTTGTTCTAAAGCGGTTGCTTCAACTTGCTTCGAGATTGAAGGTCGTCAATCGGATAGCCAGTCGACGTCGTCCAGGTACAGCCAGTCGGTCAGTTGCAGTCAGTCAGACAATCGCAAAGTTCTTCACAAATTTAATCAAATGATTGCATCAAAAAGAATATTTGAATCTCGGTCAAGATACCTGCCTGTAACCCTCTCTTATTTTTCATTCATAATTTTTTGCATTGTATTTTTTCAGATTCTGATTGGGGAAGGGCTGCAGGCATGCCAGGGCAGGGCAAAACAAAACTGCAAACAACAATGCCAGCCTCTCACCCTCTCCATGCACCTCAAGCCAACATCAATACCACACTTCTTCGATTATCACCCATCCAGTGCAACCTTGCATGGTTTAGAATAAATGGTTAAGCAGAGAGGTTAAGGTTCCTGCCTGCTCTGCAGAAGGTCTTAGCCTGCCTGTGTTCAAACCCCAGGTGGGGAACCCGAAATTCTCAGTGGACCTTCATGAGCAAAATTCCAGCTGGATGTTGTTCGGATGAGACGTTAAATTGGCAGTCCCCTGTATTTCTGTCTGATTAAGTAAAAGATCCCTCACATGGGGTACGCGTGTAACATGTTGAGGACTCCCACTCTCTGTGTCACATCTCACCCTCATGAGTGCCCAGAACTGGGTTTAGAGGGCTGCACTTACCATATCTTATTCTATCTATCTATCTATCTATCTATCTATCTATCTATCTATCTATCTATCTATCTATCTATCTATCTATCTATCTTAAACTGCTTGGGCCACAGGTTGAAATCCCAAATCAGCAAATAAATTTATCAACACTGCCTCAAGGCCAAGTGCTTGTTCGTGATGATGGACAGATTATTTAGGGTTTTATGTCCTTTAATAATTATATTATTTATGCATATAGTAGGCTATAATTACATAACTGGATGAGGACACTCAATGAAGCACAGGATGACAGATTATTACTGCTTTCCAACACTCGTTCAGGAATTCAGGTGACCCGGTCGAGCTTGAATTGCACACAAGACACATCGATTGGAAACCCGGAGCATTACTAATACTGACTGAGCTCACATCCTCTCAGTGCTTGTTTGAGAGAAATTTTAATCAAAAGAAGACGCTTATTTGAATCGAGGAAATACGGTGTACCCCAAGGCAGCTGGGTTCCACCAGAAGTATTTAACAGGCAGCTAGTGGTGGAATGAAAAATGGCCCTTGTTATGTCTAGCAGCAAGAAAATTAAGTCACTGATACCAGTATTGATAGAAACTATCATAAAAATCCTCAACACAAGAACTGTCAATCATCCGGATAAGAAATCATGCTTCACCCTGCTGGCCCTACTTCGGTTTTTGCAGTGGCGCCAACAAGGCAAATTCAGAAAGTATTCACAAAAACATTAAGGAATTTAAGTAAAAAATTCTATGGACAAATTAAAAATGAATGGAAATAAAAAAATCCGAAAAAAATTTAGGACAATGACTAGATTCCCCATTCCCGAACTAGTAAGGCTAATTGAAAATTCATAAGCCCAACGCTGTACTATCCTATTATACCGGTGAAGTTTACATACCTCTATATTATTATATTTTCAGCTGTCAAAGTCTGATAGTTTTTGTCACTTTGACATACAGTGAAGAAAACTGGCAGACATTCACGTCAGACCTACAATATTCATTGTACCTTGAATATCTGCACTTGTGACGTGTTATCTTTTCACTTCATCAGTTGAGAATTGGGACCATGCTCCAACAAGCAGTTTGTTTTGGGATGTATAAAATTGACCCAATGACAAAACACAACCAGTTTCCTTTCCTAACTGTATGGATAGATAGATAGATACATACATGGTAAGTGCAGCCCTCTATGCCCAGTTCTGGGTGCTCACGAGGGTAGATTGATGCGCTAGGAGAGAGAGCAGGAGTCCTCAACGTGTTACGCATTTACCCCATGTGAGGGATCTTTTACTTGCCCAGCATAGACACTGATACAAGGGGCCACCAATTTAATGTCTCATTGGAACGACATCCAGCTGAGATTTTGCTCATGAAGGTCCACTGAAAATTGAAAATTTCAGGTTCCCAAACCGGGAGTCGAACCCATGCAACTTCTTTAGACCTTCAGTGGAGCAGGTAAGCACCTTATTGACAACTCAGCCACCCTGCTGCCTAGCAGGGCTGTATTAGCAACTCACATTTCTCAACTTCCAGGCAGCTTTTTCTTGAAATATCATAAATATGGAAAATAAATCAAACATATTTTCCTAGTATCTGAGTATATATATTCATTTATAAAATAAATTTTGAGTAAACCAGATGAGCTGCAGTTGATAGATGAACAAAAGTGTGAGAAAAACCATCATATTTTGAGAGCTGAAAATCTGCCAAATAATTTCATATTTCAGTGTAAACAAAATTAATCCTTCCCACCCATACAGCTATAACAAGAGTGAGTAGTGGCTGCCATACTTGTTTGAATCAAGGCAAAACATTGATCACCTCTTTGTGAATTCATGCCTATGCGAGGGTTTCCAGATCGAGGCTGAGTTCTATTTTGAGCCTCAAATTGAGGTTTTTAATATCATTATTAATTTAATAATAACGGATTCTGTTCTAGTCTTAGTTGCTTGAATGGCTATTCCTTATAACAGATTTGAAATAAATACAACATGAGAACGATGTAATCGATAAATTGTTTTTGATGCGGACTTACTTGAAAAGAATGTTTTGAAAGTTTAACCCTTTTTTGCATGCGGAAAAGAAACCGCTAGTAGCATACTAGTTTGAATGGCTGCTTCATTTTACCCCTCACCTCCAATTGACTAAAATGTTCAGGGTTTTGTATGACCAAAGAGCTGTAACTGACTTTGGTATGATTATCTTGATTCTTGACAACGGACAATTTACCTGACAAGTCTTCGTATTGATACGGTATGTTCTCTGTGGCTTCAGGGACCACCATTTTGAGAAGGGGATGGGCCTGAAAACTTGCTAAATATTTACAAGTTGGAGAGCAGCTGGGTTGTGTCAGAATCATGTTGTGACTTCTTCAGCAATAGTTAGGGGCTCAGCTCCCCATGATAGCATCCTGGATAGGAAATATTTGTAATGCAGAAGTGCAGACAGCTAGATCAGGTTCCAAACACACTCGAAGATAATCCGGAGTGGTTATCCAGAGTGGGTATCCAGAGTGGATTTCCTGAGTGGATTTACACTGGATTAGGGGAAGGAAGCATCAATTGAGATTTTCCCTCCATGCAGCAATTAAACAATGGATGCAGCTCTTGTTGTAATTGCAGATCACCAGCTGGGCATATATATCTGGTGCTCAGATATCTATTGGTTTTCGATCAATCTTTCGTGATGTTGTCTTTCTTCTCTTGGAAATGTGAATGGTAGGACGAGTACTCGTCGAGTCGTAAACTGCATGGGATCTAAGATGGATCTTTTGTAGACAGAGGTGCCCAAAAAATATAGCCAAAATTGCCCAAAAAAATTAAATTCAGAAAATTTTCTACCAGAAACTCAGCAAAAAATCACTTTTCCAAATGTTTTTTGAGGGCTGCACCTCAAGGCCCTCATACCTGGGGCTGACAATGAGGCTCTCGGGCTGCCAAAAACCTATGTCGGCCCTCATTGTTCATATCATTGTTATATTTTCGGTTAAATCCCGGTTTTTCGGATTGGTAAAAAGTACTCGTATGATGGTTAGGTCTAACATGGAGAAAGACCTATTGTTAATATTTTTGTTGTACACGACATCATTATTGGCGTCACTTTCTCTGAAATTCAGATTTCAGAAGTAATAAACCGCACAAGGGTCATATATTTCTTTCGATATCTCAAATTGTGAATTTGGGACTCGTACAGCTATTCGCACAATGCGGTTTAGTGCTTGGAGCATGATAAAAGTGTTGAGCACAAATAGCAACCAGGTAGCCTCCACTATCTCCTGTCTTGGCTTTGGTATGTGCTCAAGTGTTGTTTGCCCGGAACCTGCTAAAAGAAGGTATAGCAAGTATAGATGGCGGTCGTTACATTGTCAGGACTGCTGCGGGTGCCACTTTTCATGGCTACAGTCTTATCAAAAACTGTCAAATAGACTACGTTTGAATAATGGTCCAACTGTGGTATTGAAGTGGTTCGAACGCCTCTAGTTCTTGTTTCGATCTGCAGAGGGCGTATTGTTGCAGGGTACAGGAGACCTATAGTACACAAATTGCACCACAATAAAAGGTCAGTCATGTCAAGAACTTTCAGGTTTTGGAATGACATTAACAAATCAAAAGAATGCATAAACATAGATATGTGCATGAGTAATTATAACAAATCAAATCATTTTTTTAATAGTCATCGATATAGGTTAAGAACAACATGAGCCTCAAAGGCTGTTGACACGACTGTCTACCGAAACTCAACAAAGTAATGTGAAGTAAAAACACAATTATTAATAAATTTTAGACATGTAGAAGCAAAGATAAAAATCAGTTTAAATCAACATCACTGCCCCCTTGAGACAAGTCCACAAACAAAAAGAAAGATGGCCGCCCTTGTTCAGACTTCAAGACATGTTTACAACCCGCCAGCGGTGCAATGGTGTGCTACAAGGGTGTATAAAGTAAACTCCCCATTATGTAAGAACTGTAAACATCTGAGTTGATCTAGTGATTGGCTTCCGTTCAGTATTTCTTACGGAGAGACTTGAAAAGATCAACGGAAATTTATTGCAAGTATATCGTCTGAGAGAAGTGCCAACTTGGCCGGAGAACGCTTACAGGAACAGCGTTAGAACGGCGTTAGAACGCTCACTTCCCGAAGGTTTTATAAAAGTGCCGACTGATTTAGCTGCAGCGTAAACCCCTGACATTTCAATACCCCGAGATATGCCCTATCTCAAAGTTTAAACCATCCCACTGAAGTGTGCACAACTTGCAGCTTCTTAAAGCACTTGAAGATTAAGTTGTTTACTGCCCCTCCACCTGAACAAGCAACCCATCACATTGTCCGCGGCAAACCCACGCAAGCCGCCAAATTAATTGCGGTCGATATATTTTTCCTGAAGAAACACAAAGAAGATCGGATGAGGTGATCAAAAATTAGTAAAATAAAGATGATGAAAATTATTTTAGTGAAAGTTTGTCGTAAATTTACAGCATTTAAATACAAAATTGTTTGCCAAATCTACTAATAATTCCACCATTCTACCTAAGGAAAGCGATACATTCGCACAAAAAAAAGAGATGTATTTTCAATGATTCGATTAATGACATGGCATTGTTCTTTGTACCAGTCAATAGAAGGGCTTTTATTTTGCCCAAAAAATATAATTTTTGATATCAGATCTTTCACTCACGTTGTCTCAGCAAGACGCAACACACCAACTTGAAGTGCTTTAAGAATTTTCTCATTGATGCATGGAGTCTATTTGACCAAAAATAAATTAGGATTTGTAATTTATTGTCTGTCTTTTCTCAAACACACTTTCTTGACTTGGTGCCTTCAGAAAATATTTCATGAACAGAAGCAAGCCATAATTTTGAACATTTTCAAAAAAATAATAATAATAAAACAGACAAGAAAAGGAATGAAATAAACAAATGAATTGCCTTTCAAGTCATAAATTTACTGACAAATTTAGTCAATAATAAGAAGTAATAGACATTTTCTTTACTTGGTGCCATTAAAAAAATTGTCTTCTGCCACAGAGAAGGAGACAATAATTTACAGGAATAAAATTTTAAAATTTGCCCTTTTAGGAAGATTTTTCTTCTAGCCATAAATTATGCAAACATTAAGTCAACAAAAGGACTAACAAAAACGTGGTTATAACCTACAGGCTAATAGACAGCACATGTCAATATTGTAGAAGACTCAAAATATCCCAATTTGCAAACTTATGATAATTATTATTCACTAAAACTGTAAAACTGTCCTGAGTGAACTTGCAAACTCATTTAAGTGTCATCCTCCTTTTTCAATCTTCACGATTCTCCTTCATTTAATTGAGTACTTAGGGAAGTAATTCCCTCCACAAACACATTTCAGATTTGACAAAGCAAACATGATGGCAGATTGTTACAAAATTCATTATCTTTTACTCAAGGCAATATATCAGCTGAGACTAAATTGTACCCAGTAATTACAGGAAGTCATTATATCATTTGTACTCGCCTCACCCCCAAATATTTGTAACTTATTGTGGAGTGGAAATTGGCCTTTTGTCACAAGTTTTTGCTCCCATATCATAATTATCAGGAGCAACCTTCCCTTAAATTTACTTGCTAAATTGCATCTTCCCAATCCTCTAAATACAACATGGCTGACAGCTCTTGTTTGTGTTGTCAATGCTGGCATGTTAGAACAAGGATCATGGGTTCAAATCAACTCTAGAACTAAGTTCAATCTAGATGGACAGATGATTGGACTTTAAGTCCTGAATTTATGCACCTAGCAGGCTAATAAGGACAGGAGGAGGAAACGACAATGGGGCGAAGGATGCAATTCTTCATGGCTTGTGACATTGAGCCACTATGGAAGAGGGCACAAAAATTAGGTAAAGAATAATTGAAACTGCTGCCAAACATAGGTCCAGGTGACCAAACCGGAGCAGGAATTGAACCCGTGGCCCAGTAATTGGTTATACAAACTGAACTAACCTTGTCTCCCCGTCTAAGGACCCTGCAGCTGTAGATTTAATTAGTCCTACAGGGTAACCCGCGCATGTAATGATCAAACAAAAACTAAGACACAATTTCCAGGATATATTTAAAGAGAATCTACTTACAGACTATAAAAATAATTATTTAACGACAAAAAAATAAGTCAAGATAACTAGGTTAAACATCATTAAACGCACAAAAATTAGTGCAATATTTTAAGTCATTACATTAAAGCAATTAACTAAAATAGTCTTAAAATATGTTTTTAAAAAGCACTCCTGTGGAGGCCACCTACAGCAAATAAGAAGGTAATTGTCACCAGGAAATTGTAAATTATGGTTTTGACAAAATAATTATGGGTTACGTTGAATTGCAACAAACATGTTCATCAACGAAGATCTTCCTGAAATATGAGGAGTTAAGGACTCGACATATTTCAGAATTCTCAAGCGTCTTTCGTCAAAAATGTTTAAGCAAATACAGTCCTGGACATAAGTTCTGTCGCTGGCACATGTCACAGATTCAATTGTCAATAATTTGACTTGTACTGGACAGACTTTAATGAGACTTGGCTCAAATGAAAGCCAATTCCTTCTACGACATGCTTATATTGTGAAAATGAAGTTTTGTCTCAATCTGAATATCGTAGAAATTAATATTGACAGTGTGTCAAAAATGTGCCTGGACAAAAGTCCTGTCGCATGCAAGAAGCTATTCTGAAAAATTGCCTAAATTAATTGTGAAACTGCTAAAATGATGAAAAATTGTCGGAGCATTTAGTCATGATGTAGGAGAAGAAAAAAACTCACTTTGTTTGACTTAATGATCTCGTAGAACAATACCCATGGGGTTCCACGAGAACTTGTGTGAAATATCAATACAGTATCAATAATAATCATCAAAAGTGATAGATAATACAGACCAATGCTTTCTTAAATTCATAAATATTCTTTGTAATTGTCTTCCCTGCCTTCCAACTTATTTTGGAGGACATGGGATCGTGGAAATTTAGATTATTGCATTCCTGGTGGCAGAGCAGGTGTAATGGAACATGCCACATTGACAAGAAAAGTTAAAGTGAGGGCTGCACTTGTACAAACTATGATGTTTGGCTTCAAAGTCTCACTGTAGCAGTGATTACAATAATTTAGGACTAAAATTTGTTCTTGTCTGAAGCAACTGTTAATTATATTTTCCCCTTGCCATCTCGATCAATTTCTTGCTCCGAGACAGTATTTTTGTTTTTCGTTATCACGGTCAATTTAAGTCAAGTCTGGATAAATTGTATTCATGTAAGCTTTGACAGAACATTTGCATTGTTGGTGCAACTTTTTTGCTGTTATAAAGGTGTTTGGTTAAAAAAATGAAAAATTAATTACTGTGCAGCTCGGCCATTTGTCACCTTCAGGTACAACCCATGTGCAAAAAATACAAAAACCCGATTCATCCCAAACAAAGTGCATATAAATGTTCCTTATCACAAGCATTATCAAATGCAGGCCCAAAACAATGATCATTGGTATACATCAGTGCCAACTTTGTCCCTTTGTTGATTTTTTGCCTGATTGTGAAGCCCCCTTTACATCTGCTCCATCACCTGAAATGACGTAACTTCTTCAAATGCCCGCCGAAATGGGACAGGAGGTAGGGAAGAACATTCCGAAGGATATTGAGGAACTTTTGAGAATATTTTCCTGCATTATCTGCCATCCTTGATGACTTTTACTCATGAAATGTTGATATTTTACCCAAACCCCGCGGATATTGTCTTCAAAGATCAGGAATTCATGCAAAGTGATATTTTTTCATCCAGTTACACCATGACTATATTCTCCAACATTTCTGCATCATTTTTGCAGTTTCTCTATTCATTAAAACAAATTTTCAGCATTAAGTTGTGCGTGCGACAAGACTTTTGTCCAAGCACATGTGTGATAGACTCTTATTATTAATTTCTAGAATATTCGGATTGGGATGAAACTTTATTTTTGCAATATAAGCAAGTTGTAGAAGGCTTTGGCTTTCATTTAAGCCATTTCTTGTCAAAATCAGGCAATCACAAGCCAAGTTATTAACAGTTTTGTCAATAACATTTGGATGCGACAAGACTTATGTCCAGGACTGTACATGAGAATGCGGACGCGGTGCACCTGAAACCCCTAATAATATATATGCTGTTTTGAACTTCACATTTCCATAACAAATGAAACAAAATTTAATTGAAATAATTTCCTGGCCTAAATATTTTTTTAATACAATAATAAAATGCTGCACATAATTTTGGAACTGTGGAGTCAGTTTGCAATTGAACCGGCCTTCCGTTACTTAACTCGACTAAAACTTGTACTCCTTTGCAACCCAGAATGCAGGCAAAGCCTCCTCTTATGACATCTATTGCACACAAATACAAGGTGGTTTGTTAGCAAAAAAATGATAATTCCACAATGCTTTTTATATAAATAATTAAATGTTTTATTCATATTGTTTCAAATGTATTGTGTCAATTATTCAAATCCCTTTAAGAATAGGATGGATGGATGATTGGGGCTTTATGACCTGTATTTTTTTCACTTGGTAAGCAAATTTGTACAGAAGGAGGACGCGGCAATGAGGTGAAGGATGACTGAAACAGCCGTCCAACATAGGCCCAGGTGACCCGGCAAGAGCTGGATTCGAACCCTGGATCCAGCGATTGGCAGCCCAGCACGCTACCGGTAGACCAACCTCCCCCCTTTTTAAGAGTAGGAGTCAACAGTTTCATTTTTCAACTCCACGATTCTGACTCTCGACTCTGACTCCAAAGCCCTGGAATCGAACATTCCACCGGGTTGCTGAGATAGGAGCCCAGAGCGCTCACACTCAGGTAGTCCGCGGGCTGTCCACTAGAGGCAGCACCATCCTATGGAGGGCACTTCAAACTTTCAGAAAGACAAGTAGCGATAAGTCAAGTTAAGGTCAATCCGGGTTAAGGATGGGATGTAGACAGTTGGAGTTTAGTTCTAACAATTGCCCCCAACTTATCAAGCGGTTTCCTGGCAAAGAGTTCTATACAACAATTCCTGGGAGGAGATAAGACCCCGCCATCTTGTTTATTGTGGCAAACCTCTCAGACACTCTCAATCTGAAAAACTTTGAAATATGAGGTGGAGGAAGATTTTGCCGAAGATTTGAGATGATTTTGTCTTTTCATTTTTCAACTCCACGATTTTGACTCTCGACTCTGACTCCAAAGCCCAAAAGTTGATGAGACCATTTTTATGATCCCATACTCACAGGTAGCCATCCGATTTCTGGTATTGTGCTTCACTTGGAGATCTCCTACTCAGTGGATGCAAGGTTCGATTTTTGGCTGGGTTGGATATGTTTCTCTGTCATGTGTTATTCATCATTGAAAACAAACTGCTTTGAAATGCTTTAACTCACGTCTGTGATTCATTACATCATTAGGGTTCCCCCGTGGCCTAATGGTCAAGACTGCTTGTCCACTGGCTTTGAGGGTTTTGGTTCAAATCTCACCCCGGGAACTCACTTTAGTCCGAGCCCATGGGACATGAAATGGAGGCGGGTTGTATCCAGTATTCGAAGCTATGGCAACTGAAAGACCCTGGGCATCCCTGAATTAATAGGGTATGTTCCAGACTCCCAGTCTTCTCATCTCATCATATGGTGGTAACCAAAAAATAAAAGTGCAGCTCCCTCCATAAAAGATGGTGGTTGAACTGCCCCGGCTGATTCAGGGTACACCAGCAAAATGCAAGTCAAGTCAATGTGTACCTTTGTAACACAACACATAAAACTGAAAAAAGTTAGGCAATGATGTTCTCCGCCATTGTACCTTACCTTTAAGTTTTTGCCTAGGGACTTAATACATTCGAATTTCGGAAACATTCACTTCTCAACTCTAAAGCACTTTATTTCTACGCTGGACCTTAATCGACCACTCAAATGGTTAAAAACATGTTTTACCATTCAAAGGAATATTCATGAATATTTTTCTTCAAATTTAATGTGCATGGAAACAGCACCCCACATAGCTCCACATTATCTTGTCTGCTGGGATCAGTGTGTTCTTGGTAGGCCTACATGGACCATCTAATCCCAGGACCAGACCAGTACCTCTCTCTGAGGATGGGTCCAGTCCAGAGTCCAGACCTCATCACCATTGTCAATCGGACTCATTCTGCTATCTGCATAGGAAGTAGGCCTTTCCAGGGCCATCATTGAGAGCATCGAGAGCACTTAACAAAAAAACTTTCCAGAAATAGGAAGGAAGGAAGCCCTGAAGATGTTTATTTTAGAACCATCCAAATCTCAATCTGCTTCTGGGCATTTCCAGGGATGTTCTTGGTCTCAATCGTCTGTCAGGGTTCTTCCAGGCTCCTAACCTGGGGTTCCTAACTTATCCTACCCCCGCTTCCAGATGTCTACTAAATGGAAATTAGTGTAAACTTGACAGAGAGGTTTATTAGGGGTTAAAGCCTGTTATCAGCTTATCACCCCAAGATGATCCAGAGATATGCAAGGTGAGAGTGATGCACCTTGATGCAAACCAAATGCTCAGCTCAAGTGTCATCTCCACATGCATCAGCAGCTTTTAGCAACTGAGAACATCTAGACAGACATATTCTTCTGCTAAACTCATATTTTAAGTATTTTCTAGTTCAGCATGATGTGTTATAAATTGCCAACGTATTCAATATTATGTATTAAATTGTATGCAAATTTATACATGTACAAGTTCTGCACCTTTCTGATGCAGCTGGATGGCCAAATATTTACTACCCGTAGTGCACGTTCTCGATACCAGGTCTAAGTTATAATTTTTTTTGGAATATTGATAGATTTAAAAAAACCAACAGACTAAATGACGGATAGACTGGAAGATCGACAGACCGATAGATGAATAGATGGACTAAGATACAGGATTACAGGTAGACAGATAATAATGGAGTTAGTTTGATAACTTCTGAAATGGAGAGATAGATGAACAGACAAAATAATAAGATGGATGGATGATTTGGGCTTTACATCCTGTATTTTGCATTTGATTTGCTTATTAGGACAGGATGACGAAACACTATGGCAAAGGGCCACAGGCATGTCGCAGCGTGATTAAAAGTGCGCTGTCAAACTTTGGTCGCGGTGACCCTTCAAGAACTGAAATAGAAATCGAACTCAGCACCCAGTAAACGAAGTCCAGCGTGTTTCCACAGATAAAGAACACTGAGGCACAAAAGACATAAAGAAGGACACACACCTCAGACCTATCAACCAGACAAGGCCTGTTGTCCATCACACCATTAAAAGAGGACAGGAAGTAGAGGGCAACTCTGGTCTGTCGCGTGGCACTCTGGGAAGAGCTCATTATCACGTGACCTGCCGTAACCAGCCGATGATAGCCGAGTGTGCCAAGTCAAGTGGGAGCCCTGCACCTGCCTATTGCCCCACCTTAGGGCCTTTGGGGTGGTACCTACCTCTTGGCCTTTACTAACCTCAACATATATACACCCCGAGGGTGGTCTGGAGGGATATGGACGCCACCCCTACGTTTGAGGGAGAGATGAGTAAAAGATGTTGTAAATGTGTAACATTTTGAGGAATCTCGCTCTCTCTTCATCTTCCCGGCTTAGAGGACTGCACTTTTCATGTCTGTTAATCAATCCACTTGACTTTATTTGTATTGAAATAAAGATTCTGAACTTGCATGCTTCTGTTATTTTCCTAAATCTCAGAACATACATCCAAGAACTGGGAGGGTATAAACGATTGACCAGCGCTGTGGCTTGTGTTGCGGACCGGACCGGGCCATCCCCTTCTGTCAAGAACAGGCTCTTTGGTGGTGGTACTGGCCTGGAGGAGACAGTCCGGTGTACCAGTACATAACGGTTTTGGTTCATACTGCTTCCATGCAAAATTTCGAAAAATTTAAAAAAAAAATGAAGGTGTCAAAAGTCCACAGGGTCAAAAGTTTTAAAAGACCTTTTATTTTGGTTTTTTAAACAGCATGCCTGTACCGCAACAGACTTGTAACTGTGTAGCGGTTTTTAGATGCTGTCCGCCGTGTCCGGTACTGAAGAGGTGGTGGCACTAGACCTTCTCAACTGAGTGGAAGGGCTTTTAGCGCCTGCACTATTCATGGTGTCAGTCATGATGGTTTCTGATTCATGTTCAACAGATGCTATTATAATATACATGTATATATATAAGTTGCCATCATATCTTCTGTTTTATATCATTTAATTTATACAGCAGTTAGTTCAATTGCCTTGTTACTATCAACATTCTGCAGTAAAATACATCAAAGAAAAAAAAGGACCTGTCTCATCATTAACATTAATGTAAAGTGAATTCTCTGATCACAACAGAACCAAACCGTGTACCAACATCCTCAAGTTCTTTTGGCAACAGCATCTTGATCTTCAAGTTGATCTTCAAGTTGATCCCTTGGATCCTTCATCTATTTATAAACTACTTGATCCTAATCTCTTCAGGGCTAATCAAACAGGAAGTGCAATACAGGAAATGGATGTTGGATCCACTTCCTGGATGAGGAGCATCCTGGGTATCCAGCAGAAGTATCTAAATATCTTGTAATCGCCAATCAAACTATTTGGACAAACAGAGACTCCTTGAAGTATCTGTGATCATTGATTCCTGATAATAAGCTATGCTATCTTGGTGGTATCTATATATATACTATCTAGCCTATCTGCCTGATATCTTTGTGTATACTTAGCCCATGTGATCTCTTCATACATAACAAGATGGAAGATACTTTGTTTGGGGGTCAGGATTGAAGACAGATAATCCAAGTGTTGTTAGGACATCTGGTTTTACAATCTCCTTCAGGTAGAAGCCAATTCCAAACAGACAACTTCAAGGGGAAAGTATACACTTCCTTCCTGTATTGACAGAATTGGCTAACCAAGTCCACTTTGTACCAAAGCAGTTCTAGTGGCTTGGATGTGCCATTGAATCAATTTCCTGTGGCAATCAAAATACAGTGAACCAACTGAAGCATTAATCTTTTTGTTGAGTGATGAGTTTTAGTTACCAGGTAAAGAAGGTAAATATGGGCCATTGATGATGCTTCAATACTCTTAATATGATGTTTACGTCAATTCAGGAACTCGTCAAGAGCCATGGGCTATCTAAGGTACAATACATGACAACAAAATTCACAAACTCATAGCATAGCGATTGTTTGAGCCACGGAGTTTATTCATAAATACGAACAAACAATACGTCTAATCTAACTTTTAGTGTGTTTGAGGCAGATTGTTGTTCTGCTGCTCGAAACTTACTAAAACAACAACCAAAGTCAAGCTCACTAACATTACACCAATGCCCCTCGCGAACTTCTGAACTTCAGAAAATGGCTGCTGGTGCCCCTCGCGAACTCGACAAAAGAAAAATGGCGCTTCTGACATAAAGGTGTCTGTTGAACATCAGTAACAACTAACTCTTGAGCACTCCTGAGCATCCTGAGCACTCCCAAAGACTCCAGAACACATAATATACGACCTGTAGGATGTTATCAGTCCTGGAGCAAATTGCTGTCTTCTGCCAGGTAGGCATGGTGAAGTGAGAGAGATTAACACACTCCCCTATCTGCAGTATCTTGCTGTTAAGACTACCCAGGTAGTCAGTGTAACTCACTCTCATGGCAGTCTGGTCACCACATAAACTGAGTTCTGAGTTCTGTTAGTTTGGCTTTTGCCTTGGAGTGAAGGCGGAGTGGGGAGAGGGTTTAGGGATGATCTGTTCACATTTTTAACAAGAAAAGTACCCTTTTTAAAAAGAGGGGGATGGAGAGGCAGAGGGGTTCTGTATCTTCAGTTGAAACATATTAAAACATATTTCCATTTTAGCCGTTCCAAGATGCATTTTTCAAGCAGTCGGTAGAATCTGACTTTCTGATAGATGTTCCTACAATACAATACTTGAGAGAATTTTTATGCAACCAGGTTTGATTCCAGGTCGGGTCGGTCACCAAGGAGAGTGGGGGGAGTGTGTGGACTGTGGAGGATGGGTTTTTCAAGTTTTGAAAAAGAGTGGAATGGGAGTGTGGTTCTATATATCGTCTATCTTCAATCAAAAACATATTTTAAGTTTAGTTCTTATAATTATGGTACTTTCTCCATGCATTAAGTAGGATAAATGTTATGTTTGTCTTATAGATATTCTTAAACATTTGAGATAATTTCGCTTACTAAAACTGTTGATTATTTCATGCCATCGAGTTCATTTCCAGCTCTGGCCGGTCACCAAGACCGATGTTGGTCTGCAATTTCTATCATCCTCACGTGTGCTCCTCCTGTCCTTGTTAGCCAAGGCAAAAAATCCAGGACTTAAATCCAAAATTATCAATCAATTCATTATCCGTCTAAAAACAATCAGTGGGTTTATTTTGTTGCCCAGTTGTGTTCCTTGGTAGGTGTATTATTTTATTTCTTCCTTGCTGTCCTGCAGATTTTTTTATATATCAATAACGTAGTATGAACCTCATTTTGATGAATTTTGTTTATACGATGTGAGTCATGTGCAACATTTCTGCACTTCAAATCCTCCTCACCCTGCTATGAATGATTCAAATGAATTATGAGTTTACATTAAAATCACCCTGTATCATCAACAAACCTAAACAGCCAAGATACATGATAATAACAATAAACTTACATTATTTGTAAAACAACTGCCATGTTGCTATCCAGCTCATGAACAGTTTGACAGTTTTGAGCAGTGTTCATTAACAGTTATTACTACAAGCAGACAGTTTATAGGTGGGGAGTTGGGAGTGTGGTCTGAATATAAAAATACTTCAGCTTTTCTTCATACTGTGAGGGTGGCCTGAAGATGTATGCCTGTGTTATATTTGTGTGTTTTCAACCATTTTTACCCTGGTTAGCTATGAAAAAGTGTGATTCACATTCATCACAACAAAATACATTTAACAGGTTTTACCCCAACAAATAAAATTGCCTGTATATCTATATCTCCAATAATATATCATCATTTTAAAAAGATAATAAATTTTGAACTCCTATTATAATTTCGCCATTTCTCAGTATAAATTTAAGCAATTATACATTATCATATTGCAGATGTACAATTTCTTGGTACATCTATAACGTACAGCTAATGAGTGGAAAAAGTGGAGATTTCTGAAATTCTGAAAGTCAGGCATACATAAATACACATTATTTATTTAATGTAATAAATCTAAAAATCCAACCCATACATATATGTTGAAGTTATGCATGTACCTGTCATGATTAAGTCTGCTGGGTATCCAGAATGTGACATGTTGGTACATTATTTATAATAAGTACAATTCATTCTAATTTGGTGTTATAAATCTAAAAATCCCCTATTTAAAAGTTTCAAAATCTCATAGGTTTCACATACATACCACATTCATTTAAAACTAACACATATAGATCTACAAGCTCCCATGTAGGCTGCAGACAGATACATTTGTGTGGTTAATGGTGTAGAGGGGCTTTAATTGGTGAAATGATTGATAGCAGTGAATCACAACAATTATGTGCTGAACAGAATTACACCTGAAAATGTGTCGACTTCAAAACTACCAGTAGTAATGAACTTTTGAGAGAGTAGGAATTTTCACAGGCCATTTTCTTGTCAACTTGTGATTTTCACAGCATGGGGCTGGAATTGAGCAGGAAAATCACATTAATTGAGACGAACTGGAGCCTACTGCATTGTGTTGGAACCATCTTACAACCGCAGCAAGGACCACATCTCCCATAGTGACCTCACCACACGACAGGAGAATTGGCAGACATATACACTGTATACTTATTTATATGCTGGAATTTGGAGCATTAAATGTATGCTTTTGAATTAAAAGGTAAACGTGCTAAACATGATCAATTTCACAAGAGAGAGGCAGCAACCTATTGGCACAGTGTTGGACTCCTCCGATGCTAAATCCAAACTCCGATTCCAGTTTGGGACTCAAGGAAGAACCGGTCAATTACTGGCGGTAAGTGCCGCGATAACGATGGATATTGGAACATTTTCAGGTCCCTAATTTAGCAACCAAACACCCGGGATCCTGAAACTTTATTATACCAATAAGACAAGCAGCAATCCAATTATCCAAATATTACCCTGCCACATTATATGCTTTACTTTTCTAGTAAAATCACAGCATCCTGGCACCATTTTGAAACATTCAAAAGTGGCTCCGCCAGGAGATAATGCCAGGAGTTAACGTCGCAAAGAGTTACCGGGCAAGGACCAGTCGCTGACAGAGGCCCATACATCCTTCCCTCTTCGGAGCCCATGGAAAAAAAATCATCATCGCGTTAAAAGGAGGAAGTATGTGTTCAAATGGTACCCTATTCCCAATATTAAATCTATAATTCTTCCGATTTGGAGAAAAAATCTACGGTATAAGCTCCCATGAGATTTTGTGTTCTCAAATTCCCAAGCAATCCAGTGGTCACCAGGTAGGCACCAGGTAGGCACCAGGTAGGCACCAGGTAGGCACCAGGTAGTCTATAAAGTAGCCCTAGTTCATTAATCAGAGGTACAATTTGGACTCACAAGAACTCAACAAGGGGCCTGAAATTGTCCTGAATAAAGCTGATTGAACCCAAGGGGTGTATCCATAACAACCACATTGGTTGATTTACTAATCGTCATGGCTACAGAAAGAGTCGTTGACAACAAAGTAACTCTAAAAAGCGGGCTAATTTGCTAAAGCATTGTGTCCACTAAACTGGTTTTTAAGCGGGCAAAAATTTGGCCTCCTGTGGTTTTTAATTTCCACGGGGTGGGAACAAAGTCGAAAACCCCACATTCTGAAACGAAAAAGAAGCGAAAAGTAGGAAAAATACAATCGAAAGGGGGAAGTTGGTAAATATTTTGGAATCATTGTAATACTGCTGGGATACTAAATATATTAGGGCCTAAATCATGGCATTATTGTGATGACTCAATCAAAATAATGAAAAAATAAGACAGGAAAAATTATCAAAATGCATAATGAAGCAAAGAATGACTGCAGGTGACCAAACCAGAGAGCTCTATTATGAGGAACTAATATTCCCACCAGTTCCACCATCAGTCATTTGCAAGAAGTTTATGATTGTATACATTTTCAGTGTCTCTGCTCACAGTGTCCGCTAAAAAAGTTTAGGATTTTCGGAATGAAGCCCCAGAACTAAAAGTGCACGACTGTAGAGGAAGGAAGGTAAGGAGAACATTTTAAGACAAAAACGAAAAAAATTTATGACGGTAGTCACAAAAATTTAAAAATAAAATTTTTTTGCATTAATATTAATCTCATTAGACTACCTCTAACCAATTTATCAGCTTTCTATACCCCTATTTCAGCATGATAATGAGAGTGTGATAAACCAAAATCGAAAAATTTACATTACTCAAAATTCTCCGAATAGAATTTTTTCATCTTTGTCTTAAACTGTTCTCCTGACCTTCCTCTACGATCGTGCATGCAATTTTGGTTTTCGGGCTTCGTTTCGATAATCCTAAACTGTGCACTGTGTGCTCATACTTTCAAAGAGACCAACACTTGTAAATAACCTTTTTCTCCAACTCTGACCAAAACAATTTAAATAGCAAACATCCCAAGCCATCAAATCGAAATAAGCAATGGTAAAGGAGACACAAATATAACGCACAACACAAGCCTATATGGCTTGAATATTCTAATGACATATAGCACAAGCATATTCATTATTACCCAATCTAAGTAACGACAAGTGAAGCTCAAAATTTACTGTTATAATAACAGGCTGCTTTATTGCACACTAATCATTGCCTATTTTACGAGACAGGCAATTTCAAAAATTGTGAGAATTTTGGACTTCAGATGTTTCGTGTTGAAGAGAAGCGCCATAAATCAAAAGAACTTGACTTGTTTTGTGAGAAAAAAAGGCACTGGTCATATTTCAATATTCCATCATAATTATGATACATAGACATATTCAAGATATGCTCCTAAGGGTTAGTGCACAATTACACATGTACAGTGTACATGCATGTTTTACATAACATAAAATGGAGTATACAGGTTGATACAAGTTATTAAACAAATTTGTCAATTCATCAAACAAATTTGTCAAGTTATCAAACAAATTTGTCTTAATCACATAAATTTAAGTAGGGTAGTAAAGTGTTCACATATTGCAATATGCACGTAGAATATAGAAAGAAGCTGGTTGAAATGTAATAAGAGGCCAATACTTCGCCCCAAATGTGGCATCAACTGCAGTTAGGGATTCACTATCCGATTCAGGGTTAGTTCATAGGCATCCCCACCCACAAGATTTGACTTTTGATAATATTTACATACATATTATATCAGTGCAAATTCAATTTATCAAGGACTTTGCGCTCTGCGACATGACAACCCGATAGACCTCGAAAAGACCCCTCCAAATATTCGGCATCCGCCTGTGATTCACCAAGACAGCAAAAGGTGACACCCTTGTCCAAAGGCCCAATGCCCATTGCAAAAAATTGTTTTGTTGCCCTTTAAAATACATATATATATTTTATAATAAATATAAATTTGTGTTTTGAGCACACTAAAAACACATGATTAAATTAGGTTGGAGGTTCAACTTGGATCCCATTTTTTTCTGCTCACGATTTACCCCAACTTGCCCTTTCCGTCTGTACATCCCATCCACCACTTGGTAGAATGCTTGTATTTTACAAAATCGTTTGAAAAGACCAACAACACTGAAGTGTTCCCTAACCACATAGCTGGTTCCACAACATTTTAACATGATTATAAATGACATGCTTTTATAGCTAACTTTGTGCATGATTTCTGTATCATTCTTAACAAATAGCTACCACTTTCCACTTTTGAGGACCAAATAATCTAATTTTACGGCGGCATTATCAAGAGTTCTTTTAGTGAATGGTCTCATAGAAATATAAGTTATGGAGGTAAAGGCAAGAATGGCCCCTGAAAGGGGATATGTTTTTCATGAGCTTATATCTCAGGGTGGGGTAGTCACCCCCTGAGTAGGGGAAATGACCATCGCCCGAGGGTGTGTTATCACATGGGGTATTTGATTGATCATATTTTTGTGATCATTGACTGAGCATCAGTGAGCAAGAATAGTCTGCAAAACAAGTACCATATCATTTTGATTAGTTTGCCATCCTCCAAATGAATGTATTGGTAATTGAAGGGATACATGTTTCTTTTTTGATAGTCATAAATTGACCAAGTTTCTTATAAAAGGGTTAAAGTAATTGTGAGAAGAGTGAGTGAGGGATTATGAACCTCAGAATTCTACATGGAATGGATTGCCTTGAACATATTGGTGTGTGGTTGCATTGAATAGTGAATCTTAGCTTTATATATTGCCAATTTATATATGCAATTCAATTAAACCAACAAAGCTTTCATCATTGATACTGAAACTAACGCTGAAACAAGTTTGGGAGTAGGGCCGGTGCCTATGGGTCAATTTTTCTCAAATAAACAGTTAAATCACTTGAAATCACTTGAAATTTCGGGATTCTACAAGGCCTAAAGGCCTATTTCTTCCATCCTTGGCTCCTATTACTCTGTAATCAGTCGAATGGCGAGAAAGAAGAGTGTTATTCAAATTTAATTTAAAGAACATGCAGACTTAGTCACAGACTCATATAGAAATTCTAATAATGGGTTTAAATGAAGTGAAGTCTGTTCTTTTTTTAATTTCAAGGTCATCCACCCAGATATAGTTAGCCGACATGGAGACTACAGAGAAAATAAATATTTCTTCAGATACGGTATTTTTCTAACCCAACACCCTTCCCATCTATGGCTACACTTTGTAGTGTACCTACCTTTGTTTGTGGCGCGATTTTTCATGCGACACCATGTGGCTATTGTTGAAACTAATTCGATTGCCCGAAACACCAGAGGGGGTCTTTGTGGCGAAGACAGGAGCGCCACACTCCAGTGAGAGTGAAAAGTTGAACAGCATGAGACTAAATAGTTAATTCCAAAATTTACTATTCAGAGGAGGTGTGAAATGAATTATTACCAGCAGCTGTCCAGCTAAAATCAAGAACTCAAAGCTTAACCCATTATTAGAATGTCTATATGAGTCTGTGACTGAGTTAAGTCTGTTCTTTAATCAAAGTGGCCAAAGGTCCATCCTCTAAATGAGTTATCATTTTGTTTGATGAAAGAATTAAATTTAAATTTAAATTGCAAATGTGTCCAAGATGAAGTATTTCTTAACAGAAACCTCACCTTTTCTGGTGTTTTCAAACTTTTAGAGGGAAGCGTATATTGTTTAATGTAAGTAAGTATAAAATAAAATTAGTATTTAAAATGAAGTATTCTGAAAAAAAAGTTCACATTTTCTGGTGCATTCATACTTTTGGAGGATAGTCTAGGCCTATGTCACATCTTGCAATAAAATTTATCAAGACTTATATACACCTATACACCAGTTGCATTAATTTATTTCAAGAAGAGTAAGACGAGCAATTTCATAGTTAATTACCTTCTGGCATCAAGTTATTAGATATTCAAATATAATTTATTAGATATTCAAATATAATTAAAAAATGAATTCATATTAAAAAAATTAAAAAGAAAACTGATGATTTTCAACAAGATAAAATAAAAACAATAAAAAGAAATATTGCCACGTTTAACCCTTGTCAAATTTTATGAAAATAGAGGTAAGTTTATGACCGCATCGTATCAATAAATCTTGAAATCATGAAATGCTCCATTATGCATGAAAAGATACAATTAACTGATTGTTCACAAATGTGATTCTCTCAATAATTTGCAATAAATTACTTGGTCATTAACATTCAATTCCATCTCATTTTAAATTTTCCAAAAAATAGTATTGCTACAGATTCTATCTTCTGCCAGACTCAGAATATTGGTGCATGCTCTCTCTCCCTTTTGACTGTTGAAATTGGATATGATAACATAACAGGTCTATCTCCATTTGTAGTTCTGGATTTATGTATAGGTGGCATCTCCAAGCAAAAGCAGCTGTATTGGAATCCCCTTCGCCTTTCAAGTTTCAACACTAGGTGTTGTTGACATTGCCAAGGAGTCTGGCTTTTAAAATTAGAGCGTTTGTTAAATGTCCATTGATTGTTTGGTTCAGCTCGTGATTATGTTCTAAAGACAGCAGTTCAATAAAATGTGTGTTGTTGGTTAGAATCATATACACTGTGCACTAACGAGGGGGGTACCCTCGCCATCAGAGCAGCCATTACAACACTCGATTCAAAGTAATTTTCTGTCATCCTGAGATTATTTCGTAAAATCCTAAACCTATATTTGTCAAACATGTAGTTTTAATGTCAAACTAACCACTGGGCAAGCAATCCACGTGTGATAGACCACAGAATTATCAGATTTTGCATTTGAAATACATCGTAAGGGCGAGGGTAACCACTAAAGCCTCTCGAGGGTACCACCAATTCCAAAAATTGTCATGGTGAGGGTAACACCTGAAATGACTGGTCTATAAATCTAATATATTAATACGCAACTAAGGCCTACTGGGATGCCATGACGTCACATCGCCGTTTTTCATTAATTTCGGAATTTATTTCTCTCTTTTTCATTTTAAGATATAGCCTTCCAGATGCATACCACTTTTTTCTATCAATTAACACCAAAGATTGCTGTATTCCCCCTGTACCTTTGGAGTTTACCCATTTTTACGTTTTCTATCGAGGGCTATATTGCCGCCATTTTATTTGTGTCTGTTTTGATTCTGTATGCTGCCCAGTGCCCAAGAGGTTTTCTTCAATTTCTGTTAACCTCAAGCTGCAATGTAAAGCCGTAATTGCCATTGATTGAACTATCAAAAAGAGCTTCATTGACCATCACTGCCTGATTGGTATTGACCTCAGGCTACAGTAGCCTGCTAAATCAGTTGCGAGCGTGAGCGAGCAGGCTACAACATTTCACTAGAGGTGCTGCCTATCAGGTCCTCGCTTACATGAAATTCTGAAGCAGCCAGCCCAGTTCTGCTGAGTTCTGCTGGGCGCGGACCTGACAGGCAGCAGCGCGGACTTTAGAGGCAGCAGTTCCACTGACCTAGAAGCCAATTCGATACCCAATTCGACTTGAATTTCATCAGTCTGCAGCCTCGCTCGCTCGTCTGCTTGTACAGCAGACTGACTTGTCAGTCAGTATTGACCTGTCAAATCTTAAAGTGTTCAGTGACAATGAAGTGCAATTAGGCTCAGCTTTACAGATCCTTGGCATTTCCTTTGAAAAACTTCTAATATTGTCTTCTCTTTTCCTAACAAAAACTACGATTGTGCAGTAGCACTTCTACACATTAATGCAAGCAACAGTTAGGAATATGGAGACCTTCACTTTCTCTGCAGTACTCTGCAGTATATATATCTTTTCATTTTGACTATGCCACCAGCCTTTTCCTGTTTCATTGAGTGACTGAATAATATTGTGGGGAATTTCAGGCTCAAGTTGGGTGGCGGGGGGAGGTACCTGTACCTTAAAAACGAAAGTCATGCCAACAAATGCATATCTTATGATGTTACCCAAAATACAAAATTTGATCTCTTCACCACCATGTATCATTTTCCATCACAAAACTATCGTTGATCCAATGAATGTCTGGGATCTTTTCAACTCCAAAGTGTCACCTCACTCGCTGCTATTTATCACGGGTAAACGCTAGTTTATAATATAATACTATATTATATTTCCTTTTTGCTGTTAAGCCATTGTTTCAGTGTAACATAAACAGCAATAATGATGTTACTAGATAGATAAGACAGATAAGAAAGACAGATATGAAAAAAATAGATAGATTGATAGATAGATAGATATTATCACAGTTACATAGATAGACAGATACAAACATACATACATAGGGGATAGTCATTGGGGGGGGGGGTCCTGTTGCTATTTTGCTCTGATTTTTTTAACATGTTATGAATGTGACCGGGGCAGTTGATCATGCCCTGATATTGGTTAGAATTTGCTCTGACTTGCCGTTTTCCGCAGCCCTCCTGGCCCCGACGAAATGTGCCTATGGATAGACAGACAAGAGGAATATAGATAGATAGAAAGATAGAAAGATAGAAAGAAACACAGAAAGAAAGATAGATAGATAGATAGATAGATAGATAGATAGATAGATAGATAGATAGATAGATAGATAGATGATAACTTAATTTTCATTCAATTTATCAGTCATGATTCTCTCAATTTACTTTCATTAATAATTTTGAGGCAGATCCCATTTTGCATTTACAATGTAGGTCTAGCACGCGTCAGCTCATCTGTGTTTGGTCATCACAACGTTATAGGCCAACACATGACCCATTATAATGTAATTCTTCACTATCTCAGATGGGCAATAAGCTAAATACAGTGTGTCTCGTCTAGCATGCGAACTGGAATTTAGCACTGATTCTATAGGCTGGGAAAATGCAATGCATGAACTTAGAACAATGCAAATAACTAACTTTAATAGAACTAAGCCGTGAGTGGCACTGAAGTGCATTTTTGAGACGTCACGGCTATTTGGGCCATTGTTATGGTTGCATAAAGAAAGTAAACAAGTGTGAATGGACAGCCATCGTAAAAAACTGCCAAATTCGGACAAAAAACAGCCCAAAACATCGCGAAAATGTGACAAATTGCAAAATGGCTATTCTATCCGTGAGCAGCCTATGTGTATTGCTACTGCCAGACTTGCAGATGCTGAGCAATCAGACCAAACACCAGTTCGCATGTTGATGAGACAAACTGTAATTAATTGATTGAATAAACTTTATTGAGCTCGTTACATGTTGGTAGGGTACTTCTGTGTTGTATGACGCATTGAGCTGGGATACTATCAAATGGTGCTCTTTGCACCAATGATTGATGATCCATAACCATAGAACATGAAGAATCTCACATTAAAAGCTTAATCATAACAAGCATGTTATTGTCACTGCATAAAAAAAAACAAGCAAAACACCCAAATACAGGAAGAAGCCATAAAATTTTACTTTTAGAAAGTTTCACTGTAGATGGTATTACTTGGGAGAAGGGCATTTTGAGCAACTTTCTTGGATTTGAAAACTATAACAAAACTCTCCTCATGCCCTCCCTGTCAATGAGCAACTCCTCCACCATCTAAGCAAAGACATATACAGAAACATAAAGTGTGTTAATAAATTTGCGACTATGCTCCAAATTGATTATAAGAAAAAGTTTGACTCTCAGTTTAATGAATATGCCAGATTTTAGGAGTTTGGAGGTTTAATAATGGTTTTAGCAATGGTGAACTTCTTACTTCTTCAAAGTTTTTATGTAGGCCTGTATGTGTATATTCATCTAACTCACTTGCTTTTATATACAAATTCATGTAGTTAAAGCCACAATTGGAGACTTTCGCAGTGGAGCAATACAGTATAGTGCATTTTCCTATAGGCCTATTGATAGGGCATGCAATCATGTTCTTGATTGGAACCCCTGATTTATAACTTCTGAATTGCCTTCATGTGTCAGCACATGTTGTTATCTTCCACAACAAAGAGCAAATTAATTAGCCGATTCATTGACTTTTTCTTACTCTGTACCCATTTGTTTTTATTTGTAGATATATACCACAATGTGCTGAATCCACATTGTACTACATGTAACATCCACACTTGGGTAGAATGGGTAAGCCTATTATTGTGCAACTGTTTTCTTGTTAGGGTTAATTAATTTTAAGATTCTCTTTTATTTATTTATTTATTTATTTATTTAGTTCAGCCCCCATAGTATTTAGTCTTTTATTGACAGGGTATTGCAATTGTGTTCTTGATTGGAGTTCCTGATTGGTATAGTTACTTCAGAAGTGCAATCAAGTGTCAGTACATGCTGTTATCTATTGATAAGCTGATTCATTTCTTTTTCTTCAAGACTGCTTGCTCAAATTGCTCAGCCAATATCTTGCATTACCCTCGCCAATCCCTTTTTGGTGGTTACCCTCGCCAACCGGAAGTGACCCTCGCCCAAAACCTACAGTACCCTCGCCACTTCCGGGGTGGTACCCTCGCCATTTAGGTTGGTACCCTCGCCATTTTAGGTTGGTACCCTCGCCAAAATGCTGGTACCCTCGCCCTGCAATTTTTCGTTTTTTGTGGTACCCTCACCTCGAGTGAATTTGAATTTCTTAAATATCTTACTTCATCCTGCATGTTTGAGTCTGGCACTTGGCACTGATTTATTCCACAAGCCATTTAACCTATCATAACTATTTTAAGACCTCACACCACTTACATTTTTTGTAATATCACTTTGAAATCACGAAGTGAGAGGTGTAATGGCCACCCTGATGGCGAGGGTACCCCCCTCGTTAGTGCACAGTGATATAGATTGGGGGATTATAACACGTTAAAAGCTGGATTATTGTATATTAAAAACTGGATAATTGTTTATAATTATTAACCGTTGGTCACATAATTGGAAACATATGGAGACAAACCTATTCCCAAGGTATAATTGAAATTTCTTCAGGAAAATCAAGATAAATTTCATCCCATTCAGAAATAGCAGCGTTCGGTTCAGTCTTACTGACATTGAGTGAGTTTGTGTTTTACATCCCATCAGCACCAGCGTGCGATATACATAGGCCTATTAGAATGTCAAATTGTCACCAATGAAGGCTTTGCTATCTTTTTTGGGCTATCACCCTAGCCTTATTAAATCAGGCACAGGCCACTTTATGTGCAGAAATTACATCAGAAATCTATCTGAAAATAAATAAATGCCTGTACGGCCCAAGGTCTTGCAATGAAACCATACTACTACTATTCACTGTGCACTAACGAGGGGGGTACCCTCGCCATCAGGGTGGCCATTACACCTCTCACTTCGTGATTTCAAAGTGATATTACAAAAAATGTAAGTGGTGTGAGGTCTTAAAATAGTTATGATAGGTTAAATGGCTTGTGGAATAAATCAGTGCCAAGTGCCAGACTCAAACATGCAGGATGAAGTAAGATATTTAAGAAATTCAAATTCACTCGAGGTGAGGGTACCACAAAAAACGAAAAATTGCAGGGCGAGGGTACCAGCATTTTGGCGAGGGTACCAACCTAAAATGGCGAGGGTACCAACCTAAATGGCGAGGGTACCACCCCGGAAGTGGCGAGGGTACTGTAGGTTTTGGGCGAGGGTCACTTCCGGTTGGCGAGGGTAACCACCAAAAAGGGATTGGCGAGGGTAATGCAAGATATTGGCTGAGCAATTTGAGCAAGCAGTCTTGAAGAAAAAGAAATGAATCAGCTTATCAATAGATAACAGCATGTACTGACACTTGATTGCACTTCTGAAGTAACTATACCAATCAGGAACTCCAATCAAGAACACAATTGCAATACCCTGTCAATAAAAGACTAAATACTATGGGGGCTGAACTAAATAAATAAATAAATAAATAAATAAAAGAGAATCTTAAAATTAATTAACCCTAACAAGAAAACAGTTGCACAATAATAGGCTTACCCATTCTACCCAAGTGTGGATGTTACATGTAGTACAATGTGGATTCAGCACATTGTGGTATATATCTACAAATAAAAACAAATGGGTACAGAGTAAGAAAAAGTCAATGAATCGGCTAATTAATTTGCTCTTTGTTGTGGAAGATAACAACATGTGCTGACACATGAAGGCAATTCAGAAGTTATAAATCAGGGGTTCCAATCAAGAACATGATTGCATGCCCTATCAATAGGCCTATAGGAAAATGCACTATACTGTATTGCTCCACTGCGAAAGTCTCCAATTGTGGCTTTAACTACATGAATTTGTATATAAAAGCAAGTGAGTTAGATGAATATACACATACAGGCCTACATAAAAACTTTGAAGAAGTAAGAAGTTCACCATTGCTAAAACCATTATTAAACCTCCAAACTCCTAAAATCTGGCATATTCATTAAACTGAGAGTCAAACTTTTTCTTATAATCAATTTGGAGCATAGTCGCAAATTTATTAACACACTTTATGTTTCTGTATATGTCTTTGCTTAGATGGTGGAGGAGTTGCTCATTGACAGGGAGGGCATGAGGAGAGTTTTGTTATAGTTTTCAAATCCAAGAAAGTTGCTCAAAATGCCCTTCTCCCAAGTAATACCATCTACAGTGAAACTTTCTAAAAGTAAAATTTTATGGCTTCTTCCTGTATTTGGGTGTTTTGCTTGTTTTTTTTTATGCAGTGACAATAACATGCTTGTTATGATTAAGCTTTTAATGTGAGATTCTTCATGTTCTATGGTTATGGATCATCAATCATTGGTGCAAAGAGCACCATTTGATAGTCTCCCAGCTCAATGCGTCATACAACACAGAAGTACCCTACCAACATGTAACGAGCTCAATAAAGTTTATTCAATCAATTAATTACAGTTTGTCTCATCAACATGCGAACTGGTGTTTGGTCTGATTGCTCAGCATCTGCAAGTCTGGCAGTAGCAATACACATAGGCTGCTCACGGATAGAATAGCCATTTTGCAATTTGTCACATTTTCGCGATGTTTTGGGCTGTTTTTTGTCCGAATTTGGCAGTTTTTTACGATGGCTGTCCATTCACACTTGTTTACTTTCTTTATGCAACCATAACAATGGCCCAAATAGCCGTGACGTCTCAAAAATGCACTTCAGTGCCACTCACGGCTTAGTTCTATTAAAGTTAGTTATTTGCATTGTTCTAAGTTCATGCATTGCATTTTCCCAGCCTATAGAATCAGTGCTAAATTCCAGTTCGCATGCTAGACGAGACACACTGTATTTAGCTTATTGCCCATCTGAGATAGTGAAGAATTACATTATAATGGGTCATGTGTTGGCCTATAACGTTGTGATGACCAAACACAGATGAGCTGACGCGTGCTAGACCTACATTGTAAATGCAAAATGGGATCTGCCTCAAAATTATTAATGAAAGTAAATTGAGAGAATCATGACTGATAAATTGAATGAAAATTAAGTTATCATCTATCTATCTATCTATCTATCTATCTATCTATCTATCTATCTATCTATCTATCTATCTATCTTTCTGTGTTTCTTTCTATCTTTCTATCTTTCTATCTATCTATATTCCTCTTGTCTGTCTATCCATAGGCACATTTCGTCGGGGCCAGGAGGGCTGCGGAAAACGGCAAGTCAGAGCAAATTCTAACCAATATCAGGGCATGATCAACTGCCCCGGTCACATTCATAACATGTTAAAAAAATCAGAGCAAAATAGCAACAGGACCCCCCCCCCAATGACCATCCCCTATGTATGTATGTTTGTATCTGTCTATCTATGTAACTGTGATAATATCTATCTATCTATCAATCTATCTATTTTTTTCATATCTGTCTTTCTTATCTGTCTTATCTATCTAGTAACATCATTATTGCTGTTTATGTTACACTGAAACAATGGCTTAACAGCAAAAAGGAAATATAATATAGTATTATATTATAAACTAGCGTTTACCCGTGATAAATAGCAGCGAGTGAGGTGACACTTTGGAGTTGAAAAGATCCCAGACATTCATTGGATCAACGATAGTTTTGTGATGGAAAATGATACATGGTGGTGAAGAGATCAAATTTTGTATTTTGGGTAACATCATAAGATATGCATTTGTTGGCATGACTTTCGTTTTTAAGGTACAGGTACCTCCCCCCGCCACCCAACTTGAGCCTGAAATTCCCCACAATATTATTCAGTCACTCAATGAAACAGGAAAAGGCTGGTGGCATAGTCAAAATGAAAAGATATATATACTGCAGAGTACTGCAGAGAAAGTGAAGGTCTCCATATTCCTAACTGTTGCTTGCATTAATGTGTAGAAGTGCTACTGCACAATCGTAGTTTTTGTTAGGAAAAGAGAAGACAATATTAGAAGTTTTTCAAAGGAAATGCCAAGGATCTGTAAAGCTGAGCCTAATTGCACTTCATTGTCACTGAACACTTTAAGATTTGACAGGTCAATACTGACTGACAAGTCAGTCTGCTGTACAAGCAGACGAGCGAGCGAGGCTGCAGACTGATGAAATTCAAGTCGAATTGGGTATCGAATTGGCTTCTAGGTCAGTGGAACTGCTGCCTCTAAAGTCCGCGCTGCTGCCTGTCAGGTCCGCGCCCAGCAGAACTCAGCAGAACTGGGCTGGCTGCTTCAGAATTTCATGTAAGCGAGGACCTGATAGGCAGCACCTCTAGTGAAATGTTGTAGCCTGCTCGCTCACGCTCGCAACTGATTTAGCAGGCTACTGTAGCCTGAGGTCAATACCAATCAGGCAGTGATGGTCAATGAAGCTCTTTTTGATAGTTCAATCAATGGCAATTACGGCTTTACATTGCAGCTTGAGGTTAACAGAAATTGAAGAAAACCTCTTGGGCACTGGGCAGCATACAGAATCAAAACAGACACAAATAAAATGGCGGCAATATAGCCCTCGATAGAAAACGTAAAAATGGGTAAACTCCAAAGGTACAGGGGGAATACAGCAATCTTTGGTGTTAATTGATAGAAAAAAGTGGTATGCATCTGGAAGGCTATATCTTAAAATGAAAAAGAGAGAAATAAATTCCGAAATTAATGAAAAACGGCGATGTGACGTCATGGCATCCCAGTAGGCCTTAGTTGCGTATTAATATATTAGATTTATAGACCAGTCATTTCAGGTGTTACCCTCACCATGACAATTTTTGGAATTGGTGGTACCCTCGAGAGGCTTTAGTGGTTACCCTCGCCCTTACGATGTATTTCAAATGCAAAATCTGATAATTCTGTGGTCTATCACACGTGGATTGCTTGCCCAGTGGTTAGTTTGACATTAAAACTACATGTTTGACAAATATAGGTTTAGGATTTTACGAAATAATCTCAGGATGACAGAAAATTACTTTGAATCGAGTGTTGTAATGGCTGCTCTGATGGCGAGGGTACCCCCCTCGTTAGTGCACAGTGCTATTGACACAGGTGACCAAAAAGTCAAAATCACAGCCTTCTGATCATGTGACAGATCAGCTGACCTTTGTGGCCTCCTAGCGGGAGTTACCATCAATATTTTGCAGTTTTGTTAAAAGAGTCACAAGAAGTAACTTAATAACCCCTTTATGCACCTGCATGGAGGTGAATGTGTCTACCTTTAAAAAAAAAAACAACACTAGACTTTTAAAAATTGAACTTGAAGTCTTCTTCGGAACACTACATGAAAGTTACTAGCTGGTTTCTCCAAGTGGATATTTGGGGGTATTTGAGGGAGTTGAGGGTATATGAGGGAGTTGAGGGTATATGAGGGGAGTTGAGGGTATTTATAAGTGGAGCACTGTGGAGGTGAGGTCAAGTTGAGGGGAGGCGAGTTGCGTTGAGGGCAGCCGAGGGTAGTTTAGGAAGTTTTGGGCCAGATAAGGTAATTTTAGGCAAGGTGAGGGTAAAATAGGTTAAGTTGAGGGTACTGAGTTCATGAGAGGGTGTGGGGGCTGCATCCTGCCATGAGACTTTCGTGGCCATGTCCATTCTTTCAGACTAATTTTGTTCGGGAATTTGGCCACTTGTGTTGGTGAGGGAAGTTTCAAACATTCAGTGGGTAAATTAGATGGCTATTTTTCCCCCCGGCAAGACAACTTTCCCCTGGCAACTCGAGCCAACTTTCCACCCGGCGAGCCAACTCTCCACCTGGAGAGCCAACTTTCCTCCGCGGGCCAACGTTATCCCGGCGAGCCAACTTTACCTCGTTCCACAGTGGGTGAATGACCGGAGTAAATTATTTCTTCATGAAGATTTGTAGATTTATGACATGTAATGAAGGTTGTCAGCCACTTGCCCAACATCATAAATTGACGACACACAGAATTCTCAAATTTCATATTTCACACTTATTTTCCCCTGTGAGCTGCTAATGTGCCTTAATTTTGTTTTGAGCACTTTTTTGAAATTCAACACCAGACTGGGACAGGTCTGTAACTCAGAATGAACTCAGTACGAGCTGTTGAGTGTTGGCAAAGTAAGGAAATATGACAGTCATGCTGAGACATTTTAGGAAACACCAATTTGTGTTTTAAAAGCGTTGAAATAGTAATTTGCTCACGGACTCTTCAAAAACACCCCATGTAACCGAGACTCATTGGAAGGCTGGCAGCCATAAAGATCAGGAGGGAAATGTACAACCTCCCAGGTTACACAAATACCAACAATAATGAGCAGTGTTTTCTAACTTTTTTGATAAATTGCCCACTTGTTTTATGGCAAAAATATTGTGGAGGTTTTTAGTTCTGCTAACTTTTCAGAAGATCAAGTTTCAAACAACTTAGAGGTAGAAATAAGCTGAGAAACGTCTGTAATTTGCTGTGACAATGTGACAGTGATCTGGCTTTGCAAAGACGTCTTTTATTTTCTTCCTTTTTTTTCAGGGGTTAGTTTCAGGAGGTAAATACTTCAAAAAGAAAGATGTTACTTAATATTGTGTTTTGCAATGGTTACCATGGTAGCAGGTTTTGTTGTCAACACCTGTTTATCCCACCAGGAGGCATGTCACTTGCACATCTCGTCAAATATCATCTGTCTCGAGAAGTTCCAAAAAGAACAACACATGACCTCATGGTTTATCGAGCATGGCAAGACGTGAAACTTAGAGCGAACACCTGCCTTTTGAAAATGTCCACAATGTAACTGAAAATGCTATCTTTATCAATCTTATCATAGCCTGTATTATATGAATGTTGTGACATATAATTTCTTGTGACTCCTTGTCCTTTCCCATGCCGTTAGGTCCGGTCATTCCCTGCTTATCATGCAAAAGTGTATCATATTGCGTCCTGTCATTTTTCTGTCTGTCATGTCATGTAATATCATATTGTGTCCTGTCATTTCCCTGTCTGTCATGTCATGTCATTATGTTTCATATTGTGTCCTGTCATTTCCCTCTCTGTCATGTCACACCATATTTATCATATTGTGTCTTGTCATTTCCCTGTCATGTCATGTCAATTGAATCATATTGTGTCCTGTCATTTCCCTGTCTGTCATGCCATATTGTATCATATTGTGTCCTGTCATTTCCCTGTCCGTCATGTCATATTGTATCATATTGTGTCCTGTTATTTCCCTGTTTTCCATTTCATGCCATATTGTATCATATTGTGTCCAGTCATATCCCTCTGTCATGACAAGTCAATTGTATCATATCACATGCTGTCATTTCCCGTCATATCATATTTTACCATATTGTGTCCAGGAATTTCCTACCTTACATTCCATATTGTATCGCATATTTTTGCATTTTGTGCTGTCATGTCATACTGTATCATATTGTGTTCTTCTTTTCCCTCATGTAATGCAACACTGAATTGTACGACATATTTTCCCATTATGTCCTGTCTCATCAGGCCCTGTTGTATCCCTTCCTACTCTGTTCTTTTTTATTCTATCATGTCCTGTCTAATCATTTGCCCATTTAATTATAAGTAATATCATGCCGGTTTCACAAATGTTTCATAGCATTCATTGGGGATTCTGCTTTTTTATATTGATATGGAATCAAGATTCTTGAACTTCATAACCTCTCTATCTACCCTTTCTCTGTTGTCACTCTTGAATAGGGCAAAACCCCACATGCAGAGAGTCCGATGGAGGAAGGGGTGATAGATGGTACCCCATTCATATGTCCATGTTCTTTGCCCTATCAAATAACGTGATGGCCTTATGATGATACTCATCGTGTGTCTAGAAAAACTCCAATTAAAGGCTTCCTTTCTCAACTTACACAATAAAAATTAATTCGATATTATAAGCAAAAAGAGCCCGGAATTACAGCCCGCAATTTCTCATACTCTTTTATGGCAAATCTGAGACTCCAGGCACAGGATTTCTCTAACGGCAGGAGGTTGAGTATAAAGTTACCGGAAAGTGTGAAATATCTATAGAGCAGGAGAGATTCACCGTCAAGCACTGTACTATAGTGGAAATAGGGAAGGGGAATGCGCGAAGAGAAGAGTTTTTGCTTATGGATGGATGATTTTGGCTTTACATCCTGCTTGGTAGGCTAATTAGCACAGGTGGAGGACACTGCAACGAGGCAAAGGATGATAGAAACATCCGTCAGACATAAGCCCAGGTGACCCGGCAAGAGCTGGATTCGAACCACTAGACCACCAACCCTCCCAACCCCAAATAATTTCTAATGAAGCCGTGCAACAACAAAATAATTTTGAACAACTTGGAGTTGAAAGACCTGTGTAGAATTTTGATTTTGTAGCCAGTTCATGTAGACATTGCTGCTACGTGACTGAGTGGTTAGAGGCCTGGCCTGCTCCACTGAAGATCTTTGCTTGCATGGGTTTGAACCCCGGGTGGGGAAACCCAGGTGGGGAACCCAAAATTTTCAGAGGACCTTCATGAGCAAAATCCCAGCTGGATGTCAGGTCAGATGAGATGTTAAATTGGGGACCCCTTGTATCAGTTTCTGTGCTGGGCAAGTAAAAGATCCTGCACATGGGGTAAATGTGTCAAGGATTCCATCTCTCTCTCTCCATGATGTGATCTGTCAACCATCGTGAGGGCCTAGAAATGGGTTTAGAATTTAGAGAGCTGCACATACCATATCTACCTATCTATGTATCTATCTATCTGTGTTTTCAGACTTCGAAAAAATGATCTTCTTGCAGGGTGGGTTGTCTGCATTTTTATTTTGGCTTATCAAAAAACAGTTATTATTAACCTAGTTTCCTCCAATCATCCAACGTCACTGTAGGCAGATCTATCAAATGACTTTTTATTTTGATTTTTAAATGATCTTTGGTTGTGGGGTGTTCATGCCAATGTTGATACACATTATATCAATTTCCCAAAAACTACCAGGCCACCAGGTAGATAAACACACGTTATAAATGATGTTATCATTTTGATAAATTACAATTATTTTAGTTTTTCTTTATTTTTTTTATGAAAGACAAACCAAACATATCAATGTTCATCAGATGGAAACAGGCTTTTCTATCATTAAACATAAGTTTTTTGAATATTTTAAATATTTTAGGCCTATGTGAAACGCAGTACCAGTAATTGAGGACATAGAGGGGACTGGGGTCAGGTGAGCCACTTGGTAAATTGTGTCACCCAGTGGTTAGATAAAATGAAGAACCAAGTAACAAAGGTAGATAAATACACCTAATAAATGGTAAATTGATGCTATCATTTTGATCAATGTGTACTCATGGTACCGATTATTAACCAATATCACTATGCACCATGACAAAAAAAGCCAGATATGAATCTGAAAAGTTGCACGTACTCAAAAATTATATTTTGCTGTTGAAAAAATCGACACCAATACTGAAATTTCAACACATTACACATTTACACATTGTGAGGGATCTTTTGCTTGCCCGGCACAGACACGTAGAGATACAAGGGACCGCCATTGTACATGAGATCGAAATGGCATCAAAATGGCATCCAGCTTGCATCTTGCTCTAATAGTTGCACACAAAATGTTTTAGGTTCAGTGCGAACGCTTTTAGTATACCATCAGGGAAAGATGTTCAGAAGAGCAGACATAGACTGTGACCACTCTACCACCCAGTTGCCATATTTATAATAACTCTGCCACCCAAAATGGTGACTATGCCAAGGGTTTGCTGCCGCACAACTTGTTGCATGTGCATTTTTACCAAGAATTTATTAATTTCTGTGTAGGCCTAACCTTGAAAACAGATGTCAATTTTCCCCAAATTAAACTTCCTAGTAACCTATTTACCCCAATTATCTTGTCTATCTTATCTAAGATCTGTTATCAGTTATCAAAGTCTGCTGAAAAATGTATATTTCCATAAAATGTCAAACATTACTCAACTTCGTTATTGTTAAAGAATCATTTCATGAAAGCAGATGTGCAAAATGATGTTATCAACTTGAAAATGATATAGGGCCAACTCAATCGTGCCATGTCATATTAGGTTCAGTTGCATGATTTCTGTTATTTCTGAAAACTTACAGATCGATCAGACTATATCAGAATCAGAAAAATAACTTATAACCCAAGCGGGAAGTTTTAATCCAATCTTATTGCATAATATATACAATTCTTATATCTTTGATCATAACACATTTGTCAATATTTTTATAATTCTTATTCCGAGAATTTGGGGTACCAGGTTGTGCAGATCCACCAGGGTTTGGTTCAGTTCAAAAGAAATTCGTTCACAGGTGAACAATCTATGATCATATCATTATTCTATAATGCAGGTTAATATAAACTAATCAGATATCAAAGATAAGGTTGATTTAAAGCAGCTGCAATTAATAATTTTCTGGGAAAAGGAAGGGTAAATACAATAAAACCCCAAACCCACATGATCACCATATCTATGAAGCTTTCATACACCCTCAATCAAAATTGCAAATGTTTAATAGAAATACATACAGAAGTCTGTCTGCATGGGTTTTTTTTGGGGGGGGGGGGGGTTAGAGAGAGAGAAAGGTTTAAATGCAGACTAAAGAAAGGACAGGACAGTGCTGGAAGCACATTTTAGTACCATCCGCAGTGAAAGTATAACACTGAAATATAATACTCCAGTTCTCTAAAAGAGCAACAACACACTGCAGCTTGTGAATACTCCTATCATATAAGGCATGGGCAGGGCGTATGGATGGGTGATTGGGGCTTTACGTCCTATATTTATGCATTTAGTAGACTAATTTGGACCACTGAGAGGCGTCTGGAAGACGAAATGAGGAGAATGAGATCAAGAAGATATGGATGAACGTGTGTTCTTTTCACTGGTGCCTTTTTTTTTTCTTTTTAAATTAAGAGTGCGTCCATTCCACATCCAGAGAATTCTCTGCTGGAGTGCCACTTCATTTAATGGAAAGACCCAGGAATTCATAACATATGCTCACTCACACACAAGTTTCTTCGGGAAGCAGTATACAACTACAAGTCACCGAAGACAGCAGCAGAAAGAAAAGTTGGCTACTATGGGGAGAGGGGATCAGACATGAATGTAGCCAATACATCTCTACAGAGCCTGGTGCTACTGCAATTCTGCAAGTCAGCAACCGCAGAGAGCTGCACGAACAGCTTTTGTAAATTGACCTACAGCCTGATAAGGGGGAGTCACCCCCTACCCCCCCCCCTCCAATTCTCCCCTTAGATTTGCCGGGTCATCAATTGGCCCGAGCATTTCCAGGGGGACAGTCACCCCTAGACTGGAGTTCCCAGAAAATTATTCCCAGATAACCCCTCAGATAACAGGAATTGGATGCTGATTGGGAGATAGCCATGGGTGAATGTGGTGAAGTGTGGACGTTGCAGGCTGGGGGGATTCTGCCGCACACTCTATGTTTATTGGCTGCCCTGGTTAACCCAGGGGATTAGGGGAAATCGCCTTCAAATTTGAGTAGGGACCTCGGCTACAATGGGGTCTGATGCTCTCAATAACTGCATGTGGGGGGGGGGGGTAAGATTGAGAGTGGTGGGGGGAAGGGGTAAGATTTAGGGGAGGAAGTAAAAGTTAGTAGGTCCTATGCTCCTGTATGACACTATAGGGATCAAGTTTGTATGGTATCAGTGTCTATTCATAAGCAGAAACCAGAGTCTTTTTTAAAAGAAAAAGAAAAATAGAATTGAAACAACAATCAGGAGGATAAAGTACTATTTCGCCATTAAAGTTGCAAAGAAATATATGCACAAAGAATTAGCAAAGATATGTGTGATTGGGAAGTTAGATTATATAAATTCGAAAAGCTTGGTTCAACCAAAGAAATTTCTACAATAAGCTGGAATTTTGCATGATATTGTGATCGCTTTGCTAATGTGGTCATTACTATTTCAAATTTGGAACATCAGAATCTTCTATTTTTTGTGAAATTCGATGTATTCTCTAATCATCTAAGAGGAATGTCATATCAGCGCATCCCAAAAATGTGACTTGCATACAATCCAACCCCCCTCTCTCCCAACCTCCCCTTTCTTGACTGAATCCACACCTCCACACAGAAGCTGATCATATAGATATTCTTGGATATTAGCCCTTATACAGCCCCCTGCAGGAAGGTAAATATGCCCTGGAGACACTACCCCCCCCCCCACCCTATTTGCCCCAAAGACGGATGAATATGGATGGTGATAAACAATGATAAACAGTAGCCAAAGGAGGGGGCAGGATTAGTGTGTGGCTATGTGTGGATATGAGGATGTCTGGACTGCACATTGAAATTTTAATACAGGAGATTGTGTTTCTTTATGAAGAATAAGTTTTGGTAGGCCTACAGCCCTACACAGAATCAGTTCACTATACACAGCGCTCCTGGATAAATTTCAAGATTGAAAAAATTCAACAAGAAAACCGAAAGTGCACTCTTATAGAGCAGGGTCAGGAGAACATTTAAAGACAATAACTGAAAAATTCCGTTGGGAAAATTTTGAGTTATCGTCATTTTAAATTTTTTGTTTATCACACTCATCTTTTCTTGCTGATAAGGGGTCATATAAAGTTGTTTATTAATGTTTAAGTCATTTATCATGTTTAGAGAGACAAGTGTTGATGGTAATACATCATTGTTTAATTTACATGATAATTGTATATGTGTTGGATATGTATTGGTTGAAAATAGTGTGCAGAGTGTGATAAACACATGCAGATACATATTTATCAAAGAAATGAATATGTAGCCCCAGCGAATTGATTTGTTCGTTTGTTGTGAATATTTCACCTGCCTTTAGCTTGATTTGAATTTAATTTAGCCTTTCTTTTGAATTTTTGCAGTGTTTTTCATCAAAATATGACATTTTCAAACGAGATAAATTTGTGGATTATTCTTACTAAGACTGAATGTGATTTATAATGTTAAGAAATAAACCCCAGCTGTGGCAGTGTGGCTTTTGGTAATCCAGAAAGTGAGTTAATGAATGTTACTAACGGCATTTTTTTTTTGCAATCATTTCAGTAAAAAAAACTCATTTAATGAACTAACTTACTCAGCCAAGCCATCATAATAAGAACGTGAGATGCTAAATAGCTTGACAATTGTTACTGAAACACAACATGACATTGAAAGAGAGTCAGTCATATGCAAACAACAGCAAAGGCCGACAATTGAGCAATGATGGGTCAAATAATCACTTTAAAAGATATCTTGTAGAGGCTATAAGCTGATTATTATGCTAAGGTATTGTTCTTTCAACTTCTGCATCTAGTGGCATTTGAACATATTGATCAGTAAAATCTCACAGACATATATGATAATGAATAACACACAATTCTGCAATGAGAAAATGCATGAAATATTCATATATCATGTAATATACATTTAATTTTGCTAAAATTGGCCTAAATACAATAAATCATTCAAAGGAATTAACAGAGGCAATATTTAAAAGCTGCAAACTTACTTGCAGGTGTGTTAATTCCTATGACATGCAGTCACATGTGTTTATCACACCCTGCACTATATTTTTGGTCTAAATATATCTAACAAAGATTCAATGGTTATGTAAATTAAAGAATAATGTCTTCCCATCAACTTTTGTCTCCCTAAACATCCTAAATGTCTTAAACAGCTTTCTTTGTCCAAATTTCAGCATGAAAATATGAGTGTGATAAACAAAAAAAATTTAAAATGAATATAACTCTAAATTTTCCCAACGGCATTTTTTGGTTTTTGTCTTGAAATATACCCCTGACCTTGCTCTAGAAGTGTGCGCTTTTGGTTTTCTTGTTGAATTTTTTTAATCGTGAAATTTATTCAGGAGCGCTGTGTATAACCCGTTGCCAAATTTCCATTACAATGTATACCATAGTCAGGGACCATTGACTGTTCGTCTGTTCCCTACTAGGGTATTTCAAACTTGAGTGTAGTTAAAGGTATCACATCAATTAATGTAAATGAAGGAAACATTTTTGGTTAACAGCTGCTTGCAGCCTGTATTACGAGAGGAGTTTCAGGAAAACTTATGACAACTGCCCTGGTCGTGCTGTTTCACCTATGTCATTAAAACTTGGCATGCAGTCTGAATAGAATATTATCTTGCTTCCATCAACTTTTGGTAAACTTCTGTGACAATAAATTTTTATTTTCTAAACTTAAATGTACATTTTTCCCGCGAATTTTAAATGTTCTGCTGCAGTGATGGCATCTGCCAAGTGCCTGCCAGGGGGATTGTTTACAAATTCATTAAAAAGCTTAAACCAATAAAAGAAGAGAAGGAGAAAGGAATGAAAGAAGGAAGGAAGGGAGGAAGGAAAGAAGGAAGGAATGAAGGAAAGAAGGAAGCATGAAAGGAAGGGAGATATATAGACAAATATAGATAGTTAGATAGTTAGATAGATATATAGATGGCCAGATAGATAGTCTATCAACAAGCAGCTGTTAAAGTGCTTGCACGTTATTTTTCTTTTTTAATGTCAATTTTTATAGCCAATTATCCATTAGGGACACCAACGTAATTTTTAAACTTTCATAGGCCCCACTGCAAAACGATCTGAAAAAACTATTAAAAATTCTAATCAGAAACAATTTCAGAAATCATCATTTCTTTAAATGCATACATGTATACACCAACATGACTGTGTTTTACCCCACAGCTGTGGTTCCTTCCTTCTCTCCTTGGGGGAGACACGATACATGGATGAAACATGGGCAGGTTCATGGAAAGGAAGCCCTTGGCAAAAACAGACACTCCAAGATCCCTCATGGACCACAAGGGCAAAGATTAGAGGGAGCAACCTCGAAATTACTAAGTACTATTAGGCCTATTTCTACATCGACGAAATATCTTAGGCAAAAAGAAAAGTCTATTAAAATAGGAATTGACACCTTTTCACAAAATGCTTTACACATTTGGGAGTAAAGAATATATAATTTATATGTAGAAAATATTAGAAATGTAAAAGTAAAAAGTTTTGAGTATAACCTAGAACAATACGTCAAATCACCAAATATTTGAAAATACAGATCAGAGATCATTGGTCTGTTGCAGTAGGGCTTATCGAAATATTTGCTGAATGCCTAAAATTATATTCCAGACAATTATCTATCTATCTATCTATCTATCTATCTATCTATCTATCTATCTATCTATCTATCTTATCTATCTATCTATCTATCTATCTAAAGTAATATCTATCTATATATCTTCTTCCTCCAGCCTAGTGGCAGTGCAACCCATCCATAAGTCTCCTGCTGCAGCAGACCAGTGATCTCTGATCTGTTGTGGATGGCTGCATTGTGGGCACAAAAATTATGATTGGAACAGCGGGCATCAATCAGGTAATTTAGCCTCCATTTCAAGTTGGTGACGTGTCAAGATGTGGTATCCATCTGTGGTAATACAATATCGTCCAGAAAAGTAATCATCGCCACGATTGTTGGTCTTTGTCGCATGTGCGTTGACGCGTCAAATCACACCTTATGACGTCATCTACGCCATTGTTGACGTCCCCTAATCTGATAATGAGAGATTGCCAGCCTCCTTGATGCATTAGATGGTGTTTCGATGTGACAGCTATTGGAGACAAGCCGGTTTCTATGGCAACTAATCTTCTATTCTTCAGATTTCTGTTATTCTCACATTCTGAGCATTCTGGCTGATTGTCGAGCCCACCCAGTTGGTGATTATAGGCCTACTACCTCTAGATGATTGGTAAGAGCTGTGCAGGCCCTTTTTGGTAGTTTTGGAACAATTAAATTTAGTTTAGGCCTATACATGTAAATTTCATTTATCTAAATTTAGGAGTCACTGGCTCAAGCTGTTATAATACTGGTGCTATATAATTTGTTGCATGAATATTTTTGTTGTTATGTGGTGCTATGTAATTGTCACGTGTATGTACTACATACACGTATACTATGTAGGCCTAGTTTGTATAATTATATGGACCTATGTGTCTGAAATAAAGTTTATAATAAAAACAATAATAATATGTCCAGGTGTAATTGTCTGAAATGAAAGCTCTTCTCGCCAGACCTTTCTGAAAATTGAAGGGCATTGCAGTTGAAACAATTGCGAGAGACTTTTTGTCGGTTATGGAGCCAATACAGAGGAGCTTATGGAAATATGACCTTGCAATGGCTATTAAAAGTCTCTCAGAATTGTTTGAATCGCATATATTTCCCTTTCATTTTCAGACTGCAAGAACTTATCTATAAACCCAAGAACTAAGACTAGAAAGGGCATTCAGGACTGTACGGTTGTAAACTGCTTGACTGCTGGCTATGATTCCCAAACCCTTTTTGGAGTGGTGATTTGTCACATGGTCTTTGTTGGTTTCTCAGATCCACTCTGTTCCTTGCTAATTTGATTGTTTTGTTTAGCCCCCCCCCCTGTACCCCTCATTAATCTGGTGCTATGCAGTTGATCTAGTGCTGATCTTCACTGTGGCCGCAAATCAACCAACACACATGCACTCTAAAACATGTCGGGACAAAATTGGTTTTTTAGATTCAAAATGGTTTTTTGAAAAACCAAATTTCAATGCAAAACCAACATGGATTTTTAAAAAAATCCATGTTGGTTTTTTGCATTGAAATTTGGTTTTTCAAAAAACCATTTTGAATCTAAAAAACCAATTTTGTCTGAATTTTTTTAGAGTGTGCAGGTCCCAAGCTGCAGTTGAAGCCAGTTGAAGTCTGAAGTGGTTACCAGTTCAATATTTATCAAATTATAAGCCCCCTAGTGGCCATTTTGCCCTTAAGCACGTGACAGGAAGTAGCCATAAGTGATCTATTGCTGGCCAATCAGACGTCAACGACCTGACACACCCCAATCAAATTAACCCCTTCAAGTATCGATCTCTCTCCAAGGGCAGCAAGCAAATTGAAGGGTCTCTGTCTGTGTTCTGGCTGCCCATGTGATTTCTGGTTTCAATTGTTGGTTCTTTAGAAATTTGACTGGTGACTATTCATCTGTATCTATCTATCTATCTATCTATCTATCTATCTATCTATCTATCTATCTGTCTATCTGTCTATCTGTCTGTTTGTCTATCTATCTATCTATCCGTCTGTCCATCTACCTTTCCATCTATCTTGTGGGGTTATGGGAGTTGAAAAGAAATAACATCAAAAATATATTAAAAATGTTCTGGGCAAAAAGGTCTGCCATTAAATACACAATTTGGAAAAACTCTCTTTGGGGCAGAGATTTATAAACAAGTCTCAAGAATACAGATCAATTCCCATTGCTCTCTGATTAATATGCACAAATGGCATTATGCATGACACAAAATTAAACTGTCTGTTTTTTGAGGAGTCTTCATGTTTTCCCTGAGTATGCATGTTAAAAAGTATCCAGAGAAGTCATCAAGCAAAAAACGAGACATTTTGGTGCAGAGATCCCAATAGAATAAAATGATTTGACAAAGAAACAGACAATGGCCTTGTCATATTGCAAAGGGACGACAGAGGGCGTGGGTGGCAATTTGAGGGGAGCACTACCACCCCCAAGTGTATTGCAGGGGAACCAAGCATATTTAGATACAAAGGCCTGAGAGATTTTGACTCCTCAAAGGTCCTCTGGAGTTTGATGGGACAGTTATCCAGTTTTTTTGTCACTGAGGAATTCTCAGCTATTTGTCACTTGATGTAAGATTGGGGAGACACTTTCTCGCCTTTGCAGTCTCTGATCTCTGATTCAGAGACTTCGCGAGACTTCGCCAAGAGATTTGGGACTATGCCTAGGGGCTGAGAGAATTAAGGAGATTTTCTGAGACTTCGGGACATCTCTGGAGGTGGATGAGAGACCGAGAGACTTGAAGAGTGTTAGCCTGGGATTGTGATTCTAGATGGCGTCGGCATCACTCTAAATCATACCGGGGCCTTGAAGACCTCAAAAGGGCTCAGAAAGACTCACAGAGGCTCCTAGAAGTGCGAAGAGGTCCTTCGAGGCCCAACAAATTTTGGAAGCCGTCAAAAACAAATTGGTCGCTGGGCCACCTCACTATCAACTCAAGTCTCAGGCGGACTTTCAACCCGGTCTCTGGCGGGTTCGAGGGCTTCGGAGCAATGCGATTGCCCACCCAGGACTTAGAAGCGAATGACACTCCATTCGCAGCTTCCCGGACCATTCCCCCAGACGCCCGGTCTGACACAGAAAAGCCGGATTCATCAGTTCTTGTTGAAATTGTGCAGATGTCCCCTTTGGGCAATTAACAACCCCCGTCCAACTAGGTGGCACTGCAGTCGCAGGGCAGAGATGCCAGAGATCCAGTAGGGACAGGCCAGTGGAAATGGGGTGGCATCCATTTGGGACCACATCTCGCACACATGTCGACCTGCGAGATCTGATAGTTGCCATGACAACTAACAAAAAAGCCAAAATGAGGCTGAGAAGTCAAGACCTCCCCTCTCCCAGCTGATTTGGTGGTTAACCCAATCCCACAAATGACCCCAGACACAGACAGACAGCAAGTGGACAGGCAGAGGGGCCTCTGCTAAGGTCAGCCTGACACTGCTTGTTAACCAAGCACAGATGAAGTACAGACAATATCAGGAGGCCCTTGCAGGCTAACATATCAAGTTGGATAAATCTTCTGCTGAGGCCAGCCCAATTGTTGACTGAAGAAAATAACTCGGGACTATACTTTGCGCTGATAATTGAAATTACAATAGATTTGGCAAAACATTTCATCACGAATGACAGTAGATGAACTATGTTGTCCTACATTTCTCCATGGATGACAGTATGTTGTCCGACATTTCACCACGGATGACAGTATGTTATCCTACAGTTCACAACAGATGACAATAGATACTAGATAGTCATACACTTCATCGCTGATGACAGTATATTCTCCTACGTTTCACCATCGATGACGCCAGATAATCCAAAATTTCACAAATAATGACCAAGGTTGGGTACAAATGCAATGCATTTGCATTAGCAAATGACAAGACATTGTCCTACATTTCACCATGGATGGTAGTATGTTGTCCTATTTTTCACCACAGAAGACAGTATGCCTACTTATGTTGTCCTACATTTCACCACAGAAGACAGTATGCTCACTTATGTTGTCCTACATTTCACCACAGATGACAGCATGCTGTCCTACATCTTACCACAGAAGACAGTATGCCCACTTATGTTGTCCTACATTTAAGCATTGATGACAGTATGTTGTCCTCCATTTCACCAGAGATGACAGTATGCCCACTTATCTTGTCCTACATTTCACCACAGATGACAGTATGACCACTTATGTTGTCCTCCATTTCACCAAAGATGACAGTAGCCCACTTATGTTGTCCTACATTTCACCACAGATGACAGCATGCTGTCCTACATCTCACCACAGAAGACAGTATGCCCACATTTGTTGTCCTACATTTCACCACAGATGACAGTATGCCCGCTTATGTTGTCCTACATTTCACCACAGAAGACAGTATGCCCACTTATGTTGTCCTACATTTCACCATTGATGACAGTATGTTGTCCTCCTTTTCACCACAGACGACAGTATGCCCACTTATGTTGTCCTACATTTCACCACTGATGACAGCATGCCCACTTATGTTGTCCTACATTCACCAAAGATGACAATATGCCCACTTATGTTGTCCTACATTTTACCAAAGATGACAGTATGCCCACTTATGTTGTCCTACATTTCACCACAGAGACAGTATGCCCAATTATGTTGTTCTACATTTCACCAAAGATGACAGTATGCCCACTTATGTTGTCCTATATCTCACCACAGAACACAACATGCCCACTTATGTTGTCCTACATTTCACCACAGATGACAGCTTGCCCACTTATGTTGTCCTACATTCGGCAAAGATGACAGCATGCCCACTTATGTTGTCCTACATTCACCAAAGATGGCAGTATGCCCACTTATGTTGTCCTACATTTCACCACAGAGACAGTATGCCCAATTATGTTGTCCTACATTTCACCACAGAGACAGTATGCCCAATTATGTTGTCCTCCTTTTCACCACAGACGACAGTATGCCCACTTATGTTGTCCTACATTTCACCACAGATGACAGCATGCCCACTTATGTTGTCCTACATTCACCAAAGATGACAGCATGCCCACTTATGTTGTCCTACATTCACCAAAGATGACAGTATGCCCACTTATGTTGTCCTACATTTCACCACAGAGACAGTATGCCCAATTATGTTGTCCTACATTTCACCACAGATGACAGTATGCCCACTTATGTTGTCCTATATCTCACCACAGAACACAGCATGCCCACTTATGTTGTCTGACATTTCACCACAGCTGACAGTATGCCCCTTTATTTTGTCCTTCATTCCACCACAGATGACAGTATGCCCACTTATTTTGTCCTACATTTCACCATGACAGTATGCCCACTTATTTTGCCCTACATTTCACCACAGAAGACAGTATGCCCACTTATGTTGTCCTACATCTCACCACAGATGACAGTATGCCCACTCATTTTGTCCTACATTTCACCACAGATGACAGTTTGCCCACTTAAGTTGTCCTACATTTCACCACAGAAGACAGTATGACCACTTATGTTGTCCTACATTTCACCACATAATTATTATGACAGTATGCCCACTTATTTTGTCCTGCATTTCACCACAGAAGACAGTATGCTGTCCTACATTTCACCAGAGATGACAGTATGTCCACTTAAGTTATCCTACATTTCACCACAGAAGACAGCATGCTGTCCTACATCTCACCAAGGATGACATCATGGAAGTAGATAGTCTTACAAATCACCATGGATGAAAGTAGATCTATAGTCTGACATTAGTCCGACAAAGGCTGACTCAAAACGAAGTTTTGAGTCAGCCAACAAAAGCCTGGATAAAATCAACAATTTTGTGAAGTCCCAAAACCGAGAGACTGCAGCATCAATTTCGGGTCAACCACTATACAATCATTACATCATAACCATATGTACTAGCCTACCTGCTTATTATCCCTTGTCATGTCTTTGCAAGCACTTTTTGGGAGTTTTTTTCACATTTACTGAGAAATTCATTCATTGTTTCCATCATGGTGGACTGCTGTGTCATGTGACCTGTTGAACTTAAAATGCGGGGCAAGCGCGCGGGACGCGACGCACCAAAAGATGATCTTAAACCATCTGAAACTGCAATAAATGAGGTTGATTGGTCACTGTTACTCAGCTATTGCATCTACAGAAATGGCAGACCCCATTTTAGAAAGCTTGGACAATTTGCTGCTTTGTTTTGATGCAATCTGGTGGTATGTAAATTTATAAAAGACTTTACTTAAATATAAAGACCTTGGGGGGGTTCTCGCCCCGAAATATGACGGGGGTGCTCAGCTGAGTGTCTCGCACCCAGACCCAGTAACGGAGTGCCGGGAACCCAAAAATAGGACCCTGGACTAGGGAAAATTCTATCTCAAAGAGGCATTTTTTTCGGGTCGGCTGTATTATTTTAATTATTTGTCCCAAATAATTTCTGTTTTGCCACCACCGATGTCCTTTGGAAGGTGATTTTTACGCGAAATTCGGAGTGATGGAAATGATGGACCATGTCTAGGAATATTCAGACCTCATTTTAGGACCCTTAGCTAGGGAAAATTAGCCCTTGGAGAGCCCTTTTCAGCCGAGCATAGGTGTATACCAACATATAGTGAGAACCCCCCCCCAGGATAAAGACCTTCTAATTTTTTTTATGTTTATTTTTTAAGTGTATTTACACCTCTCCATCCACATTTGGTTGCTGTATCGATCTATCTGGGATGATCAGCATAGCTCAGTGTTCATTTAAGGGTGTGCACCACAGTAACATATTTGGAGGCGGTGGGCATTTCAACCTTTCTATCATAATTTGATATCATTGAGACGCAATAATTGAAACATAGCAGCAGCTGGTATTACACATAATTTTTTTAAATAAAGCATCTACTGTTTCTTGGCCAAGACTCAATTCAATTTCGATAAGGCCTATATTTAGCTACTTCAAATATAGGAAAGTCTAGGCCTATATAGATCAGAAAAACTGGTCAGACCTTGCTGAACTAAAAGTGCCTTGTATACTTGGGTAAACGAGTCAAGTTGCGCCATGGTTTTGGGCACAATTTTGCACAGATTTGCAATAATACTATATAGTATTGCAGTTAGGCGCAAAAACCGCGCATGGCACTTGCCCCTGAATAATCTATGGTTTCTCTCCAGTGTGCTGATTGCTCTCTTGGTTGAACATTCTTCCACAAATTTAACTTACAAATGGTTTCTCTCCAGTGTGTCTTGATAAGTCCATCAAGATTGCTCTTTTGGTTGAATATTTTTCCACAAATTTAACTTACAAATGGTTTCTCTCCAGTGTGTCTTGATAAGTCCATCAAGATTGCTCTTTTGGTTGAATATTTTTCCACAAATTTAACTTACAAATGGTTTCTCTCCATTGTGTCTTGATAAGTCCATCAAGATTGCTCTTTTGGTTGAATATTTTTCCACAAATTTAACTTACAAATGGTTTCTCTCCAGTGTGTCTTGATAAGTCCATCAAGATTGCTCTTTTGGTTGAATATTTTTCCACAAATTTAACTTACAAATGGTTTCTCTCCAGTGTGTCTTGATAAGTCCATCAAGATTGCTCTTTTGGTTGAATATTTTTCCACAAATTTAACTTACAAATGGTTTCTCTCCATTGTGTCTTGATAAGTCCATCAAGATTGCTCTTTTGGTTGAATATTTTTCCACAAATTTAACTTACAAATGGTTTCTCTCCAGTGTGTCTTGATAAGTCCATCAAGATTGCTCTTTTGGTTGAATATTTTTCCACAAATTTAACTTACAAATGGTTTCTCTCCAGTGTGTCTTGATCAGTCCATCAAGATTCGCTTTTGGTTTGTGTTTGTAACAGTTGATATGTTCACACAGAATAAAAGTCAAGTCGTAGACACGCCAAGTTGTAGACACACCAAGTCGTAGGCATATTTCAGAGCTATCCCCCAAGTCGTAGACACAGCATTTTCACTTGGAAACGCCATTACCCACTCGTAGACACAAAATAAAATTAACCAAATCGTAGACACTGCATCACCCAACCCGTAGACAGCATTCTTTTGGGATTTACCAACTCGTAGACAGCACAATATTAAGGTTTTTCATCTCGTAGACAAGGTTAAAAGGCATTTTAAACCACTAATGACATCAAATTTTCAAAGTCTTTGATTACAGACAAAAAGAGTTCTCAACACAATTATTTGCAATTCTGTTGTCACATTTTTTCATGCCACATAGATTCAGTACAGATTACAATCAATATTTCTGTCATATTAAAAGTTAATTTCTATAATTGTTGAATGTTGAATTGTATTTTCTAGTAAACTCAAGTTGATCACTGCCTCCTTAAGTTGACCAAAATTAGCTGAATACAAGAAATATAATGAATTTTTTATAATTTAATCAATTCATCTTCTTTTCTATCTTGTTGATTATATTCCGCCCTTTATAACAGTTTGGTTAAAAAACAACATCTGGAAAATTAATGTCTGTCTGCGACTTGGGTTCCCTGCCAAAGTTGGTCTGTCTACAAGTTGGTAAACATCTGAAATTTAGTGTTTGCGAGTTGGAAAGCAGAAAAACTACAGTGTCTACGACTTGGTAAGTTTAAACTGACCCCAGATACAATAAATATGAACTGACTAATGTGTCTACGACTTGGTGAAACCTGCAAATTTGATGTCTACCAGTTGGTAGTACCTGGTGTCTACCAGTTGGTTGTATACTAGTTGGTTGTCTACCATTTTTAGCTAGCCATAGGCGTAGCTATTGGAATGGGTGATGAGTGTATGGGATTCTGAAAACCATAAACCATGTAAACAGTAAACACTGTAAACAAAAAACAATAAACATGTGAACCAAGAACAGGCTAGGTGGCAGCACTGTCTACTGTATGTATTCAGAATGGCCCTCTGGTGGAAAAGGCTAGCAGTATCTTGACTTAATTCCCTGACAGATCTAACAGCAATATAGCCCAATTACCTTTCAGGAGTGTAATTAGATACAATACAATACATTGGATTTCCTGTGTCAATAGGGTCAAGGTGTGAACTTGAAATGCAATTAACCAGCAATGGGCTATGCATAGATAGATAGATAGATCCTTACAGAAAATCAGATGTGCAAATAGGAAATAGCTAGATATTATATCTTCAAGCACCTCTTGAAGTGCTTGCATGTTATTTTTAGAACGTAACAGTGAACATAATCATTTAGTGCCATGACTTTATTGATGAAAACATAAAAGTTATTAAAATCATTTTGATTTAAATTTTCCCAAATTTGGCCTGGTATAAAACTTAAATTGTACAACTTTCCTTTCCCTCTAAAATGTGTGTTTTGATTGTGTGAGATTTTCGGCGTTCATGCATTTTGTTTCCTTTTTTACCACATCAAAAATTGATTTGTTTAAAAAAAAGGGCCCCATAGTTTTAGCTTCATGAAAATTCTATCAGTTAACACCAGGGGAAAAGTAGTGCTTGAATCCTTCAATGCCATTGGCTGATAGATTTCCCGACCATGCCTCTGATTGGTCCAGCCAAGAGACAATCTGGAGTATGTTTAGTGAATTTCAATATAACTTTAAGGCTTCACAAGTTGGTCACTCCTTTAGGTTAAATTTTGAAAGTTGTGTTTCTGGAATTAAAGTGCTATGTCACAAGTTAAGAATCACTGTTTTAACAAAAAGTTGTTTGGGGCCAATGTTCAGGCCACTCAGTGAAACGGGTTTATTCCTTTAATTGTACTTCACTTGCATTAAAATGATGGAGTTTGTATCATCTCACTCATAATCTCTGCCTATCTTTCTTACTAGCTATTTATCTATCTGTCTTATTTCATTGTATTCTATTCTTTCCCCTCTAATGTACAAGAAGCTTCCTAGTTGCATTTTATTTCGAGGATTTCATGATATTATTTACATTCTTCAAATTGTTATTTACATGTCTTCAGTATGGATATACTATAGATTAGGTAAAAATTGCTATCATCCCATTCCATGTTAATCATTGCCCCTTTAATATAAAACCAAATGGCTAGCTTTGAATCCGCGGATTCTTGTGTTTGTCTACGAGTTGGCGTGTCTATAACTTGTCTTGATACCGTTCACACAATATGTGTAAACTTTCACTAAACTGAAATTCCTTGATCCTGCTCTGCTTGTCTGATAGGTTTAGCCAGACCAGGTCTTAGCTAAGACCTGGCTCTTCTCTTAATACCATGTTGGTGAAATCGGCCCTTAAGGCTCTGGACACCATTTTGTCCTTTCTCAGAGAATCACCAATTTTTAAGTCCAGATATTGGTATTTAACGAGATTGTGTGGATTGGGGTTTTCAAGAAAGCAAAGATTGCTATATCCAGCCCTGGTTTGAATCCTCAGATTCTTGTTTTCTCAGATAGCTAAGTTTTATTTAAACCTACTTCTTTCTCTACACTTTTACAATAGTGAGCTAGTTGGTCTCCAACTTTTTTCAAAAATTATTTCATCTTTTTTAGTTTCAATAAAGCCTGATTTGATTTTAAAGGACAATTAAAAGGGCAAACACAGCTTTAAATCTGCCAGGCTTACACTGGCCATTTTCCCAGCTTTAAAAAATGTGGTCTGCCATTTCTGTAGCTCAAATAGCTCTGAAATTGTGCTCATCTAACCTCTCCTGAGCTGCACAGTGCTATCCCGAGTGTTTTGTTCTGTTCCGCACGTTCCGTCCGCATTTTAAGTACACCAGTTTTGACGCTATGGCTGCGAGCGGTGGATTCAATGCTCGCTTCGTGGTTTCACTGGTCAATTATGAAGTTCCTGGAAGGTTTTAACAGGTCAGTTGGGGTCATAAGGTCTTATTATAAGTGAATGTTGTCCACTGTACGTAAATAAGTGTGTGACAGGTTGTTTATTGCCGACTTTGGTGTGCGACAAATTCCATGTCGCATGAATGTGAAAAAGAGCCATAGCACTGTCTTCTGTCGTCAAGCAGCCTGGCGGCTGCTTGAGATACGACAGCATATTTCGGTCTAGCTGCGAGCGGTGGATTCAATGCTCGCTTCGTGGTTTCACTGGTCAATTATGAAGTTCCTGGAAGGTTTTAACAGGTCAGTTGGGGTCATAAGGTCTTATTATAAGTGAATGTTGTCCACTGTACGTAAATAAGTGTGTGACAGGTTGTTTATTGCCGACTTTGGTGTGCGACAAATTCCATGTCGCATGAATGTGAAAAAGAGCCATAGCACTGTCTTCTGTCGTCAAGCAGCCTGGCGGCTGCTTGAGATACGACAGCATATTTCGGTCTAGTCTGACATTTCACTTAGGATAACATGTAAATTTCTCTGTATTTCACCATGGATGACCTTAGATACTATACTACATAATATTATTGCATTATGGTAGTTGTTCATTTCGGGGTGCTGGCATGTGCTTCTCTTTATTCTTGCAAGCTTTCAGCGAAAAGCTTGAGATGTGAAACTTAAATTAGGCCAATTAGTTATATCACATGACAAAAAACCTCAGCTTCAATCAGAGAATACAAACTTCCATAGCTTGAGTACGTCTACATCTTCCTAAAGTTTCCAGTGAATCAACATTAATTTGCTTGGCATTGGCATGTCTGACATTGAAGAACTTGCCCAATTTGCAACCGTCCACAACCTCTTGACATGTTAAATTACTCCAAAATTATCTCCTCTGCTAATCAACATGAACTTTACAAGAACTGAATTAACTCACAGCAACTTTACCAAAGAAAATTTCCCCGGAGCCCTTTTACCCTCATTGTCACCCTACCCAGAATGCCTCAGGCGACTTCCGGTTGCCCTCAAGCAGTGCTGCCACCAAGCAGAATCCCCAAGAGTTAAAATAGAACACCCAGCAATTTGAACTTGACATCCCAATTAACAAATAATTAAAAATCCCTCTTGAGATTAGTGATGAGGATAAAGAGCAATATTTTCAATGGGGATGAGAATGGGGCACGTTGACCTAAGTTCGGTTTTTCCGTTCCACAAGAGACATTCTTTCAAATCAAAAATATTGCTCCACTTGAAATGATGAGTGCAGACTTCGAACCAGTTATTATTATAGAAGGAAAAATTGTGATAACCTAAAAAATGTATGTAAATTCTTTTAATCATTTTTACTGCCCTGGTCACATTCGCACCATTTCAAAATTTCAGAGCAAAATAGTGACAGCCCTCCAGGAAAACGGCCCTCCGGTACGCCTATGATCTCTTGAGTTATTGGCATGCATTTGAATGCCACTTTTAAAATGGCTGAATCGTCTACCAACAAAAAAATACCAGCCTGAGATAGTCTACATGAAAAATATTTTATATGTGCATGATTATGTATTCTGGTCAAATCCATACCTACTCACAATATTTGGATAAAAATATGACCTAATTCTGTAGCAATGAGAGCACAAATCTCAGCTACCAGCCTACCATCCCATCTGTGTCACATATATATATGCAAAATCATTTGAAGGCGTCAGTATCAATTGTTATAATTACAACGATGGCAGCTCAAATTGAGTTCAAAGAAATCATCCAAAAGTTTAAAATAGTGGCTCTACAGTGGCTGTAGCATATGCCAATATATGTCTAAAAATAGCCCACTCTCCTACTCATCTTCAGGGTTGGCATATCCAGTTTGAGAACACAGCAATATCATTTCAACACAGCCCAAGAGGTTTCATTTCAGATAATGGGCAATTCTAGTTCAGTGTATATTAATATCAACATAGACTTCACAAAATACAAAGAAAATCTTACCTGCTTCCTTTTGAATAATCATTTTCTTCTGTTGCGTTGGAAGTATCTCTCGAAGATATACATCCAAATGTTCAACAAAATGAATTCAAAGACAGAAACCATGAAAGATCCAATTTTCTGTTATAAATGTTTTTGTTTCCACGGTTTAATAATGGTCGTCTGTCAATTGCTCTCGACTCGAGTCCATCGAATTCTCAATTCTGCAAATTAGTAGTCGCACACCTGAGGGAGAGGAAAATAATAATCTTAAAAAACATAAATGCAGAATTTAATATGAATTCAATAGGCAACAAATATTGAATGAGACTTTATAAGCAACAGAAGTGAAAAACCTCACCTTAAAATCTTCTAAATCAGCCTTCCAGGTGCAGGAACTCAGGATGTCAAGTCCAACCCACCAAGTGCAATGCCATCCCCCTTGTAAAATTAACAATGTTCTTATTTTTTAACGCATAAAATACCTACTTGAGTCTCAAAATACAGAGCGAGCTTTCACCGTGTCTCTTGCAAACTTTATAGCTCTTAATTGCCAATTAACAACTAATCAATTAACTGTGATCAACTCAGTTAAGGCGGAGACATGCTACTAAACTCTATCAAAAGGCAGGTCTTGAAGTGAGATTTAAATGATGAAAAACGGCACAGAGATGTTATAAATGTTTAAAAAATCAAAAACAACAATTTATAGGTTTTTTTATCATCTTCTTTTTCTGTAAAGCTTCTAAAAGCCTTATTATTGTAGAAAAAGATATTCAGAAAAACACCATAGCATTTTTTATGTAATCTTCCCAATTAATTCAATTAAATAACAAATATATATCTATTTAAAGCTATTAATTTTGTAAACATTAATTTATAAACAGATTGATAAATAAATATAGGCCTGCAGGCCAAAAATCTTACCAAGAATGACAAATGGGCCTGCTTCAGTGTCCACAACAGCAATGGTCAAGTGATATGGTGATATATGGCCTGAAGATATCTTGATACTGTAACATTAGCACTGTGGCCTAATATGTGAATTTGTCACTTGTGAAATTTGCCAGACCCACAGTGGACATCCTATAGACATTGCAGAGGGGCCAATTTAACGACCTTTTTGGCCCTCCAAGGTCCCGGCGTAGACAGAACGGCCAAAAAGGTCATCAGCGACCTCTGATATTCTATAAGCTGTCAAGAGGTCTTCTTAAATTCCCCCAAGTCCCAATGTGTAAATTGACCTTTCCGTCAACTATATGGATTTTTTCTTTCCTGAAATGTCCTAAAATGAAATATTAATATCCTGGACACTGAAATACCTGCTTAATACCAATTTGATTTGACCAGAAAAGGGCCATGACAACTCAAAGACCTGTCTATTTCACCACAAAGATATCTCCCAAATGACCTAACGATTTCCAGAAGGCTAAGACTGACCAGGACAGGACACCCTTTAGCCTTTCTCAACTTCCAGTGCCATGTCACTGCTGCAATTGCCTGTCCACTGACATGTCACCAATGGCAATTCAAAATGCCATAGGCATAATCAGCTGACAGTGGTCCCAACATTTACCAGATGACCACCAAACTCTGAATTTGCCTCTTCTTTTTCTTTTGCCTTTCTTCTTCTCCACATTATTTTCTTCTGTTTCTCTTTCTATTTTTTCTCTTCTTCCCTTCTCTCTTTTCATCGTATTATCATTTTTATTCTTTTCTTCCCCACTTTTTTTTAATCGTTTGAGCCATTTTCTTCTTCTATTTATTTTCTTCTTTGTCTCTGAATGAATCTACTCTACATCTCTTTCTTTTCTAATCACTTCTTCTTTTCTTTTTTTTCCTTTCTTTATCTTCTTCCTTTTCTTCTCTCTTTCATTTCCTTCTTCCTTTCTTCTCTCTTTCATTTTCTTCTTCCTTTCTTTTTCTCCTCTCATTCCTTTTCTTCTTCCTTTCTTTTCTTATATATCCTCTTTTTTTCTCTCCCTGTTTTTCTTCTTTCTTTTCTTCTCTCTTTCTTCTTCTTCTTCCTTACCTTTTCTCCTTCCGTTGCTTTTCTTCTCCCGTTCATTTTCTTCTCCCTTTCATTTTCTTCTTTATATTTCTTCTTCCTTCCATTTTCTACTTCCTTTCATTTTCTACTTCCTTTTCTTTTTCCTTTAATTTTCGGGTCTCTTTATTTTAGAAGGGGAAGCGGGAAGCGGGAAGGGGAAGCGGGATCCCCGGGAAGGGGAAGCGGGATCCCCGGGAAGGGGAAGCGGGATCCCCGGGAAGGGGAAGCGGGATCCCCGGGAAGGGGAAGCGGGATCCCCGGGAAGGGGAAGCGGGATCCCCGGGAAGGGGAAGCGGGATCCCCGGGAAGGGGAAGCGGGATCCCCGGGAAGGGGAAGCGGGATCCCCGGGAAGGGGAAGCGGGATCCCCGGGAAGGGGAAGCGGGAAGAGATGAAAAATTGAAAGGAAGGGAAAGGAAAGGAAGGGAAAGGAATGGAAGGGAACAAAAGGAATAGAAGGGTTGAAATTGAAATACAGGAAAAGTAATAAAAAGTGAAGTAAGAAAAAGAAGGAAAAGGGATGAAAGGGCGAGGAATTAAAGGGAAGGCTGGGGCTGGTAAAGGGAAAGGAAAGCTTGGGAGGAAAGGTTCCAAGGGAAAGTAAGGGAAGGGAAAGTAGGCCTATATGGAGGAAAATGGATTTAAAAGAGAAGTCTGGCATGAAAGTAAATGGAATAGCTACCAGGACCACTGCACCATTGTCCAATATGAAGTTGACCAACCTCAAATTGCATGAGTGGTTGGACCAACCTGCGAGAACTCTCATTCTGATGCTGGCCTGGAAGCTCCACAAACATCACAAGAATTGAAACATTCCATCCAGGTGGAGCCAGGTTCTAGAACCATCATTTTTACAGAACCATCTTGTGGAAATGTGCTGAACTAAAAATGTTTTGATTTGTGGGAAATGTAAACATGGCGACTTCTAGCTCACCAAGGGATGATGATTATGCCCAATTTACCTGCCCAGTCTGCCTAGAGATTTATGAAAAACCTGTTATGACAACTTGTGGACATACGTGAGTGTCATCTTCTTGTGTTTGTGTCATTATTTGGTGGTTTCATTTCTCTGTTTTGAGGTGAAAATCTTTTTTCTGACCTGTCATTCATGAATGTTATCATTTCCTTGGTGGAGCAGCGGAGCTGCCATCCAAATACATTAGGATGGGCCTGGCCTGGATGATGGCCTTTGTTTAAGACAATCGGGACTAGCTTGCTGTATCAAAATATTGGAAAGGGTGAGCATTTGAAATGTTAGGTTTAGGAAGGCAGTTCTGTCATGCCATGCTATTCAGCCTTTTCAGCTCAGTGAACAGGATGTCAATGACCTACAATATGGTGTGCAGCCAAAACGGCGATAAGCCAGAACGGCTATTGTATTTTTGACAGTGTCAGAACGGCGATGCCAAAACGGCGATAATTAGATATCCAAAACGGCTATAGGTCTATACCAGAACGGCTATAACACTATGCCAGAACTTCTTCTTCTTCTTCTGCTGTGTGCTAGATACCCCGGTTCGCCGGGTAGCTTCACTCTGCAAGGAAAGGAAACAGGTTCATTAGAAAGTTCCCAGTTGATCCCACCCTTTTAGAGGAGCTGCACAGATCTGTGTCAGTCTAGTATTGTCAGTCTAGTATTGGTTGTTATGCTTCGTTTGCTTCCTTTTCCCTTTTTTTGGTGTCAGTCTAGTGTTGTCAGTCCACTCAGTTCTAAACTTAGGTTCTTATGGTTCGTTTGTTTCCTTTTTTCCTTAGTTTTACAGGTAGTTCAATGTGTCATGTTACTTGTTGTGTTTTTTAGTTGTTTCTTGTGTTCTGTTCACTGTCGTTGAGCTGCTCAAGGTTGCGTTTCAACGTTACTGCTACGTTTTCAAGGACTGGTGTCGATCTACTGAACATGTTTTCATATTTGACTGTTAGGCCGTTTTGTCTTGTTACAGGGCATTCTTCCAGGACATGTCTTTGTGTTTCGGCGGTTTGTTTGCATAGTCTGCATACGTTGTCGCTGTACTTGTTTTTGTAGTTGTCTTTGACATCTATCATTCTGTTTCTTGCCTTAAAGATGATACTTGTTTGTTCCCTGGTAAGGGTGTTCGTGTATGTCGCTTTTTCATTTCGTAGGTATCCCCGGGTGAGATGTGTGGTTTTGCTCTTTGTTTCTGCCGTTTCGAATAGGTGTTCCCTGAACTTTCGGTGTATGGTTTTCCGTATGTATTTCTTTGATTGGTGTCTGGTCATATCTGTGAGGGCATTGAGGTTAATGTTATATTTGGCCGCAGTGTCTTCAACATTTCTCATCCATTGTGTTTTTTCTATGTCCTGGGTGAGGTATCTGGTAAGAGAGGTTGGGTTTTTTGTGATTCTGTAGTACATGTTGATTTTCTTCTTGTCTATTATCCTTTCTGCATCCATTAGGTTGGTTTCGATGTATAGAGCCTCCCTCGGTGTGCTGAACGGCGTCATTAGCATACGTTTGATGATGTCATCCAGGATTTTGTTTATGGTTTTTATTTCTGTTTTTGTGGGTAGCCATGTCTCGCATGCATATGTGATTACTGGTATAATGCATGTTTCTAGGAGTTTCCAAGCTGTTTTCATTTGTATGTTTCTGAAGGCTTTGTTGTACAGCAAGTTTAAGATTGTCTGGTATGCTGCTTCGGTCTTTCCTTTGATTGTTTGTAGATGATCTTTTAAGTTGAGTTTGTTATTCATTATGAGTCCTAGATATTTGTACTTATCCGTATATTCTAATTCCATTTTTCCTAGGTATATTTTTTTGTACGGTTCTCGGTTGTTTGGGTCTCCTCCTATTTTTAGTATTTTGGATTTATCCTTGCCGAAGCTTATGTGGTACTTGTTAGCTATGTAGTCAGTGTTGGCTACCAGTTTCCTCAGGTCTTCCAGATTGTCCGCTATCAACGCTACATCATCCATCCATAGTAGGGTGTTGATTCTGCTGTCTGTACCTGGGATGATGGCTCCAATATCTTCATATTTGTTGATTTTGCTGATTTCGTCCATTAGTAGTGCATATTGGATGACTGACAGGACGCCTCCTTGTCGTATACTGTCATTGATGTGTATTTTTTCCGTCATTCCGTGCTGAGTCCTTATTTGTGCCTTCAAATTTTTGTTAAGTTCCTCCGCTATTTTCCACGTTCTGTCCATTAGTCCCTCCTTGTGTAGAACATACATAATTGCTTTGAGCCATGCTTTGTCGTATGCTTTTGTCACATCGAGAAATACAACATATGTTGGTCGTTTTTTTGTTTTATTTCCTCTGATAATGGTTTTTAGTACATTTATGTGGTCTGTTGTTGCCCGCTTTTTCCTGCCTCCTGCCTGTTCATCAGTTATGTTGATTTTTTCTAGTATCCTCTCATTGATGATACGTTCGAACATTTTCCCGATGTTACTGCTTAGTGTAATCCCTCGTTCAGATGAACATTTTCCCTTTACTCCTTTGCCTTTGTAGAGTCTTGTGATATAGCTTTCTGTCCAGTCGTTCGGTATGTCTGCTGTTATTAGTATTTTGTTAAGTATCTTCCTCAGCTTTTCCCTATTTCTGGGGTTCATTCTTTTTAGAGCTTCATTGGGTATGTCGTCTGGGCCTGCGGCCTTCTTTTCCTTCATCTTCGTTAGCGCCATGTTTATTTCTTTTTTGCTGATGGGTATCGGTTTAGGTAGTTCTTTCATATTCGTTTGTATAATTTCATATTCCTGGCAGATTTTGTTGGTCCAGTTTTCACAGTATCCCTTTCCCTCCCATGGTTTGTATAGTTCGTTGTAGTATTTGGCTATTTCAGCCTTTGCTTCAGCGGGATCGGTCACTTTTCTGTCATCTTCTGTTACAAGGTCATATTCCGGGCAGCTGTTTCCTTTTAGTTGGTTTCTTAGTTTCCAGAAATGTGGTGATTTGACTCCTCCCTCTTTGATGAGCTTGTTTGCTATTTCTTGTGTTCTCTTTTTTTGATCGGCTTCAATCATCCGTTGGAGTTTCTGTCTCGCCTCCATATATTTGTCGTAGAGTATTTTCTTGTTACGTCCGTTACTTCTGCATTCCTTTTCAAATTTTTTCTTTTCTTCCTTCATTATTTTACGTTGTTGCTTCCCAAGTGGGCCAGTTTTTTGTTTTTCTCTTCTTACTTGTTTTTTTCTTGAGACTTTTCTTAGTGCCTCTTTTATTGTTGCTGTAAGGTCCTCGTATGATTCTAGGTTTCCTGTTTTGCTGAATTCATTGTTGTACTTTTTCCAGTCTGTTTCATTATTAAATTCCCACATCATTGTTCCTTTGTGTGCTTTTTTTGCTTGTACTTTGAACTTTGCAATTATGGTGTTGTGATCAGTCTCGTTTTTCCCTTTCGGTCGGTGGGTGCCCATTTCATCAATATAGATTTCCACGAGGTTGTCCTTGGTTTCTGCGTCCGTTATGATGTAGTCGATCACTGATCGTTCGTCTTCTTTGTTTCTGTTGACCCTTGTCCATTTTATTGTGTCTTCTTGGTTGTTGATTGGCATTGTCCCGGTAGTTCTCAGTGTACGTTGCAGTATTTTTCCGTTGCGGCTCTCTTTTTGTGATACACTCTCCGATTCCAGTTCAATTTTCGCATTGAAGTCTCCAGCCAGTATTACATGTCCGTCTCTCTTGAGTCTTATTACCTGGGTACTTAGTTGCGAGTATTCATGTTCGACTTTTTCTTTCTTTTCATTTTCCTGTTTGCCATAAAAGCCTCCAATGTGTATGCTACCTTGTTTAGACTTAACTTTGACCCATGCTATTTCCATATCACTTTCCTTCTCAACGTCTACGTCGGTGGTATGGTTTGCTATGTCGTTTCTCGCCGCGATGGCCACTCCTCCTGCTTTGCTTGGTTTAGTTTCTTTTATCCAGGTGTAGTTGTCCAGGTTTGGGCATTTGCTTGTTTTAGTTTCGGTTAGAACAATTATATGTGGTCTGTCTATATTGATTATGGTTTGTAGGCTTTCAAGCTTCGAGTTTATACCATTAATATTGTTATACCATATCGTAAGGCAGTTAGTAAGAACTTTCTTAGCACTTCGTCTAGTTTTTTTCCTACCTGGTGTTGTTCTCCTATCTTTGGTTGTAGTATCAGCTCTCCGTTGGTTCCCGTTATCCCTCCTTTCTAGTTCATTTGGTTGTCTGTTCATGTTCGTTTTGTTATTTCCGTTATTCCGTGTTGTTATAGTGTTGTTATGTTGTTGTTTTCATTTCAGTATGGGCTTCCGTCTCTCTGTCTTCTTTCGTGTCTGTATAATTCGTAGATTTGATACCGTATTTCCTCTATTACTTTCTCCGCTCGGTCTGGGCTGGCTTTGATAATTACTGTTGCGTCTTCTTTGTTTTCGTGTATCGTTATTTGCGCTTTGTAGGTCCGTTGCAGTTGCTGTATATTTTTTCCCTCTCGGCCGATGATGTGTGGCATTTCTTGTTTACGTATCATTATCGTTGTCTTTTTCTGGTTTATGGCTAAATTTCCTGGTAGGGCTTGGTAGTCGATGTCGGTTGCGATTCGTTCAACTCCGTGGTCAGTCAGTGTAGTTCCGTTCTCCTCTAGTATCTGATTGGCCCTCAGCCTCCACACTCGTGCCAAGTTGACATAATATACATTCCGGTCGCGTAGTGTTGAGTTGAAAAGTTCTGTTTCTTTTCTTTGGGCGTCAGTGCCATCGGTCGGTGGTAGCTCACTTATACGTATCTGTGTCAGTGTTAGTCTACCCAGGTCTCGTGCCACACAATCTATTCTCTTGCACAGTTCTCTCCCGTTTTCTCCCCGTTTGATGTCTTTCGTCCCGGTTATCAATATCACTTGGTCCGCCTCTTCGACTCTTCTAATTACTTCTGGGTTTCGTGTCATTTTTTCGAGTGAGTCTATGTTAGTGTCGTATTCTAAGTTCTGGTATGTTTTGTCTCGCGTGGTTTCCCGTAGTTGCTGCATAAGCCGGTGTTTGCTTATGTCTGTTATTATCAGTATTTTTGACTTTTCAATTGGTCCGGTTTTGACTCTGATGTTGTCGTCCTCATCTTCGTCCGTTTCTGTTTTGGTCGTGTCGTGTCGTTTTCTCTGTTCTAGGGTTTCGGTTTCGTTTTTTCGTCTGCCGTGTTCCTGCGTTTTCTTCATCTTCGGGGCTATTGGTGTTTTCTCTGGCTCATCTTCAGTGTCGGTGCTCAGCCTTTTACCGGATTTCTTTTTTGCTGTTTTGACCTGTGTGTAAGCTTCATTTCCATCCGGGATGTCCTTGTGGGTTGCAGGTTCTTTGTGTGGTTCTTGTACTCTCTGTCTTTTGGGGTTCTTCGTGTCATCTTCTGCTTCGTGGTTTCTTTTCTTGTCTTCTTTCAGTTGCATTATGAGTTTTTCTTGGGCGTCGTTCAGTTGCTTAACCTCTTCCACATACTCTTTGTATTGTTCATTAGCCTCCAATAGTTCGTCAATTTCCTCTCTTTGATCGTCATTTTTTTTCTTTAGTGCATTTGTTATCTTTTCTATTTCTGTTGTTTCTTTGTCGTATCTGTCTCTTAGTTTTTGGTACTCGATTTCCCATCTCTTTTCGGTTTTCTCTAGTTGTTCTTTCATCTGTGTTTCTTGTTGTTGCATGATGGTCTGTTGTTCTTTAAGCTGTTCAATTTGTCTCTTGTATTTTTCAATTTCCTCTTGGTCCTGGCTGCTTAATTTTTCCCTCATTTTCTCGTTTCTTGCCTTCAGCTCGGTGTTCGCATCTGCCAGTGCTTCCGTTCTCTCATTCAGGACCTTGTTAAGTTTTTTCAGTTCCGTTATTCTATCTGTTTGGTCCGGTAAGATTCCTTTTTTGTTGCTTGCTTTCGTGCCTTCTTCTTTGAGCTCCTTGATTGTCTGTTGCAGTTCTTTGATTTCTAGTTCTCGTTTTTGTAGTTCGATTTGGCATTCGTTAGATCTTCCTGCCACATTCGTTATTTTTCTCGTCAAGTCTGCGATTCGGTCGTCTTTGGTTTTCAGGAGTTCGTTTTTAACTTTCACTTGCTGTTTCAGTTCGCTTATTCGTTCCGTGTTCACTGGGCCATGTCTGCTTTTTGTTTGGGGGTCTTTGGGTGATGTCGATATCCCTTTGGCGAGTTTTAGGTAGTCCGGGGTGCTTCGTGCTCTTTGTCTTGCTGATTTGCGTATTGTTTCATCATCCTGTAAGAAAAGATTTTTATTAGATTTCTTTTGGCATTTTCTTTTACTTGTTTTTATTTGTTCCTGTTCTATGTTTACATTGTGGTCAACAGGGTTCTTGGTTACGGGATTTGGTACAGGTGGATTGTCAGTTTCTGATTCGGGTTCTTCCACACTGGGGTTTCTGTTTATGGCATTTGTTGTTGTTTTTTCTGAATCAGTGGGTGTGCTTTCTCTGGTATCATTTCTACTGTCATCATACATTTCGGCGTCTATATAATTACTACCCAGGGTTATTTCAATCTTAGCTGTTCTTACCTCGTCAAGTAGGTTTTCCATTTCCTTTGATAGTTGCTTAACCGTGTCAGAGCTGGTATTTAATTCGTCATCTTCTCCTGGAGCACTTGCGAGCAGTTCATTTTCGTCAATCTCCGCTTCAGTTTCAGCTGTCTCTTCTCTGGTGTCCATTTCCGTGTCGCTCAGTTGTCCTTCGTTCGTTTGCGTATTATTCGTGTTATTGATCGTATCAGTTACCGTGTGATTATCCGTGTTGTTGTCCTTCGTGTTGTTATTTTCGTTCTGAGTTTCGTGTACTTCGTTGTTTTTCGCATGGTCGGCCATTTTGACCGAGCGTTTCCTTTTCCTGGCCAGTTCAGTGTCTTTTTAGTCGATATTCGTTCTGTTTTCGTTCTGTTTCTTCTTCGGTATCGTTACTCTTTGTTGTTCTTGTTCTTCTCAGTATGTTTTCGGGTTTATTAGGTTATTTGTTAAGTTGTTATACTAACTTTTCTCGTCGATTTTTCGGGAGCTCTTCTCAGGCTTGTCCGTCCAGATCGCCGGAAGTTGAACGGCTACACCTTTGTTTCACCTGCAATTCCCCTAATTGGCATTGAAGAACAACAGAGCTAGCTGGCCCTATTAAAGGGAGGTGTCAAAGCTGATTGCACTTTGCAAAAAGCAACCCATTCCCAGTCTGCCATGCATTGCAGGTAATTACCATTGATTGATATATATATGCCTATTCAATGTGAGCTTGGTAAAAATCAACGCATTCATGAGATAAAACAAATATATCTCTTTGAGAATGCATTATTAATTTTTGGACTTGGCTCAAAATTTATCAAAATAGAAAAGTGTGGGGCATGTCCATTGTCCATCCCCCTGGGTGCTGGGGCATTGGCTTGATGGCCTCTCAATGTATTGATTACAATCATGGGTGACACCCCTAATGACAAGTAAGAGTAGGATTACAGAATTGCTGGCAGCCGTTGAATAAGCTACAGTATTGCAATCTCTGATAATCGCCGTTTTGGTTAAGCATGATAGCCGTTCTGGTAATGTCTAATAGCCGTTCTGGCAATGGCATGCATTTTGAATTTTTGCAATAGCCGTTTTGGTCCAGCTAGGAAAAACCCTCGCCGTTTCGGCAATAGCCGTTTTGGTTTATCGCCGTTTTGACTGGCAGTCTACAATATAGAAGGAGGTATTGTCCAGGCTCTAAAGATAGGCCCACTATACTACTACCATCCAAATCTATTAGGGGCAACTATATTTTCATTGGTTTCTAGAATTTAAAGGGATAGGCAAATATCTTGTTTAACCATTGAGATTTGTGACTCTAAATTTACCATGACTCACTGAACAACAACATTTTATCTTTGGGTTATTGATAGCATGACCTCCTTTCCCAGAAAGGGATGGTTAAAAGAGAATTTATTATACTACACATACTAAGTGTCTTGATAGAAGCGCATCTAAAACTCTGTGAAATTTACTTTGTTTTATTGTTCTTGAGTGCCTTTCTTAAGTAGGCCTAATTGTAGACTAAATTAAATTATAGCTCTTGACAGACCAGGACAAAATAACCAAGGCTAAATAACTGTTTCTTGAAAATGTGTAATCAAAAACAGCTGGCCTATTACTGATTTCCAGGGCTCTAACAGAGCTTCCCCAGAAAGCAAGGAATACATATAATGGTATGAATGAGTTTAGTTTTTTTGGATGGAAAATGTTAGATATATAGGCCTGCGGCCTAATAGGCCTGTACCCTGAGTGGCTGTTAACAACATTATAATCAAAAACAACCTCATCAATGGATGCACCCAAGATCTGCACTGTATGTTCATCAGTTCATGTGTGAGGTTGATTGTAGACAGGACTTTCAGACAAGGTTGCTCCCTTTAATGTGCAAATTAGCTCAATAATGACAGGCCTAATTGATATGCACACAATTATATATTCAATAATTGCACAGCTGCACTCTAATTCAAGCTGATCAACATTGAATTTCATGATAAATACACATTTAACAAACAATTTTAAGTCCACATCCCTTGTGAATTAACTCACAGTGGTCTCTTAAATTGTTAGGGTTTACAATAAATTCCTTAAAAAATAATAAAGATTGTGAAGGTTTTAAAAAAGTGCCTATTTGTGTCTTTTTTTGATTACGCTACTGTAACAGGCATGTTTTAAAACCCCCAATGATATTTTAATTGTTAATATCAATGAGTATGGCCTTCTTTTAAGTCCAGACATAATTGATCTTTAGCTTCTCGAATTTTGAGGCATTTTTGCCGAGGCGGTCGGTTGGATGAAAAAAAAAAGCAATCTTTATTTTTTATAACATTGGTTAAATGAATATTTTGGGTAATATAAGCTCAATTGTTTTTTCGAAGACAGAAAATTTGTTGTTTGAGTGAATCTGAGAAGCTAAAAATTGTCTGGCCTTAATTATTAGACCTTGCAATTTCATCTTTTCACTCTTTTATCATGTTTATTTCATGTTTTATTTCAGGTACTGTGTAAATTGCCTGAGGGGTTACAGTCAAGTAGCAGAACCACATTGTCCGTTATGTCGAAATATCTTCAATCCACGAATGTTATCGAAGAACACCACCATGGAGAGGTCCATCGCAGCCGTGAAAACTCACTGTAAAGCGTGCAACAGAAAGGTAGGAAAAAAAGGTTATGACATATACTGATGCTGCAATGTTATGTCTGTATTAATAATAGGCCTATGTGGTTGTGGGTACATGGATTGTTATTGTAAAAATCCAGCTCTTAGGACACATAATTGATCTTTAGGCTTCTCGGATCTTCTCAAGGCACCTTTTTTAATGTAAAAAAAAAATTATTATTATTTTTCCATCGGCAGGAAATCTATTGTGTCGGCGGGTCCGCGAAGCTAAGAATCAATTATATGTGGCCTTACTGTGATTTGTTTTCATGTGATGATCAGATACGAATTGTAGAATGCTATTAATTTACATCACTTCATTCACTGTCTTGCAGATGTCTCTGAATAAACTGAAAAGCCATCAACAGACCTGCAGCAAAATGAAAAGCCAAGGGCCGCCCGCCCAGATCTTCGCTCCTGTGGCCCAAACCTCACAACCAGTCTCACAGTAAGTTCCAAGTGATGTGTAAAAAAAAAAGCTCAAAATATTGAGACAGATACATATTTAGAGAATTTAATTCATTTGTGGGTCCGGAAATAATCATCATGTATTTTAGTGACTCCTAAGTTCCTAACACTCCTAATATTTATTGGATGAGGTAAAATGAAATATTTTTGTGTCCATTTCATATCAAGGTAGAATTGAATAGCATAGAATATTATACAGTTTTACAGCTGTTTGATGTTCAAAATACGTTTCCTATTTTGCATTAATTTCTTTTAATATTATTAACCCTATGTGACAAATCTGAAACAGGATTGGGCACAAGTATATCCAAATATACTCGAGTGCGAGTACTTGCCATATCTATGAGAACACGTATGAGTACAGCTTTTTCTGGAAGTACTCAAGTATGAGTACAAGTACTTTCAAATGTTCTCAAGTACAAGTACATTTATGCTGATTCTGAAAGTGTCTTTCTCTCATCCTTTGCAGTTCTCAACCGAATAGATCTACCTTCTCTTGCCCGTACTGTGGACTGCGTAATTTCGACAATGGTTCTTTAATAAAACATTGCAATGAGATGCACACCAATAGCAATGCTGCAGTGGTTAGTATTTTGCTTATGTATTAATTTGTTTTGTGTGATTGCAAATTTATTTTAAACTATATCATAGTAGTTATTTTATACACATGGGGTATAAGATTATGGTGTAAGCATTACTTTATTCTTCCTATCAAACTTTCTTCAATGAATTAAAAAAAAAAAACGATAAGATAATAAACATGTGTATTCTCATCACAAAGATATACAGGTGATGCTCACAAATAGAATTGGATTAGGTACAATCACTCTAATTACTCTCGCGATATAATAATAACATAATAATAATAATAACGTTAACTTTATTTGACTCGAAGGTTAATTTATCCAATATAGGTATGTGTAGTTTTAGTAGGCATGCACAGCAAATAAGTGTGCACGCCACAATACTATGCATGAACAGTTCAGCTCTATTGTGCGAGTTCTTTAATATTGTGATTTTGCTATTGTTTCAGGTGTGTCCAATTTGTGCTTCGATGCCCTGGGGCAACCCCAATCAGACCAGCACCAACTTCATTCAGCACCTGAATCTACGCCATAAGTTTGAATATGATACTTTCGTGGTAAGTTTGACTGACGAAAAATTTAATTTTTGTGTAATTTCAAATAATTACAGATGACTTCTAAGGGTTTATCATCCTGGAGACTGGTGTTGAGTGACGTGAACACAGAATACTCAAAGTCCAGGGTATTCTTCAGTCAAAATGCGGTTTCAATATGGGAGTCTCTTTATAGTTTCTTTATAAATCTAGGAGTCTCTTTATAAATCTGGGAGAATCTTTATAAACTTGGGAGTCGCTTTATATAAATATATGTCTCTTTATTAATCTGGGAGTCTCCTTATAATTCTGGGAGTCTCTTTATAAAACAGGGAGTCTCTTTATCTAAATCAGGGAGTTCACTTATAAATATGAGAGTCTCCTTATAAATATTGGAGTCATCTTCATTAATCTGGGTCGCATTTAATAATTCTGGGAGTCTTTTAATAAATCTGAGATTCTCTTTTACAAATTTTCAATGGCACTTTTGTTTTTTTCCAGGATTACCACCAAGATGACGATGCCATGCTGCAAGCTGCACTACGAGCTTCAATGATGGAAACGTAGTTTTAATGAATATTAATTTTCAAGACCATTTTGTGATTTTACTTGTGATGATGTCTGTATTTCTTTATATGTATATATAACCATGCATAATAATCACTTTGTATTGTTGTACCATATGGTGTTTTCAGTATAAGTCAATGCATTGCATCTTGTCTGAGTATGTGATTTAATATTTTAAGTGATGTATGTCATATGATTTTTACCTTCAGATATATAAACAGGTGTTTTATTGAAAATTTCCTATTTGTTTTTTGTGAATACATATTTATTAGTGAGTCGGTGGCTGATAGGGCTTAACCTTCATTTGAGCATGGACTGGACGGGCCGGCAGGACCACAGAAATGAGTTGAGGTGCACTTTTTGCACAAGATGAAACGTCCGTCTAACATTTGCTGCCTGAACAGGGTATTGAGACTGAGACCCTGAGGTCCCGCAGGTTAGCAGTTCAGTACACAACCACTGAGCCACAGCCCCCTTTAGAAAGCTGGGTGAGCTTTAAGTTATTCACGCCCCATGAGGGCACTTTAAAATGTTGTGCTTCAAAATAGTTGCGAATCACAACCGCACAGCACTGTGCAGTGGGGTACCTACAATTTAAGAAATGATGGCAGACTTCTGCAGCACTGTTTGGCTCAGTGCATAGAAAGAGATTTCAACTTATGGCCTCTCAATAGCGGTTCTTCAATTAATGATTTTAAAATTGAAATCGAAATACTGTCTGACGCGACGTACAACGGTACAAGGGATGAAAATTCTGTTGCCCATTCAAGAGATTCAGTAAATCTCCAGGATTTCTCATGGTTTCATCATTCAATAGAAACCATAAATGTGCCCACGTCCACAGAGCGTGATAAATAAACTAGACAAGTTACGACCCCACATATCTGGCATTCCCTTAACCACTGGGAGCTGTCGGTGCAAGTCAGTTGCTCAGGCAATTCTTCACAATTACAATGTATACATGTGACTAACTTTGTTGCCTAGGGAGGTGATGGTCTTCAGGATATTAAGATGCTCGTCTGCTAACAGGCACATCGTCTGTTTGAATCCCAGTAATGGACTCAAGGTGTGGGAGGCCCAGGTACAGGAGATCCTTCCGAACCATTTCACCCAGGTCCAAAGTCGGTACTTGGCTCATGGCAATGACGGCACTAGCAGAATGGCTGGTCTTGTGGCAGTGAATAGGACTGCCTGGGCAGCCTGGCTGAATGCATACTACCTCGGGAGTTTAGAAAAGTCATGCTTGAACAGACCTGCCACAATTTAAATGTTATGTCAACTGACATGGATTTGACCATGCAATAAAAAGATTTTACAATGGACTAAGACACACAGTTTCTTATTGATATTTACTCCAGCCCTTATAAACGACATAACGCAGCAATTATATTTATGCATGACAAATTTATTCTTCCATATTATTCAGGATATTATGGATATTACATCTAATTAGCTATTTGCAAGTTGGAAACATTTTATGAACAAATAATAATATATGCCAGGCAAAATGGTTATATCAAGTTAAGTTAAAGCGACGAGTCATATTGGACATTCTACTGAAGCGCTGAAAAATAATTTGGCCGAGTTCACACATAATCATTTCATACAGCACACAGTGGTAGGAGCACATAATAGCTCAATACGTATTTATAAGGTTAGGCACATTCATATGCATGAAATATAATGTTAAAGTGACATTGTACTGCTCTATGAATCATATTAATACCATGACAGAAAATCTCGCAAAAATTGCGGCAAAATAGAGGACTACTCTGTACACAATGACATCAACACGCAGACAATATCGCAAGCATACACTTCTCAGTTTCAAATGTGACAATTTAGAATACAAATTCAGAGCTTTCTAATTGCATGCTACTTCAACTTGTTCTTCACTCGCATATTTCTATGTGCAGGAATACTTGAAATACATTTATTGGTTTTATAGACGAAGCACTATTTTGCGGATACAGTGGTTAATGCACCATTTCAAAATGTTTAAAATACTTCTGATATGATTCCATTTACTATCACACTTAATACAATTCTTTTACTACCACAGGTCTATTAGCTCCTATTGAGGCCTATTGGTTATATCTTGGGGAATAAGCTTATTCCCCAAGGTTATATGGTCATGTTCCATTCGCAGAATCAATAAATTAATTATGGATTATATTTTACATCAAGACTGAAGCTATGTGATATAGTCATGCCAAAAGAGCAACTAATTTCAATGCGTGGAATTTGCCTTAAATTTTCAGAATGTGTGCACTTTAATAATACATTTATTACACTGTAAAACTGCACATGTACAAGCTTTAACAGTATCCTGCTTGCTTTCCATGACGGCATTAAAATACTGTCTAAAAAACACCTGTACATTCAATTGAAGAGTTTATCAAATGGTATATTAGACTCTAAGAGGCAATTGTTAAGGAATTTAGCACGAAAGTATCAAGATTATAAAGACATAGCTTCACATTGCATTAATAAGGCCTACAAGACAATTTAGTTCCAACAACCTTATCTTGATTTAAATACTGTTCATACAAATAACTGCTTGTAAATGTTGTTCATTGCTCAAGCTAGGGACTAATTTTAGACGGTATATTGTAAGAATCATACAAGTAGACTTGCGGAGATTTTGTAGTTTTACTGAGGAGTGCGTGAGTTTGTATTTTACGTCCCACCAGCACCAAATTGGGCAATTTACTAGTATTTAGGGACTGAGTCTTACGGAGAAACACAAATCTGACCTCTTTATGAAGGGACTGAGCTTATATTTTCAATATTTATGTGGATTTATATGGATAGCAAAGCAAAATGAAATCCAGGACAGCCACACACACTGGAAGACACAGTCGTTGTTGTAAATAGCATAAAATAATATAGCTACAATTAGATATGAACAGCTAATTAACACGAAATAGACAACATCCATACAAGATATCACATTTACACAAAGCCATGCCGTAGTGTATGTATACAGTGTATACGATATATAAATGTATTACGTGTAGAAAGAAATGCAACTATTTCAACGAATAGGCAAGACATATTTGATTTTTAGCTTGTCGGATCAAAGATTTTTAATTAAATTGACATCATAAAACATTGAGATTAAAGTATTTTTTATTGGTCTTTCGAGCGACCCTAGGCCCTAGATAAAGTGCCAAGAGAAGATCCGAGAAGCTAATTATCAATTATGTCCGGCCTTAAGTTATGACAGTAATTTAATGACTTTCGCTGATTTATTGATTGTATCAACTTAGAACTATTAGATAATAATTATTCAGGTCAGTACGACCTTAAGATCCAGAGTTACAGATGACTCATTACTCATTATAATCTCATAATCGTTTCCAATTAAATTATGTTGATTAAGAGATATATAGTACAGGTTTTATCTTTAATGTTTTATTTTACAGAAGTATTTCAGTTATCATATTACAGGAATTACAATTAGGAGGCCAGCAATTGTAATACATGTATCCACGGACAACACCAATTATTACGATTCATGCATAAGTTTTGATTGAGTACAGCAAAAGTTAGTAATATAACATTTTTGACGATGAAATACTTGCCACAAAATGTGAAAAGTTTTAAATGATAAGTGCCACAATTAAACTGAATTTCAGAAACTTGTCTGACATTGACAGTTTCTGACATTATTACATTATTAGATTCAATAGAAGTCAAAAATTGAAAAATATACAAAAACGGATTAACTGACAAAAAAAGTATCATATCCATATTTAAAAGTAAACCGCAAAGTTTTCAAGTCTTAATTTACAAGTAAACCATCTACGTAACCTAGTTAACAGTTAATACTTTGATGTCTGAATGAAATACAATTATTACATATTAGAAACAATCGCAAAATAAAAATTCACATGTCAACCTAAGCACAAATTAAGAAAAATAATCTTGATTAACCTCACAAGGTTCATTTATGGTTTGTTAATGTCTAGGTAAATGCATAATATAAATAGTACCATAGTTCAGTTTACGATTCAGGCATAGTAGTACAGAATGGGGTCAAATTGTCATGGGACTATTAAAAATATGTACACAGAACATAGACAGCAGATAGACAATTATTTTTGTCACATACTTGGACAAAAATGGGGGAAAATACATATAGAATTCAACGAAAAATACTTCGTGAAGTTCATATAGTAGCATTGCTTCAATATGTTTCAACATACTGAAACAGTAGTATATCTTGCATACAATTATATCAACAGAACATACATACAGGTACTTTTTCATATGTTCACGACTCATCAAAACTTAGGATGTCGTGAATACTACAAATATTACAAAATAGCATATAAATTAACTTATTAACAGAACAATGAACATCTAAAGTTGCTAAACTTCACAAGAATTGACAAAATAATCAAAGAAAAAAAAACTGCCTATAAAGATACATAAGAATCTAAGTGGCAAAGACTTGAGATTGATGGAGAAACCTGAAAACGACAATATTTCAATTTAACAGGCCTTCCATAATATTGTAGAACACCATTATGTACCTTAAATTTCACTAAAGAGTGATAAACATGAATTTTTTTACATTTCCAGATCTAATACAGTTTTAAAATTCACATATTAGGCCACACATAATTGATTCTTAGCTTCGCGGACCCGCCGACACAATAGACTTCCTGCCGATGGAAAAAAAAAATTGAAAAAAAAATTAAAAATTTTTTTTGACATTATAAAAAAAAATTTGTTCACTTTTTTTTTTTTTGTCCTACCGACCGACCCTAGAAAAAGGGCCTTGAGACGAATCCGAGAAGCTAAAGATCAATTATGTGTGGCCTTATGGGCAAAACTATGCAAAATTTCAAATGTAAGTATTTCTAAGTATGATATGGCCAATTTTTAGTTCAAATATCGATCATACATATCGTAAGACAATTATAGCATTTTCCTGTACACGATTGTACAATAATTTGATACATAATTGAGTAATTACATAAATAATCACACACATATCAGGCTATTCATTATGTTGGTTACATTATAATCACACAGTCATTACAGTTTGATTAGATCTTTCTTTTAATAAATTTCAGCAAAACGGCAGTCTCAGTAGAGCGCTTTTTCTTTTAAGAATACAAGTCACTATTAGATCTGGTTTATTTAGTAGGAGTGTCATACAAGTAATGTAACTATGACAATGTTAGAAAGACAACCGACCAATCCGGTAATAGCTTTCTCAATGATTTCTCTTGACCAATAGCAAGCCATGAGCCTACAACATAGCAGTTGCATCGGAAACCTCCATTGGTTCATCAAATTCAAAACTGGGAGACTGCATGACCAATCGTATTCATCCTTTTACTTCCAACATGATGGTCAACCAATCAAATTCAATCTTGCAAATCGATTCTTTTCTCAACCAATCACATGTTGGCTTCAACAACTTGACCTACTTTTGGTCCAATCACAAGTCTCCTTACACGTAGCTCCATTCTTTTCCACCAGAGGTCATCTTGAATGTAAGTCTTTGGCATAGACAGAAAGGTAGAGTGCTAACTTTTCGCAAATAGTCCCGATATCAAAACAGCTTCTTTTTCGTCTTTGTACTGGAAAGAAAAAAAAAGAAATATCAATCAGTAAGGCAAGTAACAGCATTTTATAAGAAAAGTATGGATTTTCAAACTCACACAAATCAGTACGACAGTAGATCCTTTGAATTTGTTTTTTGTAATTTTCAAGCCATTTTTCCAATGGTAAATACCTTAAATCGCCTGAAGGTAACTGCAAAGTATGTCAGTCAATGTCAAGTAAATAAGTTTAACATTTGACATCAAATCTGCTCTTTATGCACATATAAACCCAATATTTTGCTGATGAACTAACTATACAACTATAAGTATAAGCACATATCTTCAGTGGGTCTCCTGGCACATTAAACAATTTGCTGGTCTTAGGTATTCTCTTTGGTAAAACTAGTGGGTTTGTTTCTAAAAACGACACTGTAATTCTTAATTTAGATGTGCTAAAGAAAACCAATTTTCTCTCCGATAGAGATTGACTCTGACCTCTAATTTTTTGCCTTGAATCTAATAACATTGTATGCCATATCTAATAACCCTATTAGTACTATCTATCAGCCTCTACTTACTCTTTTTCCAAAGACCTCCTCCTTGCCTCCTCCATCAGCCTCTGTTGTTCTTCCCAGGCTTCCTTCTCCTTCATAAATGCTGCCGTTCGCTCTTCCAGCTTCTTCTGCTCTTGTTCAATGAATTTCTTCATCTTTTCTGCCTGTCTTTGAAGCTGCAAGCAGAAAATATAGAGGTTAATTTGAAAAGAAATGACCAAAAAAAAAAAGTTAATGGAGAGAATGACAAATGAAAGCCTCTAGTCAAGCTCCATCTCAGCAAGACAAAATGATTGATGACATGGTCGAAAATCCTGTAGGAACTCGCTGACATATTCAAGAAACTTCAACTTCTCACACACAATGCAATATTTCTGGACACAAAGGTATGTTCAATTTATAACTCTAGCCTTTAGATCTTCAGCAAAAGAGCAAAACACAAAATAACAAATCATACTCGGACCACTTCAGCAAAGCCTTCAGTGAATAAATCAGACACACCCACAAGGTTAGCCAATGAACAGGCCTTCACCCATGCTATGCAAATGAGGCTGGTTTCGCGGATTCACACATTTCCGTAAATCTTAGATAATTGATTCTTATTGTGCTAGATAGATCTCTTAGAGAGCTTTAAAATGATAGGTGTTAGGTCGCTGTGGAGTGAAAACTCGCTTCGTAAATTGCCGGTAAACTTTTGAAGTGAGCAGAAATACTGCTCGCTGATTGGCCAAGACGCTCGTGGCGCAAATTTATGATAAAATCGATTTGCAGAGTGATTCGTCTAGGGTAGATTCTCTGGGTGACTCGGACATCAATCTGTTACAATTAAGCGATTGTGTATCAATCTCAAGCTTTTGAGTTTTGATTAATGAAAACATCCCATTTATTTACTCAATCATCAATATTATCTCTGGGCACTTACATCGACTTCGGAATCCTTCAACTTCTGCTTCTTCTCCTTGACTTTCATCTCGAAAACCTGCTCCATCTCGGCCTCCATCTTCTTCATCTTGAGGGCGTGCTCCTTCTTCTCTTCTTCCATCACTAGCAGAGGGTTCCTGGGGGAAAAAAACGGGAGATGTAAATATCATAAAGATGGAATTTGGGATTGACAGGTAGAATTAAGCTCAGAGCGAGACTCATTGTATCATGAGAGGAAGACAGAAGTTATAGAACATTCATTGACCCAGGAGAAGCGATTCATAACTGTTTGACTCTACAATCGCAGATAAAAGAAGCATTTAAGAAACACGCACACTCCACATAACATTCATGCAGCCCAAGTAACCGAGGTAAAACAGCAGAATTGTGCATTCAGCAATTGGAACTTTTTCATAAACACAACAGAAACAAACATTGGAAAAGTAAACTGTCAATGTCGAAAAAGGCTACCACCTTTCAAAATTGATTGAACAATTTGATTGATGAATTTCTTGTTTAATGTGAGAGGGATGTATGCACCAACAACAATTTGTGTGAACTCCAACCTCAATCCAAAAATGTATATCAGCTGACAAAATATTCCAAAAGAACAATTATTTGAACGTATGACCACCACCTAGGTGTCCACAGATAAACAAATGAAACATTGCATCAAACTGAAGTTACGAGATGGAGAAAAACATTGGCAGGTCCTACAATTTGTGAACTGTATGGAAGTTTCCAGACCAACCCAATGCGTGATGACAAAAAAGTCATTTGAAAATAACTCAAAAATATACTATTTTAACTTACAATTTCAGCATTACAGCTCTCAAAATTTGTGAAGATCATGGGAATCTATCTTTTTTGATAATGATAATTCTTTGATAACAGTAAGCACAAAACAGAAAGTTCTAAGATTCTTAAAGGAAATAATCACACAATATAAGCCACTATCAATTGATTTGACTAAATATGCATTCATATTTATACATATTTATTATATATTCTTCATATTTTCTGGTAAAGGAATCATTCAACCAAGACCACAATGTATTCTTTCATTCATATTTTGACCACAGCAGACTCATAAAATATAAAATTTCCATGCTATACACTCATCTCACCAAAAAACGTTTTACATTTTCCAATTTCACACAGATTCGCCCAACACATAGTTGCCATCACACCTTGTCCCACCCTGATGCATACTAAAGCATGGCAATATTGTTTAGATACACATATAAATTTGTTCGCTTAAAATATTACAAAATCTTCGAAATAATCTTGAAGTTCCCCATCAATTCAGATGTGTTTTTTTTGTTGCAATTTTTGACGACTAAATGTTCAGCAAACAAACCTCCATAGAAAAGTAATTGGTGAGCTGCTGCGACATCAAACGACGTTACATAGAACAATAGTGTAGTTTGCATCTACGGCTGAACAAAGTGTGATGACGAGTCATTTATAACTTTTGTTACACCATGGCAATTATGTTGTATCACAAACCTCTTCAGGCCGATAAAAAGATGCTGAATAATCCTGTCCCTAATTTGGTCATTATCGAGGTCCTTGTCGTCATGAATATTCATTACTTCGAGAGGTTTATAGGTTTCCATGAGCTTAGAATTTGGACAAGAGTAATCTCGATCTTCTTGCAGTTTCATGGCATCGTGTATGACGCTGTATTGCGCAAGTATTTCAGGTACTCGTTGTCTATTGGCTGATTGCAACACATTATTATTGGGATCAATATTTTGAGAAGTGTCAAATTCAGAAGAAGTATCGCTGGAAGATTTTGAGCGCAATAGTTTCTTTACTCGTTTAGCAGGAATCGGTCGTCCGTCGGGCGTCATGCCTCCGTGCCCTGGTGATTCTGGGGTAGTGGGACTGCTCGTACTTGCAGAATGACCATTCTCCAAAATTTTTAAGCTCAACGCTGCGCTCCTAGGGGTGCCAGGGGTTGGACTCAAAGCTGAGGTAAGCCTAAAAATGCACAATTATTTTACGCATCCAATTTAGCATTACTAATTAAACTCCGAGCATACGGTGTTTTTTAAAATTTTGCCTTAAGCAGGTTTTACTCCGTCGCTATTGAATTACTTTTTCAAGAATGCCATTGTAACAAAATCATATTAATTATTTTATATGAAACTACATCAATTTACATCTATTATATATATCTATTTTGCAACAAAATACTTTTTAAAAATTCAACAACTAAGACTACAATTATATATTTTAAGATTACAAGTATGCTCAACAGCTCTATAATAGATTGCCATAAAATGATAAATGGCTAAATATGTTGAAATAAAGTATAAAGTATATTTACATTTGTAAGTTTCTAAAAATTTCTATAATTTATTATCGACATGAAATTTAAGAATTTCAACACCACCTCAGCAAGAGCGTTGATGTACCCAATACCAAGATGGGGTTTTAGGTTTAGGTGATTATATGAATAAATATTTGAAGAGATATATTGTATGAAATCCATACCAGGTGCATATAAGATCTACTGGAATGTACATGGATTAATTTTCCTTCCCTCACTGACCTGGGGAGCTCAGCTAAAATAATCATTTAGATGCGCATAGTTTGAAGATTTTTTAAGCGGCGCCAGATAATGTATGATAGCCTTTGCGCAGTGCGAAGTGGAACTCTATGCCATTGAATTGTTTAAGATGCCACATTGAAAGCCTATGCTGTTTAGAGATGCCATGAAACGCAAGCGCAGGAGCAAATTTATGCATTTTTGCCAGAGTAACAGTGATTGTATCGTACTATAAATTGTTTCTTAAAAGCCAGTCTCGTGAACAACATAATTGCCATGATGCTGTAACGATTTTGTCCAAAGATCTGATAAATCCAATAAAACTTTTATAATAAATAATTAAATATACATCATTCTAACATTGTGACGTCATACAAAATACAAGGACGCTGGACGCTGGTCGAAATATCTTTGGAGACAGACAAAAAACAGTAAAATGTTATATATTGTCAACAAAATAGACCAAAACGTCAAAAAAACTTTTCAGAGATCACACTTTCCGTCATGTCACAATAAATATTATTGTCCTTTTTCAGAAATTCACACTTCCATTGTTTTCCAACTTTCAAACTTGCAATAATACTACATTACATGTATTACATGAAATCCCTTTAGACTCAATCTAAAATTTCAAACTTCAGTCCCATTCATGTCAAATTAAATACAGCTTGGCATCAGTACATGGCAAAAAATTTAAGATACACAAAGCAGTGTAGAGTCAGTCGCAATGCACACAAATTCACACAAATTGCAAAATATACAAGATTGCAAAGCATACACCCCTCACACAATTAAACCTTTAACAATCTACATACTCTGACATTGTACAATATTGTAAGTTGATAAAAATACGGAAACAAATCCATAAAAGTAATATTCAAAAGAGCAATAATTTTGAAAGAGGATAAAAACTTGCTTCGAAATGACAATTTTTTTTTAAATTGCAAATTATTTGCAATCAAGTCAGATACTTCATACACATCATATTAAGATGTCATAGCTTTTTTTTTTATTTTTTTTTTCAATTCAACATCCTATCCAATAAAATGTAGAAACACTAGACACAGCTAAATGAAAAGCAAAATATACAGGTATAAAATGCGATATAAAATGGTGCACAGCGAACAGAAAGAGTGGTGTCGGAAAAGCAACAAGCAAAAATAAATCAACACTAAATATAAAACAAGCAAATAAGATATTCTAAATAAATAAATAAATACAGAAAATGGGAATCAAATCGCAAGCAAAATAAAAATATATAACTATCAAGTTCCAATTTATTTCGGGTTGCAATGTGATTTTCACAAAATAAAATAGATGTAAAAATCATAACATAAATTCAAATTGTACAGAACAGCACGAGATCTCGAAGGTAAACTCACTTATGGGGTTTGAATTGTTTGAATAATAAATATCCTCTAAAATTTGCAAACAAGATGCAATAAATATAACATTGTCATTATGATCTTGCACTTGGTTAATTGGGAGGAGATAAAATTATTTTTAAAGCTTTGAGAATGGTGATACTTCGACCAAGTCAATGGAACTTAGACCACTCAGCATGGTGATTATTGAGTAATTTTTGCACCTCAGGGCACTCGAGGGGTATTTTGTAAATTTTAATTGCCTCCAGAATCGCAAAAAAACCTCAAAATCTCTCAGAAGTTAATTTTCGAAAAGTCTGTAGATATTGGGTCTTTAACTAACAGAAATGAGGGACTAAAAAGAAGTGCCGAAAAAATGAGCAAAACAAAAAGAGTCAAAATATTGCTAAGCAGTGCAAATAAGCACATCATGCAACATACTATTCAACACGCTACAATATCACATAAACTTCAGAACACATGCAACTATTGGATATAAATCAGCAAATAATATCATAATGTAACATTTCTTACTTTCCGCCGAAGGCTGACTTAGCACTCTTCCCGCTTGCCGTGACCTGCGCCAAGTTGTTGTATCGGAAATTCTCATAATGGACGTTGTTCGTGACGTCTTTTAAGTCCTGCATGTGTGTTCTGATTAGCATATTCCGTAACGCAATGAAGTCGTTGTGTTCTAAGTTCTCAACTGAAAGAGACAGCGAAGAGAGAATAGATAAGAGAATTGAATAGAAAGAGCAAAATAATTCCATCCTGTACAACACACTGACCTGTATTCATCATCAAAGAATGATTTTTGATTTTCTAAAATAAGTCAAGAAGCTTTACTGCAAGGTGGTAGTCAAAATGTTCTCATCTTACCAATTCAAGTTACTGACGTGTCATTTGACTTTTAAATTATAATTAATTGATGAGAATACCCGCACACAGCAAAATTCAATCAAATGGCGAGACCAATTTTACAGAAATGTCGTTACTTTCAAATTTCAAATATACTCTTCACCACCACCAACTTCTGACTGAATTCAGTTAAGGTGACTCAAGCGTGGTACACTGCACATACTTCTGAGCAGCCTGGTTGCCTAGCAACATAGCGTCACAACTGCTGCAGGCCCTGCAAAAGTTGTGACGTTACCATTTTCTGTTCCCTTTTTTTTAACAGCATGGCAGTCAGTAATTTGCTATTTAAATTAGATCTAATGCAGCTAGAAGCATAATTATTTTTTATTGAATGCAGTAACATTTATTCTATGCTAGTTTAAAGTTTCAGCTTCTCATCTTTATCCAAAAAATGTTCTCAGTTAATTTCAGTTAATTTTATTATCTTTATATACTATTGTAAATTGAATTCAGATGTTATCAAGAAAAAATAAAAAACTTCAAAACTTCAAACTTCAAGTCAACTGTGTCAAAAATTTTCTTTATTTATTAAAATTGACATTGGCACCGTCATGGTACTGCAGTAAAAAAATTACTAGGTGAAATTTTTTTATTTTTTGCCATTTGTTTGACAATAACTTGTTTATGACGTATGCAAATTTGAAAAAAAATCTGTATGATCGTTTTCCTAAAATTTGATTACTGCCAAAATTGATGCATGCAAAATCTGCAATTAATTAGTGTGTTGGTGCCCTTTGAGCTTTTACAGAAAAAAGCATTTTAACCTTTTTCTTCAAGTTTATGGCAAATGTATTGGTGTAAATCCTTACAAAAACATTTCTGACATTTTTGTGAGACAAATGCATGTGATGCTTTATTCTGTGGTACATAACCAAAATCTCAATTTATGACTTTTAAGCAGTCATCAGGCAAAAAATGCCGTTACCATGGCAACCAAACGAGTCGGTGAAATTTTTTTGTTTTCCATTTTTGAAATGTATGGGTCCCATAGAGTACCTGTGCAAAATTGTAGAAAAATCTGTATGATCAAACCACCATGCTCGAGTCACCTTAAAGGATATCTTAGACTTCATAATTTTTCTACATAAAACGAATGACATTTCACTTTTATAAACTCAGAATATATATATCTAACAACAACTCACCTTCGACTACTCCCCATGGATAAATCCTGCCTCTGACTTTCTTGCCCTGTGAATCTACGACTGTGTTGCTGCCCACTACTGCGAAAGGGACTCGGTCCTGCAAAGCAAATAGATAACTCTCATTAGCCAAACAACACAGACAAATGAATAATCCACTTTTGAAAAATTTAGTTTGGAAATAAACCAGAGAGCTGTGGAGACAACCAGCAGATTTGTTGCGGGGATTCACATTCCTACTAAAAATAAATCCATTCCATTTTACTTTAAGGCTAAACAAATTATTTCAAACAAACCTTTAGTTTCTTCTGTGCTTTATTTTCCTCCTCATCGTCGCAATCTGGAAACTCGTAGATCTTGATTTTGTGCTGTGCTATTTCATTTAAGATCTGAAAGTAGAAGAGGATACGTAGAACATGAAACAACGATCTATTTTCAAACTATCATAAATAAAATATTAACAACCCTATGACTGAGGATACATGTTTGCTTTTCTCCAATGAACAGTTTTTTTAACACAATCAACTCCTACAAAATTTTCAAAAATATCTATTCAGTTTTAGTATCAGCAAAATTTTCTTGACAATAGCTTCACACAAAACAGAGATGGAAAGTTAAATTTGTCAAGGACAGGAATTTAACACACACGCTTTATTTACAGCATCAATTGCTTTTGAAAAGGCAAAACCTGAATCATTTTTCAAGTACTTACGGTTTTCTTGAATTCTCGGCATTCGTCTGGCGTTAAAGTGTCTGCTTTTGCAATTAGAGGAATGATATTGACTTTGTCGTGAAGTCTCTTCATAAATTCTACATCTAATGGTTTTAGTCTGGAAACAAAGGAGAAAGTACATTTCATTGAACAAATATTTGACATAAATGCAATTCCTTGCTGTAGGTTTACATGCGTGATTTAAGAATGTGATTCCAAAACCAGCAAAGTATGAGAAATGCCATTTTTATGTTATACATGCTAAACATCATAAATCAGACCACTTCACATTTCAGAAATGTAATATGTAACACATAGCAGAGAACTTCTTCAAATAAACAAACGTCTACTCTGACAGCTCCTGAGTACCAAGCTGAATAAAATTGTTTTGGTGAGCTTTAATATGATTATTTTGGTGGTTTTATGATATACTGCGAGACTTAAACCATCTTGACATTCAGAAGTCTACAACATTTTAAATTTAATCTATCCATCAGACTTACCCATGGCCATTTGGTGAAATGAAGTATAGACAACTGTGGACTCGACTATCTGGATTTGTTTTTCGGTTGACTCTGGATTCTGAGTTCAAATATTCCTCGTACCTGGCTTCAATGAACTGGATAACTGGCTCCCAACTACAACACAAGAAACAAGGTGATTCTTAAAAATAATTCTTATAGGAATAAATCTTCTACACAAATATTATTCTATTTCTGTCAAAGGTTTGATACAAAACTTGAGTAAGTTTACAAGAAATACTACGCTTAGATTAATTTTGAAGTATATTATGTAAAATAAGGTAAGGGCTATTCCATTTAAAAATCTGGGGGGGGGGGGTGGTCGGGCTACGATTTTGACCCCCCCATGCATCTAAAACGATTTTTTTTTACCCCCCCCATGCATTAACTTCGATTTTTTCACCCCCCGTTATTTTCTTCTTCTTCTTCTTCTTGTGGTGTGCGTGTCCCGGGTCGCCGGGTTAGCTCGACCTGGTTTTAGACAGGGAGCAGCACTTTTTGGTGGGTCTTAGTTTCTATGTAGTATTCTGGGTTTGTTTTGGATTTATTTTACTGGTTGATCTATGTTCTTCCAATTATTTCCATTATCTTGGTGACCTTCTTTGCCATAATTTTCTGTATGGTTTTATTTTGGGAAAATAGTAGGGTTTTTGTGACTGTGAGATTATTGTGGTGTATTTCTCTGCATTCTTGGAGGACATGTTCCTGAGTCTCTTGTTCTGTTTTGCAGATGCGGCATATGGTGTCGTTGTATTTATTTTTGTAGTTGCATTTGAGGTCCAGCATGCGTGTTCTTGCTCTGAATAATATGGATGTTTCATTTCTCGTTAGATTGTCTGTATAGTTCGCTTTTTCGTTTCCTAAGTATCCCTCTGTCAGGTATTGTAGTTTGCTTTTGGTGGTGGGGTTGAAGAGTTGTTTTCTAAGTCTGTCCTGAGTTATTTTTCTAATGTAAGATAGTCCCCCCCCCCCATACATCTGCAGTGAATTCCGCGAGTGCCCCCCTTGCATCTACAACGTATTATCGCTCACCCGTACATACATCATACGAAAAATAAACCAGCCCGACCACCCCCCCCAGAATTTTAAATGGAATAGCCCTAAGCAACATCGAGAACGTTAAATTGACTTTATTCAAAGCAGCAAATTACATGTAATTGTTATTTAGGCAATCCTACACTAGTACACATCAAAGTGATAACTTGTGAACATTTATAAACAATCCAGTAATATCAACATGATCAAAGAAAATATTAGACAACTGATTACTTCAAAATGTTATTTCAAATCATAATTTCCTTATACAAATAAGATCCAATTAAGTCAATCAGTGAATTGTCAAATTATCTACATCAATCACCAACAACATACAACACTCACCAGTTGCTATTGTCGACAGCATCTCCGAAACCTGGAGTGTCTACGACCGTTAACCGTAATTGTACTCCATTTTCTTTCAATACACATTGTGTTGATTCAACCTGCAAAGAGACAGAATACATAGAAACAATTTGACACAACAGGATCATAAGTTTGTAACATTCAAATTAATACTTTGCGGTTCAACGTAGACAGTGAAATCTGGCTACAAAGGACAAGCGAAAGATCTTGCAATATGGGCGAGTGTGTTGTCTTTTCTTTTTTGTGCTGTCGCTAAATTTCTTTTCTGCTGATGTAATCAAACAATTGGGGCTTCATAACATTTATGTCTTGTATATGATCGCTACCAGTTCAGCCAACCCCTCCCCCCTATTCCATTACCCAAACAAACTTTTATGACAGACCATCTCATAGCTCAGGAAGAACAAAACTCCATGCAAAAAATTCTTCGTTTCATTTAATTTCTGATTATACACAAGAGGGCAGCAGCTCCTAGTACTCCTCCACAAATCGAACATAACCAACATCCTGTCCATCCCACAGATGGGCCACAGGTTTATCTAGCATTTGATAACCAACCTCTCCAAGTAGACATTAGCGTGCTCCAGAGCTGTTAACCAAATAACCTCCACTGAAGTCCAGATAAGACACACACTTCCTGCTTAAGAAAATGTTCAAATAAACTGTCATTTAACTATTTCTTTTGTATTTTTCAGGATTTTTTCTGAGTTTCCATTTTCTTTCTATAGTTTTGGGATCGAGTCTTTAAGAATTTCAGATTTTTACTAATCGCTAATACCTCACAGGAAATTAGGAACGATTCTAACGAAGTACAGATCATTGCGATTAGTACTGATTACGCATTTGGGGATTTCACATCACTGTGATTATGTCGGTCAAATGTATTTTATAGGATGTAAGGTTGATAAATAGAATAAGAGATAATAGGGGAACAAATGACTGAGGGCTAGTGACGAACCTAGCATGTAATGGCAGGTTATCGACATTATCAATCTGGAGGAATGACGTAAGTTATTAAATCAAAACTATGTAATATAGAAATAGGTTGACCACTCATGAAATAAATAAATGGCTCAATGCATTAAGCAAATCCAAAAATATAGATTTAAAATCAGGATAGGGGAGACATGGAAAAGCCACAAGAGTTTGATCAAAATTTGGTGATTGATTCTCGGACAGAAAGCATAGATAGATCTACTCTCTTCGCTCTTGTTGTATTGAGAGCATGGAAGAATATAGAACCTCCAAGCATTACTGGTAACAACTTGGTTCATCAATATTCTGTAAACTGCCAACTACAAAGCCAACAGTTTCATATTGCTGTGACTAATTTAGTTACGCAGATTTTCTTTTATGTCTAGACAACTGGTGACTCAAGGTGACTCAACACACCTAAAATATTGAGAGTTGAGTCTGTATGTTTTGCGAGGTCCTACATCTACAGGACTAACAGGAGACATAACAGGACCTCATATAACCCTACCCAGTAGGACTTCTAACAACCTTCTCAGTTCTTACAATGAGTTGCTATGTTCTAAAGACAAAACAAGGTCAGAAAGCCATTTGTAACAGAGTACAAGTAGTTCGTGAGAATACCACCAGAGGGCCAAGGTCAAAAGGTCAAGACCTCAAGGATGAACATGTTCAGTGTCAGTCAGGAGGCCCAAACAACTTGGAACAAATTGACCTCTGTCCGTCAATAAACAAGGGCAAAGTCAAGTAGGGGGAGTGGAAAAGGGCCTAGCAAGGTCAAGGTTGTAACATTATAAGGTCTAAGACATAGGTTGAGACATGTTGGTCTAAAAGGATGTAAGTACAGTAATAATTGCATACATGCAGAAATAACAGGAAAGTAGCATTGATGTGAAGTTCAACAAAGTGGTAAAGATAGTAAACTTCAGAGAGTGCAAGTTTCGACAGAGGGCATGAGGGATTATGGATCAATTAATATCACTGACATTTAATGTATGAATCTGAAACTCTATATATTGATCTGAAATTAAGCATGGAGTCTTGAAATAATGAGATTTCTCAGTTGTCAGCGAGCTACAGGCTTGCAGACTCGTTACATAAAATGGCAATAATCGTTCATCCGTCTTAAAAACTATTATAACAGCAGTGAAAACACCTGTGAGACGGAGAATGTTCTTTCTCAGACCTAAAGAGCTGCTCAAGTCATTGCAAAGTACCCTCCTTTCTACAGTAATCAGCAATCGAGAGGATCAAGGGGCACTTCACAAATTGGCACTTTTACAACTTGCTTTTTTTTAGCTCCTTCACTCAATTTAACTGATGTACTAAATCTTACAATTAACTTGATTCTTAAACAAGTCTTAACAAGATGTAGGTAACAAAAACATACAAACACAGTGACAGACTGCCAAGTGTCATTAGTGAATTGGGACTTTTTGACATTATTTTCCTGGTCTCTGTGAACCAGTGAATGTGTGTGACATTCCCTGAACACTACTTAAGTGACATTTTTAACCCCCAAGATTTTTATTTCTCCACAAATAACATCGGAAACATCTGGTTCTGTTTATCGAAAGAATGATTGCTGATAAAGAGTTCCACTAACCACCTGCCTAATTTTTTTACAGCTTTTTGTTTTTAATCTCCATTTTTAGCAAACACCAACTTTCACCCCCGCACGCGCCCCATGCTCTAAGACAAAGGTTTTTTCATGATAACGACAAAGGTTTCACGTTCTTTTTTTCGTGAAAAACCTAATTGGAGGGTTGTAAATTCATTTAACGATGTCTAACCATGAGCACTTGAGATCTTTTTTTTAAATGGGTCCCCTAGTGTTACCATGCTAGGCGAAAGAGGTAATATGAGACTACTTGGAGAATATCGATGGACAGTGGGGCTTTACACCCTGTATTTAAGCACTTGGTAGGCCAATTTGGACAAGAGTGGGACACAGCATCGAGGCAAAGGATGACTGAAACCACTGTCCAACATTTGTTCAGGTGACCTGGCCAGAGCTGGAACCTAACCCAGTACCCAGCAATTGCAATCTACCAACTGAGCTAACCCCTCTCCCTGGTCTCCCTGAACTATTGGGTGACCGTTTTTCTGGCAGTGTAGCCCCATTAGGTCGATCCTTGCCATTCGCAATGGCCGATTTATATGATAACAGAGAGAGATTATTCCGCAACATGTAACACATTTACCCCATGTGGGCCATTGTGCGGGATCTTTCACTTGCCCGGCATAGACACTGATACAGAGGACTGTCAAATACATAATTAAATCAAGCCAAAAACATTTTTTTAAACTGCGGCTTGACCCATGCAGGACTACGCTGACAACAGTTCATGACAAAGTATTCATTATTAAAAATTTTTAGTTTTTAGTTTTTGTATTTACCTGAACAGTTTTCTTTATCCTATGTGAGGGACCTGGGTATTCTCCACTGTATAAATCCGAAAGGAACATAGAATTGATTAACGTAGACTTGCCGAGGCCTGACTCTCCTGAAAAGACAGAAAATAACATTTGAATTAATATTTATTAAACATTCATCCGACACATTGTAAGCTTATTTCAGGTATTTCACACGTATTCATTTGCACACTTTCAGAAGTGAATTGATCAATTCACAATTTCACATCATTGCTGAGACATTATCTGTTCAAAGAGATGCATGGATGAGTGGGGCTTTACGTCCTGTATTTATGCACTTGGTAGGCTAATTAGGACAGGAGGAATCTGTTGAAGAGATGCAGAACATAATATTATTTGGAGTGGGTGTGTAATAGAGTTGTACGTCCTGCATTTTTGTGCTAACAAGACTGACACGACAGGCAGAGACCATGGCAACGAGACAAGATACACTCTTGGCAAAAAGTTGAATCATGTCTGACGTGGTTAGCCCGGATCGGGAATCAAACCTGAGACCCGAAGGTTACCAATTCCCCCACAGACCACAGTGCTACCACTGAATTTTCTTTCAACAGTTCAAATGCAGCTGTTTATTTGGAGCTACAATTTCATCATTATCATTTTCCACATTGCTTTTAACTCATCTATATTAATTTTTGGAGTTGGCCTTTATTTGAGTAGAATCTGCAATTCAATTCTACATGCTGGATCAAATACTGATTTCAGCTGTTTTATATACCAAACTCTACTTTATACCACATATTACATTCCTTAAGTAAACCATGTAACCTGATTGCATTTGAAACACTTTTAATTTTCACACTTTCACAGTTAGATGAACTTTCGCTATGTACTCACGTTTCTAGTTATATCTTTTAAGTTTTTTTACAAATTTTTTCAGACAATTCCTATCTTCAATTTTCCATTTCTTTAAACAGACAACAAAAAGAAGACTACCAAATAAAGGAATGACACACTCAACTAATTTCTTTATTTTCATTTTGAGAAAAAAAAACTTCAAAAAAAAAGGAAAAAGGCATTTACAAAGTTGCCTAACAACTGGAGCACTACCTCAGTTCACAGAGTAATGCAAAATTACTTAATTCATCATCGCCAAAATAACTATTCCTTAAAAGTCTTTAAAAAGTTTCACTCTATAGTTTTCTAAATATAAGTTTCATAAAAAATAGCGGAGAAAAGTTTCTAATTTCACTGGGAAGAATTGCACAGAATAAGACAGAATGATTTAGTTTTTTTATCTTACTTTTTTAATAACAACAAATAAATCATTCACACCTAGTTGACTATCTTAGTTTGTTATTTCTCAATTCATACAAGAATTGAGTCTCATGAGGTCACAAAATATTTCGTATATAAAGGGAGTGAAGGGAGTGAAATACGGAAGAGTCAACATATTTAAAATATTCACAACAGAAAATATGATCTTCACAAACTTGGAAATTTTTCCCTAGTAGGATGACAATGTTTTAAATGAATATGTCACTTGCAAACAATTATATATAAATTTTAATTCTACAGTTCTACAGAGCTGCTACATCGTGTACATGTTGCAGACTCCCGCTGTGTCCCATCTGATTGATTGATTTATTTCAAACGAAGTTTTGGAGACCAGGGAAGCATTGTTGCTTATAGATCTGGTACCTTATCTCATCAATCAATCCTTGCGAGCACTCCCTATCGATCTATCTATCTATCTATCTATCTATCTATCTATCTATCTATCTATCTATCTATCTATCTATCTATCTACCTATCTATCTGCCTATCTATCTTTTTTCTATTTCTATCTATATAATTATTTTTCAATTCTACAGTTCTACAGGGCTGTGATCAAAATATGCGCATAATTCTATTACTCCATTCATTATCGAACTCCACTAAACAGTGGGGGAAATTATCAGCAGCTCATGACAACTGGAAGTCATGAGCATCTCATGACAAGTGAGTTAGTGGTCCACTAATTGGCTGTATCACCCAGGTGTCAGCACAAGTCTGCCCCAACATGTCCACCCCAGCCTTCAGAAGTTCTGCACCCCTCCACCCCCCTCTATTCACTGAGAGGGTTGGGGGGGAGGGAGCCAGGGTCAAGAACTACACAAGACAGTTGATGAAGTGACACAGCTGCTCCCTTCACAAAAATCACCCCCTTCCCAGCTTGGACAAGTTAGACCAAGCTCCTTGGTAGTTATGCCATGGAACAATCACACATTGGTCCATGGTTGTGCCCACTTAATGCTTCCTACATTCACCCCTTTAACACACACCTCTTTAAATTCCTGCCAATACAATTTTAATATAATAGTGTGTATGTAAGAATAGCTAAGCATGTTATTTCATTTATTACATGTTTAAACACTAACATGCTAAGTATTTTTGGATAACCTCACTCACCTACATTACACTAGTAATTTAATTCCTGTTGCATAGTAAATTCCTAATGGGTGTAAAATGCAGTTCAGGGAGATATTAGTTCACTTGACAAGAGGAGAGGGCTGTTTATTTATCTAATCAGTTACAGACTCAGTACCCCCCCCCCCCACATGGCCCTGTAGGAATTTGTAAAGACAGAGACAGCTCTCATTCTTTTTTCTTCTTCCAGGAGTTCATAAAATGTTATTGTTTTCCATGATCAGTTTAACCAGCAACCTGTATAGACCTATTTATTAAGCATAACATTCAGTCACCAGTTGTTAACAAAATAAACATGCTGCCCCTTGTGATGCCTGTGCAATTATTGTTCACTTTTCATTGGTCATTTATTAATGTCATAGGTGTTTATAAAAGTGATAACTGGTAAGGTCATTTGTGTCCTGGCCATTGTGTGACTTTTTGTTCTCTAAAATTTGGGGTTATAACACTGTTGTCCTAATCTCACCCATCTCTTTAGGATGTTAAGACTGACTGACCTTTTGATTAATTTTTACCTGTTTAGAGAACTTAGCTTTCTGTCTGAGATATTTGTGTGCCCACTATTCAATTGATGTGAGGTTATAGGTTCAGAGTCACTGAAGGAATGGCTCACAATACTCAACTTGCAATTAGCAGATCAGCATGAGACTGTCCTGGCTGGCAGAGGACAGGGTTCAGTCCTGGTTGACAGATGACAAGTGTGTGGGGCAAGATAAATTCCACTGGACAACCAGTATACCATGTGTAGTGGCCAGATAGGTGTGAAATGTGAATACAAACAGATACCCAGCAAAATCACCCATGCATCGGCCATCTAATCATGGACTTATTTTCACTCTAAAAACTATCTATACTTATCTCTATCTTTAATTATGCATGCAATTATTGTGTACCAGTACCCCGTAAGCTTATGGTACTGCAGGGGCGGATCCAGAAAATGTTGGATGGGGGGGGGGGGGTTACAACTTAAAATGTACTGAATAATGTTTTTTTTTTTAACATTAAAATGTACTGGCCAAAGGGGGTGGGGGGTTTGAACCCCCTAAACTCCCCCTCCCCTGGATCCGCTACTGCACTCAGTGAACTATGTATACTTAAATAATGAATATATTTTGATAGGCCTGGATGGTAGATCTAGATAGATAAATATAAAATGTAGATAGATAGATAGATAGATAAATTGATAGCTGTTATTGATTAGCACAATGAAAGATAGTTCTCTATAATATATTGATAGCTGTCATTGATTAGCACAATGAAAGATAGTTCTCTATAAATTAATGAACTTAAGAACAAGTCACTTCACACCATCAGATTTGCATGGCACTGAAGAACTTTCCAATCAATATTCTGTATTTTATCTTCAATGATTCACTGTTGAAATTATGTGGAAGCTTATTTTCCCAGATGACAGAGCTCTGGGAGACTGACTTCAAGACAACAACCCTCTCTAATGAGTCTCTATATCCCAAAGAGGTCACATCAGGGGGTCTTAGAAGTTGACAGTGGAATGCCTATCATGTTAATCAGCTGAGTTATCACTATCAGGATTTCTTGGGTGACAAAATGAGTATTCAATAGCATGCATGGTAGATACAGGGGCACTGAGCTTATCAAAGATTGACTACACTCTTGAAATTTCCAACATTTTTGATTTGTGATTAAATATGCCTGGAAGAGGAGTTAGCATTCTTACTCAAACTGAATTAAAATTAAGGCTTATAATGTGTGTTGTTTTCTTATGTTAAAATTAGTATGAATTTATGATTTTTAATTCTAAAAACATCAGGTCTTAGTATTAACAATTATTGAAAATATAAATATCTAAAAGTACCAGTTAGTAAGAATTGTCAGAACATAATTCTGTGTTTTATTTTATTTATTCACAGGGAAATAAGCCTACCTCTGATGCCTATATTAATTGCCTATATGTCATCAAGATATGTTGTGCCATTCAAGCTTTCGTGACATCACAGTATTTAATGAAGTTTTTAATTACTGTACTTTTTAGCAAATTAATAGACAATAATAAGCACTCTTCTTGCCTATAGACTTAGCTGTTGGTTCAAACTGGCACTTATATGTGACTGCTTTCATTGTACTGTGTAGTATGATTGTACTGCATTTACAAGACTGCTTTCATTGCACTGCAGTCTATAGGAATGGGTTATGCAAATGATAACCAACAGGTATGCAAAAAATTAACTCACAAAATGGAGAATGAATGTTTTCTTTATAATGTGTGGTTGGAGTTCTTGTTTTTATGGATTAATAAAGTAATTTAAATTGATTGAATAAAAGTTCCTTAAGATATATTAACCTTAGGGGAAGGCCCTAAAACCCCCCTAAAGATTCTCTAGAGTCTAGACCCATTAAGCAGTGCCTAGAAGGCCCTCTTCTAGGGAAGCATATTAGGGCCATAGTTGAAAGAAAAACTTTTATAACTCAAAATTTTGACTTCCGAACTCAAAATTTTGACTTGCAAACTCATAATTTGTGATATATTCAAAATTTCGACTTTTAAACTCAAAATTTTGTATTTAAATTCTTGAAATTTTTACTTTTGGAGTTGAAATTTTGAGTTTACATCTGAAAATTATGAACTTATTTCTCAAAATTTTGTTTTGCTTTCTAAAAATTTTGTGTTGCAATCACGAAATTTTGCTTTTAATATTATCATGAAATTTTGTGTTTCATGACTCAATATTGAAAAGCAAAAATTTTAGTTTAAAAGGTCAAAATCTTAAGTGTAGAAGTCGAAATTTTGGTTTTACATGTCAAAATTGTGTGTTCACAAGATAAAATTTTGAATTTTTAAGTCGTAATTTTGAGTTTGGAAGTCATAATTTTGAGTTTGGAAGTCAAAATTGTGAGTTGGGAAGTCAAAATTTTGAGTTGGGAAGTCAAAATGTTTAGATTTTTTTCATACACTTCCATACTCTTCCCCTGATAGACCTAATATTTTCCCCTCCCCTCCCCCATTTCACAGGTATGATTCTTAAGTGATGTAGTAAAGATCAATTCACAGGTGTCCTGGAGTCTCTGTCACAAAAGCAAAACATCATAATCAGGCCTATCATACTCATTTTAGTAAATCAGACCAGGTTTCATAGTGACAACGCAGAACAGAATGTTTCCCAACAACCATTTCTCTCTATATGTCAGTGCCACAACTTTATTTAAACATAATGCTATTTTCATCAACAAAAAATATGTCACCAGAGCATGAGAAACTGATCAACAAAATAACTCCATATAGTGTGGCACTGGTTTGTTACTGTGTCATGTTAAACAACTTCACTTTCTGAAAAGTGAGACTTCCTCAACTTTCAAGGCACATTTATTTGCTGTTTACTTTCAATTGATCATATTTTAGTTCATTTCTGGATTACTTGAATCAGTAAGAGTATTTGATGGCAGCTCAACCTCCCTGAACAGAGAGAAGATGTTTTGTCTTAAAGTTCTAAGCAAGAAATCCTTATGATCAGCCTTCTCTACAATTGACCCTCTTTATATCACTGATATATCTCACTTGGGGGGAGGGGGGGGGGGTCTACTAAGACCCTTTGGAGTCTTAATGGAACTTGACAGAGGAATGTGTCTCAAGTTAATCATTTGAATAATCACCAGAGTGACCAAATTAATATTCAATAGCCAGTGGAAATTTCCATTGAGGAAATGGATTCTCTTTCAAAATCAACATAAACTGGGAATATGTGTTATAATGTGTACATTTAGTCCTTTAATACTGACTTTAATTAATGCATCAGCCTTTTCTACAGTTTATACGAATTTTGCTTACACACTTCACAAAATTCAATGTTCTGCAAGCATTTTCTCCAATTATCAGAGTTCCATGGTATGGGAAATTTCCCAAAATGGACCTGCTTTCTGCTGAGTTGAGTTTTGGCCAATTTGACCCGTGTTTTCCCTCAAAGCTTATAAATCCTGCAACACAGAAAGTTTAAATTTTTGATACAATGCAGGGCTTCAATGCAGATTAAAGGTGGAATGTCTGCAGATTTGTGTTGAACTTCTCATTGACATTTTTACATATTCTTGGTAAAAGATTGGACTAATCAATACTCAGATTCCATAGTATATACACTTATTGAAGCAAGAAAATTTATTATTTCGTTTTTAGTATAAGCAAATAATATCTGTGCAGGGAAAACATACAGCTATTTTACATATAGCTGCCATACTTCTACAATTTCAACAAAATCTGGGAAGTGTCATAGTGATACACAGTGTAAAGGAGTCGATTAAACCATAGAGAATTCTCTATGATTAAACAGCCCTAAAACTGCTGGCCAGATAAGCATTTTCCCAAGTGTGTTTTCTTGTCAATTTTACTCCTTAGATCAGGAAATCTATCAATAAAAGGGTGATAAGTTTTAAAATGTGGAAAAAAACTTGTAAAGGATTATTTGGTATGGCCTAGCTTTCATTTTAGAACATCTCTGATTTTGGAAGAAGTTGTATAAATGTGGCTGTTACTGCTGTATTTTGCAATCAGTATAGCAGTAGTAGTAGTAGAACATTTATTGCTTACTGTACACAAGATAAAATTTAGATCCACAAACATCTGGTACACACAAAAATATTAACAAAAAACCGCAAAATTAGTGTCCATAGGTTCTGAAGGAATTTGTCGCATCATAGCAGTTGAGGAAATTTAAACAACAGTTACTGAAGTCCAAATTTGAGAAAGTGTCTCTTGATATGCTGAGTTAGCGTACACTGACCAAGTGCATGTAGTTTTGTCTGAACGACAACATTGCTGTTTCATTCTGGGGAGGAGATTGGTTTGATGGATGAATAGCTCTTATATATTATTACAAGATTATCCAGAGTAGTCTAATTATCACACTGCAATCAGGCCTAGTTTTGGCACATTGAGTGGATGGTTGATATTTTCAGAATACCTATCTTGTACACCCCCCCCCCCCCCAAATGAAAACATGCTCTTGAGCAAATTGGCCAGATACGTTGACTCTGTACATGGTCTGATATATATATAACTATCTTGAATCATAGATTGCTGATCACATTTCTAGAGCATTTTGTAATACAAGTTCAAATTTTTAGACAGAGTTGACCCAATTACACAATTCCAATTGTTGTGAAGCTCATTAGGTTTGAAATTGGGGTTTTCGAAATTAAATCAGAAACTGAATAAGTAATTATCCCTTGTTGTAACATAGGCATGTCTTGTTGCATGCATTAATACTTATCTAAGTCACATGTCTTGTAGTATGCATTAATATTTATCAAAGTCACAGAGATATCTTCCTGTTGGTTATAAAGGAGAGTGATATTGCATTTTTTTATCTTGTAATCATGAACCAACCACAGGGTGTTATTGTTCCATAGTGTAATTTCCTTTGCTATGCTTGGTAATGATAGGTATAGACTGAACTCAGGTCCTTGGACCTCTATATTCAGATGTTGAAAACTGCATGCTTTTATGTGCTGTAGTTCCAAAGTTACATTACAATTGAAATTTTGAGTGAGGCGGGTGAGATATATTTAATCAGAGTTCTTCCCAATTCAGTTAAGATGAATGTCACTAAGATGTCCAGGTGTCATAGAGGGTCACTTTTCTCATTTTGGCCACAAGTGGATGCTGTTGGTGCATGCTGGCCTGGCCAGAGGGGGAGTGCCATAGCTCTGGGTGCCACAAGTGGGGGGGGGGGGGCTTACCAAAAAAATATCATTGTGGTTGTATTATGCTATTTAAATTAAATAATGAAATTGTATTACAGCAGGACTTGAATGTGTACATAGATAAGAGCTTGGTTTTTTTTATATTATTATTATTTTTTTTTTTTACAGATTACTTCAGTCACATATGATGTGTAATAATACAGTCTTTGTTCATAGCACAGGTCTATAACTCCCTTATTAAATATGACTGTATGTTTATAGTGAGCATCTGAGCATCTGAAACAGACAAAGGTTTGTGCCCCAGCACATTTATAGGAAAATGTGGTTTGGGGTTAACAAAATGGTATGTGACAACCAGCCAGACCATGGCCAAATAATTGTGGGGTTTATTAGCTTCTACGTTCAGATTATCTGTGGTGCTCTCCTTCCTCCAATCATACAGATGTATATTATTTTCTCCAAAACAACGTAACTGGGGAAGGGTATTGTTAAGACACTCTACCAACCTACATGAATTAATATAAGGAGAGGTGTCAATTGGATAATCACCTCAGCTCTTGAAAGGCTGTAGTGGAAAAAAAAAAAGATAATCCTTAATTCCTAATCATAATTATTGGACCTTTCTTAATTGATCAGGCTAAATGACTGGGACACTCCCTGGGCTTGGGGTGTACTCAAAAGTATATCATGAAACATACCAAGTTGAACCCCAACAGAAGACACCACCTTGATATGTTACAGATCCATGATTTCAATTTTGGACCTTTCTTCCATTTTATTTGGTGGGGGAGGAGAGTGGGGGTGGGGGGGCAAAGAGATGTGTGTAGATGCAGTGGAATATTGGCAGGGGTAATTAAGGAGTGTCTGATTGGCCCCAAGAATGACCTCCTGGGGGGGGGGGGGGTGGCCCTTGGGGACCAGGAATGACTGAGCACACATTGCCCTGACCACCAGACATACAGCATGTCAATGCCAGTCACATGGACACATACATAAATGTATACATGGATTACAAATGATATAAAGGCTAGGAATGTCAAATATATCAGAATGAATGGATTATGCCACACCATTTATAAGGATAAGGATTTCTTTGTTACGGTGACAAGTGATACACACAAAATGAGAAAGCAAAAACTGCATTGACATATAATTGTATATATGGATAGCATCTCAAGGGAAAATATTTGTGAAATAATATCTGAGACGGCCAATGCAAAGTTTGACAGGTATACATGGAATTACAAAAGGAGTGGATAACACCATCCTCCAACACTGTGCAGCAGGTTTCACAATAACTTTGCTGAAGTCAAAGAAGACAGATATGGAAAAGTTCAATAGTGATTCAATTAAATAGAAAATGACATTTAGGCTATTAGAGGTGAGTGATTTATGTTATAGGCATGTTAGGTATTCTTTTATAAACAAAATGATAGCAGGTACTATGGTATGTATTATATGCAGTGAGGTGTGAATGTCCAGGTCATTAATTGAATAGCAGTTGCATCAATGCCTTATAACAATGGGTGTTATGAGGTGCTGGTTACATGAATACATCTTTATCCATGGAAGTGTCAAAGTTGCTCCCTTCACCACTCTCTAGGGTGAGGCAGAGGGGGTGATGGAGGACACATGTGCACTGCACACTTGTGCATGTCAATCAAAGAAAGTGACCCCCTGTCCTCTGGTGTGATTTTGATAAACTAGCAGATACCCTTCAGCTGCTGCACCCCACAAAATACCCCAAAGTCATCAGTCCTTGATGACAGTACCCTTATCATTTTCTGGAGCCTTCGGGTTCTTTTCCTCATTATGTAATGGATAGGCCTGCCAAAATTTATAAAGTTGGTTGATACTGTAATACAACTTTATGCCAAGTTTGGAAGTGATAGTTGCTATAGTTTTTTTTAAATTGCCTGCCAAACATGATTTTGAGCTCTGCCAATGTCATGGCTGGGCCATGACACTTGGAGAGTGTCATGGGAGGGTGATGACAGTGCCAGGCTGAGCGTCATGTGAGGCTGAGGACATTGGCTGTCATGAGCTGCTGATAATTTCCCCTACTGCTAAATCCTTTGAATATAAAGATTCACAGTCGATTAAACCCTCATAGTTGGTGATAAATAGGTTTTGTCATGATCATACGTAATTGCACTGGACTTCAAAAGAGCTACCTGACATGATCAAACTGATATAGCACCCATTTGGACATTTCTATAGCGTTTATTTGAACATTCATTTCCCAAGGCATTTCTAAGCTAAGTGATCTCTGACAATTTTTCTTTTCAATTTCGGCCATCAATCAATTTCAACTGGACAGTTGCGACTCATGGCCAAGTGTGAGTATAGAGTAGAGTACTGTACTCAAGTGAAGTCGTACAGTATTAGGATTGTAGCGTTACTGTGTAGGGGAAAGCAGGGAGAATTGGGCCACTATTTCGAAATAAAGAATTGAAGGGATTACATTAAATGATGAAGAGATTTAAGTTATGTCCAATATCTTAATCATGTTTTAAAATAATCAATGTGGACCATGAACAAAGGATATGAATCGAGTTCTCAGGTACAGTTCTCAGGTAGACAGGTATTCATGCAGGTATATATACGTACAGATATACACTGGGCTCTAGAGCAGATACAGATAACAGGTAAGAAAGGTCGATCAGATAATCGGAAGAACCCTAGTTAGATGTATCAACAGACAAAACCTGTTGCAGGCAGATATGTTGGCCTTGGGATAGGACAGGCTGCTGATAGGAAAAGCAGAATATCCAGAAGGATCAGTCCTGCAATGCAAGTTACCCATGGCCCAAAAGGATAAGGATAGTTAAGTGCTGCCTGTGCTGAATAGAGCATACCCATTCATTACCACAGACACTTTGACCATGTCGACAGACAGTCCAACACTAAAGTCAGTTTGGACAGTTTTACCATCTTATTATTCAAATGACAGCTATTCTCAAGACAATCATCCCATGATTTCCATCTTCTCACATGTCATATTTCGAGGGATAAAATGGTTAAAATCTCACAATACTCAGACCCAGTTACGAAACGCACAATAAAATGTCCTGACACCAAGTGCAAATATCAGAAATTACTACAGAATACTACAAAATACCAGAGAATACCAGACAAGACAGGAGTACCACTGAAATGCACAAAATGTACCACAAATCAAACAAAAATGTATGTTTATGAACATGCACTGAATGATATGAGAGCAATACTAAATACTTGACTTTCTTTTTGGTAGATATAATGAAAGAAATAGCAAATATCCAGTGCATTTAGCAATGATAGCTTAGCATCATAGTGTACCATCAGTAACTGGAGTCTGTTAGCTGTAGCCGCTAAATATTCAAGCAAACGCCCAGTTTTGTGAACATGACATGGAATAATATAAGCCATACGCAATCAGAATAAAATATATTGATCAGCACCTCGCAGATAGATAGATATGGTAAATACTGCCCTCTAACCCCAGTTCTGGGAGCGCACAAGGGTTGACTGGAGATGGAAGAGAGAGCGGGTGTCCTCAACATGTTGCACACGTACTCCGTCTCCATGTGAGGGATCTTTTACTTGCCCGGCACAGACACTGATACAAGGGGCCGCCAATTTTAAGACTCATCCGAAGGACATCCAGCTGGGATTTGGATCATGAAGGTCAAGTGAAAATTTTGAATACCCCACCCGGGGTTTGAACCCATGCACTTAACGCAGGCAAAGACATTCAGCAGAGCAGCGCTGCCCTCTAACCACTCAGCCACCTTGCATCTGAAATTTCTGATACAACCTCGATCCTGAAGCACAACAATACACCTTACACAGAAGTCATGGCAGAAAACCGAAGTTATCCTCTGCTATTTTTTCACTTCCTGATCTAACCTCTACAGTTTGACACTGTGGCAAATTGTACAAAAGATTGCATGACAATTTACCACAAAGAAATTTCACATAATGCATGATAATGCCATAACCATAATATCTATTTCCGGTGTGAATGGCAGTAGCAGACAAAACAACACGACAACATAAATTTTTTGTTGAACTTCACCTGATCATGTTTCTAGTAACATATCTTGGATGTGAGAAAAAAATTCTGGAGATGTTGTCCAACATCTTATTCAACATGTCAAAGGACAACAGTTTCCTATCCTTCTGTTACACTTTTAAAACTAATGTCATCTCTCTCACATATGCGTAGAAAGCAGGGCAGGGTCGGAGGGGGGAGCTGTCCCCCTAAATATCTAGCAACCTTTTAAATTGACATTGAATTCGGGCAAATATTTGTATATATTTGGACAGAAAAGCCCATTGACCCAATTATGGACTGCCCCAAAATATAGAAAATCTCTCCTACGTCTACGTTTTCTCAAAACGTACAGGATCATAATAAAAACTTCCGTTTGAAAGAAATTATTTTTGAGTCAAATTCGCTATTTCTGTTTTGACTAGCACAAGCATTTGATGCAGTTATTTTTAGTTCTAGACTTAGCCATGCAAGTAGGGCGGGTATTCAATTTCCCAGACTTCGATAGATCCTAGACTTGCAATGAAAAATCAAAATGTAATCAAAAGAATTTCAAAACTGCCCTCATGATAATTCAGCTACTGCAACAATGTATAATGGGCATTAATGGCATATCAATTTTAGAGGAACCACAACTGTCTACAGCTCTACCCTTACTAGACGGTCCAGGGTGCCCAACGAACATCGCACAAAATATTATAGGAATATAGGAATTTTTCACCGTAAAATATAGGAAAATATAGGAGGTTTTCGGCTATTTTAATGAGACAATTTAGGAAATATTTGACAGCGAAACCATCGGCAAATCACAGGATTGCTTCCATCATAAGCCGCAAACTTCATGTCGCGGACAAAAACGCGTCTAAAAATTCATATATCTGTGGGGAAAAAGACTCTTTTTATCGCGGACAAAAACGTGCATATACGCGCGAAATATGTTGAAAACTTGAAAAATATAGGAATTTATAGGAATTTTTCCAAAAATATAGGAAATTATAGGAGGCCTTAAAAAATACAGGAATTATAGGAGGAGTGGGCACCCTGTAGACGTATCTATTCTTCTTAGTATTCGTACGTCAGGTACATGTACATATATCGTGCTGAAGAATACCTGACGATAGGTCAAAGGTTCGGATAATCAAGACAACATCACATTTGTCACGCTACACAGAAACGTAATAATGTACTTAGGGATCACGGAGCATGAGCACAGCACATTATAAACATTACATTTTGTGTGGATTTTGTAAGGCCCTGCTAAGAAGATCAAATATACAGATTTTTACTGTAGTTTTAATGTTTCTACAGTCGATTGTAGGAAAGTATGAAACATAGATGTTGCAAAATCTCCTAGAATCTTTCAAATAGATTTCCTCTTTCCTTTAGTTCTCAGAAAAATGCCAGAGCATCAAATGAAACTTTCACTTTTGTTGATTGCAGATTTGGTTTTATTTGAAGTTGTGGTACAATCCATGAACGACACCAACTTGGGTAACATTCAGTCTCAGCAGTTAGGAGTTGAATCGTGCAAGTCAGACTAATTCCCTCAATTAGAGGTCAAACATCCATTTAATATCTGTTTAAGATCACAGACCAAAAATGATTTTCCACATATATTATATATACATTTCAATCGCCTTACGCGCAAATGAGAGAGGTTTTCCAGCTATTTGGATGTGTGAGAACCTGACACTCATTTCTAAACATTTCTGAATTCAACTATGACCCAAGTAACCTTAAACTGGTAGTGTGTTTTTATGATATAAGCATGCTTCCAAAGCTAACATTGCATGGCTTCTTTTAAAAGACCCTGGTCCCTGGACTCAGTAGACCTAAGGACCTCATTCTGAGTTGAGGCCCAGTCCTGGAGGTCCAAGGACCCAGGGCTTGTAGTATAGTTGTATGACCCTGGATGTAAATCATGCTCATGTCCAAAATGACCTAGAAGGCAGATCTGGAAGGCAGACCTACAAGTCAGACCTGTAACCATTGTGGATAGGACCTTGTCCTTTTTCACCTGCAGGGCAAATTGCAACACAATGTAACAGGTCCTTCCCACTCAAGAAGGTCATTAGCCTCAACTAAGATACAGAGGGCACCTTCAAAAGGTCATTCTGGAGTTTCAAGTGTCTGGTTTAAGTTCAACCAAGGGTGTGTTTTGGAATTTTTGAAGGTGTTCAGACAACCAATAAAAGATTTTCCACTGTGTATTTAGGTCTTGTGTGAGCTTGTGAGGTTCTGTGATCACAAGATAGTGGTGTCAATTCCTCGGTGTATGCAGTAGGGCAAAATATTGACGCATTCTTATTTCTTCCTTTTGAAAAGTAACATGCCTTAGTCTTACCACTCAAAAACATAATTGTAATATTGCTTAATTTTTGTAAAAGCAAAGAACTACTTGGGCAGCTAAACCATTCCTTTTTACATCATACATTAAAATCACCACAAATTAGTATGGTTGCAAGTTTAATTTATCACAGCATGCCAAATGATCAACCAGTAAGTCACTCAAGAGTTGGACAATAATATCGTATACCATAGAATAGTGTCGATGTAGATTCCATATAAAATTTTAAGCATTCCAAACTTGTAGGCCACTTCTCACATTCTTGGCAGTATATCTTTCTTGGGTTACCGGCAGTTTGCCATTATCCAATCTAACAAATTCAGACTGAAAGATCGCATATTGAAAAGGCGTTGTACCTTAATGTACATTAACTGCCTCAGTGTGCATTGTAGGTATTGAATTGTGACTATATATGTATCAAGATAAATACTGCTATTATTTCCCTCATACACTAATACTATCAACTGTATCTGTTTCAAATGCTTTACTCAGGTCCAGAGAGGCATCACACCATCTACTCACTTGACGTATGACTTTTAAAGTCACTAAACCATGTTCTTAGGGATTAAGTTACTTCCCATAGGCCAACACAAGCAGCGACTACAGTAAGAGGTGGCCAAGCATTCAGTAATTGTCATTCAGGCCTCATTGCTTTAAGTTAACTTTAAGTCTAAAGTCGAGCTGCAAAATGTTTGCCATGTCTTTGCAAAGATAAAATGAGTTCATGACAACAAACGCTCACTTTTCATTAGACTATGTTGTTGAAAATCTCCAACTATATGTATTATAGGTAGTATTCATCAGGAAAACTGACATGTATTTATCCTAAACTGTTTCAGTGTTTCCATTCACAAGCAAACTTGAACAAACACATAATTTGATGTTTTTTCTGTCTATGAGTAATTGCTTAATAGGTTGTCAGTCAGTGTTTCAGTAAAATGACGTAAGTTCGTAAAACTGAGCGAGCGAGTTGAGTCTTACATCTCATCAGCACCTGCCTGACAGGGCCATTCAGACATAAAATTTTGTGATGTTTCCATTTTTCAACCAAAAACATACATATATATGTGACAACTTGAGGAAAGAAAAGGTTTTCACAAACTGAAAATGATGCTCTGCTCAGAATAAATTTATGATCTCCACCAATGGTGGTCCCTGGTATCAGTTTCTATTTGTTTCATTTCTTTGAGAAAAACATTTAAAATATTCAAGAGAAGGAATTGTGGTAATATATTTAACATGTTGGCAGAAGATTTCTTGTGGGATTAAAATAACTGCCAATTTTCTTCACTCTGCAAAGTTACATAAGGATCAAAATTGTTGGAGTGAGTGAGTGACTTTGTGTTTTACGCCCCATCAGCACCAGAGTGGGCTATTTTGAGGCAAACCAAAATTGTTGATGAGTAGGTCAATCCCTCTCCATTGAAATAGCATTGACTCTGGCCACGGTTTCACTTACTCATCAACTTATCGTAGACTTTGACCCACAGTACATCATACATAACTCTTTTGAGTTCAGCAAAGAAAATTGGCAGTCATTTGTACCCAACACACCTAAAATAATGTCCTTTATCAGTTTTTACGCCCCAATATGATTTCATCTCACTGAATGAGAATCCATGCTGCCACGAGCAGTTTGGTTGAGGATGTTTAGCATTGACCCAATAGCAAAACACGTCAAACATCACCTGATTCACTTACTTACAGGCGGCACCCAATGACATCTCATCTCGAAAGCATAAAACCGAAGCATGAGACCACAAATAACCATATTACCCCATAAATAGCAAATATGACGAGACCAATTGAAGTAGCGACACCTCAGTTGGATTTTTTTCTAATAAAGATAGCTATCTGTAACTCAACCCGCATTGGATTTCACCGACTTGAGAAACACAATAGCCTCAATTATAAGACGGATGATTCTTCAACTACCTAATGCTTACTGTGGCATAACTTGTAAATTCTGTCTGAGTTTTGTGTTCTACACTACGCGTTACATTCAAAATGGACTTTCTCCAACACTCTCTCCGAAGAATCTAAAACGATTTGGAGATTTTCGCGATAACTACCATTGTATGATAAGTGATTGAGATTGCTCAACCTGATGGATGAGCAAAGGCATATTGCAAAAGGCCTGACTGAAGTCAGTGAGACGGGCAGCTCAACTTTCAAGCAGCTTAATGTCACCATTGGTATAAAGTATACATGTAGCTACACTGGATGTTGTTGAGGCAAGACATTAAACTGATGGTCACCTTGTTAGTAAGTCGTTACGGTGTATCATTGCTCATTGTTGAGCAACTAAAACAACCCGCACAGGAGCTGAATCGTGCTAATAGCAAATGCATACCACTTTGAGGACTCCCTCTCTCTCTCATCTCTTCAATCAACCCTCCTTTTGAGCACGAACTTGCCGTTGTAGGCCGCACAATTCTGGATTGATTGCGATAGAGCTAACTGATATCATAGATAGACAGATAGAAAGATAGATAGACCCAACTGTGATGTTTCTTCTTCATTTTGGCCAGGGTATGCCAATCTGCAATTCTGCATCGATAGCACTGCAGTAAAATCATATTTTTAAATTCCAAGCAACTCTACGGCCAATACTCACAATAGTTGTCAGTGAATATATACACTATATATATATACTTCTCCTAACATAGCTGAATGCACAAAAAGGTGAATCCTTCTGATAGTCAAATAACTCAGCCTTGAGTAAACTACAAATTTTCAATTCTCTTAAACATTGTAGAAGTGTGAACAAAAATCACTTGTAGCCTCTTGACTCAAGTCTCGAGTGTATTTAACAAGGCGAAAACCCCAGATTTTAGCTGGATGTTAGCTCAATTTTAGCTTTTTCAAAGGTTTTATTTACTTCAGTCAAGGTGACGACCAATACCGTAAAGCTATCTCATTGAGGGATTTTTGACGTTCGAGTGTATCTATACAAAAGAAGAAAATACTAGAAATGGCCTCTTAAAGCAACTTTTTCTTTTTTTTCCACACTTTTTCAGTATTTTTATAAACTTCCTTGCTTTTTGTGGCTTTGTCAAGGTTTGTATATTCTAATGTGTGAGCCACTTTGCAGGTGGTTGTCAATTGTCAAGAAAAATGTGTGACATTGATGTCGAGACCACACAACAAATATTTGCGAAGAAAAAACTTTCAAAAAAAGTTATATCAAGGCCAGGTAAATGGGTTAATAATGTAACTGCTTAGTGCTAACTTTTATACCTGTTGGTCCATAAATTCATGCAATCTTAGGTTCATCTATCTGGAACTAGGCAGTCATCAATTTCTTTTTTCTGATTGGATTGAAATTTTGAAAAAAATTAGCTATTTTATCCATTTGTATACATGTACATATCTATTTGTGCAAATCTATAATAATTCTTATTCATATCCTTTATATTCTAGTCTTAGTACCTTTCCACATCTATAGTATATGCCAACTTCATAGACTCGACATTCATTTCATGACATAATACAGAAATACCGTGACAATTTGCCAAAGATGATGTATTCATCACAGATCAGAAAGCTGAAGTGCTAACCACTTGAGTTATTGCCAAGAAATGTTGAGAATGCATCACTTTATACATTCACACTTATGACATACTACATTGTGATGTTAATTATTGTCAGCAGGGCATGATTATATGATTACAAACAGCAACTAAGGAAGGACTAATAGGATTTTTGACATTATGTTACAAGACGTTGTGAAGAAATTCAATATATGAAAATGATAATTATAGAGCTAATATGAAAGTCACTCAAGGATTAATACAAGAACTTATCAAGAAAGTGACAGTTTGTGACTGTTGGGCTCTATAGCTTAGCACCAAATGATCAGGATAGTTTTTTTATAGGTTAATCAACTTAATTTTCACTTTTGTTTTTTATAACCCAGGGATGTAAAAAAAAAAATTGAGGCAATGAAATATTAATGAGAAAATTTCCAACAATTTCAAAGGACAGCACACCAAAGACAGATTCTGATTTCTTCAAAATACCAAAAGCTCTTTTTTAAACTTTGCACCATCTTGCAAACTTTTATTAGATATTAAGAAATTTCCTGCCAAGGACAAGCCTCAAAGTGGCATTCAAAGGAAATAGAAGGAGGAATGTACTGATGCATATGACACATCCAGAGCTCTTTTTGCTTTTTAAAAATTGTGCCGACAGCTTTAAAATAGCAGTTCAAACGAGTAAACTGCAGCTAGCAATTAACACGATTAAGAGAGTAATACTCTTGCAAATACTTATCATCTGGTTATTGTGGACAGTAATGACAGTGCAGGGACACACTGGGGTTACATATTGGAAGTAACCTGTTTCTTGGCCGTGTTTCAATTACCCTATTACAAATAACTGCAGGCCTATTCAAAGTCATCATACATGGTTACATAGAATGAAGTATCTAAAGCCCCTCTTAACCAATTGATGTTTCAACCAAAGGAAAGCATATTTTTGATTCATACTTCTTTAATAATTTCGACCTTTAACAACATTTTACATAGATGGAGTGGTTCCAAGTTCCAACTCATAAAGCATTCAAATAGTCGAAAATGTATTTATCCCAGTCAAACTGAAAAAGAGCAAGAATACATCAGAATGAAAATGTCCTATTTTTTTAAAGCAAATGCAGGACAGGACCAGTACAAAATATCTTATAATCTTACGAAATATGTCTGTCACAAAAACCAAGAGGAGCTACAGAAATAGGAACTGCAAATCATAACAAACACCAATAACAAAACACTTCCTAGTTTTGATCAACAGGAATTCAAACATTAAAACCATATCTATGGATCATTATTGCAACAACAGTCACACTATTCTGCTATTAGAAGAAACTATGACAAGTCAAGATAACTAAAAATAGCCCCGAACAATCCCATTATCCCCATTACTACTCGTAACTCTTGAGTCTGAGCTACGAGCGATGAACTTGAATAATACATTAGTGAGGTAATTTAAAGGGAGCATTCAAAATCAACCTTGCAGAAAAAAAGCCACCCACTATTACAGCTAGTCCTCCAGCTAGATAATGGGACTGACAAAATATTTGCAAGAAAGTTATTCGAGAATTTTCATACTATTCTATCATACACCCACTTGAAATATTCATAATTTCATTTGTAGCCAGTGATTCATAAGTTACATGTATGAAAGTGGATTTTAAAAGGAAAATTCTCCAAAATGTCAAATATAATACACTGTATATCACAAAGATTTTCCCACAATATATATGAAAATAAATAAAAAACCTGGAAAGCTTGTCCTAGGTATTCTTTAACCATTTGTAGGTATGTTACCCAAACTTCCCTCAATAAATAATAAATTCTACCTTAACCCGCAAAGTTTCGAATAAAATATTTCTAGTGACATTTAAATATTGTGAAAAATTTCATCTACATATAGTCAGTTAAACTTAGATTGAAATAATTATGCACTGGCATGTTGCAACAGACCAAAAATATTCCCATAAAACTTCATATAAATTTACAATGTATGTTGTTATCAAATTGGGTTTGGAGAGCTACAAAGTTATGTGGCTTAAGTATGTAATGTTTTTGTAGAATTGATTGATACTATTTACTAATCCAACATGATTACATCATTGCTGCATACAAGGTAGACTAAACATCATTGCTGCACACATGGTAGATTGCAGAACATATGTTATAAATTCCATATAATTAACCTACACATTGCCCTATGAATGAACCCGTCAAAATCAATTTCATTTTCTCATTCAGACACACAATAACATTGAGAGAATCCCAACTAACCCAGAAGTGATTATGTATGATTTTTTTTTACTGATATAGCCTACGTTAGAAAGGACAACTTCGCTCAATTTTTAGATTTTAAATTACGGACACAAAAATATGACAAGCTATCCTAGTTTATAAGGGAAGACTGTACATCCTCCACAAAATCATGCTATAGTTCCATATCGACCAATGTCAGCGTGAGCAATTAAGCATAATTCTCTATCAAATTAACCCCAATTAATCTAATTACACTGACTGACCCACTTTTGTAAATGACTTTTGAGAGCCAGAACTGTAGTAACCAATGAATATTGCCACTATTAGGCAACATCCAAGCATTTTACATGGTTACCATGGCAATGTAACCATAGCAACGGTCACTAATGGCATTGCATGGGGCATTAGCCCATAGGAAGTGGGGTTAGCCATCAAAACACATGCGAACCTTTCATTTCACAATTATCCCCTCCAGCAGGGGTAACCAGACTTGAGTTTTCAGACTAGTTTCTCACTTTCAATATTAGCACTGTAATAGCACAACAAATATGTTCACAGGCCACGTTGACTAGCCGGTCGCACAAGTAATTTTGGGTCTCTAAAATGATCTGAATAGTCATAACATTGCATGACAATTTGAAAGCAAACAACTAACACCAACTGGCCAGGCGACCATTTACATAGCATGTATAGTATGAGAGGAAATTGATCAATCCTCTCCCATCACCTTCCTCTTTTATTGCCCCTGATATGCAGTCGATTTACAGCCATGCATGGAACAGGTTGCTGTTCAACAGTCAAATCGGTAGAATTAAGTTGCACTTGGGAAAATTTTACGACCATTATTTTCAATTTTGTCTAAATCAAGTTCAATCGAAAGTTTCAATTTGTCATTTATTGACAAGGCCGCTATTCCATTATACTTTAGTCCAATTTGTTTCGACGTTACATCAATAGACTTTGAGTGCATTGCTGGCAACAAAGTTTCAAGTGTTACTTATTTCTTTTGCCAATACATGTACTTGTCCACTCTCAACAAAGAACAACAATGAAAATGTGCAAATGACCACAAATTGCACATGAAATATGCAACAAAATAATGAAATTAATGAAATTTAGTAAACATACAACAAAGTACCAAATTACATCATAATATTATATATATTTCATATATTTTCATTTTTCCACTTACCTACAACCATGAGAGTGAATTCGAAACCTCGTTTGACGGCTTTCCTGTAGACCTGATTGGGTAGATTAGCGAAACCAACGTATCCTTCGATGATGTTTTCTTTGACTCCCCCCGAGAGCTGCCCGTGATGAGATGACATTGAATTTGAGGACATGGAGGAGATACTTGACGAGTACTTCTCTTTGTCTCTGTTGTCTTTCTCTGTCTTAAGACTATCTAGTTTGGGTCCCGTTACGTCCGACTTGAAGTACGCCTCCCTCATCTCCGCCCTTCTGCTGCTGAGCTGTAACAAATGATAATGAATCCAATAAGTCAACACTCCGAAGTAAGTCGCGACAATTAAAGTCAGCTGCAACGACCAGGTCAACTGGTACACCCAGTCAACAGGCACTAATAGCAAGTCGAGCAAGTTCAAGCTAGTAAGAGATGACAGCGAAGCCGGCCAATCAAGCGTTTTCAACCAAGTAAAAGGTTTTTGCCACTCAAGTGATGTCAAAGTAGTGAAATCAAGTGTTTTAAGCCAAATAAGTGGTCTCTGCCAATCAAGTTCAATATAATAAGTAAGCCAAGTGAAAGGCAACAGCACCCATTGCCAATCAAGTGTTTGTAACCAATTAAATGGTTTCAGCCAGTCTATTGTCATCAGCCAATTAAGTGGCGAACACCAGTTCAGTGTAGAAACGTCACAAATATCAGTGAAGCTAGTAAACCATGATCGCCAGTCAAGTGAGATAAGCCAATGAAATGGATACTGCCAATCAAGTGTCATCAAAAATGAAGTCAACCACATAAATGGTAGTTGAAAATCAAGAGTTGCCAACCAAGTGAATGGTGTTAAAACAATAGTCCAGTCACAAGTTGCTATCCATGCAATTAGACAATGCAAAGCATCTATAAAACATTGCCAAGTCTCTGTAAGTAGCCTATACGGCAGAGATAACCAGTAAGATGGCAAAAGCCAATTAAGCCAATTAAGTGAAGCCGGCCATTGCCAAGTAAGCGTAGGCATACTAGGCAAAGTAAATGGCCAGGAGTCCCAGGTCCAATTCCAAGCAAAAGCAGACATGTTAATATTACAAATGTACAAAAGTAACAAAGTAACAATAAAGTCAGGTATTCAAAATACAATGAGTCATGGAAATAAAGCACATATAAATACATATGGCATATGGTGCAGGGTATTAAGTGCCTTATTCATTTGAACACATGCCAATTATTGAATTCACAATTTCATGCAATATTTCATGATAGAAGTACCAGCTGATTAGTTTCGTGCAACAATGCTATTACAATTATAAATGCAGTTCCACAAATCATAATATAAACAATACGTCAAGTTGCCGATGGATAGCATAAAACATTCTCAGACTTCCATACCAACCGATTGGAACCTAAACAATCTCTTAAAACTTTTAAATATTTTGAAAACTTACAATGATCAGAAAGGAGAGAAGACCAAATTTACCGAGCTACCCCTGGAAGGTCCCTTGCACAGAGAACAGATGGACGAATAGTTTGGAAATACCTAATACCATGTAACAACTATATAACAGCTATATATGGCCCTGAGCTCACATATTAACATGTGAGCAACGCACAAGCATATGATAAGTGCCCACTGCATCATTGCATTGCAATGCATTTCGAGGTAATCAATTCAAATGTGAATATTTCATTGATTTCACAATACTTCCATGAACATATACTATAAAGCCTGGATACAAAATTTATGAAATTACTCCAGCTTCCACCAAATTCTTATTGAGCGCAGCTAATTATTGAACAGTAAATTGAATGCACCAAGACCTCCAAATGAAGATACAAGATATTGAACAGAATATTGATTAAATTGCAAAAACTTAAAACCTCAACCTCGGGATAATATGGATGAAATTGCCAAGTATAGATATAGATATATGTCCACGGAGATAAAACAGTCAATAAACCAAAGCTTATTTATAATTAAGCTCAAATGGCAAAAATGTTAACAAATGACACAATTGTCAATGAACACTATGAAGAGCGCAAAAAATTAATAAAAAGATAAAACATGTAAAATGGTGAGACAAAATATTGAAGGTAAAACATATTGACCGCTCTTGAAGCTTCACAATTTTGACATTCCTTCCTGAACACTTGCAGTTCCATCATCTCGAACGTCCAGTAAAACGAGTGGAACAAATATCTAATCGAAGAATACAAGTCTCCACTTCACAATACTCTTGAAGCTTCAAGATAACTTCCGGTGGTTTCAGAGTTTCACTTCAGAACCTTCTTGTTTCCTTCAAGACTTTAAATCAGGTGTTACTAAGAATCCAGTGACATGCAATTGCAAGACGAGAGACCTTAATAGAGCATCAATCCAATAAAGTTAAATTTCAGAAGCAAAATATTCCAAATTTTTTAGTTTTGATTTGAAAGATGCTTCACCGAAGGCTGCTATCTTCCAGTGAGTCATAAACAACGAAACGAAAGACAGGTCACCGGAACACACAATGACGATAGAATGTGGCCAGAAACATATTTATGGTAAACTGTACGAAAGCCATGGCATTACATTTTTGTCAGGTAACAATCCTATTACAATCAAACAGCTTGTGAACATGGTGCAGCTCAGTAGACTAAACCAGACATACTCAGGAGCCCAGGATTTCATTTCGTCTAAAATCTACATTCTATGATACTGTTTTTAATAGTTATTAAAGATAGTTCTGCAACATTACAATTAAGTTTCTTGAGATCTTACGATACAATTCAATTTCAGAGAGGATAAGCAATTAATTGGGTTATTTCTTGAGGAGATTTCCAGCCCGTAAATTTGTCTGACCTAAACTTGAGGCCGGTCAGACATTTGCAAAAAATGCCAGTAATGCCTGACCTGGCTGACCATTTTCGCGCGCACTGTTAAAGACAGGCAAGTGAACTGGGGCAATTGTTAACCACATATGTGATAGATGACAATAGGCTTCAAATAGTGTCTCGCATTTTTCCACTGTATTTCCATTTCTCCTTATGGCTCACTTTCACTGCTTTAACAGCAAAAAGAGAAATCCTACATTCTTCAGATCAAATTTGAGGACAACATCAGGATATCAGTCATATCACTTTGCTTCGATGCTTCAATTCCCTCAGAATTCCTTTTTCTTCTCTTTTATAAGAGTGTATAGATTTCACATCTTGATGTGCCAACTTGCACATACAAATTAGATAGCCACAGCAACACTATCTTGTAACACGTATAGAATATCTTCAACATAATGGCCTCCATTCTTGCTGCTGTGAGCTTGAGACACAAAATGCAAGAGTTTGTTGACATGATATTTTTTGGATAGATTTTTTGCATAGGATTGGAATGCATTTCACTTATAAGAAGACTTGCAAATGCTTTTTTCTCCAATTTTGTCCATCGCCATTTTCTATTTACATTCATTTCTCAGGCAATTTTTGCATTCAAAAGAAGAATGCATCTCAAACTGCTCAAACAAATGATAAGTGTTACACTTACAAACTACTCACAAAGTTTGTATTACTTTTACAAATTGTCCTTTTGCTGATAAAAAAAGTAGATGTTGAGTACAAAGCAAATTTTTAACATGCCAATAAAATATTTTTGTAAACAAATTAAGAAATTGTGACCAAAATCAGCAACAAAAGTTGAACAGGTCTACAATTGGTGTGCAGTCAAAACTGCTATTAAAAAAAGCGGCTACAGGCCAAAAGGGCAATGATTTTTATCGCATTCCTACAATTGGACAGATGATTGCGGTGTTATGCCTTGTATTTGTGCGATCTGGTAGGCTAATTAGAAAAGGGCACAGAAGGAAGACCAAGGATGATTTGTCAACCTCACGAATGGAACTTTATTGGCTTAATAAAGCATACGACACCGGTAATGAGTCCGAATCACAGAGGTACACTCTCTGGTCCGAATCTTCTTTTTCCAAGAGACTGTACCGGTCAAGCTTTCAATGCAAGAGCTTCACTTTGACATGCCACAACTTATGCCAATCTTCTGTCATCTTTGAAACGGACACATTGACACAGCAGTTGACACAGCAGTTGACACATACATAACAATGAGTCCAAAATAAGTCAGAAGTGTCAACACACCTACATAACAGCAAACACATACTTGACCTGTGACCTTAACCATGGTAACAGTCCATGTGACCTTGCCTGACCCTGCAAGGTCAAACAATAAACACATTTGCTCCTGTCAGTCCTGTAATGAAGTCAGTCCATAGAAATGTGCCAGATTTGCCCCAAGTCATATGTATGAAAATGTATGGCACACAGTTAATGGTTTAATGAGTGTCATTTGACAGCGTTTAAGTGAAAAAGGTGTCGAAAAGAGATGGTAATGGTCATGCAAAACAACTGTTAATAGCATTCAATTGAACTTAAATTTTTAGGTCATATCTTTTTTAACACATATTGGAATATTGGGCAATTTAGACATGTCTAGAATCACTATTATAACATGCAGAGATGTCACATGATCTATATAAAATCTGAATCATTATTTTAGGGAAAACATCAATGGTACAATACAAGTCTCTTTACAAGAGGCCGCCAAGTTAATGCCTCATCTAAACAATATCCAGCTCTGGGATTTTGCTCACGAAGGTTTACTGAAATTTCTTCGAGTTCTTCATGCAGGGTTCGAAACCCATGCCGGTTAAGACCTTCAGCAGAGCAGGCAGAAACCTTAACCACTCTGTTAAGGTTCACCATATTGAAGCCACAACTGGCAAGATTAGTTGATAAAGATCACCTCAGATTAACTGGCCATTGCATTATTGAAGGTCAATATTTCTTGTGTAAACCAACACTTGGCAGGATACTGCAACCCCTAATTATGAATGTCTTAAAACCACACAACTGACATAAGCTGTCAAGTTAAAGAAATCAATGGTACCAACTCACACAAGTTTCAAATAGTCATTTATCATCTGTATGTAATCTTGTCATATCTATACAATCTATATATTATTAAGCTTAACAATAGGTACATTACTTACAAGAAATGACTATCATATGGTGTGCATAAGACATACAGGTCTATTTTCACAAATCATATCACATTCACACATTCTATAGTGGCAATATATGAATCCAACTATAATCTGGATATCAATAGAATCAGCCAATATTACCGGAAAATGCACATTTATATAATTCTATATATCATACATAGATAAGAGTAAAATCACTCTGAAATGTATACCAGAGTATTCAAGACAGGCATTTGGAACCACTTTCTAAGTTACTCTTCTTATTTGCCACTCAAATGACCTAGGACGACCAATCGGAGTGGACATATTTGCATATTTGTCTAGATTCTACATACAATTCTGATTCCCCTCTGATCTTCTCATAAATTTGTTGACATTCTTGAGACTTAAAAGTTTCTACCAAGTTACCATTATTCTCAAACACTTCCCAATCCAAGGTTCTGAGGTTTAAAGGTTCCAAAAATGCAAAATATGTTTATCAAAATGACACAATTGAAATGGACTGAACTGCGCAAGTTTCCAACAATTATTTTTATATAAATTTGCAACTTTAAAAGAGAAATCTAACTTACGGTAACAGTCGTTTGAGAGTTTTTCAAAGGTATTTTGGTGCCCATTTCTAATAAGAACAATTTACAGTTCAGATGATATCAATCCTCTTTTGCAGCACTGGCAATGGAATATAGAAACTGAATTCAAACTTCTTTCTAAAATTGTAATCCTTTGGAACTTGCCGCAACTGTCATTGCAGTGTGAAAATACAAACAATGTGTGACGCCCGAAGTTTTATAATTGTTTTACGCCGCAAAATCAACATAAATCCACAGAATACATCCTTGCTTTCAAATCAGCGACCGTTAACAAAGTTACAGAGAAGCAAATGTACACAGAAACACGTCTAAAATCAGAGTAATTGTCGTTATATAAAAATCATCACTAGAAAACAGGACAACACCCTCGTAATAGATGTAATCCACTGACACAAATTTATTCAAAATCCAACTGATTCAATAAATACAAAAAGAAAGATATAAAAGTTATGAACAAGGACATCAATGCTTGTTAATATGTACACATGAGGACATCCTGATAGGGATTGTATGTCATGTTAATTCAGTGTGCAATTAAATCTACATGCATGCTAAATTGATAATATCAATACTCTAGATTATCATGTCTAATAATACAGTCTATTATCTGTAATAGCTCCGAAGGTCTAAATTATGCAAATAGGATTTTTTTTTAATTGTTTTATAAATATTTCCGAACAAATTGTACAAATTATGTTAGTTCTGACGATAGATTTGGACTTGCAATTTGCAAAACTGTGAAAACATCATAACAATTCATGCTAAAACTATTCCTATTAGTACCAAATTTTCTGGGTTAGTGACTGGAGTTGACTTTTGGGCCCTGACAAATTACAAAACCTGACAGCTATTTTGTAATAAATCATTTTTGATAGAAACAGAAACTTTCCAGCCAAGAGCAATTATTAATATTTCTAAAATGACAGATGTAACTTCTCTTAGTTTTCTAGTAACAGTTAAAGAGAGGTTTAAAGTTACCCAATCTGTTGCAGAACCCCACTGGGCAAGAAGTCATAAATAAAGTTAACTTTAACTAATATGACAACTAAATATTTTGTTGCTAGTTACACATTGTTGTGGTATTCCAGTGAAAAAGTCAGTTACAGTAGTTGTAATTGAATATAAGTAAATTTTGTAAATAACACAGAACAAAATTTTCATCTCTCCATTTATAAGTCCAGCACAAACCATCAACGGACGCATGTTTTTGTCAAAGAAAGGCATTACATGTAGCCTTTGTATATATGCTCAGATGGTCAATAAATCAACACACACATATGCACCTTATCAACATACAATCATCCATATTAATGTCACGGTGTCACCACCTCTCCAACTCTCTTTTCTCTTCTTTTTTTACCATTTTCTCCTTTTGGCTTTCTTTTTCTTTGGCATTTTTCTCCTGTGTCGTTAATTAACTCGAAACTGCCTCGAGCAATTGCTCAAAAAATTCCCCCAAAAAACCACACAATGCATGTACATGTATTCCTCGGGGGTAATAACTCGGTTGTCTCAAGTATAATCACATGGGTCACACCACTAGCAGGACTTGTGCTATTCTTCTTTAAGTAATTCTCTAAGCTGCAAAACACAGAAACATTGAAATCACCAGCAATGACAATGTAAAATCAATCTCTAAATTGACCTACAGTTGAGTGTTGCATTGAATGGCAATGAATGCACTGTCACATGACAATTCTTTTTAATACTTTGTGTAAGACAAAGTGATTACATCCATTTTTTAAAAACCCTTCGAAATTTGACCAAGTCTTTCATTGATGTTTTTAACATTGTTATCTTTTTGTATTGAGAATGATCTCCGACACTGTACAAGTGGACATTAATTCATATATAATTTTTTTAATCAATATTTTTGAGTGTCAACAGTGACAATATCTGTTGGTTGATCTGAAATTTTGTCCACAACAAATATGTCTGGCCCAACTTTCGCTTTGAATTGTTCAGAGTAACGGTAATGTTGAAACTTGACACCATTTTATATATCGTTTTCTGCACTTCAAGAGCAAACAACATTGCTGAACATAATATTTAGCATTATATTCCAACCCATTCATTTAACACAGAGACATCTCCTTATGGCAGTGATAAATATAACGTTGCTTAACAACAGACAACTCGCCACAACCCAAAACCGAGTAAATCACTGAAAATGCAATTTTAAGAACCCTTTGAAGTTTCTGCTGCAATTAGGCACAATTCTCAGACTCACAACAATATTTTTTCAGTCAAATACCAAAGTTACTTGAAGAGAGTCTAGCGAAAATTATCCAGGCTCAACATAGCCTGATATCCCTTCCGAATAGTCATATTAGACTACTTAAGGCCATTGAACATATTTGCCAAATTTGAAGTAACAGTCACTAATTCTGAACTAATATCTCCTTATAAATACATATCTATAAATCATAAAAGAAGAAGCTTCTCCTTATAAGCAGCATCCAAGACCATAACATAACATGCATACATTTCTCCAAGAACTATTCGACTCAATACGGTAGAACCTTCTTTACAAGTTTTACTCGATCTACACCATGCATTCTCTGGGTTTAAATGGTGTAGGCCATAGCAATTTTCACTTTTTCAACCAGTGCCACACGTAGAATGCAAAGCATTGCATTGTTATGATAGCTCGAGGGTACAGCTAGGTGTGAGAGCAATCGCTTTCAAAAATCTTAACAATGGGGCTCTTTTTCAGTGGCTCATTTGGAGGTCCAATAATAAAGCATGTAGACCATGAATGGAGATTATGCGTAAGGTGTCAGACCATGAACTGGCACATGTTTAGTTGTTTACTAGTGTAGATGGGAACTTTGAGCATGTCTCGACTCTTGAGCATGTCAGTAAAATCTTTTTTGATGTTTTGTCTACTTTACCATACTATTACTAAGAACTCATCATCTATAGTCTCATAATCAGATTATTACACCATTGTATTCTGATTACTTACGTAACACGATTGCAGCTCTCTCTCTGGTGTTCTCCCGCAGGAAAATGTCCATTATGGTCCAAGAAACAATCAGCTTGTCATAGAAAAACGTAAGCAAGACAATGATCCTTCAGGTTTGAAGGAAGGGAGATTATATTCTCTCAACATGCTCAAAGTGGACATCTATCACTCAAAACATGATGTCACTATCCTTTACATTGAATTGAATGGTCAATTTGTCAATGGAAGACATTGTGCCTCAACATGATCAAGTATAACATGGCAAATAGGGATATGACTTCACAAGGAGTATTTTAGTGAAATTCATTAACCACTAACATTATCAGCAGAATCATGTTTACCATTCAAAAAACCTTGAAGCATTCATGTTCCCGTTTTTATTTTTTCAGCACACCTCAGATCTATATAGGTAAAACTTGAAAATACAAGCCCAAATTACGATCACAAATAAAATAAAATTCCAACGACTGTCTTGACATGCTTAAGTCACATAGGTCATTATTATTGACCAAGCGCCATGTATTTACAGTCACTTGACACACATACAAGTCCCACTTGAACATAGAAATGAGGAATGGTTCAATGGCCTTTTAAAAGCAGTCTAAGGACTGACATAAGATAACGCTAAATAGTAGCATTGTTACGATGAGAAACCATTATAAGCCAGAGTCTTCAGAAAATGAAATCTTATGGCATGTAGACTGTAGTGCCAGGTATGTACAAGTGTTGTGATATTTCGGTTACGACAAGCACCAATAGTCCCAACGGACTCAAATACCCACTTTCTTAGAGTTACAGTGACGATAGCAGTTTGGGATAGGCTAACCTAAGAATATCCTAACGACCTCAAAATAAGCATTTTTGAATGATCCCAAGCACAATATTCCACAAAAAATACTGCAATGCTAAAATTCTATTTCACTCTTAGTAATAAACCCCCTAGATGTCATGAAATCTAAACATCGGTTTTCATTTTTATGATCCAAGATGTATTCTTAACTCTAGAAAACCTGCTCAACCCAAGCTAGACAGGCTATTGGCACTATTTGCAAGAAAATTTGGCACAGAATTGCCTCCAATTTTGTAAGAGAGCCTTTGGTCACAGCTCTTGGCTACAATAATGGGTCATTATTATCCTTGACTATAGAGCAGTGTGCTCTAACCAACAACATTCTACATAATACCCCTCCATTGTTGAATTTGAGGATGTTGAACTTGGCTCATTGTTGAATCTTTGTGGAATCTATCTCACAGGGGTACAAAAGATTACCCTTTTGGGGTTGAAAAAATTGCATACAGCGATGTGAGGTACCTGTCCCCCCCAAAAGTTCTTGATACCATATCTGTCGAATTATTCTTGAAATTTGTATGTCAGATTTCATGAAGTCATTGTCATCAATTTTGTATCTATTATAGTTCTTCTCTTTTTCTTTCATACGAATAATACTTTATACTTGATCTCTAATCCATCAATTTCTTCCAGAAGTGAAAGGAAAAATATTAAAGAATTCTGGCTTGCGATCGACAAAATATGGTCTTGGCGATTACAACCCTGGGGTGATGGGCAAATTTCATGAATCACTAAAAGCGAGAACATAAAGCGTCTGTAATGGCAAACTCCGAAAAGATTCTAGCTGGAAATTGCATTTATTCAATTCAAAAGAATCAATTTAAACCTTTTTGTTGACATTTTACCTACACTTATTTTCAATTACAAAGCGGGCAAACCCTCAAATAGCTGAATAGGCTGGGATTGAACTGAATGCTGAAGTAACTGATGCAATTTAACATGTTAAAAAAATTCACTTCCTCACAAACTGACAGATACGTATTGCCTCCCTCATACAGGTGTATTTTGCCTGCTTGGTAGACTAAATGTATCACAAGAGCAATATAAGGCAATGATTCGAAATTGAGAATGTTTTGAGAATGTATGATTTATTAACTTTTGAGGATAAAACAATCAACCAACTTCCATTACATGTGATAGCTTACAAACCAATGCAACCAAATAACATTCTGATCAAACATAAGACCAACGCAAATGTCACATTGAAAGCACACTATTAGGCACTTTTTACATCTGACTCACAAAATATAAACGACCAACAGCCTAGACTTTCAACCCACAGCCTCTTCACCAGGAGGCCATCAATTGAGAAGGCACTAAGTATTCAACCACCTCACCCAATCAACTATTCCTCTATTCCACCACCTAGACTAGAAATCTACCAGATCAATCTCATTGGGAGAAATCAGAATATGCTTGAATAGTCAACACTGCTCCCAGAATTCCATAAGAAAGGTGAGGAGGCCTAACATGATAAATGAAGATATAGCGAGTAAATCGAGACCAGGAGAAGTAAGATGAGAATGATTGAATATACCAACAAATCAAAACTGCAGGTTTCTGGGATATGCCAAGATAAGGCTCTCTGCAGAAGGCATGAGCCATGATAAGCAGAAGGAACAAGTAAGATTTTTATGTTGGTTGCTTGGTGTTTGCCATTGCCTTTGGGATGTGGTTGTGGTTATAAGCTTTGAGTTGGTCAATGTAAGTCTGTAGTTGCAAGTTGTGTGACTATACTACACATGACATTTTTTTATGTTGTTCAATATTGACTTGATGTACCTTCAGTTTGCTGGTTAGGTTCAGGCAAAACAGAAGAATTACGTGAACTCCTATCACAGTAAAAGTCATATCATCCATAAAATATTATGATATTTAGACTATCCTGTAACATAGCGTGGATTTACCCGATCTACCAGAACTTTGGTCGAGGTGATAGTAAACTTGGCTGTGAAGCTCTGGGATCCAGGTTCGATTTCCCCACCGGGCAGCCCATGTCAGACGGATGTTTCGTCTAGTGTCCAGAGTGCATCTTGCCTCATTACGGTTGTCCCCAACTGTCCTGATAAGCTTTGTCAATGCAAAACACAAAGATGCAAAGCCCTATAAACGACTTATCACCAAAGGTACTATACTATACCACTACAAACTCTGAAACAGTCAAAGAACAGAACTTACGTGTGTTTGAAGTCCCACATAAGCCACTCGGTTAATTTCTGTTAGCATTGGCACCACATAAAGGGGCGTCTGTAATTGACGGAACGGAACGGAATCTGTATTTTGCGGAACGGAACTGTAAAATGCGGAATCTGCAAAATGCGGAACGGAATCTGTAAAATGCGGAATCGGCGGAACGGAATCTGTAAAATGCGGAATCTGTTTATTTTCCATATTGAACTACCCTAACCTCGAGCCTAGGCTCTTTTATTGTCATTGGATTGCAAGGTACCCACTTCAAAGCCTTAATTGCCATTTGCAGGGCAACTATTTATATAAATAGGGATGGGCCATTGTTGATTACAATTAGCAATTGTTGTGGACTCTCTATACATCCTAACTCCAATTGTCAATATTTTATAAATAATTTTCTTTTAAATCCAGTACAAAGGAGAGTTATCAATATGCCAATGCCATGGATGAACTTCACCACTGGATTTCGTTTATTTAAATCTATAAGTTCTAACCTGGAATATTAACTTAGCATTATTCACCAGACACTTAAATTTCTCCTAAGTATATGAAATTTTAAATGAAATCCAGATGTATACTTTTCACTTTTGTGGGACTGTTTGTCCTTACTATTTGGAGCAAATTCAGAATATTTCCAAAAATGGCACTGACAAACTAGTGCTTGGAACACTCTACCTATATATAGTCATGTCAAGTCATCCTCCAGTATTGATGTTTTTAAAAGCAACATGCTAAAACACATTTTAAACCAACGTTTATAGATTTTATGTTTACTTTTGTATTATAGGCCCATATTCTTCTTTTGTTTTTTACCTTTTGTGTTGATTTTACCCTTGTTGCTTATAATGTACTGGTTATTCTAGTCAGGGCAGTGTTGAAAAACAAAACATGTTACCCTGCCAAAATAAAAGTAATTTTGACTTTGACTTTGACTCTCAATATATCAATCTAATGAAAGCAAATGAGTGACCAGATAGGACAGTCCTATGTTTACCTTTTTATTTATGTGTGAGGGTAATCCATTGGATATGTTGTAAATGCTCTTATCCAATATAACTAATTTGAGTTTATAAGTCACAGTGATTTTTGCTCTTCAGATTGAAGTAACTCCTGGGTCTTCAGGATTCAAGATTGCAGATTAATTAGGTTACCAGTGTAATACACATTGTACTATGAAGTACATGTAATTACTCTCCTGGTAGATAATACCTCCATGGCATCATACTATTAAATCATTATTTCATCTTTTATCTCCAGGTTTCACCCCTGCATAACATCTTCCTGATGCTTCAATGACAATCCATATATCTAATTTCTCATCTTTATTTCCATACTTCACGAAAACTATGCTGGTTATGCTGAATTTGGCTAATCAAATGCAGAACTGTGCCGATTACAATTAGACACAAGGCTGAGTATTTTGAAAGTCTATTCATATCCCTGATTGGTATTTTACAGTTGATGAATGACAATGTCATATCCCCATACACACCATTTTATTCTATATGACCTATAAGCAGTTTATGAGGTCATATCCTATACTTGCAATGCTATCAAGAAAAGTCATTTGAGGCACACCACTCATCAATAGGGTCACAAGCTACCCCTCGACAAATTGACAGTTTATTCAGTGTGTTTGAAAGGGCCTATTGTGAATGCAGCTGCTTGTCGTTCATTTTATAGATAGACCTCTTATTTAAAAAATAATTTCATTGCGTTGATCATATTAGCTGTCATTTCATAGTTTAATAGTAGGCCTATTCCAGCTATGAACTTTTGACGGCCATATGTTACTACACAAATTTGAAGTTGAAGCCAGTAATTGATGTCTTAACTTGAAAGTTGAAGTCCTAGTCGTTTCTTTTTTTTTCGGTTGACTTACTGTTCAGGATAGTTTTGGTCAAGCAAATTTAATTTCCAAATCCGCCTTGCTTACAGCATTGGAATCACGAAGGTTGTTTGTTAGTCATTGTGATTCATGCAAGGCCATGTATTATATCATGACTTTCAATAGAGTTCTAGATTGCTTCTCAATTGATGTTAATTGCTTTACTTATATTAACGACAAAAATTGGCCAATAAAGTCAAAATGCCGTTGTTAGCTTTAATTGTTAATCTTGGGAATTTAAGTAACTTTCTTGAAAGAGTAACTTATATGTTTGCAGTTATTATTTAATACGACACCTGTCATTTGACTTCAACATAGTATGGGGAAAAAGCCCATCCACCAGGGCTAGTTTTGTAATTGAAACTGGTGAAAATCGAATGAAAGGGTCATTGACTTTCAAGAAGGTCGTACGAAACCACTCAGTGGAATAGGACTTAGGACAGTATATTTCTTTTTTCAAATATGTTTTAAAAGAATAATCTATTTAAAGATCTATTATCATAATGACATAATCCGTGGTAACTTTCGAATTCAAGAAATTTTGATTGGATGGAGTTATCTCAGAACAAAAAATTGACCAAGCAAGAACCATTGGGCAGTCAAATAGTCTCATAGATTCATATCATCTATTTACCAAAAATATACACATAGTTAAACATAAAATGATAAATAATAAGCATGTCTGGAAGGAGACTCTAATAAAGCCTAATGGCCGCTGGCTTAGAGCCACCCTAAAGGGAAAATGTTGGAGAGGCAGAGTGGCAGGCAGCACAGGAAGTCAAAGGAAAATCTCGAACTCAGTAAAAATTAGAAAATTTGACAATAACCCAATAAATCTTCCAGTCGGCATCTGTCAGTCATTCAGAAGTAGTATTTGAGTAGTTACGTTGCTAGCCCCTACTATTTTTTAACATAATTATTTCCTCACTTGTATCAGACTGGATAACAAAGTAACAATCTACAGCAAGCATTGTGGCTGTGTAATGCTTGATTAGATATTATGTATAAACAACCAACAGAAAGATAAATTGAGTAGGCCCAAAATATTGCTTAAGTTTTGTTCTTGGTACAGACCTATTTTACATAAACTGAAATATATAAGACTGAGATATAAAGCAATGTAAGTTATAGGCCTACATTTCTTTTTCTTTAAACTGATTTAAAAGAAATTCTCAAAAGCAAGCCCCAATTTAACTTAATTGCACTTCAAGAATGTTCATCAAACTGACACTTTAACCAGATTATCATATCCTGACACTTCAATAGCAATTAGACAAGAGTGCTTGTACAGTACACTTCAATACCAATTAATACACATAAGCCTAATTGGTATAAACCAGACTGCCCAGCTGCCCATATAGGCCAAATTCCGTGTTTTACAGTTCCGCGGAATACAGTTCCGCATTTTACAGTTCCGTTTTTTACAGTTCCGCATTTTACAATTCCGCATTTTACAGTTCCGCGGAATACAGATATTCCATTCCGTCAATTCCGTTCCGTTCCGCTAAATACAGACGCCCCCACATAAAGTGCTGTTGTGTATACATCGGTAGTGTGTACATTTAAGCATAGCAGCGGATAGAATAGAACTGAGAGAAAAATGAAGAAAAGGTGTAAATAAAGAAATTGGAAAAAGAACCAAAAACATTCTTTTTTGTGGTAGACTAACATTCCGGAAGCGAGACATCTGTCACTTGAGGCACATGCCAACATACAATGCTGTCTAACAGAAAGAGGTGTCACAAAAACTGCAAAAAATATGTTTTTTTAAAAAAAAGAGTTAGGAGAAAAAGGTAAGATTGACACCTTTAGGGGTCTTAGTTGCAATTAGCTCGATGTCCAAGCAAGGCTGGGACCTGGCTTTCTGCAAATTTTTTCGTAACTATTGTTGGTCATCTTCGCAACCTCATTCCTTTTATTTCTTTGAATCTTGCAAATGTCAACAGATAAAGGGTAGTGACCGTTGTAGTGTACTGGATGCAGTACAGGATTGGTAAATCCGTTAAAATATCATTGCTAGAATAATGACAGACTCCATGGATTCGATGCAATCCGGAAGTGACGTTTATTAAACAATTACACAAGATGGCGCATCGATCAATCTAGACGACGCTGACCCTAGTGTACAGTTACGACACTACATTCCTCACCACTTTAGTTTAAATTCCAATTACAATTGGTGAGAAATTACAGCTGATGTGATTGACAAGTTAATATCAATATTGTGCTAACGATGGTACTTCAAAATACTATGCTGATTGATAAAGTTGTTTTACATACAAAATAGATGCACCAGTTTTGTTATTAACTCAACTTTAACATTTTTACAAAGTTTAAATCATCCTCCACTGACAGATATATCTAGTATACTGGATGAAGTTGAATACGGAACAGATAACAGTTCTTAACTTCTGCAACATAGAAACATCAAGTGCTGCTAAACGCTTACGACCAAATCAGATTAATAAATCCAAGTTACAGTAATTATTATTGTTGTAATAATATTCTGCATTGATTTTACAAAGTATAAAATTCACAAGTTACTGCTGTTAGATTTTAAAGACAGTTGAAAATATCATTCATATGAACAGTTGGTACAATATCAATTCATGGCAATTTTATAAAGTCACAATATATTTGGTAGTGTCACTTTGAGATTATTATTGATGATTTTCACTTTGATAGTCATTGATGATTTTTCACGATGATATAGTAATTGATAATTTTCACATTGATATAGTAGTCATTGATAATTTCACATTGATAATTTCACATTGATGTAGTCATTGATAATTTCACATTGATGTAGTCATTGATAATTTCACATTGATAATTTCACATTTTCACTTCGATCTTCTTTTCTCCTTGTAAAATTTTTTTTTTGGTCAATTTGCATTTAGTTAGAGTCACTTGCTCACTTAACTAGAATAAACACTGGGAAACATATATGGGGTAGACAGCCCAAATATGTCACATGACTTATGTGAAGGGGATTATTCTGCCCTCAAGTCACATAGTCAGTCAGACGACTAGGTTTGCGTCTGTCACGAGCAGGCAAGACGCGAGCGTTGGGGATAGCTGCGTTGGGAATAGCTGCGTTGGGGATAGCTGCGTTGGGGATAGCTGGATCAGCTGCTGGGGGATTGGGAACTGCTTGCCTGGGCTCGGGTATGATGTCATCACCATCAGAATCAGAATCGTCGTGAATCTGATTACGTCGGTTGATGAGAATCTGATTACGTTGGTTGTTCAACACAGATGGAACTTGTTTGAAGTAAGACGAATTTCGAGTGATGATGTGGCCATCTCGAATGGCTGTGATTTTCGTTCCTTTGACATCAGACACAACGTAAGGACGAACGTCGTATGGCGTGGACAACTTGTTCTTCTTGTCCTGTCGAACGAGCACAGTGTCACCAATTTTCAAGCCACTTGGTGAGGTATGCCTTCGGTTATCGTCATAGGTTTTCATCTTCGTCTTGGCTGCTTTGTCACTTGTGTGGATCTGATCAGGACTTTCTTGTGACAAAGTTGGGATCTTGATATTTAAGTCCCGCTTGAATATGACCGTTGCTGGCGCCTGATTGGTTGAACTGTGGGGTGTAGAGCGGTAGCTTCTTAGAAACACATTCAAACCTTGCTTCCAGGGTGTACCCTCAGCTTCCGATGTTCTGATCGCTTTACCAAGACTCCTCATGAAGCGCTCTGCTTCTCCATTAGCCTCAGGCCAACGGGGAGTGACACGCTGGTGTTTGAACCCTAGATAGTTTGCAAAGTTCTTAAACTGATGGCTGTTGAAGGGAGTGCCGTTATCTGTCTTGAGGTTCACAGGGATTCCGAATGTTGCAAAGATTTTGTCCATGATTGGGATGATGGAATTTGCAGTCAGATGACGAGTCGTCTCAACGATGGGAAACCTGGAGTGCTCGTCGATGACTACGACAAGAGAATCACCGGGCGGAAGAGGACCGTAGAAATCTGCAGCTAAATTTTGCCACGGTTCTGCAGGGAGTTGTGTCATCTGCAGAGGTGCACAATTGTGACTTATCGCGTTCGCCTGGCAAGGTAAGCATGTTGAGATGGTCTGCTCCACTAATCTGTCTATTCCGGGGAACCAGACTTTGGCTCTCAAGAGTTGTTTTGTCTTTACCAAACCTTGATGACCTTCATGAGCGAGATTCACAGATTTTTGACGCAACGATTTGGGAATGACGATACGATTGCCTCTGAGCACCAGGGAGTTGTCAGCAGTTACAGTTAGTTCAGTCTTGATTGTTTTGAATGCACTTAACGACATAGGCCAGATTCCGGTCTGGACGGCCTTCATGAGACTCTGCAACTCCTCATCTTGTGAGACGTGCTCCTTGATAGTCTGCAAACCAAGGGCAACAGGCGAGGCATGCGAAACGATGAAATTCACATATTCCTCAGCAACTTTAGCAGATCTGCTGGTGTTCGTTGTGTTGCAGGGATGTCGTGATGCATAGTCCGCGGGATTGTCTTTTCCCGGGCGGTAGACAACAGTCATGTTGTACTGCTGGAGTCGAATGGACCATCTTTCCATTCGTGCTGACAGTTTGGAATGTGGGTTGTTGAACATGGGAATGAGTGGACGGTGGTCCGACATCACAGTAAATCTGCTTCCATACAGATACAAATGAAAACGTTCACATCCAAAAAGGACAGCTGGTGCCTCCCGTTCCAGCTGGGAGTATCGTTGCTCCGTTGGAGTCAGTGCTCGGCTGGCATAACTAATCACATGAACTTGTCAGTTGGACCGCTGCGTTAATATGGCACCTAGTCCCACAGGGCTTGCATCCACAAGAACTTCAGTTTCATGTCTTGGATTGAAGTAGCTCATCACTTTGTTGGACAACAACATGGTTTTGATCTGTTCGAAGGCCTCTTGTTGTTCCTTGCCCCAGTGCCACGATTCGCTCTTCTGAGTTAGTTTACGAAGAGGAGCGGTCGTACTCGCAAAGGATTTGATGAACCGGGCACAGTAATTGGCTAGGCCTAAGAATGAGCGAACTTCTGTTGGGTTGGTAGGTGGTTTGGCATCTCGCACGTCCTGAAGTTTTGCAGGATCCACAGAAACTCCGGCATCAGAGAAGTGATACCCTAAGTAGGTCAGAGATTGTTGAGCAAACAGACATTTCTTTGGATTCAATGTTAGTCCTTGATCCTGCAGTCGTTGTAGCACTGCATGAAGTCTTTTCTTGTGCTGCTCCATGTTAGTAGAATACACCAAAATGTCATCACTCACGTTTAGCGTTCCGTCTAAACCTTCCAACACTGTGCTAATCGTGTTTTGGAATATTTCAGACGCACAAGAGATTCAAAAGTTGAGCCGTTTGTAATGCCTCAGGCCCAGGTGTGTCGAGAAGGTGGTGATGTACCGGGACTCTTTGTCGAGCAAGAGCTGATGATATCCTTGATTTAAATCAAGTTTGGAAAACACAGTTGCACCGTTGAGATCTGACAGAACATCTTCGATTGTTGGTGTAATGTGTCTTGTTCGTTGAATAGCTTTGTTTGGGCCTCTCATGTCGACACAAAGTCTGATCTCCGTTGGATTGTTTGCCTTAGGTGGGGTCACGATAACATGAAGTTGCACTTTGGTGTCTTTCAACAAACCAACACCAGTGAACAGCTTGGGGAATGAAGAGACTACATCCTCAGAAACACTTGATATTGTCTCCATACTAGCGCTGGTGTCTAGAGTCACAATTCTAAGTGCTGAAGCTGAACCATAGCCTAACAAACAACCATACTTCCCTGGAACAACATACACTCTGGCAATGTTTTTCTCATCACCGTGCGTTAAACATGCTTCAAAATATCCAAGGGCATTGAGAGTGTCTTGTGATCCGAACGGCACTAGCTTAGTAGCTGATGAGGTTAATCCTGGTTCACCTAATTCATACCAAGAGTCTGAGTCAATAATATTCACTGAGGCACCAGTGTCGATCAACATTCTGGTGTTCTTGCCGTTGATTCCGACGGACGTGAACGGCAACGCTGATGAGCCGATCGTGTACACGTATTCGGTGTCCGAGTCACTGTCCGAGTCTGCTGCGTTCACCGTGCGAACATGTCTTGACTTACGATGACCACCTCGCTTAGAAGACTTGGCGCTGGCAGTGGATGCACTGGCTGAGGCACCTGATCCTGATTGACACAAATTAGCAAAATGGTGTAGTCGCTTGCACCGGGAGCACTGTACATTGTGTGCAGGACAGTTCTTTTGACCTCCTTTGTGGGGCCACTGGTTACCACAATTTCGACAATCAACAGTTTCCACTTTTGGTGGGGGTTTTCGGACTTGATCCGACTTACTGGGACGTTTCTCACTCTCACGCTTGTGTTGAGCAACTTGCGGCTTTCTGCTCCTGTAATGACGCTTGTTGACAGCATTGACTTGGTGACCAACCACATCTGGCTGTTTCATTTCTTTGTTCTGAACTTGTGTGATCTCCAAAGCTTTAGCGTAGTCATACAACTGGGATAACGTGATTGTTTTGTCACTGAGACCCTTCTTTGTCACTTTGTCGTTTGAAGCACCCGAAATCAACTGGGATTTCATTTCACGAGATTTTTCAGTAAAGTCACAAGTATCGGCAAGCTTTGACAGTCTAATGTAAAATTTGTCAACTGGCTCCTCATCTAACTGATTCGTATGCCTGAACACATACCTTTGAAACTCAACGTTCTGTTTGGGGTTGAAATGCGCATCTAGTAATTCCAAAAGTTTGCTGAAAATGTCTTGATTTTCACCTGGGGCAAGTTCTGCCGCCGTGTAGTTTTCAACAATTTCGTTAACCTCATCCCCTACCACAGAAAGCATGTGCTTTTTTTTTCGGCTGGTTCGGTTATTTTGCAGGCAACGAACACGTTGTTCGTGAGGCGGGAAATCCATTTGGTCCACCGTATTCCTGGGCTTTCGGCATTACAGTCAAATTCCGGGTAGTTTACTACCTGAGCGGTCGCCATTGTCACACAGAAACGTTCGTTATGTTCCCTTCGAGGTGTCTTTTATCCTCGTCGCCAATGTAGTGTACTGGATGCAGTACAGGATTGGTAAATCCGTTAAAATATCATTGCTAGAATAATGACAGACTCCATGGATTCGATGCAATCCGGAAGTGACGTTTATTAAACAATTACACAAGATGGCGCATCGATCAATCTAGACGACGCTGACCCTAGTGTACAGTTACGACACTACAACCGTCCTCTTCTTCTTTTGTGAAAGGGTATTTTTTCTTTGTCTTTTTTTGCCAGTTTATATTCTCCCTCCTTTTATTTTTGGTAACGGGTGGGGGGGGGAGGGGGTGTGCTGTGCTCCTGATTTTCCAAATTTTGCATTGGAAGTGGGGTCTTGCAGCCTCTCCATATTTTTTTTTTCCTTTATATTTTGTGTCAATTCCCATCTCAATAGCCAATGAGTCACATGTCCAAAGAGCAACAGGTGTTCATCTTGTGCATGTGCCACAGGTCCGCTGGTCCCCTTTGCAAATAATTTGTTGCACACTTTGGGAAGTACCATTCAGTAACTGTACACTGTGTTTTATTAATACACCATTTGCATACTGCCATTATATCCCTGACTAAGAGGGGTAACAAAATGGCGTTGGTTGATGACTGATGAGGGTAATTGATGATGTTTGCATATATGATTAATTTGGTGATGTCCTTCAACTAATCAATCACAAAATACACCAATGTTTTTCAAACGAACTTCGAAAACTGCAACATTTTTAAAAGCGGTTGTAAGTGTTGTTGGATCAGTGGCTATGACACAGATGTATTCGTCAAGTTTCAATTAACTTGGATGAAAAAATAAGCAGTTACGTATTTTTATTGGTGTCATTTCTTTACATTGCAAAATATTTTGATCAACATTGTCAACTAGGTCATTTCAATGATGATCTTTTAACAGTAGACATATTCACTTATTTTAGTTTGGCACTGGTGCATAACATATAATGGTCATTTCAATGAAAACATGAAGAAAAGGAATAGGCCAATCAAGACAGGTCCTTACTCTAAAAAGTATTTTGCTGGCCTATTGAGGCACCGTAAAGCAGCTTGATTTATGACAGTAGTGTCCTATAAATCAGAACTAGAAATATCTTAATTGATAGTTTAGTTGGTAACTTGTATTTGGAACTTTTTACAACAGATTTTTCAATATTTTCAATGTTGTGGGTCTGTCGCATGTGAAAATATATCACTTGCGAAATTTCTCAGACCAGCGAAGCACACAAACATACATCACTCATAGTCCTACACAGGAATACAGTCAACGCTCAGACAGGTATAACTGTCGAGAGGAACTACTTTGTTTCGGATAGAAAATTAGAAACAGTTTCCCTGTGAAGATATACATTGCAGCCATACAGAATAGAACGTGCATGCTGCAAATGACATGCCAAACCTTCATGTTGCAGCGTTGCACTGCAGTTGCAGTGGCACTCTTTGGCTGTAAAAGGCAGCACTTGCTTAAACTCAGCCAAAATATATTTGGAAGTATATATTGAGGGAGACCACAAGCCAAAATGCCATTATGTCAATGAAGAATATCAATTATTTTCTTCCTATGTCAGACAGTCATGTGTAAAGTATGAAATATAATTTACTTAATTTCTTCGGTATATCTGGGAGATTCAAGACTCATTTACGCCTTTTATGGGTATTAGAAACCTCCAAAAGAGTGTGTTCCACAACACGGACCAACGAATATCTCGACTGTATACAAATTATGTCTATCACATATATCATAACAAACACAGACATATGGGTATTGGGCAATGGCCACCCATCATATTACCCTTAAATAGGTCCAAAACACCCAGCAGACATTTGACATGCTATTAGTTTCTAGTGGGTCACAATTTTTACCTCTTTGGCAAGAAAATTGGCCAGAATTCAGAACTAGAGTCACCTCTGGCCTCAAGGCTTTTAAAATATGAAATACAGGCTTTAAAGCATGGAAATAGCATAATAGCCATGTATGACATACTATGTAAAATGTGTGCAGTGCATTCATAGGTATTCATAAGCAATTGTATACTGTATCCAGTACTATACGCTACCGTATTCACTCAGTCGACAATGTTTACATTTTATAGAAATTATTATCAAATTTCAAAAAGGCAGTCGTAAGGGTCTATATCACTAGGGGTGGACATCGTTTGCAAAGTTCGATATGATACATATCGTCGATACTCATTTTTGGTTTTCGATACGTATCGCGATACACACATTGTGCCATAAAGTAATTTTACTGAAAATTTATGCAGCGAAACTCACATTTTGCCTCTCAAAATGAGATCTTGCGTGAGACAGGAATCTGAAGTGGCAACAATCTCATGTGTTTCTCAACATTTGGTGACATTTTAAACCTAAACTGTGTAAATTAATACATTTTTCAAGCAAAATAATGCAGTTGAGGCAGTATCGGTTCATTACGATATTGCTTATCAATTGATTTCGGTTATCGTATTGAATGATCGATACGGTTTAACCGATATATCGTGAAACGATGTCCATCCCTATATATCACGTCCAAAACACCAAACAAAATTTGATTTTAGACATCAAATTGGGTTTGTGGCAGTTTACCCCAGATAATTGGTGAAAACTAGTTGTCAGCATGGTGGTATCTACCGGTTTTAATAACTGCAACCACTTGGTAACAAAAACCACTATGCCATGAACTTGCCAGCTCATACTGAGTTTTTGCAAAATTCTCCATATCAAACTATCACAGAAAAATAAACTAGATATAACCAGGTAACAATAAAGTAAAGTATGTTCAAACACACACACAATAATTGTACGGCAATAACCATAATACCTGTACCCTACATAATTGTAATTGCCCTACAATGCATGTGATAATTAAGTAGCTATTTCAGCTACAAATGTAACAGCCCATTTCTGGTTCCACTAAATTTAATGCAAGGCTAGTTTTTACAGTTCACAATGCATATACATACAACTGTATTTATTACTATTTACAATGCATACAAAGTTAACCAAATTGTAGAGAATGAACCTTGAAGAAATTAAGATCAAGGGTCTACATGGTCTAACAATAATATAGGCACACACTACATTAATCACACTTATCAAAGACCTTGACCTATGTTTATCATGTTTATACAAGATCATTTGATTTCTGAATCATTGTTAATGATTTAGTGGTTACACTTCAGTGATGCACTACTAAAGGGTGATGAAAATCATGAAATTGTGTTCACATATTAGCTATTATATGATAGAAATGTGTTTAGGGGAGATTGATATCAATACAAAACTTATTACAGCTTCGAAAGACTTCAACCTTCCACATAAGCAATGAAAATTATCCTAAATTTCTTCTTGAACGATGTTGAATTTGTATTTTTCCCTGACTTTGGTCACTTTGGCGTCTAAGCAGAATGGACCCAGCATAGGGTCCAGATGGTCCGGGTTGACTTTCAACATTGACCAAGATGCTTGACAGTAACTGTTACTGCATTCTCCATCACATCCTGTGACTTCAGTCGGTTTTCAACGGGAACCAACTAAGGCTTTAAGACCCGAAACATGCATTTTTATGTGATGCCATTGAGAATTTAGTAATTTACAATTTTTGATGAGAATTACCAAAATAGCACAGCAAGGTAAAACGTTTCTGTTAGTGACACTCATCTAAAGTTTGTATTTGACTGTGATAAGTAGACAGTGGCCTTGTTCGAGTAAAAAAACACTTTAGCAGACATTTGTCAAACGCTCATTTACAGTCTAAAGTCTAAAACCTTTGAACACAGTTCAACACACTTTCTACATTTCAGCAAAGTTGCTCTCAACCAGTCAAGGTATGCTAAGCTACTTTTTAAAGGACTCTTTTTTTTTCGAGCCCCTTTTCAACTTGTCTCTTTTTCGTGATGTGTACTATATGCCCAGTAATCTACTGCAAGCAGTAATCTATCATGTCTCCTAGTCTATCTAACAGTGGCTAAGTCTCTTTTTTGCTCTCAGTATATATTTGTGAAGCAGTTTTTTTCAAACCTTTTTTCTTTCTTGAGTAACACAAGTGAATTGTATAAACATGTTAATTTGCTTTTGAAGAATTTGGTCCTTATCAGAACCCCATGTTCAAATTTGTAAAGACATTTCTAATGGAAGGTTTGTTTAACAGTGAAAGTATGTCAGACTAAGTTTATATGCATCAGGACACGCTCAGGTATTGCAAATTTTGTTAAACCTGGAGTGGATAGATGGAAAGATTAAAATAGATAAACAGGATAGATCTGTTCTATTAATTCTTTGTGTTCTACAATGATCGAGACAAACCCTAGTTTGAGGAAGACGCTTTTATTGGGGCGGTGTAGGTGTTCTTTCTTGGAGAGTTTTTAAGGATCGTAATTTCATCAACTTCTTTGTTAAAATAGTCTTCCCATGTCTTTTACAGTACCTATGTCAACCTATTTACACTGAACACGCCACTAAACCAGTCTGAAGTCTAAATTTATCCCAAAAAGAGAAAACCAGAGTGAGTTCAATTACAGAAGTATCTAGGCTGCATTCACTTGACATAATTCATCGACCATAGAGTCAAACTAGAGTCAAACCATAGAGGGAGAGAGGACTCCAGAGGAGCCATTCGTAGTCCCAAGGCTTCATTCAAACATGACATGAATCTTAAGTAGGCTGGTGGTCTATCCATACCATAATACACACCATAGCAACAAGATATCTAAAGCATGGGTTACATTCAAACTCGTAGAAATATCTAAAATGGTATGATTCAGTGACACTGAATGTGGTGGAAAAATTGAAAAACAAGTAAAATCTAGAGGAAAAAGGAATCTAAATTGGGGACAAGTTAACAAAAATATACAGAAAAGCACAAAAAGTTATCAAATGCTCCTAGAAAACTGAACGTTTTTTAACACTTTCTTTTGCTGTTCAGTATATTACTGGAAAGTACGATAAAGAAATACATTTCACACATTAATTCTGTCGCTGTTTTTGGTTAATGTTGTTTCACTCCAGATGATTGAGACTGCAATAGACATCACAATGTAACAACATGCAGAAAAAGACTTTCTCTGAAGATCTAACTATCTTTTTCCAAAGCTAAACCACTCAACAGTCAGAAAGGTCATGGCTCATAACTTCAAAAGACCTCAAGTCACCAACTGACCACCCTGGGTACATACAACATACACAGGAGAGTACATGGAAGAATAAACATGGGTCAACCGGACTCAGTCCTGAATAGCACGGTCTCTTCATTGACCACTTCATTGACCACCATGTTGAAGGGATAGTCCTCACAAAAGCCACAACTCCCTGCTTATGATCACAAGATCACAAATGTCATGTACATTATTGTGTAGTGAGGCCACCCTCATGGTCACACAATAGAATTGCTGGATATGCACTGTAAAAATCTAGCAATTCATGGCAAGGTCACAGGGAATTTAAGAGTAAATTGCTTATTGATAATGCTGGGTGCATTCAGAAAGAGTTTCAAATTTGCATGGAGCACTGTGGAGTATCCAGTGAAACTTGATGAAGTCCAAATTTAGCTTGTCTACCGTTGTTCTGGAGACATATTTCCAAGGATACATGCCAATGACAGCTTTATATGATCAGATCTGGGAACGATTACAAACAAAGCATCAGAATTTTCCATGTACCAAACTGTATGGTGCAGTCACCACAAAAACGCACAGTAACAGAAACTATATTTCCAAAATATCAACATGAGTTTGATTGTTTTATAAAGTGCCATGCTGGTCAGGAATTCACCTATTCTGCCCAGTGTCCACCAATAAGCTGTAGGCCTATATCACTCCCTTGCAATTTAACAGTGCATAAATCTATGACGATGATAAATGTAAAGATTCACATTTAAAGGCGGTCATCCGCAAAAAAACCAAAAGGTCTAAAATTTACCCCTCACAATACTTTACAATGGCAATCTCCCTCTAGTACTATCACAATACTATGCTCTTTCAATACATACACTCAATGGCTCAGATAAACCAACAATAGCCACAGGCAATTATGACTATAATTTCAACTAATATATCAGCATATCTCAATAACACACAGTCAATAAGGAATGTATAAAGGCCATTTATATGGTACAACTCAGAGAGATAACTTGGACATCAAAATGACTGCAGAAATATTTGAAGCAAATGTTCCAGTTAGTTAGAATTATCGAGCATTAAATTCAGTATTGATAAGGCCTTAAGATATATAGCTTCCTTCCACACTAAGTATACCATCAGTCCTTCATGTTAAACATACTTAAGGTAACCTAAATGTTAAACCTTGCATATATCATGTATATACAATCCAAAAGACACACAGTCACCATCAACTACAGTGTTGATGATCTGATGATCTTTATTCAGTTAAATTGGAAAAAATGTGATGATGTCTGCCAGACAAAATTATTAATAACATGTGGCGAAAGGACGACATGACAGACAGACATACTTAAACAGTACTTAATAACCAAACAACAAAATTCAAATCTTTTGGTACATGGTACACAAAGCCCAAAATGTCACTGACAATATAACTAACATAACATCTCTGAAAGTCTCTCGGTGCAAAACACTGATCAGATCCTTAGGACATCCCATGTCCCCTGTGTCTCACAAGTGGAGAATAGTCTTTGAACAACTCTCCCTTTTTTCTTCAAAGACTATCGACAATGACCTTTGGCTCACAAAGACAAAAACAGAGTGCAATACGAGTAAAGGTAGCTCAAAAACCTCTCCAATTGCTCGCGAATTTGTGATCTAAAGTTCTTTGGTAGAGTCCACCAGACCCAAGTGTCTTATGAAAGATGTCATATTACATAGTTGAGGGTTCCCTTGATGTCGATTATTCAGTTGCCCGGTGCTACTGGATATGGACAAAACTGTACAGAACGAAAGTTATAATTATTCACATAGTTAACATGAGACTCATTGCTTAAAGACTAAGAAGAGATGTTCAAACAAAAGCAACTGCAAGGAGTCCAGTTCTGGTGGGGAAGAGAAAATATATTCTTAATTCTGGTGCATACGCAAGTCCTTCGGCACTCAAAGCTCCATGCCCTTCTGACCTTCTCCTTAAGAATTTATAAGTAGTATGTACAAAATAGTTCAAACCTTAATATATTTTCATGATGTCACATCTCTCCAGTAACTTCATGGCACTGAATACTACTTATGTTACTGTACCGTTGTGCACTTCAACTTAGCATGCTAAGTTCAACCCAGCATTATTTGTTACACTCAAAAAGACAGATTGGACAAAAAACAAAACAGATATATCAAACTTATTTGAGTTCACCTTGTCATCCCAAGGAGACAACAAAGACCTCATTGTAAAGAGACAACTTAATTCTAACAAGAATTTTAACAAGATTGATATATAACACAATCACCACTGTCATTCAAGTAGCAACTAGCACTGAAACTTTCAGAAAGAAAGAAATATAATATCTTTTTTATTTCGTGAGACGTTAAAGAGAGAAAAAATTATTATACTTCAAAGAACAACCCACCATACACTAAAGAACATCACATGAATGAGCGAATGAGAGCTAAGTGAGGTTATAGCAGCTATTGCTAAGCTTGTACAGTGTGCAGTGATATTGCTGTATTTTCTGGCGAATGATGTTTAAAGTCTTTTAATGGAAAACTGCTTCATCAGGACAGAATCCATTTTTGACTCTTCGAAATAACACTTAAACATTGTTAAGAGCAACTCCAGCTCTGAGATACAGAACTCAGAAGTAAAAGTAGGCCTATTAGTAATCTAAAAATTTGGGCAAAATATATCACATTTTACTTGAGCAGTCTTTGTTGACAAAAGCAAGTAGCACAAACATCGCCATGATGGAAAACTGAAGTATCTAAAGCATTCCAGATTTTGGCCTCCACATGGAATGGCAGTCTACAAGTGGAAACACAGATCTGCAGCCTTCAGACGATAAGCATTGCTGAGGTCTCTACAAAAAATATACATATCAGATTTATTTAAGTACTTCATAGTTTGAATAGAATTTTACTTTCAGATAATGAGAAAAGCATTTTTTATAAAAGTTTTTTGACAAGAGCTTTGATGAAAAGACAGAAATTAACTTCTGACAAACTCTAAAATAACATTTTGCAAGATATAATATCAAAGTTTTTCGATGAAAACACTTATAATTTAATCATACCATAGAGCATACACCTACAAATTGCATTTTCATACCTGACAACTTCAATCAAATCAAAGTGGCAACACACTCTACCAACACAAGCCAGAAGCATTGACCAGAAGAACTGATCATTAAGCTATCACTTCAGAAACTTTCAAGAAGTCTGAAGCTGCCAAGAGAAATTTCCTGTTCGACAGTTTTTAAAACCCTGAACACATGCTATCAACTAACCCATAACAGATCCAGTCTACCAGACTTTTGAAAAGAGCAAGCAGACCACAGATACTAGTTACCTAAAGACATTTCTAAAGCATCTCACTGTTTAAAAGCTTCTGGAGAACTTGGAATATTTCTTGACTTTATTACAGGTCTTAGCCCCAAAACCTCTTTAACAATGGTCTATGGAGACTTTTGACCAGCTTAAATGAGCCTCACTGCACAGTAATGCTCTGCAAAGCTTCACAGGCTAAAGCTTTCAGAGATAAAACCACAAGGTTTAAGTTCTTCTTCAAGTTTTAACATACTGATGTACACTGGTTAGTTTCAAGAAAGTAAAGAAAAGGTTCAAGATACTCTTCATACTCTTGAGAAAAGACAACTTTCAGATCAGATTCCCAGATATATGAAAGAACATTTATAAATAGAAGCAAACTAACTGCTAACACTTTACAAGAACAGAGAAGAGATTTCGCTTTTTGAGCATACAGCTTTATACATTTGCGAGCAGTGTGCCCAGTCAAGATTATTGCTCTCAAGCCAATCATCTTTCATGATCCCAATATAGGCCTACATATAAACTTCCATCCATTCGAAAATAATCATCCTCAAAAAAATTCATCTGATGCTTATAACTTGATTGTTTCATCCCTCGTCAATGGTCATTTCACAAAACACATTCAAGAGTCAAGACCATGACAATACAGAGCAAATACATACTATGGACTATAGCACAGGGCCTATGCATTCTCTAAACTCATATTCACATTTCAAAACAGAACTGCGAATGAAAGTCCCAGGGACCCTCTTCAATCAGGACATCAGACTCAAAAACAAATTTTCAAAATACACATACAGAATCATCAACAGTGATCAATGTATTTTGCCTTTCATATATCAAGGCGGAACTGCACTTCCAAGTAACAATGCATATCCTATCTCTTTTCATATTTTGGAAAACTTCAAATCTTAACCCCTTACCAATAGTTACTTACCATGTGCATGAGATTCATAATTATGATAATTATAGCAATTTTGGGTTGAAAGGAAAATATGAGAGATAGTTATCATACAGTGGCAGTCAAAGGATTCTTAAATTTTTGTAAATATGACAACCATTCTGTATGCATGATATGACTTCAATACAAATGCTAAGACTCCCTTCAAACCAATTATCTAATGGCTCAATTTGAGTCAAAAGTGGTTCAGTGACAGTCAAGATTCTGAATGATCCAAGCTAGTTGAGCATGTTCAGGTTTCTATAAGTTAACCTGTTACAATTACCAAAAGTAAGCCAATATTAGAAATAAATAGCTGTCAATCATGAATTCACACATACTAGTAAGAGAAAACATTCTCGTAGGAAATTCTGGAAACAGGTTATCCCATTCAGATAATATAAATATTTCAGATATATTTATGATTATTTGACATTTGGGAGTTTAGTTTGCCCATAAATTCTTTACAGTCACATACTCATTCTTGAGTGAATCTGTGTAATTTCTGTGAAACTGAGTTGCAAGGGACAAATCATTCACAGCATTCAAGTCATGGTATACATTGTGCATGTCTATTATGATAGCTTTGAAAAGTGAATCTACACATTACACCACATTATAACATGCTAAGTCAAAATTCTCATAACATGCTAAGTCAAAATTCTCAAAAAGCAGTGGTAAAATGACACCGGATTGCGCTCTTGTGCCTTACTCGCAATAGTGCATAAGTGGTGCATAACCTGGCATAGCTCAGAACTGACTAAAAATTTGAATGATAAAGTGGTGTTCACCGATGTACACCTCTATTGGGGGATTTTGTGAAATCGGATGCTTCTGACCTGAGCAGACTGCGCTATGATGAAACGCTCGATGTCAAAGTGTCAGTTTCCTAAGCAGTGAAGAGGCTCAGGCCTAAACACTGTTCAGTCAGCATGGCATTCACTGCCATTCGGCAATGTTTAGCAGTCTCGCTTTGCTAGCTCCAGTTTTACCTTTCGACTTTTTGTATCATGCTTCGCTGGTGCTATTGTGAACATTACCGAGCACATGGAAAGTAAGGCATAATAGAGGGGTGTGTTATACATGATAATTTTATCAGGTAGACTCTGCACTGCTCTGGTAGAGGTTTTACCAGGCCAACAATGCCTCACAATCTCTTGCATGAGCTTGCACGGCGAGTAAATTTGGAAAATTGTGTTATACGGTCTTTTACTGGACTGTGGTGGCCTATAATTTCATAATTTTCCTCCTTGAAGTTGAAAAGTCTTTCTGAGATTTTGCAAGCAACTGTCCCTCTCCCCTTTTCAGCTTTTTGCATTGACTCTTTGACTCTCCCTTTTGGAGGAGTTCTCATTTCGCTTTCATCTTTGCACTAGTTTTTTCTTCTGAAGTTTTTCTGCTCACGTGTCGAAGTCTCGGGACTGCAAGGTGTCATTATTATTCCATAGAATTTTTCTCCTCTTCTTTTCCTTTTTCTGCCATATATCCTTTGCCGTTCAATGGAGCAAGTGGCATTTCTCTTGGTCTATGATAAAAACATAGTCGCTGCCTCAAGTGGCTTTCATGTTTTTGTTGTACATTAATTTCACAAACATGGGAAAATAATTCCCAAGAGCCTGATACATTGGCTCGCATGGTGCAAGTCAACATATCTTTATACACAATTATTCAATGCAAATTGTTCACACAAATTGAGGAATTGTATTTGTTTGGTGGTATACTTATGAGCTGATGAGTACGAACCTTTGGAGATGACAATACAATAGCCATCATCACTTTGTACAAGACACACTTGGAAAGGTGGTAGACATTCACATAAGGCATTCGACACAACAGAAATTCTGAAATCCAGACCGTTAATAAGAGCCCTTCAGGAAGATTAGTTTCAGCCCTTCACTAGCTATTAACAGTTGAGCATTCATGCCATACAAAATAGACTATAAAAAGACTTTGAAAAGGCCTTTGAATAATAAGTAAACTTCTTTCAACCTAAGAACCTACCCAAGGTAATAGGAAATTTAGATTTCATCCTGGTCTATGCTTATAACATCACAAAAGTTGGCATTTTAAAAGTAACACTTCATACATACTGAAGGGTAAAGATAGTCATTATGTTCTCAAGGGTGATCTCAACATACAATGACATACAATGATACTACATGTGAAGAGATGGACCACTTCTCATCAAAGGCTTTTTATAAGGTTCACACAGTTGTGGTATCACAATATATTGCAGTGATAAAGATACAGGGTAAAATACATATTGATGTGAACCTCTGCTACTTATCGAACTGAAGAATACAGACAGATTTTCTATTCGAAATTCATAAATTATTCTTAAATTATCTAAGAACAAAGTCTACATACATGAGTAATAAGTAATTCCACAACACATAGTATACTTCAAACATCGTATTTTTGTGGTTACTTATCAGCTGCTTATAACATTTAACACCCAAGGACTTCATCAGAGGTTTTGTAGAGTCTACAATAATTCAGGATACAATCCTGAATACTTGATTCAACAGATGACAGTCAGTAAACAAAATATTTCATAACAGCGCAATTAAAATTACCCAAGGTAATAGGAAATTTAGATTTCATCCTGGTCTATGCTTATAACATCACAAATCTGGCATTTTAAAAGTAACACTTCATACATACTGAAGGGTAAAGATAGTCATTATGTTCTCAAGGGTGATCTCAACATACAATGACATACAATGATACTACATGTGAAGAGATGGACCACTTCTCATCAAAGGCTTTTTATAAGGTTCACACAGTTGTGGTATCACAATATATTGCAGTGATAAAGATACAGGGTAAAATACATATTGATGTGAACCTCTGCTACTTATCGAACTGAAGAATACAGACAGATTTTCTATTCGAAATTCATAAATTATTCTTAAATTATCTAAGAACAAAGTCTACATACATGAGTAATAAGTAATTCCACAACACATAGTATACTTCAAACATCGTATTTTTGTGGTTACTTATCAGCTGCTTATAACATTTAACACCCAAGGACTTCATCAGAGGTTTTGTAGAGTCTACAATAATTCAGGATACAATCCTGAATACTTGATTCAACAGATGACAGTCAGTAAACAAAATATTTCATAACAGCGCAATTTAAACAATGTTGAATTGTAATACCTTGGTAAAATATACAATAATAACAATACAAATCTGAATCGGCAACATTCTCCACCTCATATTTATCATATTTATAGAGCTCTTTACACCTGCCATAGTTTTATGGACTACACAAGAGAGGGAGACAATGTGAAATGCATTCGCATAACATAATTCATGAGGTACTTCAGGCTGTTACCAGTCGTTCAGCCCATTAACGACTGCGTTATTGTATAACACTGTATAACAGACATAAAATACCACAGACAGAACAGCTCCTAACAGAAGACAGCCACAAGCTACATCTATTGTTAAAAAAAATCTGAAAAATATTGACTCTTTTGGTCCTCCTTATCACACCATTCAATGTGCACTCAAAATAAATCTCAAATATTTACAAAGAGTGCAAACCTGAACAGAATATCTTTGATCCCAACGATTCCTGTTTACTGATATAAAGCCATAAATGTGCAATAGTTATGCCTGGATCATATGATAACCTAAGGAATGTTGTATGTACACACAGTTACACACTAGATAAACCAGATAACCAATGATGCCGAAAGTTTACAAATAAGGAATAACTGAGACAAAGAATGCAATCGCACAATAGAAAGGATTTGCCTGTGCCTAACTCTGATTCAGATTTAAAAAAATAAAATAGTTAACTTAATAGCAGCGTACTATAAGCAGATTTCATAAAATACAGAACATGCGTAATATGAGGTTATATCATGGGTGGGGGCAGTATATCCCTAGTATAGTCACCTGAGACCCAGTATATCCCGAGACCCGAAGGGTCGAGGGATATACTGGGTCGAGGGTGACTATACAGGGATATACTGCCCCCACCAGAGTCCGCGAAAAGTGCTTTTATCATGCAGGACATTCGGGCAGGTAGATCTTAAATTTTACCTGCCCGAATGAAATCCTGTCTGCCCGGATAAAATCCTGAAATTCCAATTTTATTAATTTCCACTGGTATTCCTGTGTTTAATTTAAATTTTAAAGTAACTCATAACTTCTCCCAATAAAAAAAAGAGCCTATTAAGTTATTGCTGCCAAGCAACTGAAGTCTTAAACCTGTATATAACTATTTATTGGTCTACAAAATATCAACATTTTTGTATTGAATATATTTATATTGCTATAATTGGACCAGGTAGGGTTTATTTCATATAGATTGTATTTAACATTTCTAGGTGCATTAGTATTGGTCCCAGGCTGTCTCTATTTTGTGATTTGCATAAATCACTTTGCATTACCAGAGAAAACATACAGACTTGCCTTGCAGGGCCTCAGATCCTGCACATGGTAGGCTACATACCAACTGCTGCTGAACATTGCTAATTGCAATTTGCTGACCTATTGACTATTGTTGTGTTTAATTGCAATCCATTTGACACCTCTTACTACCAATTTGAGTCATTGATGTTTTCAATTGCACTGGCGATTTCAAAGGCCAGCTTTAATTGCATTGGTGGCTGAATCAGCTTATTGAGTCTCCAGCTAAACCATACATCAGACATTTGGGCAGGTAATCACTCTATTTTTGCCGGTCACACGCTATTTTTGCCGGTTTTGACCGGCAAACCGGCACTTTTCGCGGACTCTGGCCCCCACCCATGATGTAACCTTTTTATCCCATGTCTTTTTTAAAAAATACTTTTATTTTATATCAATGTAAAACAGTTTGAAACACTTAATGTGAATACAGCTGTGCTTCAAAAAAATCAATAATCTTAATTGGTTGTACTTAATTACCTTAAATCATAACAATCAAACATAGGCTGCGCAGCAGCAAACCTTCAGCGAATAACACCTTTAGAAGATTACAATAATATCATAAAATTGGTGCGTTTACGAAATTGCTTAGGTCTATAGGTATGCAATAGCCGTCGAGTAGTGGCCTTCCATTATCTCAATTTTTCCAATGATTCATAAAGTGTTATACGCATCAGAAAGCACTGCTAAATTGCATAGGTGATTTGTTTAGAAACATGCATTACTGTATATGCAATAGTGGGGAAGTTTTGGCTCCGATCTAAAAAAAATTATTTTAAACTAGATGCAGCATTGGATAGGGGATCGTTCAACGCATGTAATGCTGTCCCACAGGGACGAAGGGGTCGCCCCTATTTTGACATGATTGGGGGGGGGGGGGAGGATAAAAAAAACTGACCAAGAAATTATGTTTTTAAAGAAAACTCAGTCCCCCAAAGATTAAATGGTGGCCCCCTTAAAACAGAAAGCAAAGAAAGTAAATCAAAATTGTACAATGTTAATTTATTTTATGCCCCCCCCCCCCATAGAGACGCCTTGAAATGCAGGCCCCTTGCATAGGGCATTATATAGGCCTGTTCACAATTCCTATTATTAAAAGCAATCAATGTATTTTCATTATTGCGTCAATTCAGCCAGAGGTAATCGTCTCACTGAGCTGAATCTGTGTTGCATAGATGTAACACCAGGGGCGCTGTAGGCCGAAATTGTTGCGGCGCCATCTGTTGTTTAATGCAAGTGGTCACGTGATGTTTACACAGGAACTGGATTCACGAAGTGAAAACATCATGGCAAGGTGAAGCTGTGTCAGCAACCTCGGAAATAAAGTGGCTTGTTTGTGCCTTTCAAATGACTGGGCATGTACCAAATATATGCGGGAACCGAAGTTAAGCCACATTGAGAATACTGAAATGGCTTTTGATGGAAAAACCAATGTCACTTTGATGTAAATGGTGTAACAAAATGATGTCAAAAATAGCATGCATGGATTTTCATTCTACGACGCACACGTTCGAAACAATAGAGCCCCCTATACAGAGTATAGGGGCTCCAATATTTTTTCTCAATATTACAAAAACTATAGAATAGCCATCTGTCAGACCATGAAAAGGCACAACTAGACCATACAAGCCATATGTGTACCAAACTTCATCCATGTATATGGAATAGTGACCGGATGTTGGGCCAGAAACAAAAATAATAATTTTTATGTTTTTTTCAATATTTGAAAAAGTATATAATATTTCCATCAGACGTTTCAAAAGGCACAACTAGACCATATTGACCATATTTGTACCAAAGTTCATCCATGTACATGCAATAGTGAGCGAGTCTTAGCCCAAAAAACAAAAAAAATATGTTTTTATATTTTTTCTAATTTTTTCAGAAAGTATAGAATATCTGTCAATGAGACCATCAAAAGGCACAACTAGACCATATAGGCCACGTGTGTACCAAATTTCATCCATGCACATGCAATAGTGGCCGAGCCTTGGCCCGGAAACGAAAAAAAAATTATTTTTATATTTTGTTAATTATTTCAAAAAGTATTTAAGATCTATTCATCAGACCATCAAAAGGCACAACTAGACCATATAGGCTAGATGTGTACCAAATTTCATCCATATACATTCAATAGAGGCCGAGTGACGGGCCGGAAACGATCTATCCGCCCGCCGCCCGACCGCCCGCCCGCCCGCCCGCCCGCCCGCCCGGCGGACGGACAGCATTTTTACCCAAGTGATTACAATACCTTCTTCGAACTTCGTTCGCTGAAGGTAAAAAAGATGCTGGCTTGTTATGTTAATAAGTATGGTATACGGAGGGTCATGTACAACGTCTTTTTGTTGATTGTGGTATGCAAATGAGGCAATGCTGTTTTCTGATTTGCCAGTTTCAGTATATCCCTGCCATCTAATGAATAAATTAGTATAGCCCTCTTAGCTAATTTATTGAAGAGCTCTGATTGGGTGTACTGATATTTGTCCCTCTCGATACCCACGTATTTCCCTCTCTTATTTCGTATTTACCAGGGAAAACCTCAGTATCAGGGAGAAAAGTTTGCTAGACATGGGATAATGAACAATATGGTTGTTCTCTTCCAAGTTTGTGAAATCAGTGGTCCCTTGAATTGGTGTCTATGCTTGACAAGTGAAAAGCTCACACTTCACTGCTTCTGGGGTAATAGACCCAGGTCATCAATCAACCTCAAATCTTGAAGGGCAACTACTTAAGGACTTCATCTATCTATCTATCTATCTATCTATCTATCTATCTATCTATCTATCTATCTATCTATCTATCTACCTATCTATCTATCTATCTATCTATCTATCTGTCTTCTACCCAATAGCACCTATCAATCTTGAGTGACAAAAACGTAAGGACAATAGATGCCTATTAACTTTCTATTAACTATATATAAATCTACATCTATCTATCAATCTATCTGGCCTAAAGATCATCTGTCTGTCAATGTGCCATTCTAGCCGCACATATATTTAAATCGATTCATTCCAATCAGACAACAACTGATTCATGACACATTAAAAAATGTTCAATACTGTGCCCTCATTCAGTCCCATTAAGCCATATTTGAAAATCAGGAACATGAACTGGCAGTTGGACATTTTGACATTAAAAATATTTAGAATTCCATATCTGTAAGCTCCTCAGACATCCAGACTGTTACAAAAATATCGAAGTTCAAAAAGTATTCGCAAAGAGATAACCACCGCTTCTTTTTCTCAATTCAAGACTCAACAGCTCAAAGAGTGCAACAATATGAAAGATAACATTCAATTATGGCTCCCAATCATAAACTGATAATTCTAAATGTGTCAGAGCAGTTTTCCTACTCTGTATTGAATATAATCACATAGCAATTTGCAACACATCAAATAGTTCAATTGATATTTGCTATGTTTTTACACCAACAAATCAAACTTTGACAGAGAAAAGTTTAACTTTTCTCAAATGGTTCACAAAATTAACCTTTTAAAATTCAACTATAAACATGATCAAGAAGTATTCCAACAATTACTTTCACCACTTAAATTATGTCATAGTTCCTTGTCATTGTGCTTTATGTTTTACCTATTTGTTGTTAATTACCCAACGAAAATTAATAAAGGATTTTTCAACCATGTTAAACAGCTTAAACCAGATTGAGCTCAATTGTGTCACTAAGACTCACTATCCACACAAAACAATGCAAATACAATCACAGTCAAATACTCAAAAATATGCACACACAAACACAACAAAATATTCTACAATTATCAGGATTAACGGGTAAAACAAGTTCAGGACCATTCAATCAAGGTTAGCAAATACCTTTTGTTACAGCAAATATCACCACCATAAAACAGAGCAAATATTAATTGCATAAATACTAATTGTACCGAATCTAGAGTTTAAATAATAAGTTTCATAACTGAAAATGATCAATATTGGTTTGATGGTAAAGACCGCATTTGACACGTTCATTACTTGACCAGCATGCAAACTTTCAAAGTAAGATGGAAATTGAAGCTAAATCTGTTGAGATATGAACAATAGTTATTAACTAAGTGCACAACAATCGATGAAGTCAAAAGTAGTCTATATTGCCTGACAATGCCTGTATTAATGTATTCCAACTGCAATTGGATATTGCAACAAACTTATTTCAGTCCCCAATTGCAATCCACATCAAGTGGGGTGCAATCCACATTATTATAAGTATGCAATTCACATAACACAGTGAATATATATCTACGCTGAAGGAACTGCAGTTCACATCTTATTCAATGCAAAAACCTAGAAAATGATTCATCATGAATATATATACATGCTACAACATTGTGAGCCTACAGAAAATTTGCTAATTGCAATCGTGTAGCTACTTACTCTATTGAAGGATTCGCTGGATAATCCACTAAGCCCTTTGCTGCCCGTGCTGTTAGTCATACTGTTGCTATTTATAGAAGGGGTATCTCCGGACGAACTTGATGATAGGCCTTTGCGCTCACTCAAAGGTACGTAACGTCCAGTTGAGCCTAGTAAAGGCTTCGGAGCCGGTAGAGGAGGTGTCGTGGCGTTAAGGGATGGTGACTTATCCCCGTCGATGTGGTCTCTTGGACCGTTTTCTTTCCGTAAACTTTCTTTACGAATAAGGTCTTTTTTATCCAGCGACATGGTGGAGTAGGATTTAGGTTCGTAGGATTTAGGTTCGTAAGATTTAGTTTCGTAGGATTTAGGTTCGTAGGATTTAGTTTCATAGGATTTAGGTTCGTAGGATTTCGAATTGTAAGATTTCGACTCGTACTTTGTGTCGTTTTCGTCCTGACTCTTGTTATCCAGATCTGGCTCTTGGTACCGTAAACTTCTCAGCGAAGGGCGTTCACGTTTCTCTCCGTTCGCACTGTATAAAGCCATGGCGTTCATTCCACTTGAGTAAAGATCCTGCGCTAATCCGAAAATATCACAAGACTACACTAGTAGTTCACTAGTAGTACAGCCAGCCCATCGGTCTAGTATAATTCCAACTTTCTAGACAAAAATATTAAATGATAATTCCTGATTGAAGCAAATGACTGTTAAAAACTTAAAACTCCGGATGCATACTTGATACCACGACATACAAATCGAAGAAATGATACACCGTCTAACATCTAAACTTCACTAAATCAACTTCACAAAATATCCACATGTGCAGTATGGACCATGCTGTGTAACATGAATGTAACTGAAAGACTTTTGAAAAGTGTCAAAAAATCAATGGCAATGAAAGACTATCATCCACTTGAAAAGATAAGCAACTTCCATGAAATAGACTCTGGTAACAGTACACTTATCAAATACTGATTAGAACACTTCAGAACAAGGTAGGTCCTGTCAGGTGTATAATATCCTTCACAAAAAGTACACACAAAGCTCACAGAGCTTGGAAGAGTGATAAAATTGCACAGAGCATGAAATATAGATTTCCTCAGGTCAGAATTGTCCAACTTCTGCTTTGGCAAAAGTGTAACAGCCCAGTTTTAGTGTTACTAGGCTATTGAAGTATTGAAACCATGTGGTGTTGTTACAAACTTTCTGGATGGAGTCCAAAAGAGTGTAACAATTATATTCATGTGTTTTCAATTATAATTCATCTGTTATCAATAAGCTAAATCCGGGTGAAGTCTGGATGTGCAGCAGCTATGAAAATACAGGAAGTTAATGTTTTGATATTAAATACTTCCTTGTAAATTAAGATTTAATAAAGCATATCATGAGTAGACTACTAGTGATATAATCCGAGAAGGGTTCTGCAGCTTCTGCAGTTGCAACTTGCAGGTACAGCAAGGTAATCCACAACCCAACCCTTCTGACATAAAAACAGGCAGGCACGAACCAATAAGATAGCAGAATGATGAAAATGCACAGCACTTGCACAGTAACTTTACCCCTGCCCTGCTTCAATCATGAAGCAGTGCTTCACTCCCGAACTGAAGTCCCAGTGAAGCACAGTTCTAGATAAGTGTGTTACTCATCCAGTTCCATTTGGCGCGCGTTTTATAGCGCACTCAAAACAACAACTAGCAGACGATAATTTAGCAGTGTCTCCCAAACGTGAGCCGCATACAAATTGTCTGAAGTTGGATAATTACGTTCCAAATATGATCCAAAGTTACATCATTTAGTGTGAAAACACTGTTCCAGCAAATTTACTCCAATCCTCTGCTATTTTGCAGTTTCTTGCACCCACCCAACCAGATTGAGAGCCGACACACTTCAGCTGAGTCCCCCTAGCGGCCATTGCTCTCAACCGTGAAGATGTCGTCTGCCTGACCTGCTGCTCCTGAACATTCACTAAAATTTGTGAATAGAAAGTATTTCCCAACACATTCCTAAAGAAATGCATTGAAAGACATTGTCATGAATTCAACTGTATGCATGTAAAGAACAGTAGAAGTAGAGAGAAGACAGCACTTTCAGAAAAGTAAGTATAATCAGGTAAGCCGGTAAGCATTTTGAGATCCAAGACAATCAAACATGTGCAGGTGACATCTTGAAGAATCAGACAACTTTTGAAACAGTGGATTTGTAAACATAAGCTGTTACAAAAGTTTGCTCCAATTAAAGGCCACAGCAATGGGCACAATCACAAACTTGATATTCCTGCACATGGGACCTGGGGCCAAGCCCAGGGCTAATATTATGTCACTCTTGGACTGGCTGGATAATATTCTGTGATCTAATAATTTGCAAAACAGCCAAAAAATTGTATCAGATCAAATATTAACTGAGACATTCTTTGCAAATGTTAAAATCATAAAATGTAAAGAACACCAAAGGCTGAACGTGTAAAATACTCGAAACCTGCCTGAAACTTAGCATGTATGAGGAGGCTTAAGTTTTGCCAGCTTTTTTCAACCCAAAACCTCACGCTGTAAATATATACCTTAGATAAACAACATACACGTGCAGTGGTCTTTGCAATGAACATAATACACCCAAGTCATAATACTACCCCACATTTTTCCTTTAACTCTGTTTTCCTGTTATTGTTTGCTTTTGAAGATAATTTTCTTTTTCTACCTATTTTTTTCTCTTCCTTTTCTTTATTTCCTCAGTTCTGTCGGGTTTTTAGGCAATTTGGGGTATTTACCCCCTATCAACAATTCTGCCTGCAGAAAAATACATTAAGACAGTCTATCATTACATAGCATCTGTAATAATGGTATTTCCCCGAAAACATGACGACCAGTGACCACTACATTCCTTTTGAACCTATTGCCTCCACATCTTTGCAATTCCCACAAAATCCCCCAAAAAGAAGCTCCCAATTTTCTAATAGTGTTGACACCCTGAAAGTCACCCTCCATTTAACACCCTTAACAGGTTGTCTTAAGAGCAGAGTTGACTTTTGTCAGCCACTCAAACCAACAGAATTAAGTACAATTGCCACCAAGGGATCATTATCAGCCTATACAAGGCCATTATTGGAGTTAAATGGAGCAGATCCAACCTTAAAATATTTAACTTTCTTAAATAAACGCATTAAATAGCATTGACTTCTTTTATTCACCTGTAAATAAACTCAACACACCTAAAAGATTGACAAACATCGATTTCTTCATTAACATCATGCAACTTAATTGCTTAGGAGGTTGTTAATAAATGTTTAGGTATTTATGACCCAGGTAATATGATCATTCTGGTAAGAATTGACCTGCCTTCAGGTCTATCTATCTGCCTATCTTCCTATCTATCTATCCATTCAAACAAATGAGTGGCCATGTGTTAAATTATTGCTAAAATACACAAGTCAACAAATGACATTTCAAAGAGGTAATCTTGATACCAGGATTAAATTAGAATTTGTCACCTTTCCATTTAAACAACACATAATCCTCCGGAAAACCCCTGAAATTCTAATTCACACTGTGATGTAAAATTTCCATTAATCACTAGTATCTCATAAAGCTATTAAGCCAACAAAATAAGTAAACTTTCGCATAGATCCATGACTTTAGTAAATGAACTTTTGCTTGAGGATGTATTTACTGTATTACTATCAAATAAACTACCATTATCATCTTCCACATGAATATTTTTTATCTATCTACAACATATTTCCAGACCTATCACTCTCTACCTTTCTATTTCTCTATCTGTTCAGGGGGTCAATCACAATTGAAACAAACTCTACAGATATTAAACTTAATTTTGCATACCGGTATTACATTATTCAGGTGAATGAGGCTGGTTTTGGAAATTCCATCAGCAATGCTAGAACCAGATACATGAAGGCCAAAAATTGATCGATGGGAGTTCAGTTTGTCTGAATCAGAATCATGCAACCGAGATGCAATATCGATGGTGAAAGTGCAAAACCTCGTATGTCAAAATTTTGCTATTTTTAGATTTTTGGTGGAATGACTATTTTAATATCCAATACACGTTGTCAGTTGATTACCTTGCCAGTTTGCTATTTTTGGAAGCTGTAACACACTGGTAACAGAATGATTTCACCAAACCTTGTAGGTCGATATGTTTAAAAAAGTGAAAGTGCAAAACCTTGTAACTCAAATCAGAACTTTGAAGCACATATTGTGGGATATTTCAACTTTTTTTGAAAAACAATTACTGTGTTATTTTTTTATGACTCCCAGCAAGTTTCCTGATTAAAAAAATTTTACCTCCCTATATTTGTTTTGGTGATGTAGGCTATTGAAAAAGGGAGTGCACGAAAATTTGAAAAAAACGTCATTTTCCTCATTCTTGCCATTGTAGCCACTCAATAAAATTTGTTATTGCAATCTGTCATAGGCAAATTATAATTTTCACTGTATATACATAGATTGAAAGAATATTCAATGCTGCAAGTTGCTTTAAAGTGTGATAAATGATCGAGTTACAAGGTTTTGCACGGGTAGAAAGTGAAAGTGCAAAACCTCGTAAGTCGACATTTTCAATCACATCTGATGGTAACATCAATGTAAGGGGTAAACGAACTCTGACAAAAAATTTGCTACAACAGGGTGTCACTTTTTATGTATCTAGTTGGCCATAACTCACTTATTATTAAGCATTACCTTAAAAAAAGACACTTGACAGTTTTTTTCAATTTCTGAAAAACAGCTTTTTTTGACTTACGAGGTTTTGCACTTTCACCATCGATATGCTATTAGGTGCCATATGGCAGCAGCAATAAATGAATTACAAAATGGATTGCTGTTTTGCATGTGAAACTGGGAATCATATTGAACATGCTCGGAGAGCCTTTAAGTGCCCATCTATAGGCCCTATGCATGTTATAGCCTGTAGGTGGTCCAAGTTGGGTATTGTCTGGTGAGAGATGTCCTGTACTTTTGGTATTGAGGCAAGGCACACGTCATGCACAAGATTGAATAGATTTTAGCGTAATTACCTAGGCTAAGAATTAAACCTGAGAGGTTAAAGCACTACCTATGTACCATTGAGCTTGACTCAGACCAGTGGTAGCTTTAAGAAGGACTAACATTTTTTATTATTAAAAATTTATGTAAAGTTAATATTGCAGACTATTATAAATTTGCTCCCAGAGATTCTTTGCTGAAGTGTAAATTTTATGTGAATACTATGAATCCTGATTAGCTAATTTATCAAGATGAGTAAAACGAATGCTTCACACAATAAAAAATACCTAGATTCTATTAACTAAATTGAGCCTAAGGAATTTAGAAGATGTTAGATGTACCTAGCCAGCCATACCAGGTGGATAGCTTTGGGGTACTCCCATACCCTTGGGATGAAAAGTCGAGGTACTAAGTTGAGAGGAGGCATGCTAGACTTGCTAGTGCAATTTCATAACAGTCTGTGCTGCCTCTAGCGACTATGGTAGTAATAGACTAGTGCCATATCTACCTGGTTAAAGCCAAGGTTTGGACTAGTAGTACCAAATTCACTCGATTAAAATCCATGGTTATGACCAAATTTCCTTGGGTAAAGCCAAGATTTTATTAAACATTAAAATTATTAAAAGTTATAAAGAAGGTATTAAAACAAAGCGATGCACTCAATATGCCGAGTACTCCGTCACATTTAAAGAAAATTATGTTAATACCTTTTAAAGTACATACATGTAGTCATGTACAAAAGATTACAAGAGAAATATTTTTTCATGGAGACAAAACCACCAGTCCTCGGTGGCCTGTAGTACATACTATGTATGCAAGAGTTAAGATCTATGTACTGTGCAAGCATGAGCCTATCTCAATGATAATCTCACCTTTGTCACCCCAGAAATGATATAATCATAAGAATAATTGCCAACCAGCATGAACATAAGCTGTACTTACTATGTCAGAAGTTTGGTAGTATGGACTGTACGGGGTAGGCTCCCAGAGATCTGCCATGCTGTATTCAGGCAATTGATACTGGGGTACTTCCTTCAATGTATCAGCACTATCAGCACTATACCACTGAGAGAAACTCAGCATGTAACTGTATGCACTACTGTGTTACTATAGTGATGCAGGGCTGAGGTGTATATTGTGTGTGTGCTGTACCAGTGCACTGGACATGCTGCAGGCCACAGCAAAAGATACAGGAGCAGAAAACTGAATACAATAGCAACATAAGTACGCATAGTACTACATACTGTACCTCAGAATACCTTAGAATACCCCAGACTGAACAGTTACTTAGTTTTCTTAACTTGCATCTTCATAATCTATCATGTACGAGCAGTTGAGTACCGTTACTGTAGTCTGTACCAGGTAGCATCATAATATCTTAAGAAATCTTTTTTTGATATCAAAGCTGACTTAGTTATAAAATATGTCCTTCAATTTTTGGTCAACCATTAACTTCAGATCAACCTATAGTGATAATTTGATCCAACAGTGATATAATTGTTGGCATTCTCATTTTGGCAAATCCATGGGATTAAACATTTTATTATTATCCTTTATTAAAAAGATTTAGACCCTCAGGAAAATTAAGTAGATTCACTCAGGTCAACTGAGCAAGTTACTAAATTGAACTTTAACTCAACCATCATCAAAAATAAACCATGCAAGTTTATAAGGCAATGCTGCATAACTACTTGACATTTATGTTGACACCATACTTGGTAAATAGACAGTTTCAAGAAGTTACGCGCATGTTTATTGAATGTTTATATCATGAAATAATGACACATTTCAACACTTTACTGCCTGGTAACTGTTTTATACACTCAGCAGCAAAGTTCTATAATGTTTGGCCCAAGTTTCATACACCAACTTCACCAAGTGCAAAAATATTACTCAACCTAAGGCCAGACATAATTGATCTTAAGCTTCTTGCATGGAACTTCTTGAGAAACTTTTATCTTAAGTTTGTCGGACAAAAAAAAAGCTATAATCTAAATTTTCATATTGTCAATTGAATAAAAATCATGAGTTAAGCTCGATTCTTTTCTTGTAGGAAGAAAATCTGTTGAGTTGTCAATCTGAAAACTATAAATAATATGTCTCGCCTAACAATATCACAGCCTCTATACAACCCCATAACACATAAAAGCCAGTATATTATGCCACTATTTAGTGTAATGGACATTGTATATGTTTAAAATATAAATATTTTGACCCCTGCTACAGACATAAACCTCCATGCACACATGTAAGCCATCATGCCAATGTTTACATGACCCCTGGCTGTAATGTGGCAGTGTATAACACACTCTGTCACCATGTAATGGTTTCAGGAAACAAATTCATCACCTGATAATCATGGGGTTGCTTGCTGTTATTTCCTTGACTAAAAGATTAAATTCTAAAAACATCAGATAAAATGTTCACAAAATTTGTAAAAATCTGTAAAATTGCACACAAAAAGTCAGCACTGCTCCTGTAGATTACATCCAATAGCAAGCCTGTCAGGATTATGAGCACCCAAAAAGTTACAATGATTACAATTTATCTTTTGGTGAAGTTTTTCATAAGTTATATTTTTGCAATTTGATTAGTACTTTTATCCATTGTCAACCATAGATTTTTTTGGAAAATTTATAATTATCTGTAGTAGATAAGGTAGGATAACACAAGTTACACTGAATCCCTGATATCCAGTTATCAACGGCTGGAATTCATATTGAAACTCAGAATCATGTGCACCAAAAAGTTACAATAACTTTTCACAACCATTTTTTGTTCTCAATATTTTTGTCGGGTCTTTTTTTTCACAAACTTTGTTGCATGGCTAGCCTTGAATGGAACATGTAGAATTCTTCCCAAACCAAATTGTCCTTCACACCATGACACGTTCAAATGTTTTTTCTGGATAATTACAGGGCATTGTGTAAATGTATATACACACCATTGTTATGTGGTGGTGCTAATTCTGAGGAAAGCTGAGGAATTGCATTTGAAATATTGCTTAAGTTCTTTAATTTTTTTTAAATGGAAGTTTTGCTATTACATACAAACTTTAATTTTCCGCTTCCTTTGAAAAAAAAGAGTTTGAAGACTTAATTTCAGTATGCTCGAAAGAAAGATCTTGTGAAAATCACCTCGTTCTCTTTTTCAAAATTTTATTATTCGGTTTTGTCTTGTTATTTTTATTGAAAGTAAAACTTAATATGAGCCTCAGGCCACACCAAAATAATTTTATGGATGACGGAATCGCCGCTCCTAAAATTGTGATTTTAAAATTAAAATTAATTTCTAAATTAATTTTGCGCCCGCATGGATTCAGAGAGCCTTGGAAAAAAATATTTTTTTCCAGCTCAAATGACCATAATAACACAACCACTGGGTGTACAAAAATGGTAGACCCCATTTTAGAAATCGCAGATTATGCTTGGCTTGCTCAAAGCAGAGTAGTAGTTGTATGGATGACTTTTAAATGTTTTAAAGACAGTTAAAAAATTAATTGCTAATTAATCAGAACCATTGTTCTCACAGGCCCCTCAATCTCTTCCCTGCAAGCCTGCCCCTTCCAATGCTCTTTTTAGTGATTGTTCTTTTGTTTTGGGTAGCACATAAGCCCTAAGATTCTCTCTCTCTTGCCTTAGCAACTCTACTAAATATGTTTTTGCCTTTGCTTTATCAATTTGAATGCCTGCTACTGTTAATAATAATGAGTGTCAACATTATCTGTTTTGCCTGCTGCTGTTAACATTATCTGTTTTACCTGCCTCAAATAGATAGACATGGTAAGTGCAGCCCTCTAAGCCCAGTTGATTGCTGAGATAGAGCCCTCAACATCTTACACATTCACCTCATGTGAGAGATCTTTACTTGCCCAGAATAGACTGATACAATAAGGCTTGAAGAAGCCACAAATTTAATGACATATAGAGGGATTTTGCTCATGAAGGTTCACAAAAATTTTGATTTCCCACCCATCAATAAGACAACAATGAGAAACTTAAGGATTAAATGAAAATATTTTCATCGATCTAGCCCTATATGAAGAAATTATTTTAACCAGAGTTCATCAGTGAATATGACACTTAAAACAGTATTCCTTTTGGAAAAAAACTGAAAAGATTTCAAAAGAAGAATAATACAGCTAATTTAAAGACCAATGGTCAGAACAAGTATAATTATATGATACAATCTGAATAATTAGGTTTGAAGATGACCTGTTCATTTCCTTGAATAGACAATTCATTAAAACAATTTTTAAATCATTATAGAAACTTGTAAATCTCAAATATTTCAACAAGGACGACAGGTCAACCAGAAGGTCATAATGACATGAGAACAACTGGTCTGGTTGCACAACTGGCAAACCACAGACACTCACTTTTAAGTCTTCAAGCTGGGAAGAATTCAGCTTCATGAAGACCTTTTAAATTTTTCGCTCGCTCGAAATTTGCACCTTTTTGCAAAGTAAATTTAAAATTTTTAAAAAAATTATTCGCTCGCTTGCATTTGAAATTCTGTCAAAAATTAATCTAAAAAATAATTTTAAAAAAAAAATTGGGCTCGCTCGCTCCATTTTTTCCTCCAAAAAATCTGTCATCCATAAAATTTATTTGGTGTGGCCTCAGTTCTGAAAATCACATGAATGCTAACCAAATTGTTGATAATATCAAAATATACATCAAAAAGGCCTGTGATAATTATAATAGGTAGGTAGGTAGATTTTATTTAATAACATGATGTTTGCATGCTATGAAATGTACCATATCGAAAACGGAAAAGTGACACTAGTCATGAACCTTTCACCATATATAGAAGCAATACAATGGAACAAGCTGAACAACCACTTGACATAATATAATCATCAGACCATGAGAAGAATTAGGAGAGACAGCATCTCCTTGTCTAGGTCTTGTTGGGGTGACATGAGCAGCTGTTCCAATTCCCAGCCATTACTCAAACAAATGGTAAATCATGCTGGAATTCTATGAACTTGTGCTGTTGTATCTGCTTGATTAGAGTACAGTCATGGTGGTGAATTTGTAATAGTGGATGTTGTTTTATCAAACCAGCAAGGGGGAAAGCGGCTTCTAAGGTAGCTTCGATTTGAAATGTCAACAAAGTTGGCATTCACAAGTAGTCAGTGGAAGAAAGGTGCTTCCCTGTCGCCCAATGCTCGATTGGAGTAGTTACTGTTGTAATAGTGACTGTTGTTTTAATCAAACCTGGCCAGGATATGTTTCGACTTTCAAGCTAGAATTGAATTGAAATGTCCTTTAAGTTGGCAATTCGTTCACAACAAGTCACTGTGAGAAAGGTGCTATCCTGTCACCAAAGGTCAAATGATCTAATTGAACAACATTATAAGGTTCCATGTCAAAACCACCAAGTGACTGTGGCAGGGCTTGCAACAATGTAAATGTGGTATACTATACATGTTCATCTGCATCAGCCGTGTCACAGTGTCACACTAAAGCTTTTCAGGAGTATTAATCGAGAAAGCGACCTGTATTGCCATTGAAGTCACCCACATCTATATTGCTAGCTGACTGTAGTTGGGGCACGGTATTGACATGGATTAATCAAACAGATTTGGTAAATCATGAATGAGTACCACATGCACTTGAAAGAAATCAGGGAAATCAAGGAATGGTTGACATTCCTCTCCTAAAACTCAGTTAATTGAAGTGCCAGCTAGCCAACCCAGCACTCCAAGGTAGTATGATTAGACTGAGCAGTGAGACTGGGGCAAGTGCATCTCAAGTGCAATTTGAAGTGCAGGAAAAGTGCATGTTGAAGCACCAGCAACTGCAGCAAGCTGTTCAACATGTTCAAAACTGCACAGTGCAAGAACACATGCTCCAGAAGGCTAAGAGCAAAGCAGAAGCCATGAGTCAGTGAACATGGTGAGGAGTCAGTGGTCATAAAATTGGTTGCAGCTGCTTCTCCCCATCAATTGAATCAATGGCTAAGCAGCTAAGATACTGAGCTGAGCTGTGCCTGAGATGCTCTGATTATCTGATACTGGGGTTCATTGGGGTGGATTTCCATCATTTCATGGGGTGAATGATAGGCAACCCCTGTATGCACCACATGCCCAGTGTGCAGCATCCAGGATTCTAGGAATGGCTAGCCTATCATGAAGGTGGCTCTGCTGAGGTGGGGTAACCAGTGGCATATCCAACAGGGTAGTCTAAGGGGGGGGGGGGCAGGGTGGGTTTTGGCTTTCACAGGCGCATATCAATAAATATTTTCCTCAAATTGCTACTTTTCGTCTCAGTCGCCTGGGAGGGGTCTATTCTAGGCCCCCTAAGCTCCTCCCCCTAGATCCGCCACTGAGTAACCAACTGAGATTGTGAGAGGCTGAGATGATGAGACCTCAAGGGTGGTCTATAAGATACCTTGAAAGGTGGTCTATATGACCTGGTCAGGTTGAGGGTGGTCTATCATCAGTTCATATGGTCTAGACTGGATACATGTTTAGATCGTATGCAGCATGTGCTTGCAGGAACCATGTGGTGGCAATATTGCCTGATATCAGAAATGATTAATCAAGAATGAAGAATCATACAACTTTAACACTAATCAAAAAAGAATGATCGAAGGAGACTCTTTACAATCAACTTTCCACCGGCTTCTCACAATCAACACTTGCTGCCAAACTGACATGGACTTATGCATCATATAAGCAATGACAGTATGAATTGCTCCAAAGGGTTAAATCAAACGCCAACTTCCCTCAGCCTAACACATGATGTTGACTAGAGGAAGCTCTCAAAATTGACTTGATTCTGGTGCCATCTTGCAACGATTATCCTCCTGGACTGCAGGATGATGGAGAATGGGTGATTGAAGGGCTTCTTCACGGATGTACCATCCACTGACTTCAAGTCTTGTTTTTTAAGTAATTATGGTCAAAATCAAATAGTTCTTAAAACATAAGATGTCTGAAGATTCAATTATCAATTTTGATAATCAGCTATTTTTAATATGGCTTGCTGTGTCCAACATGATCAGTTTCATAACTTGAACTTTTAAAGACTTCAAAACATGACACTAACACCTAGAGCCCTGAGAATCATGAAAAAATACCTCAATTGCAAGCGCACACCATTCTTCTATTTATAATTCATCCCTTATCCACACCATTTATAGGCGCAAATCCTATTTACTTTAAACAATCATCATAATGCTTAAATCCATATCATAGCACCATACCTTATTTGCCAAATATCATGTTGCTGTAATGCCTGCCCTTCTAATAGTAGAGGTCCCTTACTCAATGACTGAAGAGCTCTGCACACTCTAATAGAATTCTAATAGAACTTTTCAAAACATTCCATCTACACATTCAAATGACATTCTGGAAGGAATTCAAAAATCTCAGGGTCATTTGATGAATTGAAGTACTTGTGACGCTCATGAAAATAAATTTATACATAGCTATATTTAGACAAATTTGACTGTATTTATAACCTAGTAATATACAAATAACTTGCAAATATTCAATGTTTACAGGCCAGAGCAGTCATGCAGAAATGACATACCTCACTTTAACTCTTGAACCATTCAACCTGGGACAAGATATTCAAAGAATCTTTGCCACAAGACAGAAACTTGAGGTGGCCATAAAAAAAATGAAGACTATACACATATACCTTGTGGCTGTCTTATGTTTTATTTTGTCTGCCTTTCTTTGCCTGACACAAAAAACAAACTAATGTTGTTGTTTTACCTTATCTATTCAATTATAAGCAAACTCTTGATATAACATATTGTATAACAAGAAGCCAATTTCTCGAGCAGGACACAAAAAACATTGTACGCTAATTAGGACAGGAAAGGACAAGGCAATGAGGCGAAGTTAGATTGAAACAGCCATCCAACATGGGTCAAGGTGACCAGCAAGAGCTGGAATCGAACCCGAGACCAAGCGAAATGGCAACCCTACAAGTTACCACTGAGTTAACCCTCACCCAATCACTCTTGTGCCATATGTACGGTACACATTTTCAGAAAGATTACTTGTATTCGTATTTCGTAGTTCACCTGCAATCCTTCATGGATATCAAAATGTATTTTGCACCTGTAGCATGTATTCGACAAGATATGGTATCCATAACATACAATACAGCAAGTGAACTCTTGGGATGAAAGAATAAGAGAATATCCAGCCCAGATAATGAGCTGTAATTGCTAAAATAAATCACAGTCCAATAGTCCTGTATTTTGTACAGTACGTAATGCAATTTATATACATAACATATTCACTGATATTGGGTGTGTAGTTTATATACCATGTATTCTAAGCATGTTCTAGGTTTGCAATTTGGTAGTTGCAAGATTTTCTATCAAGAATTCAAGATGCACATTGTATACAGCATCCCTCATATTGCAATTGTGCTCGTATGTTATCTAATTTCTGAGGTTTATGCAAATGAGAATTTGGAGCTGGTCATGATGATGGACAATTGAGCATACCATAAACATCTCCAGTACTCAGAATGAGAGTGACATTAATTTTTCACAAGTCGTAAAAATACAATATATATGTCATGTAAAAAACAATGAATATATCATAGCATAAGCATACCATCCTTGCCAAAAGTTAATGACATTCAATTTGTCCAATTACAGCAATGATCTGAAATGAGGTGACACTTACCGCTTTAGTTTCCGAGCCGTTTTCAGAGATTTCAGCGTCGTCCAGTTTTAGTTTCAGATCATCAGCGTCATCCATGTTTAAATAATCCAATTAATCCAAAGAGACAGATGAACGGACGGACGAAATATGAAATAAAGATAGAGAGATAACGCAATGAGTTAATGCGATGATTTGATGTTATTACCTACAGTCAATTGGCAGTCTCAGCAATCAGCAGAAATGTAACCACAATGTTGTGTTTCAATTCCAAATAATCCAGGGAAGGTCAGACGAAATGAAATACAGAAAGAGAGATAATGCAATAAGTTAATGTATTATCTTATTATCACAGTGTTAGTTCATCAGACAGCAATCAATGCTTCAATAAATTATAGTCAGCAGCTTGTAATTCACTATATCGGCATTGTAATTATCACACTCCAAAAAATCCAAGGACAGTCAGACTAAAATGGAAGCAAGATAGAGAGATAACCCAATGAGTTATAGCATCAGCACTGAGTTAACAGCCAGTAGAATAGTTCACAGTGTTCAGTATTCACAATATTCAGTTTTCCCTAGTCCTAGGCTATAGTCGAGGGTGTGGTAAGCCCACAGTTGTTCAGCCAAACTTGAGTATGTGACCCCTTTTTGAGTAAATCTGTCAAAAATAGACAAAATCTGAGTCAAGCCACATCCAAATTGTTCATTGTAAACATAATATGTTTACAATCACAATAACAATAGTCCGTGTGTATATGATAAATAGACTTTGTATGCTTTAGACATTCTTCATATGATTATGCAGTCTGCATATGATGTAGAGTGCTAGTGTGATGTATCAAAATTTCATACATATGAATACATGACTCTTCATATGATGGTATTCAGCATGTTCAGGGTTTCTAACTTCATCTAAGTACTTTTTCATGTTTTTTATATAATATTATGAGCTTGTCTAATGCCCTGTTCAAATTGTTTAGTGTTTTAAAAGTCATTGTAGGATTTATTTCTTACAATTTGTATGCAAAATCATCCAACAGAATTATTTTATAGACTTCGCAATCTACAAATTGAATACAAATGCAGGCCTAATCACAAAATCAAAAATTTGAATTTTTAATTCAGCAAAAATTTCTACAATCATAGATCTATGTTAACCCATAACATGAATCCTGTTGGGTATTTTAAGGTTTTTCCAAGTAAAACTGACGTTTGAGTACGCAACCAATAATTAGGTTATTCGCAGTTCTGACATATTTCTCTAACACAATTCTGAATAAAGCTCCACCACATTAATGATCATAATCAGACTGCGCATCTAGGCCTATATTTCGCAATCGGTGGTAATGATGTGGTCTGTACCCTCAGCTCCGAATCTGTGCGAAATGTAAATCGCTAATTTTGCAAATTATTAGATGTATTAAAGTTTGCACATGTAAAGTAATTTCATCAGGTAATTGGTTCACATGTTTTCATCAGTGTCCTTAATTATTAATTTATGTCATCGGGTTCATCTTGTGAAGCATAGTTTGGCAATTGTAATGATATTGTGTGTTCAAAGTTAAATTTTATTTCTTTAAAATATGTACATTAATTTAATACCAGCCCAATTAACACAATTATAATGTAATCAAAATGTAATTAAGCCATTAAGCAAATTGGTTTCAAGGACTGCCAATAGCATACAATGTTGCACTTGTATATAGATCTACAGAAAAAAAGGTTCCTGATATTTATGATGTATTCCTACACAGGAAATGCTTCATGTGCATTTTCCATACCTTTTTATAGAAAAATGTATCAGTGAATTTGGTGTTATCAGAATATGTTTAAAAGCAGGCATACATAGATCTATGCATATCTGATATATATATTACTATCAGTCTATTACTATAACTGACGTGACAATCACTTGCTCTATAACGGCCAAATTATTTGGGTTATCAATTGAATATTAATATCAGCGAATCATAGCCCTATATCGATGTATTAGTACCTTAAAAGTCAATTACAACATCCTGGTACAATGTGTAATTATTAAGCATTTCCTCATCAGCTCTTCACTATTTCAAAGTTAAACATGTTAAAATGTGAAATTTTGTACTAATGACGATGTAATGCCTTTGATTTAAACAATTACTATTAAAACATGTATGGAAAGCTTGATAGAAATTACTTCAAGTTACATATTTAATCCTTTTAAATCTCGATACTTTCCCAGGTTGATAACAGAAAGGAGAAATTAACAAAACGATAGTCCGAGGCTGACAAAAACCAAATTAAAATGACCATTTCGCTTTCAAAATAACATCCAGAAATACATCTAAATATCGCAAGTCTCGAAATAACCCTGCCACAACCTGCCAATGAAGTTTCAAGGGACAGACCCAATAATAACAGAGTAGCCAAGCTAAAGATGAAGTGAGTGAAGTCAAAAGGTGCAGGGTGCAGTCAAAGATGTGAAAGTTTATTATACAGTCCTCGCCCTTTTGCCCCCCCCCCCCTCGGCTGTGAGATCCAACCAGTACAAGTGATCCAAGGAAAACAGGGTAGAAAAATAGAGGGGATATGCATTAAGATTTGTAGTTATGCTCAGCTATGTTGCTCTGTTGATATCAACAGACACCGATCTGTATGCATTCTTAGGCCTATACCATGTATACAGTACTCTTGATAGATACAGGTTTGCAGAATAATACAAGTAGCAATACAAATATTGTGATTTATGGTGGAGTTTCGAAGTGAATCTTTATGCAAAATCCTTTAAACCTCTCACTTTAGGTATTGATGGCCCGGCCCAAATCAGTTTTAAACTTCATATACAAATTTAGCGCAAGAATATTAAACTTATGAAGACTGAAAATTTATTTATAAATGTAGTGAACTGTTGATTCTATTAGTTTGTTGTAATTTTTTCAGATGATTCATGTACCAAGCAATTTAATTAGCTCCATTACAAAATTATCTATCAAATTTGAATAAACTTGGTTCAAACCTATCCAATAGTATCCATGCTATCAGAGTCGAATCTATGTTTTATACGATTATGTTGTTTTAATAAATTTTAAATTTATCCGATAATAAATCATTTAAAAGGACAGACAACATTTTTTAATTAACATTTCACTAATTTCAGAGCAACAACATTATCATTCTAAATGTGTCAATCCGAAAAGTGTCCATTGAAATTCAGTTTGACGAAATAAAAAAATATATGTCCACCCGGGGAAAATAAATGTGCAAGTGCTATGGGAAAAAGATTCAAAAGAACTGACACATTTATTACTAATCTACTCATCCTTCAACTGTGTTTCAAATACATTACTGGTTATTCATAAAGCAGGCAATGCTGCACTTGTATAGCATCCAACATAGCTATGCACAATTTTCATAGAAAACAATACTGAAGAGTGATGCTGATTATGATGAAGGTTACCATAAAACAAGTGCGTGCAGCAAAAAGTCATGAACAAAACCAATTAACTGAATATCACAGATTGAAACAATTAAGATAATCCAATCTGTCCTTCAGAATATAGTCCAACATGTGATGATGTCTTACAACTAACATTGATTTACCAAAAATCAGGTTAAATTATAAATGGCATTTTTTCAAATAGCCCAAACATAGAACTTCGTAAATGTAATATTCCAATCAAACTGAATTAGTCCAAAAAGGAATTAATATTATAATTTTATAATTTAATTCACTATCTACTTTAGTACATCAGTAAAAGGCCAATGTGCTGATAAACATGAAAAGACTCAAATATTGCACGGATGTCATATCAATATCACTAACTAAAAAATATATATAGATAGAATTAAATGCAACTTATAATCCAAAGTTGTGCAATGCAAGTTGTCAATTTAAATGAATTTACATCAGTCAAATATGATGATATATATATTCAGATATTTATAACATTATTACATAAAATATTTACTAAGTCTCCAATACCATGTGGTGTGCATTTAACGAATACTCCTCTGAAATGTTTTCAAATGTAAAATGAAGAGTTGTGCAAAAGTCTATAACTTGGATCCTCACTATTCCTTAGCTTTTAACACCCAGACTCGAACAACAACTTTACTCCAAGCAGAGCTGAGGGTCGGGTGAACTAGCCTACCCTATGGTTTATACACAGTTTATACTAGTCCAAACACTGCTAATAGTTTATTGCTATGTCCATAGGCTGCATGAAATGCCCAGACTAAGATAAAGTTGCGAGATAAGCCAAAAATGCAATACTTTTCCTGGCCAAAATTTCTGAGCATTTTTATCAGCAAAAGCAAAGGGCCTTTGCGAATTATCTTGCATGCACTCCAATTACTGAGGTCCACAGCCAATTTGCAAGAAATCCAAGATTATCTCAAGATTATCAAATGATATAATAAAATATCAAGATATCACATGATATAAGAGTGCTGAATGGAGCTAATGATCAAGTAATCAAGAGCGAATTATAAACAATAACATAATGCTGATAAAACAAAATCATTGAATGATAAAGTTATATTACCACTGACCACAGAATACCAAGATTTCAGAAATCATCAATTATTTTCAAAACTTATGGCTGATGACCAGGGACAGACACGGGGGGGGGGGGGATGCATACCCCCACCAGACCAAAATTTACATATTTTAACATGTTAATTTTATCAGTACGCCGTCGCGTTATGTCGCAAGCTATGCGTTCTGTGACGCGATAGCCCGATACACCCCCCACCGGAATTTTCTGGATCCCCCCCCTGCTGATGACTTTATCATTGTTTATCAATACAAGAACGTTCAGATTATATCAATATGACCAGCTTACGCGTTACAAAATGGCAAACTAATATTTATAATATTAAATCAGAATATATCAAGATCACATTGAATTTCTAAAATTTCATGAACTGGGAAACATGTTTAAACATACTTTTATGTAACCTAAATGGCTTTAACATCGCAGGTCCAGATATATTGAAAGTACGAACATTCTGTAAAATTGTGACTATTTATTGCTCATGTTTCAGTCGTTTCACTTATAAATGGAAATGCTCCTGTCATAAAATAAAGTAGCATTTTTTTGTCATATCATATAAATCACTGCCCTTCATTCACAGTATATAAATAGATATATAGTGCACTATATTTACTTTTTCTGGCTCTCAATATAACTTGGCAATGATTTTCTGCATAGTGTGTTTATAGGCCACTAGGGCAATGCAATCATTGAAAGCCACCTGGTGTGATCATAAAGAATCATGATAATTTACCAGCATCTCTTTGTGGCAAATTAGGCATGAAAGCTAATGAACTAATTGGTCTAATTGAACTAATTGTTTGTGTATCATTAAATGGTGCTGCACTGTAAAATACCCCAATCTAAATTGATCCAGATTCCAGACGATGAAAGGAATGTTCCAACAGTTGCCAATGAAAGTCAATGTGTACAGGATTCAGAGAACTTAGAAGACTATTTCAGGAAACTGATGATCCAACTAGTCTATTCTGATGACAATGACATTCCAATATCATTTTGGAGGCACAGAGGACTGTTTGCAACATTTGGTGTTCCTTATGAATCCAATGACTGTTAAAACCTAAGCGGCATGACCATTGTTACCAATGAACCTGAAAAGATTAGGCTATCCTAGGATTTTTGCTTTCAAATTAAAAACACAGCCCAAGGTTAATTGTATTAGGATACTCAGTCATTTGGATAACCGGGATAAGGGATCACACAATTACAAAACATTGAAAAACATCTGTATTACATGGTGCTTTCAAATGTTAGTACAAGAAACAAAACAATAGACAAAGTTTTAAAGTTAAAACAGTATCACATGGTGTTCTTTTTCAAGAGAATTGTGCAGTAAATTACGGTAAATTTGGAAATAATAAGTTGGCAAATAAATAATCAATACAAAATTTTAAGGTTTGCATCCATATATTCAATACCTCCGACATTACATTCTGTTAACTTGGGGGGGCTTAAAATGCCGTCTAGTAGTACTATACTACCTAAACATATGCTAAATCTGTCCAGTATAATATAAGTGCATTCTTTTGCAGTTGCTGGATATTGGATAATAAAATAATAGGGAACAATATATATGACAAGCTATTGTGCAAATATACAGTAAGCAGTTCCACAGGCTATGGCATATGTAATGTTTATATATTCCACACGAGAAAAAAATTGGAAAAATTTTCCGAAACCAGGGCAGTTTGGCTCATCTGTTGTATAGTAGATATAGGGAATATCTATAGACTATGAGGGAACTCTTGAAACATTGTTTGCGAGGCAATTTCTTGTATAAACTTGCAATATAAAAAGAAACAGTTAAACAAAAATACATAAAAACAAAGGCTAGATGATCATCTTAACATAAAAATTATATAAGAAAGAATATATATTATGACAGTTCAACAGAATTTTCCAAGACTGATCTACTTGATCTTGGGATCTTGTATAAATTCAATTGTATGCTAAGCAGTTGAGCCACAGGTAGATGTCATATATACATAGAACCTGCTAGGTCTACCCCAGGGCTATGATAGAATAATATTCTGAATTTGTAAAGAACACTCGAGTTATAAACACATGGCTATAACATAACCCTAGGCAATTCATGTAGTTTATAAATATTAAAGAAGTGTCCTCAAGACACCCACGAAACATTGACCTCGATAAAAAGTCTTATGTACATGAGAGATAGCCATGCATAGAATGCATTGTACTCTTGGGAAATATGTTGTTGTTTACATTGAGGATCATGCATTACAAATGAAGCTTATTATTGCCCACAAAAGATAAGAAAAGCTAGTAATTCAGTTGTGATAGCTGTGTAATGTTAGTCGTTGTTGACTCATATTTTTGAATACGGACCTGATTAAAATATACCACAATTGACAAAATAGTGAGCATTCATTTATAATAACTTCTCCAAATACAGGCTCTTTGAAATTTTACCGGTGTTATCACATCAATAATTTTAGCCTTATATCTAGGGATGCAAATACATCTGTAATTTAGAAAAGAAGGAAGTTAAGTAATTGTTGACAACTTGACACATATACCATGGTATCTAAAAAGTATCATGATGATGTTACAACTATAATTCACAGATAGGCCTAAAATATAAAAAGATAATAAGGCGTAGGGGAAGAACGAACAATTGTGTGGTTTCTGTTGATCTATCACGTAGTACTCAGACCTTTAAATTGATTATTTTGTTCATTGGTGTTTACAATTGTGTAACCCTATCTAACTTAGAAATTCTAAGAACGTGTATTGTCCCCTCAAACGCATGAGTGTCATAATATATTTCCTTCGTGCATTTCTATTTCTTTCAAGCCTTCAGTGATGACATGAAACAGACAGTGACAATGGGTGGTTAATTGTGTAAACAGAACTGGGGTAGACAAATAATAGAAGGGGGTATCCACTGCCAGTATTGACAGACTGACATGCAATGACAGCATTGGCAGCTGCTGTCAATACTTGACTATTCTGTCAATGTTGTTGTGACTTTTTGTTTACCAGTCTACAGATAGTGTTGTAGTCTGGAACAAAAGTATCAGCTTCAGACTCTCATCTGACAGGTTATAAATATATGGATGAGCAACAGTCTAGACCCAAGAACAAGTAGAGCCATCATATTAATGTAGCTGCAAATTATGAGTCAAAAGGAATACAATTTATTTGCTAATTTAACCAGCCAAAATTAAATGATTCTGAATGTCAATCTGACATTTTTGTGCATTGACAATTTGACATTCTGCCTGCCAGATTTTCAGTATCAAGGTAGTCAGCAAGATCAAGATATGCTGGCATAGATGGCCCAGGACTGCACAAGCCATGTGAGTTGGAGGGGTGGTAATTAGGAGTCAAAATTAGGCTGCTTCCTCATCACCCATCACTGCCAGCCTCATCAACAGAAAATGGCGTCAACAGGACAGCAAACATGGCAATTTCAAGACCAAAATAAACGTATCATACAGCTGCAGAAATGTATTAAATCAAGGCATAAGGGCTAGCATGCTCTGGTGTGTTTATAGATTGATTTATTAGGGTCTACATTGAGTACTGACATAATTATCGGCGATTTATTTGACTGGGATGAGTCACACTTTCACCGCCGGCCACTGTTTTGATTTGACATGGGCGAAATTTGGGCGCCCTGCAAGTGTGTATATCTCGGTCCACAGCCCATCCAGCGAGCTCAATCCTTCGCTTTTTGACAGACCTGAAGATTCTTCTACGCCTGACCTCCCAACAAGTCTTAAAGTTAAATATTTTATCCAAAAAACTCATGTGTACTCACCCATCACGATGCCGTCGACTGCAAATTTCAGCGCCAGTGACAGATGACTAGTGACGCATGCGTGGGATAAAATAGGTCAACCTATTAAATGGGTCACCACAAGGAGGCGCCATGTGCCAGTCACTCATAAATTGCCACCAGAGGACATTGACACCAGTTTTTCGGGAGGCCTGGAGTCTCTTGGCAAGATATGATTTTGCAATGTTTCAAAGGTCTCGTCAAGAAACTAAAAAAAAAAATAAGCCAGAAAATTTTTTACACTCCAGCCATACTCGCCCTAGCGGAGAGCCAGTTTGCACTCCAGCCACTGTACCATGGTACCAACTTTAATTTTTACCAATTAAGTAATTTGGATCAGAACTGACCTATTGGTGTCAATAAAATATATATATCCATTCATTAAGTGGCAGTTTCCTCATTGAATTGACAATTTGAGTGATCATTTCTGAGGAAATCTATAAGTACTATCCTTTTATTGGAAGAAGGTCAAGTACCAGCCCTGGCAGGTCTACATGGAGTATCATCCTCAGAATGAAGTCCATTATCTAGTCAACTTGAGTCCAGCACTGGGGCCTTTATAATATCAATTATGCCCCGATACATGCCGATATGATATAGATCCATGAACTTAATTGGGACTATCAACATGAGTGATGCGGAGAGTTGTTACAAACGAATCGTTCTTCTCTCAACAGGCTGAGTTGATAAAGCTTCCATTGAGCTCTGTTAAAAAACACCAGCCAATTTGCTTCATTAAATAATAGCCATGCATAGTGATGGCATCATCCAACAAAACAAGAATCCGCGGATTCAAAGCCTGGCTCAAGTGGCAGTGACGACGGCAAAATATGTAGCAATGCTGATGAAATAGTTAAGTCTACTTTATGGTTTGGAAATGGCAGAGAAAGGTGGTTCTGAATTGCGGCAAGTAAAGTGTTGTTATTGTAGTTGTTCTATGTACAAAATAATATCACGAAAAGAATGTGTATGATTTTTTCAAATCTTTCCTCCTTTGAAAAAATCTAGGAAAACAATTTTTTTTTTTTTTAATTTAAGAAAAAAAAAAGTTTAATCTTGGAACAAAAAATGTTTAAATCATAAAAACAGAAGTTGCCCGATTTCCTCTTTTTGAAAAAAAAAAAAAATTAGTGTAATTGAAAAAAAGTTTAAAATTTCTTTTTTTTTTTTTTTCAAAATCTTGGAGAGAGAAAAATTTTGGGGAAAAAAAAAATTTTGAAATTGAAAAAAAAAAGTAATTTCCATACATCTAGCTACCCTAACAAACCAATAAAACACAAAAAACAGATATATTGAACCAATAATTATTGAACAGTATAGAGTTGACAGACAATATTTTCAGACCATTACTCCTGAATTAGCCTGGTGAGCCAGGCTAAAAATAAGGAAATGCCAGGTTCAAAAATATCAATAAAAATATTTATTTAATTCTTTCTGTATGAAAACACGGCAACAAATTAAACATGTTATGAGATAATCAGGAGTATACACAAGTAGACTTTAAATCTCTTAAACAATAAAAAGATCATTTTTATGGACATCTTGAAATACACATCAGACTGCCCTCTATGAAACATCTTATTGTTTCACGGGAAAAAATTATTTTTTTTACAAACAAGTTAAAGTGGGTAAATTACATTGGATCAATCATCAATACCATAAAACAATTTCAAAATGTTCATGATTTTGAAGCTGAAATGATGACTTCATCAGCATCAGAACTTTCTACGGAGAGAGTTAGGACTTGACTTCAAGCATTCTGTTTTAATTTTTAATTTGACAATTGGTTAATTTTATTTTAGAATCCATTTTAACATTTTAATAACTGGCATTTGTACTTGTGTACGTTCATAATTTCTGAAGATTAACGTTTAGAATTGCTCAGTAAGAACCCGTATCTGACAAAGTGACACCAAAAAAGATAACCAGTATACCTAAATAATGAAGCATCATTACATGTACAGGCCAAAGAAATTTCACGTCTTATTTTAAGTAGTTATGACTGCAGTTTTTCATTAAACATTCTGAATAAAGTTATTAACATATTGAGGCTGGCAAAACTTGGCTAAAACATAAGACGGCTTGAATTTTTTTCAGAGAGATTCTTCATTAATATCAATTTTACTTTTAGTATTCAAAACTAAGTTGCACATATGGTAGCACCAGACAAAATTTCAGTTACAACGTATATATACATGACCAAAATAACACAGCATTTTGTCTCATATCCCTTAAATAGGCTATATTAGGCCTAGACTATGATTAAAGAATATAGATACACTAATAAAGATATACAAGAATCATCATGAAACTTTAAGAATCTAATTTAACAGTACTTAAACTACGCTACAATAATATCATACATTAAGTTCACGTAGGAAGAATTGAGCTTTTAACATCGAAGAAATTGAACGGATCGTGCTCTTTTTCAACAACAGCATCATCATCGGACGAATCGGTGCTGTCGTTGTCTGCTGGTTGATAGTCAGGCTCAGGGATTTGTGGGATAATGTTGCTGAAGTCGCTCCGTTTTATCAAGCTTGGCTTCGGAGGATTGGGTAAGAGCTTGGTGGTCATTCGGCGCTCTGAAAAAGAGGGAGACCAATTAAGTTAATTGTAAAAGAACAAAGTCATCATCCATTGAACATACAACTTGATGATGAATGAAACGTTTTGGACTTGTTTGAATAGAAAAAGCCTGAGGAAAAACAGGACTTTTTTACAACAGTGAAAATTAAAATATCATGACAGTTACATCTACTCAGTTGGTATCAGATAAATTAATCTTCAGTTACATACAAGCCTAGAGCAAGTAGTCATTGACAAGCCATAAGTATGGCACACATCAGAAGAATGGCAAGCAAAAAATCCAAGTAAAATTGGGAAGACTTGTGGTATTTTGTCCAACAGCAAAAAGTTCTACAAAAAATATTTTGGTTGAGAACTTACTTTTGATGAGATGCAGGGGTGGGGCCAGCGGTTTCTTCTTCAGTTCTTCGTCACTCGAACTTTCACTTTCCGATGCTGAACTGAGGCCGAGATCAGTGTCCAATTTCAAATATGTGGGCTGAAAATAAGTAACAAGAATCTGGTAAGCAATGGTAGATTTATTTTGATCCTACGTAGTTGTAACATGATAGTTGTAAATGACAGAAGAGACTATAACTATCTCATGAAGAATCTGATGGATGGATGAATGACTGGGGCTTTACATCCTGTATTCATGCACTTGGTAGGCAAATTAGGACAGAAGGAGGACAAGAAATTAGGTGAAGGATGATTGAAACAGACGTTCAACTTAGGCCCAGGTGAAACGGTAAAGCTGGATTTCAACCCATGACCCAGCACGCTACCAAAGAGCTAACCCTCTCCTCAAATTTGATGCAATAGCTGTGTAAAAGAGACAGTTAGATTGTACTGATGATGGAGGTCAAATACTCTAATACACGAATCATTCACTAACCTTGAATGTCTTCTGCTTCAACAACCTCGGCCACCTTCCTTTGTTCTTTTTACGGAGCCCTATATTGACAGTGGAGTGGAAGACGACAACTTGACAGTCACTGGGGATGATGAGCTCATAAAGGACAAACTGGAAGTAGTACTCAGTGTCCAGCACCACAGCTCTGCAATGGACGTTTGGTGGTCGGAATTAGCCACAGATTACAACACAATTTCTACTTGGTACAAAAGCTGGTATCAAGACACTTCGTAGACACGCCAACTCGTAGACAAACCAACTGGTAGACAACCAACTAGTAGACAACCAACTCGTAGACACCAGGTACTACCAACTGGTAGACATCAAATTGGCAGAGGTCACCAAGTCGTAGACACAGCCTTTTTGGTCAGTTTAATATCTCAAAGTCGTAGACACAATAGTTTTTCCCTTACAAACTCGTAGACACTAAATTTCAGATATTTACCAATCAGTAGACAGACCAACTTTGACAGGGAAGGCCAAGTGACAAACATTAATTGATGTTTTTTTTTATTAACCATGAAATAACAAACATTTTAAAAAAAACAACAAGATATAAAAACGAATAAATCAATTAATTAATTAAAATCTTCATATATATTTTAAATATAAATAAAACAGCTGCAAATGAGTCATTCCCCAGTTCACAGTTCAAAGTGTAAAAAACAGAATTGCAATTAATTGTGTCACTCCTACTTTGAAGTTCACACACAATTGCCTACTTCAAGGAATTTGTCTGTAATCAGTTGTTCCTTGGTTACTTTGAAGATTTGTCATTGTCTACTAGTTGAAATTGTGCTGTCTACGAGTTGGTAGATCAAAAAGAATGTTGTCTACGGGTTGGATGGTGGCAGTGTCTGCGACTTGGCGTGTCTACGACTTGACTTGTATTCACAAAAGCTTGATTAATACCGGTGTCCGGTTTAGGTTTGCTCCTTTCTTGTTTTTAATTCTTGGTAAGTGATATCTACTACCAATCACTGATTCTTAAATTTTTTAGGGTTCCCACTCGTTTGTCAAGTTAAAATGAATGGGTTTTCCCCAAATTTCAAGGTTGCCCATGAATTGACAACGATGCGAAGAAATCAACATGCTTTGCTTCAATTAGGTAAAAAGAACTTTAAATTGCCGGTATTTACCAGGGTTTTGGTGGAAATGTGTTTTCTTGGCTTTTTCCAATTGGGAAAAGCACAACACAAAATTTGTGGCTTTCCCCGATTTCCCAGTAGGCTTGGGAAAACTGATGTTTAAAATACACAACCACAACAGTTGCAAAATATCTACTAAAGTTGCGTTTAACACCATATTGACATACCTGAAAGTGATCATGTTATCCAAGAAGGACACAGGATTCTTGGTTTTCACGTCATGAACTTTAACACGCAGCACAACGCTGTACGTGTCCTGGAACCACTTGAGTTCTGGATGTCGTCTGAAAAAGAAACATCCAAATCAGCTGTAGACCCCAAACATAAATTAGATGTAAACCCCATTAACTATATTTCTTAACATGCTTCAAGTTTTGCATTGGGTGTGCCAAATAATTATTATGAAACCAAGATTTCAGGGTTTTTTCTTTATAATTCAACAAGTTTAAATTGTCAATACAATTTCAATCGCATATTGTCATATCATAATTTTTTCCCAGTATGGCAATATATTATCACTCCAGGCAAATATCACGTCAAATATTAGAGTTATTGAATGAGTGAGTTTCTGTTTTATGATCAGCAACACTAGTGTGCGCTATTGAAAGGCGCTTGGGGAGTTATTGAAGGAAATGTTGTTGTGTGACTGGGTTATAATCAAATTATCATGCTCCCTGTAAGCAATAATTCCACAAACCTCTCTAAAACTTGCTCCTGCGAATCAGCGATTCTCTCTGGTACATTACTGATTCTTTCTGGTACATTATTCATTCTTTCTGGTACATTATTTATTCTTTCTGGTACGACATTGGATGGTCTGCAAATAATAACAGAAATTTATTTAGTATTGTAACCACACTAGGAATATAACACACACAGTGAACCTTCACAGAAGCTAGGGCAGATGATTGTGGCTTGACATCCAGTATTTATGCACTTTATAGACTAATTAGGACAGGAGGAGAACATGACATTGAGTACTACTTCCAGTTTGTTCTCTATTGAAACTACCCTCCAACATAGGCCCAAGTTACCCGGCATGAGTTGCATTCGAACCCTTGAGCCAGCGATTGTCATTGGCAGCCCAGCATGCTAACTCTGAGCTAACACTCCCCCCGATTAAAGTGGAAGAATATCAGCTTTAATTTTAAACTTCTATGTACACAGGACAAGAAGATCTATAAATTTATTACATTCACTACTACTACATCACAATTTACTTGTTAATATTTAATATAAACCTACTTCAGCAGGTCGGGAAAGTACATGGTACAATACCAAACCTCATCACAGGCATTGGACATGTTCAAACAACTCCCATTTTTAGTAAATAGCTTTTCCATACCTCATTGTACTTGATGGTGCAGGTCTTGGATTCATGTTCACAATTGAAGAAATCAGTTCATCGTCCACAACTATCTCTTCTCCTTCAGTCTGCGTCAGTAGCAGCAAGTTCTCAAGCAGATTCTTCACTTCTTTGCCCAATGAAGATCTCTTTTTCAACCTGTCGCAACAAAAGCTAACTAGAAAAGCACATGGAATGTGCACCTCCAGAGCTGGATAGTTGGGTTGGCCCTGGCCAGGGGCGGACTGGCCTATGTGGCAAGGTGGCAGCTGCCATGGGCCCATCCTCTCAGGGGGGCCCACGCAAGATATTTAAAAAAATACATATATAATTGTACATGTGATGTGACCAAATTAGGAGAGGGTAGGAAAGAGCTAGGAATGTCTGGGAGAAGACGCAAAGAGGGAAATGTCAAAAATGTATAGGCTAGGCAAGAGTTGAGAAGGAGGCAGGGTAACCGATGGCAGACAGAGACAAAAACTTATAAGTTAGAGGTTTTTAGAATTTGATGTGGATTATCAGATAATTAGTCATGAGTCGAATTTATTCCATTCCATGATAAAGGCATGTTCTCAAAAATATTGGCCCCGCTGTGACTTATGTTAATGTGTGTATGTATTAATTTGATACAAATAAAAGTTCAAAGTTCAAAGCCTTGCCTTCGATGCTGGAATCAGAGTTCCGTATTGCACAGAAAGAATCTCCAGCCCTCTGGATATTGTTGGCTTCTGGTGGCCTTTAGCGGCGCCCAGACCCCCTGCCTCATTGTGCCTCCCCCTCTCCCAAAATCCTAGTTACGGCCCTGTTAGCCCACAAATAAACTTTTTCCGGGAACCTCAGACATTTTGTAGGCCTGTACAATGCGATGGGACCGGATTTTTCCGAGGTCCGTAATACTGTTTAATCAGCCTATGATTAGCCGAAATGATTAGAGTTCTGTACCTAATCAATGGATTGCGCCAGTGTTACGAAACATACAAAGGCTTTGCGAAGATCATCCGGCATCTGTCAGACATTCAGTCTGACAAACAAGCACCTCTTGTCAGACCGAAAGGATTCTTGTGAGACCAGAAAATTTCATTGCTGCATTAATACAAAAGGGACAGAATTATTGATTGTCGAGCTTTCAAAAAGAATATTATTGATTGTCTGAATTGGGCCTAAATGCAAAAAAATAACAATAGGCCTAAATGGAATTATTTTCATATAAACTTTAACACTCCAATTATGGAATGGGAAACCAGAGATAAGTAATTATCCATTGCAAAATCACAGCTGTACAATTGTCATATGTATTGGACAACTGTCCCAGAGGTCCACAGACCAAGCATGGGTCATGGGTGCAGAGTTTTGAGGCGTGGCATAAAATTTCATAGATTTTTAACTCCTCAAATGTTCATTATGGCACAGAGAACACAATTGTGCTCCACTCATCAAGAGCTTTAAATCAATACACATACATGTATGTATGAATGTTCATTGAGTACATCCCAGGGCTACTGTTGACAAGTTTTGGTGTTGGTGTTTAATAAAAAATTCTTGTTTTCATCACAGAAAATATGTAGGCCCTTCCCCAAATTTATTTCCACTGCTGCTTCCTAATACCCCCCCCCCCTTCCCCAAATCACAGTATCAGACATGTATATATGTCATTTGTGAATTTGTAAAATGTCAAATGCGTGTTTAACACAGATAAAAATGTTCTTAATTAATCAAGATATTTTAAATTAAAATCTTCATTCAGGGGGGGGGGGGGTTAGTTTAACCCTCCCCCCCTCCCCAACCTCTACCTTTCTCAATCGGCAACTGCATAATTAAATGCATTAGTATCATAATTATTTTCAGTTGATACCAGACAAAAAACAACAACACATAATCATTTATAAAGTAAACAACTAGTGCTGCCACACCTGGAACTAGAGGAAGTGTGGAGATTGAATGGATCGCCTATGCTGTCCCACAGGGACTAAATGATCGCCTGTGTTACATAATACGGAAGCCAAGACCTTGTTTTGTGAATTTGATTGGGCAATACTTCACCAAGTTCACTAATACTAAGGAAATAATCCATCTCTTGCATGACAAATGGGCTCTTTTTTTTAATGAGGGGGGGCGGGGGTTGCTGGGTATTTAAGTCCCCATGTCTGCTGGAGTAAGCCCCCATGTCCGCGGGGGTAAGTCCCCATGTCCGAGGGGGTAAGTTCCCAATTTCGCTGGGGTAAGTCCCCATGTCCGAGGGGGTAAGTCCCCATGTCCGCGGGGGTAAGTCCCCATGTCCGAGGGGGTAAGTCCCCATGTCCGCGGGGGTAAGTCCCCATGTCCGAGGGGGTAAGTCCCCATGTCCGAGGGGGTAAGTCCCCATGTCCGAGGGGGTAAGTCCCCATGTCCGAGGGGGTAAGTCCCCATGTCCGAGGGGGTAAGTCCCCATGTCCGAGGGGGTAAGTCCCCATGTCCGAGGGGGTAAGTCCCCATGTCCGAGAGGGTAAGTCCCTATGTCCGAGGGGGTAAGTCCCTATGTCCGAGGGGGTAAGTCCCCATGTCCGAGGGGGTAAGGCCCCATGTCCAAGGGGGTAAGTCCCCATGTCCGAGGGGGAAAGTCCCCATGTCCGAGGGGGAAAGTCCCCATGTCCGAGGGGGTAAGTCCCCATGTCCGAAGGGGTAAGTCCCCATGTCTAGCACCTTAGTAGATATTAAATGGTTGCCCCCTTATTCTTAGGAGATTTTAAATGGTCGCCCCCTTATCTATCTATCTATCTAACTATCTATCTATCTACATTGACTGCCATCATTGACTGCCATCATTGACTGCCATCATTGACTGCCATCATTGACTGCCATCATTGACTGCCATCATTGACTGCCATCATTGACTGCCATCATTGACTGCCATCATTGACTGCCATCATTGACTGCCTATTTCTGCACGACAAATCTTGTGCACGACAAATATTTGTGCACGTCAAAAAAATGTGCACGTCAAAATGACGTCCGCTTGATGACCGGACGATTCCTATGATCGCCCTTATAGTATAAGGCGATCAATTATTTTCTGCTTCAGGATGGTGCTGCCATCTAGTGTCTATATAACTTAGCAGCCAGACGACTTCGACCAATCAGATCGCTTCATTTCGGCAGGAAGCTGTCAGCTATATGCAGGCTCGGCTGTCAGCCTGTGCTGACCAATCACATTGCTGCATTCCGATTTTGGGTTAGGGACAGGCAGGGGTAGCCATTGTGGTTTGGTCAAAACGCATCAGAAAAATCTCAATTTCTGACTATTCTCGGCATTGCAGGCATCTATTTACAGACGCTCCAGATAGATCTATCCCTTATCTATCAGCCACATCACCCTGACTCATTAGGAAGGCGTGTGTGCAGAGGTGGAGGAGAAAATAGAGTTGAGTTGAGTAAATCACTATATGTCATGTTTACCGAAAGCAGGAAATGAAGGCTGACGGATCAGCTAGCACTGCCATGCAGTCCTCCGAGCTGCAAGCAGCTCTGGAGGAATAAGTCAGTTTTCTGCCAAGGATTGATGGAGCTTTATATCCTGTATTCATACACTTGGTAGGCTAATAAGGACAGGAGGAGGACATGGCAAAGAGGCAAAGGATAATTGAAACAGCCGCTGTCAAACATTGGCCCAGGTGACCCGGCAAGAGCTGGATTCAAACTCAGGACCCAGATATTGGCAGCCCAGCATGCAATGATATTGTTTGACCTCTGCTGGTGTACTTGGGTTTGGAGCTTTTCCCTCTGGACAGCTCCAGACAAAAACACTCCAGCTCAAATACTTATAACACAAGAAATTCGATCTACTTACTTTTTCAACCATTCCTGGAGACCACAATCCTGGAAGTACTCAGTGGTGATTGTACTGGATTCACAGAGAATTTCCAGAAATTGCATGATCTGAATCATTGTCTGCAAAAAAGAAACAATTATTAGGCTAATGAGGACAGGAGAACAGTTAGAGAGTCAAGGACATAGATCACATTTTTCTAGATTTCTTCAATCTACCTATCAAAGTTACTTGTTTTAATTATAAATTGTATGACTTTGAAAATCATAAATCAATTCATGAACTGGATATAAATCACGAGACCAACAACTCACCGATTCCTCCTTGCAATCAGCTAGACACTTGCACAGCTTCGGCCCAATTTTCGCCTTCCTGATTTCCTCGTTCCACCTGAAGTGAAGGTATGCACATTGCACATGTATTAAGTAGATCAATCATTGACAGTCAATCTCTCAGTCAATTCATGTATTGCTCAATCTTACCTATCATGACCAGCAGCATGTTGTAATACATTACAGCACCACCCAAGGAGTTCTTCACTTTTCGTAGACAGCACACAGACGCAAAGAGCATCGATCACTCCACTCTCTATCAATCCTTTGACGTAGCTGAAAAGTGCAGAAACAAGATCATTAGTGGACGAGGGGATGGATGGATGGATGATTGGGGCTTCACATCCTGTATTTATGAACTTGTTAGGCTAATTAGGACGGGGAGGACTCGGCAATTAGGCAAAGGATGCTTAGTGGATGAGGGGAGATAGGGTTTTATGTCATGTATTTATGCACTGATTCATGTGAAGACAGGGAAGGAGCACGGTAGTGAAGTAAAGATTGATAGAAGGATGATTAGGGCTTTACGTCCTGTATTTATGCACTAGGCAGTCTAATCAGGATAGGAGAGAACACAGCAATGAGGTGAAGGATGATTGAAACAACTGTCCAGCATAGGCCCAGGTAACCTGGCAAGAGCTGGATTCGAACCTGGGCCCTAGCAATTGGCAGCTCAGCATGCCACAACTGAGCTAACCCTCCAATCCAACTAGTTCAAGACAGAGAAAGGAGCCATCTTTGCTTCGCACAAACCGAAACATCTGTCTACCTTAGGTTAACCAGACCACAAATCGAACCCTGGTCTTACCTCATAGCTCCAGGCAGCAAGCAATACAAGAGATTGACGAGCAACAAGGCCAAGTCTCCCTCCATGTGAGAATAGAGCATCTTGGTCAAGAACTTCAAGGCCTGACACTTGGATCTCATGTAGACATGACAGCTGAAAGAAATTAAGTTATTCAATTATTGCAGCAATGTTGCTGTTGAAAATTTCATCATTATAATTATATCAAAGTACATAGATATAAGAATATAGTGTTTCAGCTACAATTTCATTCAGGCAAACAATTTCTAAAAACGGGGGCATTTAAAATGAATTTTTTTTACTTTTTCATACAAAAGGGCTATGCGGACAAGCTTAGGGCATGGCGTGGCGCCATGCTCACATGCTCAAATGGCCTAACTGGAACATTAGGGAAACCTACTCACTTTAACTCAATGCCACAATTAACCTATCATTGTTACGTACTGATTCAACTCTTATGATATAAACACTTACCAGTCCTTGTCGGCTATTTGTATCAATGAAGCTACTGCATAGCACTTCCCTTGGCTGTCTTCAATCTGTAAATATACAAGTTTATCTGTCTTATGTGGACCATTTTTAATTTTATAAATGGTGGTTTAAGAGTCTGCAAACTCGAAGCAGCATCATCCCGGCGTCAGGTCATGTAACCCGACCAGCCGGCACAGGAGGACAATCAATATTCAATAATCACTCTGTCAGTATGAACCTACCCTTTTCAAAATCCTGAACAGATTGAGAACGAGGAGTTCCATAGTAGGTGTAAGCGACGAGCTGAAATAAATGAGAGACAAGTCAATCGAAATATTCCAAGACACCAGTGCGGACAAGAAAACATAATTCTATGCAATGAAAATGACTTGATATCAAAAGGAGTTCTTACTCTATCTCCTCGGGTAGCAACATCTCCAATATTCCATTAAACGTGAGCATGATGTTCTCAGCATTTGGTACATAGCCCAACATATTACCCAGGAAGGATAGGACTTCGTTCAATCGCAGATCTTGCTCCTCACTGAAACATTAGCAGGTATGTTATTCAATAAGATAATATGAAAGTAATTCCAAAATCAGAGAAACTGTTTTCGGAATTACTTTCATATATTATCTAATGTAATTTTTTTGGTGGATAACATACCGGTAGATTAAGTTATTCAAAACAAAATATTCTGCAAGTTGTACATGTGTACAGATTACATATATGAGTAAATATCAATCAAGCATATCAAGATACATCTCTTCACTAAACTTACTCAAGTATTTCTGCACAGCAGTCGTAAATGGCTTCTATTGTAGCTTTCTGTGGACCAGCATCCTGAAGTACAAAATAGTATTTACTTAACAAATGATAGACAGTTTTAAGTGACAATTTCTTCAATTGAAAAAATTAATTATATTCTACAAAGAATTCATACTCACAGAAATGACAATCATCTCCCGACATAAATTGACTAGTTTCAGGAGTTTGTCCGTATCACCAGTGACAAAGAGGTTCTGAATGAAAAATTAAATGAGGAACTCTATAAATTATCAAATTGGAAAGGTTACCCAAAAATCTATGTTGAAAATCAGAATGATTCCCATCACTAATGGTGACAAACTCAATGTGTCCCTTTTAAGACACATTTTATATCTTTCTGTCCCAGAAAATGTTCAGACTTTCATTCACTTCCTTTCGGAAAAAAATTCCAAAGATGACTGGGAGGTAGGATAACTGCAATTTGTCAAATATGTAACATGTTCCCCCGAATGACTAGGAAATTCTCTGTGTTCAATAATTTTTGCACCATTGCATACCATAAAATATTCCTTTTTTCTTTGGCCGTTACAATTATAAGGAAGAGAATAAATCAAGCTTGAACATTTAACTAACCTGTAAGAACAATTGAGTAGGAGCAGCGTAACCCCGAGCAACCATTTCCATGGCAACGTCAACTGGAAATTCTTCCGTATTGTCCGTCAGTTCCACCCTGTGGTTAAAGATGCCGGCTGTGTGACTTTTACACCAGCCAACCCGCTGAAGTAGAAGACGAGATACAGTTCAGAGTTTGATAAACGAAATATTATTACCCCAGAAAATATAACAGCATTTGTTTCCATGACATGTACTGTTTCAAGGACGAGTCAATGTCAAGTAACCCAGTAATGACTTATAAATTGTGTTTGTACATTATAAGAATTATAAGAATAGAATTGATATTTCCTGAAGATAAATTCAATTTACTCAGAATTTCTTTAGTTTATGTTTTTTTAAGAATGTAACAACCTTTTAACATTATAAAAGAAACAATGGAAATGCAAAATATACCCTTCAGGACAAAGCCTGCCAAATTTATTTATTGAAAAAAAAATGACCAGAATAAAAACTGAACTGGCGAAAGGTTTAAGAAGGGGAGAAGGGTCATTTTTGTGATACATAATTTTTGAATGGCCATAAAATGGTAGAGGTTTGAAGGTTCAAGAGGAAACTCTTCCTTACCTTTATGTCCAACACCTTCGTTTCATCCTTTTCGTTCCAAACAATACTGAACATTCCATCCACGGAATCATCTGTCCAGGTTCCTCCTGCGAATCAAAGAAAGAGACATAACGTCATGGTGTTCAAATTGACAATAGCAAATATATGGCTTATTTATAAATAAAGGCAAAATACTTTCCCATCTATCATGGCCCCGCAATTTACACAAGACACTTCAGGTGTATACTTTACTTGATAGATATATATGGCATGTGTGACGCTTTAATATCAGTTCTGGGCTGTCAAGAGGGTTGATTGACGAGATGGGAGAGAGAGAGCGCGAGTCCTCAACATTTTATACATTTAACCCATGTGAGGGACCTTTTAATTTAACACATTCTTCTCTCCACCAAAAGCAAGTGCTTGTGTAAAATGAATTTTGTATTCTCTGTAGATTAAGTTGTCCATACAAAAAATATATCAATGTCAGTTCCACCTGTCACTCGGTAAAACTCACCCAAAGGCTGGATGCCAGCAAGTTGGCACTCAGCAACCTGGAACTTGGGCTGTAAGAATCTCAAGGGTAATGGACGGACTCTATCTTTGGGAATCTTGTGGATGTCGCCATAGTCAAGATAGAAAACCTCATGAAGGCCATCTTCAGTGACACTCCGCACTTTGCATCTGTACCATCTGGAAGAATGAAGAACAAATTGTGAAGTCAGATTTGAGAGAAAAGATATATTTAACTTTAATAAACTAGTCAGCCCATTAAGAGAGAAGCCATAAAGCCAGGGCTATGATCGACTGCGATGAGCTGTTAAGTTTAAATTCTTTGTGAAAACTTCAGGATATTAGGAAGCAAAAGAGCGATACATATACAGTGTATATCATTTTCATCATGAAATAAAAGGGAAAATAGATCAGACAAGACAGTAACGATAGATAGACAGATAGACAGATAGACAAGGAAACTGCAGCCCTCAAAGGCCAGTTCTGGACACTCACGAGGGTTGAATGATGAGATAGAAGGAAGAAGAAAGTAAGAGTCCCTAGCACAATTAACAGTTACACATACTCTGTGCGAGGGGCACTTAACTTGGCCAGAATATGAAACTTTACTTACTTGACATCTTCATCCTCTGGGTTCTCTGCACTGGGCATTCTGGCAAGGACAAGAGATCCTGCCTTGATCAGACTGTTGGTCATTGCTTCAATGTCTCCCAGGCGCAAGTGGTCCTGGATATCAAAGTGAAGGTCCATGATTCTGAAACAAGTTGATAAGCTCATAATAATTCACAAATTAGGTCACCATTGAACTCAGGGTGTCAATTCTAAAACAAGAACCCGCGGGTTGCATAATGCAGGTGGAATATTCTAATATCGGGTTGCATTTGAGAAAATATTTTCATATGCTTATGAGTTCTGAAACTTCCAAGCCTTTAATAGCAACAAATAACCATATTTGTCTTTTTCATTTTAATACACAAAGTAGCAGCTCTTCATGCGCACCAGATTTTTAAAAAAGTCATTTGATGTTATTTAAAATCAATCAAATTATGTATTTCACTTTTTCAATTCCTATTGAAACACACAACAAAAAAGGAGTCAATTAAAAAAAACTTTAATATTGTGTATTTAAGCAAGTCACCTTGAATAAGTCAAGGTCAAATCTGACAGCTGATGTGAAAGTCTAGGATTATGTATACTGTCCTCCTCAGGATTTGGTCGAAAATTCCAGTTCCAAAAATCAATGTGGGTTAGATCAAGACTGTCTTTGATTATACTTTGGGAGTGACCAACACTCGACTTTTGAAAGCAAAAAATAGGTGTATAGAAAGTCAAATATGTCTGTTGCAAATGCCTTTTTTTCATTTATTATCAACGGAAAAATTAAATGTCATTTCTTATTCTTTCGGCTGTCAGAAGGGAATAATTTTGTTAATATAAATGAGAATATTCTGTCTCTTAATACCCTTCACATAACCCATAATGCTCCTAGACACCATTGCAGATGTTCTCCATTTGTGAAAATCTGAAAACGACATTCAAATGGCAAGATCAAGGTGCTCCGTCCATTTGTAAGCGAAAATAGGTATATATATAATGCCTGAAGTACATTTCAGATTCATTTTTCTTATAGGAAAAAGAAAATCTTATTTTTCCCAGCCATCATAAAAACATTTTTGTAATTTTGGTTATAAATGAGAATACCTGTCTCTTAATACCCTATGTATAATCTGAAATGCTCCTACACACCACTGTACATGTTCTCCATAATCGAAAATCTGACTTTCAAAAAAGAAAATACTATTTAGATGTCGAGATCATGGAGTTCGTCCCAATACACAAAACCACTTTTTCTACAGGTACTATCTGTCAACAGGCCTAGAGCAATAACCATTGGACTTTTTAAAGCGAAAATTGATATATAGATTGCCTTATATATCTTCCCGATACATTTTTCTTTAATCTTAAATATGGGGATTAGAAAAAGTTAAATCTTACTTTTTCTGTCAGCAGAAATGAATAATTTTACCTCATATTTTGACAAGTACGATTTTCTTTCTAAAAATAACCCATACATAATCCAAAATGCTTCTGCGCACAAAACAAGGGGTTCTCCACTAACGGAAAATCGGATTTTCAAAAACGAAAATGCATTATTTGTTAGCAATACGGGGGTGCACGTTCCAATCCACAAAACCCATTATATGGTCATAAGTGACTGGTATAATGCAGTTGCGCATGCGCACCTGCATTAATGAGCAATCTCAGTGCTTTTCCTAGGACCAAAATTCCATTAGCCAAAACAGCCATTTTTGAGTGAAATGTAGCAAAACACATATATTTTGTGGCTAATTTGCAGCCAAAAATGCAATTTTCATTAGCCACATGGATGATTCATTAGCCAATGCTAAAGCCACACATAATTGATCTTTAGCTTCTCGGATCCTCTCAAGGCACTTTTTCTAGGGTCGGTCGGCAAGACAAAAAAAAAAGGTAAAAAAAAAATTTTTTCTTTTCCTATTTTTTTCCCATCGGCGGTGAATCTATTGTGTCGGAGGGTCCGCGAAGCTAAGAATCAATTATGTGTGGCCTAATGTGGCTAATGGCTAGGAAAAGCACTGAATTATCTTTATTTACAAATAGTGGCTTATGAGGTGGTAAACTCGAAGCAGCATCATCCGACAGTCGGGTCACATAACCGGGACAGCTAGCCCAGAGTTTGCCGCATGTTTGGATTGTGAGCACGCTTATACCGGCCACCTCTTCTCTCCCTTCAAAGGGTTACCTGCCATTATTTCTGGTTACTAAAAAGTTCTGGTTTGCACTCAGTGCACTCACCTACATGTTAGCAATGACTGTCAGTCTGCTGTCTGGCCAAGTGATCTTCATCGTATTCCAGACAGCTTCCAATCTCATTTATCGGTCTGCTATTAGTGCAAATTTGACATTCCTACTAAGCTGCTACATGACTTGTCATTTCATTGGTCTGCCATCAGTGCAAGCTTGGTATTCCTAAGCTGCTACAGGATTTTTCATTTCATGGCTCTGCCGTTAGTGCAAGCTTGGCATTCCAACTAAGTTGCTACAGGATTTTTCATTTCATGGCTCTGCTGTTAACTAGTGCAAGCTTGGCATTCCGACTTAGCTGCAACAGGACTTGTCATTTCATAGCTTTGCCATTAGCGCAAACTTGGCATTCCAAAGCTACTACATGACTTGTCATTTCACTGGTCTGCTGTTAGCGCAAACTTGGCATTCCAAAGCTGCTACAGGACTTGTCATTTCATGGGTCTGCTGTTGGCATTTAAGCTTGGTTTTTCTTCAAAGTTGCTACAAGATGACATAATATAGTGACACTCAAATTTGTATTTAAACTTTACACAATGGACACATAATAATGAATGAAAGTGCTACTGGTCTTACCATGCAATATGTGCTCTTGAAGCAAACATGCATGAAAACCAATAGAAGTAAAAAGGCCTACAAAATAAATAATTTCTTATATAAACACAGTCATTTTCCACTCTCAAATAAACTGAAAAAGTAAAGTACAGCAACATAAAAGCAACACTTAAAAGAATAGCATGACCTTAGAAACTTTTGATTGAAACCCAGAGAAACACTGCTGAAGAAAAGATGTACTAAGATTCAGCTGAAACTCTCATTGCTATGTCAACAATTAACAAATAAACAACGGAAGTTCTTGGAATGCAAGCTCAGCTCTAGAGTACAGTAGAATGGTGTAAAGCTGGCAAGTCGGGGTAAAGTTGGCCACCTTTTTTAACCCACTTAATGCCAGAAATGCCAACTTTCCTCGGTGACATGGCAACTTTTTTGGGTTTTTTTTTTAAAAGGTGGCCAACTTTCCCCCGGCTTGCCAACTATACCCGTTCTACGTAAACATTGACATAGTTATTACTGGCGCTGTTTTTAAATATGATTTTAAAACTTTTTATTTCTCTTTATGCACTCTCACAGCATGTATAAGCCAATGGCATTAAGCAGAACAGGAAAGTTTAAAGACAACACAAGATTGGGTACCGTAATATGGGGTGAATAGGGACAGATTTGGCCCTTTTCTTGCCATAGCATTGGCACAAAACCTCCAAAAAATATCAATATCGTCTCAAATTATGTCTAGGCTGTAGATTTAACTATCCCTGAGGGCATTAACCGATATAGATCTATATTTTTCTAGGATTCAGGCTGAGAAAACCACTGTCCCAATTCACCCCTCACTCTGGGGTGAATCGGGACAGAGACCAATCCAATTAACTAGTCCTTCCTACCCTGTTTTATTGATCTATAATTATGAATAAACATTAGAAAACATGTTTAGCACTCCAAAAAGTCACTCTAAGTAAAATTTGAAGTCTATTATATGCAGAATATTAACTTTTTAACAAAATGTAATAAATCCCTGTAAATTTGCAAAAATGTCGTTATCTGCTAATTTTATAAGTGATGAATAATCTTGGACTAAATCCACAACAAATGATGCAAATTTCAACAATCTAAACCCAAAATTCATGAAAATAAATTGGATTCAAAATTAGTAAGGATTTTTGGGCTAGCTCCCTAACTCTGCCTTTCACTTGGATCGGGACCCAGGACTAAACAGACAAAATATCACATTTCAGAGACTCTCTTGGTCTCTTAAAACTGTTTAAATCAATTTGGATTATAAAATATTTATTTTTCTGCCTTTATTTGATATTATATTACATAATTTTTTATTAGGTTCCAAAAGTGCATATTTATCACAATTTTGGCCGTGTTTGACACTCCCACAGCATTTCTACAAGATAAGAATAATTTTGCAGCATGGTAGTACCCCGTCCAACATTATTTTATGACATTCTATCACTGATTTAGTGTCTTGAGTTATTACTGGGCTCCGAAAATTACACTGAAATAACTATGAAACTGAAAGTGCATTTCATGCTTGTTGAATATAGTCAGTGCAAATGTACCTAGGTTTATGATTTTTTCCGTAATTGGCCACAACAATATACTTGAAGTTTTGTGAGAATTTTGTGTATGTATCTTTTATAGTTTTTGTGGTACAAGCAAAGTTTTGACCAGCTTTTGAAAATCTTAATTCTGCAGGACAATGTTTAGGGTGCTGCAGCTCCTTGCTGCCTGCAGGTAGAATGATGAAAATCCATCCGAATCAGTATTGAAATATATTCTACAAACGTGCTAAAAATCAAGTCCCTGTGACAAGTAGAAGTTGTTACTTTTGAAGAAATAAAATATTTTCCTGCCTTGTCCCGATTCACCCCAGTGTCCCTATTCACCCCATATTACGGTAATTGCAATTTACATAATTCACACCTTCGATTACTCGAGACAAAGAAAGAAGCCTGTCAGAAGAACTCAATTGCCATGAACAGTTTCACTGTCACCTTGTAATGATTGTTGTCTTTCATTCACTTATAGCTGATCTTCTGTAATACACATACAACTGCTTGCTGTACACGTGCGGAATCGATTTTGAATCACTCTAGTATATGAGAATCAATGTTGGATCGCCAAAATTTTAATGACTATGTCAATGATAAATCGTTGGATCGACACAACACCTCTACATTTCCCGTATAATATTTCTCAGGAAAGTATAATTCTCTCTGAAAACTGCTACATCTTCACTCAGTCTCACTAACACTAAAACGACTCTTGAGAGAGCTGGGGGACAGATACAAATTTTCAACACCCACAAAAATATGAAATAAAGCATGCACTCCGATTCACAAACGCAAAATGTACTCACAGCTTCTCAGCGTCCTCCATCTGCACATAGAACATATCGGGAGTGTCCAGCACCGGGATGACCACCTTCTGTTCCTTGGCAGTGTCGCTGATTTTGATCGTCTCAAAGTTCACCGGTCTCTGGTAATGGTCGTAACCAACCCCTGGGGCAGAGCTGACGTTGAATACCTCCGGGAGGTCAATCTTTCCCTCACAGGCAGAGTATAGTAATTGCATATGCTGAAAATAACAAGGAGTGAGTGAGTTAGTGTTGCACGCCCCGTCAGCACCAGTCTGGGCTATCCAGAGGCAACGAAAATGAAGAGGAGTAATTATTATGAATGCCACTGTGCAAATTTTCATAGAACCATTATGGTGGATGTGAATATTGTTGATTTTAGAGAAATAAAAGATCTGAATTTGAAATGAAAGGGGTCAAATAGTCCTGACTACCAGAAAACGGCTTCTGGCAAGTGAAATTGGCTAAAAAATTAAATAATCACTATGTCAATTTGAGTGCCTTCCAGGTATTGACTAGGGACTAGAGTATCATGAAAGCCAATTCTGACACTGATGCTAGACATAAAGACTTTTATACACAGTATGTCCAGCCCTCTTTGGCCACACCCATGCGATGGGCAGTATTTAATGAAATTTAAGCCTTTGGTCATTACCAGTGTACCACACATCTTCCTAATCAATTATGTGACGCAGAAATATCAAGATTGCAACATGGTATGACTGTCATTCTGCTATGATACAGTTGGTAATGAATAACCTAGCCATTGCCCCAAGCCAACTGAAGAGTCCATGGACACAACTAAATATTAGAATTTTTTTATTAAATTATCTTTTTATAAATAGACTTACCTCTGGGACATTTTAGCTTATCAAAGCGGAGCGTTTGATCTGGCCCCAATAATAAAAAGAAAACCCCACAGCGCCTCACGTGTGATCACGTGACCTCTCTCGACCAATAGCGCGCTTCGGCGCGAACTCCTCTCAAATGTCATATTCAATTTTGAAAAAGCAATCCACTACCTCCTTAGCGGGGAGGCGGGTGGGAATTAAATAAATGTCCCAGAGGTAAGTCTATTTATAAAAAGATAATTTAATAAAAAAATTCTAATTTTTATTACATTGTCGACTTACCTCTGGGACATTTTAGCTTAATTCAAAAAGACAAGGAGGTGGGTCTGGAGAGAGAGGTAAAATAAAGACGGAATCAACCTGCCTACTCAATGGGCCAGGAAGGTTATCATCGGCCGCTATGCCCTTTCCACGCTATCGTTAGAGCCGCTTCCGGGGCACAGCTACGCTGGGGGTTATACCAACCAATGATTGCGATCCCAAGGGTCCTCGCTGCAGCAGGACGACCACCTAAGTCGCATGGCCCCCCCCTTTTTCCTGCCCCCGGCACAACTGCCCCGGAATCCTCCCAAGGGGACAAGAGCAGAGCACATCGGACAGCCGGAGGGGGCTCAAAGACAGCCAAGCGAAGGAATGTACACCGCCTGAAGTCTTGACAGCTTACTAGAAGGCAAGAAGGAGAATTAGTGCAGTAACTCACCCGACGCTGAAGAGAAGAATCAGAACCGTAACTCACTTCCTTGATGGCCACCCGCCAGAGCAAGGCGGCCACCGCCACTGTCATCTCTGGTCAACGGAGTCGCCCCTCCATGTCCGTGTCTGGCACACCAAACCAAGAAGGGGAGAAGACTGTCACTTCCGCCCCCTTGACGAGCAAGAAGACAAGTCTGTCCAGGGACCAGTCCATAACGTAGTAAGGAACCCCGATGTAACCCAGTGAATCATTCCAAGCTAAGTACAAGGTTGTGCAGGAAAACCAACGCAGCTTAACCGTAGTACCGTCTGCAACGGTGTGCTATCCCAAAGAGTAAGGGTGTAGCTACAAGCGGAACACAGACAAAGTATTAGTTCAGATCCGACCCACCACTGACCCGGTGGTCATCCCTGTCCGATTCACTAGAAGTTCCGGGGTCCTCGCTGGTAACATCTCCCTTGGAGGTGTGGGCATCGCTGGTTGACCCATCACCCTCCGAGTGTTCCTCAGCAGATGACTCGTCTTCGTCCCGGTGGCCACCTTGTCTGGCCCACCGCTGTCACGACGAGCTTCACTGTCCGACATCCCACTGCACTGATGGTCATCACTGTCAGACCCACCACTGCCCGGGACATTGTCTGATTCCATGCAGTCTTCTTCCGGCTCCTCCGAGGAAAAGGACTGCTGGGCCATCTGAGCAATCGCCTTGCTGGAGTCACGCCTTGCCCTAAAGTCTGCAAACGACTGCAAGTGCCCAGCGAAAAATCGTTGCTCAGAGTCTGTGGGCGGAACCAACCGTAAAAGGTCCACGTCCTCAGGATTCAACAGAGCCGGCTTCAGCACCTCGGCCTAGGCTTCTGTGGCCGGAGGAACAAGTGGCTGTCATCGTCCGGATCAGGCACTGGATCTATACCCAAAACCTCAAGTGCCAACCGAACCTGATGGCGGTAGTTGGAATCGGCGATGTGGTCCTCAACCGTATCCCAACCTGCAAATATAGAAAAAGAAATTAATTCCGTGCACACATGTAATGGAGCGCGGAAAATTCTTGTATTATCACCCACACGAAGTGTATTCGACCGTCCTTATAAGGTTGACCGCGCCGTAAAAATAACGGTTCCAACGGTCCAACCCGTGGGAATAAGGTCTAACACAAAGATAAAGGTTTGTTAACTAACCGTAGAGAGAAAATACCCTCAAAAGAGACCTGAACTGGTCCAAACATCCTGTCTTGACAATGCAATTTGGCGCCGGCCGCCATTTTGGAAAGCGAGGCACCAAACTAAATCGCCTAAGACGAAGTAAAACTAGCCAAAAATGACCAATAACGCATGAAATATGAAGTGGGTGCGTACTCAGAACCACCATCTACACATACAACAGGTTATTAGACAAGGATGGCAAGCCTAGGCTCGAAAAATGGCTATAAATCGGCCCGGGAAAATAGCTTCCCTCGGCCGGACTAAAAAGCCCGAAGAAGAGTCGTTTCGGCTGTGCACGTGTTTAATGCTACAGCCCGAAAGCCCCTAAAGAAACGAGCACTTAACTTGTGGATTCTTCGTAGTAATTCTTCGTTTTCTTCGCCGTAGTAGTCCATTTCTTTCATTATTTCACCAGAACCAGGAGCACGATGTGGACCGTGCTGCCCCAAAATTGAATATGACATTTGAGAGGAGTTCGCGCCGAAGCGCGCTATTGGTCGAGAGAGGTCACGTGATCACACGTGAGGCGCTGTGGGGTTTTCTTTTTATTATTGGGGCCAGATCAAACGCTCCGCTTTGATAAGCTAAAATGTCCCAGAGGTAAGTCGACAATGTAATAAAATGGGACAATTTCGGATAGATGCCGCACTCTGTCGGAGAAGAATACCAAACACAAGCAAAGCCAAGCATAAACTAGAATACTCTCCAATACGACAAACTAAGTAATGTCATGTCGATTTGCATCCACTGGGAGCAGCAGGTTTGGCAAAAAATTAGAAAACCATCGATAGAGACTTACCAATGGATTTCTGACTGCTAACTTCCTCGCCACTAGGAACTTGGAGATCCTCTCATCCTCAACGGTGATGTTCAACTTGTTCTGGGACCTTTCGTGGAGGTTCACCAACCACATGGTGTCTCCGAGAGTCAAGACAATCCGTCCCCTCATCTCCTTATCTCCAATCTTAGACGCTGTTGCTAACGAGGCTTGTTTCGTCCACTCCAGATCATCATCGAATGGCTTGACGTCGGCCACGAACACCCTGAATGCTTGGAAGGGGACTCGGATGATCTGTGGGATCTCCGGCAACTGGCAAACGTCCTTCACTCGTACCTTACGGACTTCTCCTATGTCCACCATGAAAACCTGGAATTGCAAAGTAGAAAGAGAGAACTTAGTATAGAACATTACAGTCAGTCTTTAAACTTTCTTGTAATTACGAGGGGCGTTCAGAAAGTTCGAGGCTTTTTTTCATATGGTTACTTATTTTCAATCTAGAACTATGAATTTTCCACAGGATAAAATTCAGCATATTTGGAATGGATTTCAAAAATTTTGGACAATTTGGACATTTTTAAGTCAGTCTGTGATTGCCATGGAAACTGAAAGTTCAGCTTCTTGGGGCAGGTAACACTGAAACCAAGAATGCCAAGAAATTGTGACTGTGAGAGACTTCTCTCTGTTACTGGTATTAGTGAGATTGACAATTTATGACACAAGAAATATGTTATTAGCTTCTAAATATGCTTTCAAGCACACCAAATGTGTGTATTCTTACACTGAACCCATTTAGGAAAGCACTCCTGCATGCCAGATTTGGCGAGGGAAATTCCGGAAGCAAAGGTGTCTTTCCCTGACTACATAAGCACTTGTGAAAGCATGGATTCACTAGTATGAACAAGAGATCAAAATGGACAGCATTATCCATCCTAGCTATTCCTTTGACATGTTGCTTTACATAAGTTCTGTTTTTCCCTAACTTTAGTCCATTGGGGCTATAGTTTCAGGCACTGGAGGAGAAAAGGCTTTGATTGACCGAAATTCTTTCACAGAACTTTGTTTGGAAGACTTCAAGGAACATTTACTTCAATGGGTCAAGTGTATGAATCAATGCTTTTGTTGAGTTTGGGAGTATTTTTTAAGGCTAATATAATATTTCTTTTGTCAAATATTGTCAATCTCACTAATGCAAGTGATAGAGAGAGGTCTCTCACAGCCAAAATTCGTTGGCTTTAGTGGTTTCAGTGTTATCTGCCCCAAGAAGCTGAACTTTCAGTTTCCATGGCAACCACAGAATGACTTAAAAATGTCCAAATTGTCCAAAATTTCGGAAATCCATTCTAAATATGATGAATTTTATACTGTGAAAAATTCATTGTTCTAGATTGAAAATAAGTGTCCATATAAAAAAAAGCCTCGAACTTTCTGAACGCCCCTCGTACCCCCAAAAACATCCTTGATCCCTGCACTCTTATACAGTGTATAATATACACCAATGCACTAAGCCATGTTTTACTTTTAAAACACCCGATTTTCTTTGTGATTCCCAGATATTTACAAAAGAACTTACAGTATACATATTCAGGAGAGACAGATATTGGTGTACACTGGCTCTTTATCACAGTCATTTAATATCCTGCTCAGGACATTGGGGAGAGTGACATCACCCTCCTCACCACTTTCAAACACCCCGAGAATCTACCCCAGACGAATCCTGCTATTGCCGCCTATTATCATAAGAATTTGCGTCAGAGCGTCACAACCAATCAGCGTCTAGGATTTCTCTCCACTTCAAAAGTTTACTGGCAATTTGCGAAGCAACTATTAACTCCACAGAGACGTTTGACCTATCATTTTAAAGGTCTCAAAGAGATCTATCTGCCCATGTAAGAATTACACATGTAACCCTAACGGAAGTGTGCGAAACGGCGAAACGCCCTCATTTGAATAACATGTGTGAAGGCCTGTTCATTGGCCATCATTGTGGGCGTGTTCGATCTATTCACTGAAGGCTTTGCTGAAGTGCTTTCAAACCGTTTTATCAAAGTCCTTAGAGAATTAGGCCTATGTCAATCTCATTTGCAACAGGTGCTGCGAAAAATGTGATTTACTCCCCCTGTGAAAATGTGCACTGGGCTATCTCTAATGAATCCAATCGCGAATGTATGGTATTGCCCACAAAATAGAATATCTGCAGTATCTGACAGTAACAAGGATGGATGGATGGATGGATGATTGGGGCTTTACTTCCTGTATTTATGCACTTGGTAGGCTAATTAGAACAGGAGGAGGACTCGGCAATGAGGCGAAGGATGATTGAAACAGGCATTGAGGCGAAGGATGATTGAAACAGCCGTCCAACATAGGCCCAGGTGACCCAGCAAGAGCTGGATTCGAACCCTAGACCCAGCCATTGGCAGTCCAGCACGCTACAACTAGACCAACCCTCCCCCCCCCTTGACTAACAGTAACAAGAATCATAAGACTAACCTCCAAGTCCTCAATGTAGCCCTCCTTATTGTATTTGCCAAGAGACAAGACTTTCGCTCTGTGCCAAGTGTGCTGGATGTCCGCCACAGCAATCAAGTCTCCTTTACTGGGGTGCACTAAACAGAAAGAAAGTCATAGTATTATTAATTTATCAATTCAACATCAACAATATTCCCAATACCACAATGTCACAAGAATGTCATGGCTTGTGAGGGCAAATACAATGTTCCAGGGATCCCAGCTTCTCAGCTTGCAGTAGATGCCCCTTTTGCAATGTCATTTTCCCCAAAATGATCTGAGTGACTCAAGATCTTGGCAAAATGGATCACAAGGGTATCAGGAACTCCCTTTTTAGCACAAATATATGCCAGGAATGGTCAAGTTCAAATTCAAGGTCTTTTCTTAGCAAGACAGCAGAATCACCTGGAAAATTGCAACGATACGAAGAGATTAACATATTTTGCTATTACTTTGAGAACTTTTCCAAGTTTTTAGTTATCATATTTTCCTGGCTTTCCTCAATCAGGAAGAGCACAACCAAACTACTCTGGTTTTCCCAGATTCCCAGTACAGAGGAGGCATGGGAACCCTGATGAACACACCCCAATTTCTCATACACAATTTCCCAAAATAAAACATCACACCACTTATTTTTATCTCATCTTGGGTTATATCCCGCAACTGCGAGTGAACACCATGAAAAAACCATTGAGTTCACACCATTGAGTTCATCCTAGTGAACTCAATGAAATAAATTATCTGACGTTGTTATGCAAACAATGGGCAGCGATTGTTTATGTCATGACGTCACAATGGGCAGCTGGTGACGTCACAACAAACTGCTGCTCCAAACTTGGGAGAATTTGAAGTTATCAGACTAAAATTTAGTAAAAACCACTGATAAAGTCATTGCGGGATATAAATAAAACCCCATAACAGTGTAGTTCACAGCTATGAACATCATTCGCGTCAGGTCTGCCATCTGAATAACACTCGTCCTTCGGACTCGTGTTAATTCAGAGCAGACCTGACACTCATGATGTTCATAGCTGTGAACTACACTGTCATGGGGTTTTATTATAAAAACCAAGTGACACTTACCCACTGGCTTCCTGACTGCATCATTAGAGAGCAAATGGTTCATCATGACAGTCATCACGGAGAACTGCTTGTTGCACCATTCATCCACTCCATGGTCACTGTGGTGAATCATACGCGCCCAGAAGAAATTGGCATCCACCACGTGCATTACCTTGATCTGTGGAGCAAAGAAAGTGAATAAATAGGTTAAGAATGAGGATTTGAAAGTCATTTTGAAAACTCTCTAGAAAAAACCACTTTATTTTAAAAGAGAACTAAGTCAACAGAAAAAACCCCTAAGTAACTAAAGCATTTCCTCTAGCCCTAGGCTAAAAGTTGCCAACATACAACATAGACATATCAGGTCCCTTAGAAACACAAGACACATTAACAAAAAGATAAGTGCTTGTCATCACTTCCATAACATCGTTGGACGGAAGTTGTCTAAACTCAACCAGCCCCCCTCCCTTCACCTCCACCCACATTAGGGTGTTTCAGGTGCCCCCAATATTTTCCGATTATGCTTGACCTTGGTCTGGTATTGCGGTTTATATAGTAGAAGTCACATGTAAAATTTTGGCCCATTCTATAAATACTTACCTTTACCAGAATTCACTTGAAGTTTATAATGTAATTCCCCATTGGCGAACTTGCAAATCCTGAAGATATTGCAGAAATCAATGAAGGAATAGATATTTTTTCCTCAATCCATAGTTTCTGAGTAAGTTTGGGAGGGCAATTCAAATCTGGCATCAACTATTTTATAGCAGGTCTTCCTAATGAACTAGGAAGTTTTGAATTTCCTAAAATTCTGCCGTTTTATGCATATTTTCACAAATTTGACAGCTTCTGGTAGCTTGGTAAATGGGGTTATACAAAAAATAACACCAGATTTGAATTTCCCTCCCAAAAGTTACTCAGGAACTGTGGATTGAGAAAAAAATATTGATTTCTTCATTTGTTTTTGAAATATCTTGAGAATTTGCAGGTTCGCCAAAGGGGAATTACATTATAAACTTCAAGTGAATTCTGGTAAAGGTAAGTATTTATAGAACGGGCCAAAATTTTACATGTGGCTTTTATTATATAAACTGCAATACCAGACCAAGGTCAAGCCAGATAGGAAAATATTGGGGGCACCTGAAACACCCTAACCCACATCCATTTGGATTTTGGTTTAAAAACTTAATGATAATTTGGTACATTCCATGCATAAGACAGTACACTCGCGAGATCTCCATTACTCAAAATTCCAGGCATCAAAAATGGACTCCTACGCAAGAAAATAAAGTAATATTTACAAAGTTTTAATATATTGAAAGTATACGAACCACAGCAAATCCTCTGGAGGGTAATTTGATGGAATGTGCGGGTGTCTTTGCATCCATCTCGGGATTGATAACATGGCGGCCATTGCACTGTCTTCCAAGCCTGAAAATCATCCACAACACAAATTATATTTTATGGATTTACTTTCAGAAGATCTAGACAATTTTTAGCCATAATTTTTGGTGACACCTCACCTTCCTTAATTAGTGGCAGTATTGCGGAGCTGGGATGTCACAGGATTGGCAAAAGTTTCTACGATTTTTGTTGTCATTCAAAAGATCGTTTTTACTTCCACTTAGATAAACCTGTCTCAAAGAGACAAATCACAATTGAATCTTAATTTCCTTTCTTCCTAAATGTTACCTTCACGTCATCACACAATTCTCCCGACTTTCCTGTGACATTAATAATTATTCTTTCACAATTCTTCACTTGCCTTCATGAAATACTTCTCTGAAAACTAATAAATTTGAAAAAGCTGACAAATGCTCTTACCTGCAAATTCCAAAAGCACACATGTGCTGGCACAAGGGAACTTTGCTGAACTCTTCTTTCTCTTTTCTCGCCTTCTGCGCCAAGGCATCCAGACTCTTTGGCACTTTAGCTTGGACTCTTTGCAACAACTCCACGACGGCAGGAGCATACAGGATGTCTTCGTCTGTCATGAGAGTGATGCTCTCGCAGCGAAGATTCTGTTCCGAATTAGCATTCTGAAAGTTAAGAGTGTATTACAGTTTGTGTCACAATGGCAAGACAGTTTGTCTAGCAGATCAGTGGGATGAATATACCTGACTTTTCCGTGACTAAGATATGAAATTCCCTGACCGTATTTCCGTGACAATTCAAGCGGTTCTGTATAATCAAAATATAATTGGATAAGACTTGTTACAGTTTTATTTTATGCTCTACAATTATAGCGAGTAATTTCATTGATTGTTCTCTTCATAGACTACAATAGGGTAGTTGCCGAGCACTCGCACAATTTTGGTCATCGCAGTACATCAGAATTCAAAAATTCCCTGACTTTCAGCATTCTTTCCCTTTCCCCTGACCAATATCAAAACTCCCTGACCTGGAAGAATTTTCAATTTTCCCTGACCCCTGGACACCCTGCAAGATGGATGGGGCTTTACGACCTGTATGTATGCACTTAGTGATAGATAGGCTTATTATGACAGGAGGAGGACACAGCAATGAGGAGAATGATGATTGAAACAGCTGTCCAACATAGGCCCGGGTGAGTGAGTGAGTTTGTGTTTTACGCCCAATCAGGACCGGTGTGGGCTATTTAGAAGCAACACATGGGCCCAGGTGACCCGGCAAGAGCTGGATTCAAATCTAGAGACCCAGCGATTGGCAGCCCAGCACGCTACCACCAAGCTAACCCTCCTCCCTTACCTTAATTGGAATCAAACCTGGGACTCAATGCAACTATTAGAAATCCAGCAAACTACACTGTACCACTGAGCGTAGTAATTTCATACCTCTGCAGTGGACTTTTTCTTCTTCTTGGTGGTCATCCTGGCAAAGTTCTTCCTCATGGTCCACAGTCTGTCCATGAAAGCCCTCTTAGGTGGCATGTCGTAATGGATGACTCTTTCAACCTCATCCACTTGCAATTCCTTCAGAACCATGTCAGTTGCCACTGTTAAAAGACACCAAGATGAAAATATTCAATCCATGTGACTGATGATGAGAGGTGCCACTTCAGAAAGGATTTTAAAACAATGGGCCTTTAAAGAGTGCAAGATTAAAACGTACATCTCTAACGATATTTAGTTGTCAAAATAAAATCAGGGCAACCGTGGACACATCATGCAATTCCAGCGGAGTCGCAAACTACTAGCGAGATCTCATGGGTAACGGAAAACAATCAGGGCTTTGAAGTCAAGAATCAGAGGTAATCAGTCTGAGAATCTCAGATGGAGTCAAAATTAACCTGGTGACTCCTGATTTCTTAAGATTATTAATGCAAGTAATGCCGAAACGAAGAGGAAGGAGTCGGGGTCAAAATTCAGAAGACCCAAGGAATCTGGGTAATTTTTCAGGAATGCAAAGGAATCGTGAGTTGGAGTTGGGTAATAAAGGGACTGACTCCAATGCACGAAATACAACTTCATATATTCAGTATACATGCATTTGTATCACAGACAGACTGACTGTCGGACTTCTTACCTCCTCACACTTCCAAGTTGTAAAATATGACAAAAAGGTTCGGGCAGATCGTAGTCAGAGGTAAGATATGACAATCACAAACTGTCAATGTCTTGACTTACCCAGAATAGGTTTGTGCTCCTTACTCATGCTGCTCTGCTTCCAGTCGTGGACCACCCTCTCCAGAACATGGGGCATATCTACGTCCAGGGCCAAAAAGACATGATGGGTCATGGCTTGCAATCCCTGCAAAAACAAGAATCCATGGATTCAAAACCGGCCTTTGGCAATTGTATATTCGGGATTGAAATCATGAAGGGGGTGATTTATATATTATTACATGGATTGTTTTGTATTGAGCAGTGATAGCCAGACTGATAGTGTTTGCTGCATGCCATTAAACTTTGAGTGGAATCCCTTAGCAAATGCCTATACCAAATTTCAGAACTGCAAGTGAAATACTAAAGTCACAGTGGGCAATTTAAAACAAGGTGGCCATTTTGGCAGCCATCTTGGATTTTTCCAAAAAATTCTGAGGGGAATCCCTAAGTGAATCCCTATACCAAATTTCATAAATCTAAGTGAAATACTAAGGTCACAATGGGCAATTCAAAATATGATGTCCATTTTGGCAGCCATCTTGGATTTTTCCAAAAATTTGTGAGTGGATCCCGTTAGTGAATCCCTGTATCCAATTTCATAAATCTAAATGAAATACTAAAGTCACAGTGGGTATTTTTAAATATGGCGGCCATTTTGGCAGCCATCTTGGATTTTTCAAAAAAATTTTGAGGGGAACCCCTAAGTGAATCCCTATACTAAATTTCATAAATCTAAGGGAAATACTAAAGTCACAGTGGGCAATTTAAAATATGGTGGCCACTTTGGCAGCCATCTTGGATTTTTCCAAAAAATTTTGAGGGGAACAAGTGAATCCCTGTACCAAATTTCATAAATCCAAATGAAATACTAAGGTCACAATGGGCAATTTAAAATATAGCGGCCATTTTGGCAGCCATCTTGGATTTTTCCAAAAATTTCTGAGGGGGACCCCCAAGTGAATCCCTATACCAAATTTCATAAATTTAAGTGAAATACTAAGGTCACAACAGGCAATTTAAAATATGGCGGCCATTTTGGCAGCCATTTTGGATTTTTCGAAAAATTTCTGAGGGGGACCCCTAAGTGAATCCCTATACCAAATTTCATAAATCTAAGTGAAATAGTAAAGTCACAGTGGGCAATTCAAAATATGGCAGCCATTTTGGCAGCCATCTTGGATTTTTCCAAAAAAAAATTAGGGGAACCCCTAAGTGAATCCCTGTACCAAATTTCATAAATCTAAGTGAAATACTAAGGTCACAACGGGCAATTCAAAATATGGCGGCCATTTTGGCAGCCATCTTGGATTTTTCAAAAAATTTATGAGGGGGACCCCTAAGTGAATCCCTATACCAAATTTCATAAATCTAAGTGAAATAGTAAAGTCACAGTGGGCAATTTAAAATATGGCGGCCATTTTGGCAGCCATCTTGGATTTTTAAAAAAATTTCTGAGGGAGACCCCTAAGTGAATCCCAATACCAAATTTCATAAATCCAAGTGAAATACTAAAGTCGCAATGGGCAATTCAAAACGTGTTGACAAGAAAAGTGGACAAGTGTAGAAGTTGACACATGGACAAGTGGACAAGAGTCCCATTTCACCTTAAGCCCTCCTCTATTAACCGGCCTTAGGCCGGTTAAAAATTGTGTAAATGTTAACAGCCCACAGTAGTAGCTGCCTCTTATCTTTTCCCAATATATTTGCCAAAATATATAATTTTACTGGTGTAATCATGTGGCATGGGGGGACCCAGAGAGAGGACCAGATTTTCTAAAACTGGACCAACTCTTTTTCTCCAAACACATTCAGAGGAGAAGCAAAGAAAAAATATCAAATACCGATATTTTTATTACATTTTCATAAGTAAACTCTTCCCGTCCGACCAAGGATTCAAACCCTGGACAGAGTGTTAGACAGGCTAGCATGCTACTACTGAGATAACCCTCCCCCCAAGCGACCATGGACAAACACTGGTTGAAATACTACTTACCTCGGCTACGCTTTTGGCCGCATGGTGATCCTTGCAAACAACCAAAGTCTTTTTCGTGACGGGGACGCTAGGATCGAGAACATTCTGACTGAGGTATTTCAAATGGCTTTGAGGGGGACACATCTCAACCACCTGAAAATATTTTTTCAAAAATTTGTAATCAGACATAGAATAGATATTTTATCATCATTAACCAGGTGTTCACTCAACATAGTTTAAATTATAGGAATATTTATGACATAGCAGGATTTTAAACTAAAACCAACAAGAGTCTGAACACAATCCTAGGTCTTTTTTACTTACGAAGTGAGTGTCGGCATAGATGGAAGCCTCTAGCTGATTCTGGATGACAATATGGGGTTGAGGAATGCATTTAGTCATGAAGTCGTTCATTGCCAACGTCCAGTACTGACCGCACAGGATCAGTTGAGATGGTTCTCTGCTTTCACGATTGTCTACATCCATGTAGTATTGGCTCATGATGCTCGTCAGCTGAATGCACAACAAGGAAATTACAGAATATTATATGACCAACAAAGCGATTACATTTAGAAAGATGGATGGATGATTGGGCCTTTACATCCTATATCTAAGCACATAGAAAGCCAATTAGGACAGGAGGAAGACATGGCAATAAGGCAAAGGATGATTGAAACAGCCGTCAAACTTACGGCCCAGGTTAATATATTAGCAAGTAGTCTGTGTCTTACCGAATCTCTGAATTGTTCTGTCAATACTTCTCCATCATCAAATACCTGAAAGAACAGAATAGTAATTATTAACAAGTGGCAGCGGCAACAATGACTTACAGTATGTCATGTAAAGCAGAGGACATATGTTTGGCGAGATATCTCAGCAACCAGAAGTCCTATAGCAGAAATACACCTACTTATGTGTAGCCTAGCTTTATTGTAATACACAAACTACACATTTGTACGACATTTTGGGATAGTTTGGGCCAATTTGCGAGTAATTTCGGTCATGGCTGCCCATTTTGACTTGTTTACATTTGTGACGCAACCTGAGCGACAACCTATTTGCCGTGACGTCACAAGAAAATGCAGCAGCGCCACTCCGATTTTGACACTGTTTCAAATGTGAATGGACAAACCGTATATAACCTAGTCAATGAGGTTATATTACTCTTTGACAGACTTCTAAATGGGTAACAAATCTTGGAAATAGGCCAACGTATCAAGCTACAAAGTTGGAAAATCATTTCTTACTACACGAGTAACTGAATCAAGCAACTTAAAAATAACAAAGATACATAATTTTAATAGCAACACTTACCACGTGCATGACTCTGTTGAAATTGATGATCATTTTGTTGATCATCCTCAAGAGACTGTTAGGAGTAGCGACCAAGATCTCGCATCCATTCATAAGGGTCACCTGTGTCACAAAAAGTTGCACAATTAAAACACCTTCTCAGAAACAAAATATACTAAATTTCCCTTTATACTTCTCATATTTATTGTAATTTTCAAAACGATACCCAGCAATGTTTCTCATCATTTTAAGTCCGAAAAGTTTTTAATCATCACTTGAGGATTTCTCAAATTCTCCCTCATTTCTCTGAGTTGAAAATTGAACTCAAACTTAGATAAGAGATAAGAAACTTCATAGATGAATTATATTAATCTTCACCAGGAGTTGGACTAGAATTACCACAATCAACGACATACTTTTAAAAGAAGTGAAGAAGTAATTGAATAAATCAAGAATATGAAATTTATTATATCCATAAATCACCTCCATGGCTTCTTCACCACAGGCTCCATACAAGGCCTCAGTCCTGATTCTGATGTGAGCACAATACGATCTACATTGATCCAAGACCCACTCCACTCTTCTCCAGCTACTGCAGAGGACGACTCCCAGGGGCTGGAAATTATAATAGTATGTAATTAATATATGCGGCACATGCAGAAAAAAATTGAAGAAAAAAGCATTCAATTTTGGGTTTTGGGGAAGAGATTAACAGTGAGGGAATGTTCCAATACAACAAGAACAGCCTGAAGTTGACTGCCAGTTGACTAGATAGATGGATGAATGATTGGGTCTTTACATCTTGTGCATGTATAAACTTGGAACAGAACGACACATCAATGAAGAGAAGGATGATTGAAGCAGCAACCCAACATAAGCCCAGGTGACCCGGCATGAGCTGGATTCGAAACCAGGACCCAGCGATTGGCAGCCCAGCACGCTATCACTGAGCTAACCCTCCCTGCATTTGACTAGAACGATATGAACAACGCAGCCCCTCAGACCAGTCCTCGCTGCTCAAGAGTCAGGAGGATCTATTGAGATGAAAGAGAGCACTCCTCAGTCCTCAATATGTTACACATTTTCCACATGTAAGGGATCGTCTACCTGCACAGCACAGACACTGATACAAGGGCCTGCAAATTGAACATCTCATCATAACAACAATTGAACATCCAATTTGGTGTTGCTCATGATGGATGGATGTTTTGGGCTTTACGTCTTGTATTTATACACTTGGTAGGCTAATTTGGACTGGAGGTCTGAGGAGGAGGACACAGAATGAGGCAAATGATGATTGAAACAGCAGTCCAACGCGACGTTGCTCATGAAAAACTCCTTGAATCATGACAATTTGACAAATTATTTCTAAATTTTACAACGCAACTTACCCCAGGGCCTTCGGGAATGCCTTCGTACAAGTACTTGGAGATCATCGGAGGCAGGTAGGCAGCAGTGACGTCTTGAGTTAGGCGTTTCACAGCATCAACTTTTGACGCTAAAGTCTTTAATGGGGTAAATCTCTGTGCTATTATTACCATGCTTAACCCTCGGTTCAAGGCTGGCCACACAAACGACTGCAAAGTTGTCGTTCCTCCGATTTGTCTGTCTGTGTAAACCTGAAGGAGAACAATAAATCACTGATTAATTCACATACATCAATACATTTCAGGTTTGATGAACGATTCATTTTCACATTTCAATTACTGGTTCGGTGGTTCCTATATTGTTCTCAACATATTTTATTGATGATAATAATGTCTGAACAACAAACATTTTGTTTTTAAAAAAATTTGTCGTCCCTTTACTCATGCTGAGTACAGTTCTCTATTTCGCTTAAGCCCACAGACCTATTGTCATGTCAAACAATGACATGACAATGATTAGCAGTGCTATTTCCTCTCAAATAGCTGTGATCACGGCTGAGAACAAAGAAAAACTAAGAAAAACAAACCGGAGGTGTTTCCCGCCATGTTGGATACCACGTGACCTGTGACGCGCTGTCTCACGAGAGCGCGCGAGATCATCATTCCTCTCTCAGCCGTCGTAACGGACGCACGTTTCGTCGGCTCTTGTGTTTTCGGCTGAATAAACACGTTTTTGGGACTTAAAATGGCTATTTGCGGGCTTGATACTTGCTTAAATCTAAGCTGTCATCGCACGTCAGGGTAACTCTTCAGGATCTACACGTTTTTCAAAGGTAAGTCTTTTATTTCAGGTTTTCACTCCCTGAGAATTAGCCCCAGCCATTCCCATTAATTCTGGTGTCACCAGCGTCAGATCGTATTCGTCTACTCGATTTTCGACGCGACACTATACTGCTTGGCTTCGCCATTGCTACGCCTTCTTGTTTTTGATCTTGTGTTCAATTCTGTTCACAATGTCTGATAAACAAGCCCTGCCTGCCTCTCTGAAACTGGGAAGACCTTGAGGCTACGAATGTCACCGGCGAGACGATCCACCTCACCGGGTACGCGACAACGGGGCACCAACATCAGTATACCTAGGATCCCGACTGGATGTTCCCTAGGGGAGAAGGATCTTCGGCTGGGATTCCCCAGAGAACGATCAGCAATCCTGCTCCCAGCTCAGCTACTATTACTACTGTCCAGACTGCCACTGAGAGTCCAGCTCTGCAAGTTAGAGCGACTGCAACCACTGACAGCGATGCGGAGCTCCTGGGATCCCCCATCAGCTCTAGGCCTGTTCTACGAGAGAACTAGATCCAGATCTCCTTTGTCTTCCACCAGATCTTCTAGACACTACAGGAGGTCGCAGTCCCCTCGTTGACACAGAAGAAGGGTATTCTACGACAGCCCAAGGACCCCGACCAGTCAGCGGGATCAGTCTGCAGATCGGGGGTCCGTCTTCGACCGCCTAGGTCACAGGTCAGCCACGACATCTCCAGACCGCCAGGAAGAGGACCACTCCGAGACAACCCGTTGGTCAACTCTGGTCAATCTGGGTTTGGTTCTAGCAGGAGTTAAGGAACCTGAGGCACCCCCTAGGACTTCATCCCATGGACTCAGGGCTGCTTCAGCGGATCCAGAAGAGAAGGCTCCACTCTCTCTCCCACCTTCTGACGGGGCGATTTCATCTTTGGAAAAATCTTTCCAACAATTTAGCCAAATGAAGCCAATACATCTACTCCAGCTTCCAATTTGGTCGGGGGCTTTATTTTGAAGTTCCACGGAGCGGATGACTTCCCCCTCTCAGTAATGTCAGCCAAACCCTCGGCAGAAGAGTTATCTTACCTGCGATGTGCATCTGAAGCCACAGTGTCAGTCTCCAAGTGGCGGATCCCGAAGTGATGCTCAGGAGAGCAATCAGGACACTGCCCACCTGGATTGGCTGCTCTTCACCTTGAAGCAGGTCAATTGGTTGCCGGCATTGGACAAGGATGTTGAGGAGGCACTCTGTGCTACACAACAGATTTCACAACTGGGGCCTTCACTTCGTTATCAGTAGCCAGATGGGAGGGCTTCATCAAGTCCACTGATACAATGAAGATTCCTCGAAGAGCCCAAACCTGGGCGGCGTTAAGACCAATTTTCTCCAAGGGCAAACCTGTTCTGCTGGGAGACACTGGAGAAGCCTTAAGGAGGATTTCCAAGGAGGGATCCAGATCCCAATCCTCCAGAGGCAACAACACCAGAAGAACTGGTGGTTCCAACTTTGGCAAATCTGCCCCGAAATCAGTTGTCTCGAAGACCAACTACAACTACAAGACTCTATCCAAGTCATCTTCCAACAACAAGAGACAATAATAAAGACCCAGTTGTCCCTCTGACCTCCACTCCAGTTGGAGGACGACTGATTCACTTTTGGAAAGAATGGGCTACGCTAGACCTGAACACATGGCACAAGAAGTCATTAACAATAGGACTGACTTTGAACTTCATCAACCATCCTCCAGTGACCAACTAACCTCGACCAGTTCAGTTACCAAAGGACGCAACTCGGAGAGAGGTCCTTCTGGAAGAGGGGGAATCCCTAGTCAACAAACTAGCATTAGAAGTAGTCCCAGACACAACACCAGGATTTTATTCTCATCTGGTCACAGTCCCAAAGAAGTCCGGGGGATTCCGCCCCGTCATAGATTTGAACAAGTTCATCCATTGTCCTCATTTCCACATGGAAACAGATCGCTCTATCAGGAATCAGATGCAACCTCTGGAGTGGACGACGAGTATAGTTCTTTCAGATGCCTACCTTCACTTCCCGGTGGCCAACGACTATCGGAAATTTCTTCGGCTGCATATCCGGGACACAACATATCAGTTCAAAGCAATGTGCTTTGGTCTCAACATAGTCCCGAGAGTTTTCACCTAACTTCCAGACCCAGTGGCTTCCCAGTTAAGATCCGAGGGAATTCACCTGCACAGATACCTGGACATTTGGCTGATAAGAGAACCATCACCCCAAATCGTCTCTTGAACACACTCAGGAAGTCCTCCAACTCTTCACTCGCCTGGGTCTCTTTGTAAATTTCAAAATCAAGACTTAACACCTCGTACCCGAAACGGACAAGATTGGAGACGTAATACAGCTGCTACTGAAATCTCAGTCAGCCAAAGTTCGCCATCTGCTTTCTCTCTTAGGTCTCCTGAACCACACCTCTCAATTCATCAAACTGGGAAGACTGCACATGAGACCAATCCAATTTTATGTCAAGGCTTGGGCGCCAAATCTCAGGGATGAGATAGACAGTCACATTCCCCTACAGCCAGTCTTCCATCAAGCCATCAGTTGGTGGAGCAACTCTGCCCACCTTACAGCAGGAGTCCCACTGCATCGTCCCCAGCCTCAGTTGACCATGTCAACCGATGCCAGCCTGGTAGGTTGGGGAGTGTTCTTAGAACTCAGAAGGACACCAGCGTTCAGGGAAATGGACCTATGGGGAATCTCTTCTCCACATCACTCTGCTGGAGCTCCGTGCCTTCTATCGTGCAGTGACAGCCCTACAACATCTGAGCCGGGCCAAGGTGCTTCACCTTCTGTGCGACAACACAACAGCGGTTTCTTACATCAGAAACGAAGGGGGGGGAGGCTCATTCAGTCTCACTCTTCCGCGAGACCAGAGAGATTCTTCTGTGGTGCGAAAGGAACTAGAGTACCCTCATCCCTTTTTATTTGCCAGCCCCTCAGAATTCCATAGCAGACCTTCTTTCCCGGTCATCTCAGGTGTTTGGGACGGAGTGGACCCTGCATCACACAATTTTTCAGCTAATCCTGAATCTATTTCCAAATCTGGAAGTGGATCTCTTCGCGACGAGATTCAACAATCAGCTTCCAAAGTTTGTCAGCCCTTGCCCGGACTCTCGGGTGTGGGAAGTGGATGCCATGACAAGAGAGTGGACAGAGGAAATTGCCTACGCATTCCCTCCAACCAAGCTGCTTCCAGAAGTCTGGAAGAAATCAGGCTTTCAGAAGTGAAGCTGATCCTAGTGGCACCTTTCTGGCCGAACCAAACCTGGTTCCCAGAACTATCCAACCTGCTCTTCTCCTACCCACTGAGCATACCACCATGGCGCAAACTGCTCAAGCAGCCAACCTGCAACACTTACCACCAGGACCCAAGCTGCTAAACCTACATGTGTGGCCACTATTAGGGAGAAAATCAGACAGGATGGATTTTCAGAATCAGTTACCAACTATGCCTCCACAACTCAGCGCCAGTCATCCCTCAGGCTGTATCAGTCTCACTGGAGAGCTTTCACATCGTGGTGTAAGGAGACAGATGTTAATCCAGCCAAGGCAACTATTCACCAAGTAGCTGTCAGCTGATATCTTAGAAAGTTAGCTCCAAAGACTATCGCTAACTACAGATCAGCCATTGCTTCTACCTTGAGGACGATAGATGACATTCCCGTGTACATGCATCCTTGTCTCAACAAACTCATCAAGGCCTTTTTCTGTTGCCCATACAGCGGAACGCTCGAGAGTGCCAGAGTTGGACTTATCCAGGGTCCTGAGGGTGCTCAAATCACCTGATTTTGAACCTCCAAGATGGGACTCCACAATTGCGAAAACTCGCTGCACCTGGAAAACTGTTTTTCTTCTGGCCTTGACCTCATCAAGTAGGAGGAGTGAAATTCAGGTTTTCTCCAAAGATCCTCGTGACCTCATTTTCAGCATTATGGGAATGTTTCTGCGTACTGTTCCGGGCTTCCTGGCTAAAGCATCAGTTCCGGGGCTGAATCCAGCTCCTTTCTTATTCCGGTTTTAAAACCTACTCCTGGCAGAGAGACTGAAGATATTCTTCTCTGTCCAGTGAGAATGACCAACATATACCTGCAGCTAACAGGAGGCCCAGCTGTCAAACAGAGACTCTTCCAGAAGATCAGAGGAGATGGCCCCCCATCTTCCCAAGCCATAGCTTCGTGGATCAAGGCCTGTGTCAGGTTTACTCGCCAACATCGGCAAGATTTGGGGGTCACGGCCCATGAAGTTCGGAGACTGAGCGCGTCCTGGGCATTCCATGGAGGATTCTACTCCATTGAGGAAATAATCGAGGCAGGACTAATCACTCCACGTTCACCTCGTTCTATCTGGCAGACGTGAGGCTTCAACCAGGCGGCCAACACCGCATGCACCCTGTGGGGGCAAGGACACAATTAAACAATTTCTAAGTCCTTGTACTCCCCTGAACCTTTACGTTTTTATTAAAGAATATTTTAGTTGGTTTCTTTATTTCTTAAGTTTTAATTGAGAATTCTCTCAATTCACTTAGGATTTTATTAAATGCTTTTAAGTCTCCAGTTTTTATGATTGAGAACTCTCTCAATGTTAATCTGGAGGATAATTTTATGTATATTTGGCTGAACCTTGAGAATTCTCTCCGAGAAGCCTTATCATATATTTTAATTTGGTGTACACAGCCTCTGAGCTCCAGCTGCACCTCAAAATTTCTATTCAATCCTCCAGCCTCATTTCCAGTTCGGGAAAAAGAGGGGGGGATGTCACTTGGGAGACTCAGTTAAGGGCAGCATGATTGAGGTTTATACCTTTGTCTCCCTTGTTTCTCGCCATGAACCACTTTTATTTGGAGGTACACCCTTTGGCTCTCCCACCACCACTTTGTGAATCTGCACTGCTAATCATTGTCATGTCATTGTTTGACATGACAATAGGTCTGTGGGCTTAAGCGAAATAGAGTTGAGGTCCTCCCTTAAGGGGATAGGACCTATCTCTGTGAGCTTATAGCCCACAGACCTATTACCAGATTCTCCCACCCACCTCCCCTCAGAACCGGGCTCCTTGACCCGTCTGAGAGAGGAATGATGATCTCGCGCTCTCTCGTGAGACAGCGCGTCACAGGTCACGTGGTATCCAACATGGCGGGAAACACCTCCGGTTTGTTTTTCTTAGTTTTTCTTTGTTCTCAGCCGTGATCACAGCTATTTGAGAGGAAATAGCACTGCTAATCATTGTCATGTCATTGTTTGACATGACAATAGGTCTGTGGGCTATAAGCTCACAGAGATAGGTCCTATCCCCTTAAGGGAGGACCTCAATATTTTTTTCTTTTCTTTGAGTATGAAAAGAGTTTCAATTTCTTGAAACAATCGAAGAGAGCCTTATATTGCACTTACAACTCTCATATCTTGATGGAGATTAGAATCCTTCACCCTCGGACAGCTGGTGAGGGTCAATGTGCCGTCAAGAAATATTCCTTTGTCCAAAGTATCGTCCACTTCCTCTTCCTGGAACATTCCAAAAAGAATCAGAAGCAGATAACACAAATTTGATCCAAAAAGTTTATGATTACAGTCAATACAATTAACATGTATGGTATATTCCCTATTCCACCAACCAACTCCTCTAAGCTAAATCTGAGCGGCAGGTTCGAAAGACAGTATTAAAAAGCCAGTCAAATTATTATTATGTGTGGAAGTGGTAACTATTTTCAAAACAAAAACACAATAGAAAGAATTACATTTTTTGATCAACCTATGCATGCAGCAAGCATCGAACCTGCATCCTTTTTACAAGTGATATAATTCCATAAGTAATGAGAAGTCAACACACTGTCATGCAGCTTACCTTTTCAAAGAAATCAAAGTTGCCGAACTGAGATATCCCCTTTGCTCCACCCATAGCAAAAACCTCTTGTAATCTGAAAGACGGAAAATGATGAAATTGTGGTAACACGGTGTCACATTGGTGTGAAATAATGGTATCAGCTTTTTAAACAATTTAAACAAGAATCCGCAGATTGCAAAACGAGTTTCCCCATCAGCAGCTCAGTGAAATTTCTCATTTTATGACCACTATTTGACACCTGAATTATGTGACCCCCACAAGGCTACCTGGATACCTTCGTGATTCAAGAGCGAAATGTGAAATCATGAGCGAAATGTGAAATCATGAAGAGAAATTATCAAGAATCTGCTGTACGTAGAGGCTGGTTGCAGCAAGGGTCAGACTGCTGACTGTATAATTTAACTATAATTTGGGATCGAATTGGCCATTCTTGTCTTTGGGAAGGCCACCTGATGACATAATTGTCTGGTTTATTTACAAGTGAAATGAAACCATGTGGCAAATAGTAATAATAATCCAGCCCCTTCAGTGGCCTGTCTGTGTCACAGTGCATTTTTTTTACATAATAACTGGGAGACCAAATGGTCAGATTTGGTCTACCAGTCATTGATAAATTGGTGTCTCTGGGAGACCAAGTTTCCAAAAGACTTTCCATAAAATTTCACATTTAGTTGTCATAATTTGTAGTTACTGAGTGCATTTGAAATTGGGACTTCTTCTTTCCATGTCAAACATTTTCTTCACTGTCCTTACAACTATACTTCTCCGTAAAGGTCCTCTTTCTGATTTTCAAATTTAAATATTCATAATTTGTCACAAAGCTCGAAGTAGCAGTCAGTTCAACAATTCAGATATCCTTTCTTAAGCATTTCATAATATAAATAAATATATCTATTATCTAATGTATCTTAAGCTGATCTAAAGATGTCGCTAATCACGGTGCAATGAAGTTCTGTTGGTCTCTCATTCGAAAATTCTTAAAAAATGCTCTGCTGTGTCATGTAGGATGATAGCAAGTTACAATCCCACAATTTATATGATTGTAACCAACCACACGTTACAGGCCTTCTACCGTATGGCCATTGTGAACTTCATATTCTCTTTTCAGAGATATATCTCTGCTGTTATTGCCAATCTTCCCATTTTTTACTAATTGAACATGCTTGCATGCATCATAGATGAATGTGCTCTCTCCAATCTACTAAACTAATTAAATCTATGCCATTCTACGCATGGCAGTCAGGGTCTAGTTAGATAACCATGCGAGGATAACTACCAGACTTCAGCAATCCAGATTTGTAGGCCTATTTTGCTTCCGATCTTACATGCATACACGCCAATATATCGCCATATAATAGGCCTACACCCCCCCTCCTTCCTTACCAAGCTGCTTTGGCATGCCTCCGTGGCATCTCCATGCAGGAGCATATCTGTCCCTATAGAAGATCTTAACCAATCATACCTCATTAATGTGTCTGCTTTTTTTTACTTTGAAAAATACATATGTATTAAAAGGGCTAAATTTTTCCATCAGAAAAAAAAAACACCATGCGGAACGAAACACCAATTGATGCTGCATAGGGCCTAATAAAAAGACAGTGTCCCGCCAATATGGCAATAAGTAATAATTCTGAATTATTAATTGGTAAGCTAAGTAAGCAGCTGTAAGCCTTAGTTAAAGTTAACTTAAAATTGTGGCGGAATTAAACTCAAATTAAAGTAAGGTTAATTTGTTTTTCAACTTAAAAAATCAGACAATTCAGAATTTGCGACCCTTGTTTACATTTCGACTTATGTAAACATAAGAATTGCTTAGTAATTACTGACTCAGCACATTCCACTATGGACATCAAAGAACACATCTGCATTGGTGGGCCTGGCTGTTACGTAACCATGCGTAATTGGCAATCAAGCCCAGAGAGGTCACTGGGTTAACTTGAGTGCAAAAGATCCAAATTTTCAAATAAAATAAAAAATCTACAAAGAGTCCACACAGAAGTCGATCGTTAGATCTGGCTTATTCACTTTAAATGTGGGTAAAAATATGGTTTTACACCCTGAATTTATGCACTAAATGATAGACTAACGTTCACTTGGCCCAGGATAGCAATTTCTTTATTAAACTCGGATTGTTAATTAAATGGCACAAAGAACTTCATGAAACAAGCAAATTGCTGTTCATGTGTCAGTTGAAGTGCTCAATTGACCAATCATGTTTCAATGACAATTTTGAAGTGTTAAGTTTCAAGAGCTTTCAAGTGCAATTATGTTTTACATCTTTAGGCCTACTCTCTTGTTCCCTTAAAAAAGATGTAGCACACACGGAAAGATAGTATTATACAACAGTGCCAAAATCACACTGTAATTTAAAAACAAGATAGCCAACTCATGTAGTCCACTGTCCATTGCTTTTCCACATTAATTTCAAAATAGTCTCAACGGGTCAATTTACTGTTCTGTCTCATGTGTTCACTAATAAGACACCTGGACATGAGCACATACCTCCTGCCTGATAGCCATTTATTTTACATATCCTCTATTACGGGTAAATGCTAGTTGCTATTGTAACTTACTAACTTATGTATAAATGTAATCAATTTAAAGTGATACTGACTTCTATATACTAAAAAAAAACGTTTGTGTAAAACAGACAAAACGAATGTTCGATGCAATAGATGGTGTCCATCCAAAATTATGTGTAGGCCTATATCAGACACTATATTTTGTTAGCAAGACACGTTTTTGATGGAAAAAAAAAAAATTGAGTAGAAAAAAAAGATAGTTAAATCGTGAATGCTAGACAGGCATTGTCTGACTGTCTTCGTCTGGAAATTTGAACTGTGCCTCTTTTTGAGACAGACAAATCTCAGTCTACTGGAACTGGCCAAGTAAACAGCCAAAAGCAGCATGCAATTGACATGCAAATGAGCATGATTTGGCAGAACAAAATTGTTTTCTTTCATACTGTGGGAATCTTGGATTAATAACAATAACATTGGATAACAAAATGAATGTTTATACTTTTAAGTTATTAGCTCCTTTGCAAGGTATGCAGCAACAATGGGAGGAACAGAACAAAGTGACATAACTAGCTTTGATAATTAGTCACAAAAGATATATTTAAACAAAAAATAATGTTTATGAAAAGTTACCTAACCAGTCAGTTAGAAGTATTTGGCAAAGACCAGTATTTATAAAAACTTTGTGTAACCAATCAGTTAACATTTTTGGTGAATAAAAACAATCCAATTCAAGGAGTCCCTCTGACACTTCGTGTCATCAGCTTATAAAGGGACTCAAGGAGTCTGGACAAATCTCATTCTGGAACTTGCATGTTACAATGATGATCTCACTTACAAATTTCACTAAAAAATATTATTATTTACATTTCTATTGATATTACAGATTTGCACTTAAACTACAAATAACTGGTTTATAGCAAATTGGTTGGGTCCGTCATAACAGATAATTCACGATTAGGCCGCCTACAAACATGTACTAGGCCTAACAGTTGCAACTTGTTTATGTGCGTTTTCAACGAATTCTCGGAAATGAAAAAAGATATTTTAATAAAACAAAGATTGACAGATAGAGAAAAAAATATCGATTCTGATAATGCTGTTAGAAGAACGAAAAACCCATTTCTTGATTTTTAATTTTGTATTAATCTGCCGTATCGAACTTCTATGTGCGTTTTCAACGAATTCTTGGCAATGAAAAAAGATATTTAAATGAAACTAACTGGGCATAAAGGAAAAATAATCTAGATTCATAAAAGCCTAAAACTATGATTCTAACCCAGAGAGAAGTGTCTGAAACAAATCGGGAAAAAATCTCACCCGTTTCGGCCAATCAGAGGGCAGTAGGGTAATTTATTCAATATTTCTGTTTCCTGTTTGGCCGTGACCATCAACAGAGGCCACGAATTGTACTAAATTGTCAATCTGTAATCAGGGCTATAGCCTTTCTGAGCTACTGTCTGATGATGAATAGGATTGGGACAGATCACCAACTGTATGTTCCTCATACATTTTTCTGGAATTTTTGATATTATGCCACATTGGTAAGTGATGTTCATTTGAATCAGTTGACATTTCGTCAAAACATCAAAATGTAGACCCAAAACAGACGTTTTTGTGTTGTCTGCACTGTTTTAGGCAATTACTTTTGATACAATGCTAGACAACCTAAGATCAACACAAAAACGTTGATGCGCACAAATCTATGATGTATTTATTACTAATTTCAACAACTTGCTACATTGTATCTAGTCATTATTTCGCACATTAAAGCTGCGTCAATAAATCACGTCAATCCCTCCCTCGACATAAGTGACTAGTATAACGAGTTTTCGGTACGAAAACTCGTTAAAAATGATGGGTTGAAAAAGTATGATGTGATTGTGAAGGCAAACTATGATGCCAAGTGTAGAGATTAAAATATGTTAAGTACTACAAAAGATACTTTCTTACTGGAGAAGTATATTTACATGTTGTATACCACAATGAACAATCAGAGTAATTCCATTTTTCATTTGTCCATTAGAAGAGTACATGAGAAGAGTGCAGAAAAAAAGTACAAGTGAAGAGTGCAAGAGAAGAGCACAAGAGTAGAGTGCAAGAGAGGAGAGAAAAGAGTAGAGCGCAAGAGAAGAGCGCAAGAGAAGAGCGCAAGAGAAGCACGGACACCAGTCTCGTGATGATACTATGACATAAATATAGAGGATAAGAAAGGGACTGAGCCAGAAACTGAGGTGACCTTTCCTTTAGATGTCTGAAATTTGCTACACAAACCTTGCTACAACAAATTAAACCTAAGGAGGGACAGTAAACAATATATCTGACTTACATGCACTTTTAATGACAGGATGATCATGTTTTGACATCAAAACATGCCCTTGAAATCTTGACAGCTGAAGAAAATCTCGCATGTTTTCTAACTAGAATGGAGTGCATGAGATGCACAAAAGTATCTCTGCTAGGAAAATAAATAGATTCTAATCATTCTATTTGACTCATCTTGAACTAAATAATTTTTGGTAGGGATCTCTGAACGAGGTGTTGCATGATTTAGGAATGACTATTTGGTGTGAAATAAACTAGATGGGAGCATTACGAGCAGGGGGTCAGCAGTGATTGCCAGACAGATAGTGTTTGCTGTAAGTCATAACAAGAATCCATGGATTCAAAACCGGCCTTTGGCAATTTTATATTAGGGATTGAAATCATGAAGAGGGTGATTTATATATTATTACATGGATAGTTTTGTATTGAGCAGTGATAGCCAGACTGATAGTGTTTGCTGCATGCCATTAAACTTTGAAGGGAACCCCTTAGCAAATGCCTATACCATATTTTAGAACTGCAAGTGAAATACTAAAGTCACAGTGGGCAATTTAAAATATGGTGGCCATTTTGGCAGCCATCTTGGATTTTTCCAAAAAATTTTGAGGGGAACCCCTAAGTGAATCCCCGTACCAAATTTCATAAATCTAAGTGAAATACTAAGGTCACAATGGGCAATTCAAAATATGGCGGCCATTTTGGCAGCCATCTTGGATTTTTCCAAAAATTTCTGAGGGGGACCCCTAAGTGAATCCCTATACCAAATTTCATAAATCTAAACGAAATACTAAAGTCACAGTGGGTATTTTAAAATATGGCGGCCATTTTGGCAGCCATTTTGGATTTTTCAAAAAATTTTTGAGGGGAACCCCAAAGTGAATCCCTGTACCAAATTTCATAAATCTAAGTGAAATACTAAGGTCACAATGGGCAATTCAAAATATGGCGGCCATTTTGGAAGCCATCTTGGATTTTTTCCAAAAATTTCTGAGGGGGACCCCTAAGTGAATCCCTATACCAAATTTCATAAATCTAAGTGTAATAGTTAAGTCACAGTGGGCAATTCAAAATATGGTGGCCATTTTGGCAGCCATCTTGGATTTTCCCAAAAATTTCTGAGGGGGACCCCTAAGTGAATCCCTGTACCAAATTTCATAAATCTAAATGAAATACTAAGGTCACAGCGGGCAATTCAAAATATGGCGGCCATTTTGGCAGCCATCTTGGATTTTTCCAAAAATTTCTGAGGGAGACCCCAAAGTGAATCCCTGTACCAAATTTCATAAATCTAAATGAAATACAAAGGTCACAGTGGGCAATTGAAAATACGGCGGCCATTTTGGCAGCCATCTTGGATTTTTCCAAAAATTTCTGAGGGGGACCCCTAAGTGAATCCCTATACCAAATTTCATAAATCTAAGTGAAATAGTAAAGTCACAGCGGGCAATTAAAAATTTGGCGGCCATTTTGGCAGCCATCTTGGATTTTTCCAAAAAATTCTGAGGGAGACCCCAAAGTGAATCCCTATTCCAAATTTCATAAATCCAGGTGAAATACTAAAGTCGCAATGGGCAATTCAAAATGTGTTGACAAGAAAAGTGGACAAGTGGACAAGAGTCCCATTTCACCTTAAGCCCTCCTCTACTAACCGGCCTTTGGCCGGTTAAAAACTTTGACCCTAGGGTTAGCCCCAACCTACGGGTGTCCCCTGAGGTGCCCCCTCCCTTAAGGAGTATCCCCACCCTACCCCTCAGGGTTACTCCAGGGCACACCCTTATCTATCTACTTTTCTATAGATCTATCTATCTGTAACTGGTCCTCTCATGCCAATTGAAAGCTGGGGTAGCCAAGAGCCTTGAAGACTAACAAAATCTCTATCTCCCAGCACTGACAATAAATTCCTCCTCTGCCATCACCTAGTGGACATAAAGGAAACTAAGCATCTATACACCACCTAGCAGGAAAAGCAGGAACTACTCCAAAGTGTGATTGATCTTCAAAGTAACATAAGCAAATAAGCTTGAAATAAAGTCAGATTTTATCAAGGGAAAGAGTCAAGTGCATGCAATTATGTATGATGGAGCACACTGGTACTCAGTTGAAGAAAAATGAATGAATGAATGAATGAATAAGTGGAGCAGAGTAAGTGTGACAGTGTGACAGTGTGACAGTGTGACACGGGACGGGATTCTAGGAAGCCAGGACTAACAAGATCTCTGTCTCCTAGCAGAGATAATGAGACAAACGTCGCGAACGGAAGTGAAGTGCAAGATGTGCGCACTCAACTATCAACTAATCAGTCATGACGTCATAAAAGAGCTGGCGAGACATGACGTCACTGCGACCTGCAACATACTAGGCCTATAAATAGCTTGGTCAGGCTTGGCATGCAATCCCACTGCCAGTGTCTCCAGTCAAGTTCAGCTGAAATGTTAGTTTGCACTTGTTTGGTGTAACATCTACCAGAGATACATGTAGAGCAAATAAGGGGGGCAACCATTTGTTATCAGGGAGGGGGGTTTGAGTTTTTTGTTTTTTTTTACATAAATAATTTCTTGATTATTTTGGAGAACTAGATAAATTATTTTGGCCAGTCTTGAAGTAAATAATTAGATGAACTTATTTTCTCATGATCATAATCCAGTAGAGTGTTTGTATATATATGAAAAAGTTGAATTTAAATTTCAAAGTTGTAGTATAAATAATGTCAAAACAAATTTCATGTACTACATGATATTAAATTATTATCGTATCGTATCGTACTATCGTATCGTATAAATCAGATTAGATTAGGTACTTGGCACTGCATGACAACTATGCTAAAGCCTGGGCACCAGAGTATACACAGTGCTTTTAATAAAAACCTGCCAACCCAGGCATTTCAACAGTTTAATGTTCACTATATTCTACCTTTTCCATTATCGCCATATATTGACAGTGTTATCTCTGAGGCCCAAAAAGTGGTGAATTTTGTTTTTGCAGTTTGCATTTGTGGAGGACTGGAGGTGAATTTTTGTTTGCATTGCATTATGTTTCTCTGGTAAAAAAAAAAGGAAGTTTGTCCCCAGGAGCAAGAAATTATTTTAATTGAATAAACCTATTCCAAGCCCCCCCCCCCCAAACTTAACATTAAAGTTCCCTAAAGAGATTAATGTCAGTGACCTTTGCATTGTTGTGAAATGGTTACAATGAAACCATTTTTTTCCAGACACAACAAAACAAAACGTCTGACTTTTTTGTTGCACTCACATTATGAGATAATATTATGTTGTTGCCCCTCCCCCTTCCCCATTACCTGATTTTCTTAAGACTTTCTTAAACTCAGTGACCTCTTAATTAAGATTTACCTGTTTCATCAGAAAATCAGGAAGTACGACATCTCTGGATGTATCGGTCTTAGAAAGGTGGCGTTTTCTTCTCACCATACAATAATCCTATACAATAAGAACTATTTAAGTTAGAATATAAATAGATCTTTGCAAAGCATTGCACCCAAAAATCTAATTTTGAAATGAAGAATGAAATAGTCAATTTCAATGCAAGTACCAGCATTTCGCTACAAAAAAGAAGGTAAAATCCCATTTTATTGCAGCAATAAATAAATATATTCACATTTTTAGTCCTTATATTCACTTTTTGGTTCAGATCTTTGAAAATGTACATCTCTTTCAGATGAAGTCAAAAGTGCTGACTCGGAAGTGGTTGAATATGTCACCAAGCTACACACAATTTGATACAGGCAAAACATGAGGTGCTCAGACATTTCTGAGTGCCTATAGGGGCTGCTACTGACTACAGCAGTAGAGTCTTGATTCAGATTGAAAATGTAAACATATTATGCAATAGAGTGTTACTACATAGGCTATATAAATGCCTATTATTAAATGTAAGTAAGCAGAATAACAACTTTATAATAAATCAGTGGCGAAGCTAGTTGGGGGTGGGGCTAATTGCCTCCCACTCCCCCCCCCCCCGCCAGATCATCTGGTCGACCATAAAAAGTAAGATATATATATGCAGCCCTAATTTTGCAACCGAAACTCCTTACTACATCACTGGAAACGGGCTTTCATATAAAGATGCTATGATGGGAACCGGGGCACATTGGTACACGGGGCAGTGTCGTGGGACTGTGATATATATGGTAGTGCCATCAGATGTTATAAATTCCCATCCTAATGTACCTAGGCATGTGTTATCGTTTACGCCAGAATCATCATTAAAAATACTTTTCTTGGATCACTGAATGCAAACCCATGTCGGCTTAGGAGCCGACCGGATGATGGCTGGGGGGCAATGGGATTTCATTTTACCCTTGTGACAATTTTTCTTTTCGCTCATGAAGCAGCAACAAACTTTTCTATCACAATAACAATTAACATTACGATACCCCAGGCTAACTTCTTTTTTTCTCATGTACTGAATAAACTTTTTTTTGTGTCAAGTGGGAAACAAACGTCTTTTTTTATTCATCAAAAATCCACCCCCCCCCCACCCAAAGATCATATGGTCGGTCTCTTACTGTCAAATCTTCTTTCAATCATTTACAGTACTTAGAGTTAGACAAATGCAAGTGTTTGGCGGAATATGCTTCTTGTGAGGTACAACCCAAAATTGGCTGGCTAAGAGGGAAAGCTGGCTGCAGCTTAGCCATCACCTTTTCCGTGGCTTAACTAAAACTTAAAATTAGGGTTTAAAAATAAGATATCAGACAGGCTACAGCAGCCTGCTTAGTTGCGAGCGTCAGCGAGGCCTCGCTCGCTCGCCTGCCTCTACAGCAGACTGTAGTCAGTCAGGATATCAGACAGATCATGATACCAACAAAAAAAATTTTGTTATGCCGCTTGTGAGAAATAAAAAAAACTTTTTCACAGCAATTGCCAGCTGTGAGTCATGATAGCTGATGATGTGTCATGATCATAATGTCAACATATGGCAGCCAAACTCTTTTGAAATATCGGACAACTCTTTCTTGTATCCAGGTGCAATCATCCACAAGTGGGTGAAAGGGAAGATTAGATTTGTACAAAGTAGTTTTACCCTTAAAAATATCTCAAAGCATAAAGATTTTCCATCATGAGTGCCTATCCATCTTGAAACAATAGTTCACATTTTTAATGCAGGTGCGCATGCGCAACTGCATTATACCAGTCAATATAATGGGTTTCGTGGATTGGAACATGCACGGGCATATTGCTATCAAATAATGCATTTTCGGTTTTGAAAATCAAATTTTCCGTCAGTAGAGAACCCCACGTGTTGTGCGCAGAAGCATTTTGGATAATGTATAGGTTATTTTTGGAAAGAAAATCGTATTTTTTATGATATGAGGTGAAATGATGCATTTCTGATGACCGAAACAATAAGATTAAATTTTTTCTATTCCCCACTTTTAAGAATGATGAAAAACGTATGGAGAATATATATCAGGCAATCTATATACCAATTTTCGCTTTGAAAAGTTGATTGGTTATTGCTCCAGGCCTGTTGAGAAATCGTTTCTGTAGAAAAATGGGTTTTGTGGATTGGGTCGAACTCCATGATCTTACCATCTGAATTGCATTTTCTTATTTGTAAGTCAGATTTTCACTTATGGAGAATATCTACAATGGTGTATAAGAGCATTTCAGATTATGGACAGGGTATTAAGAGACAGATAAAATATTCTCGCCTGTAACCAAAATAATAAAATTACGTTTTTATAATAATATTTCCTTTTACCTTTTCCTGTTTTCTATGTAATAAATAAGAAAAAAAGTATCTTAAATGGACTTCAGGCATTCGATATAACTATATTTTGCTTACAAATGTTTTTAGCGCTCCATGTCCGATTACAGATTGTTCCGTAGATGGGATTTGTGAATTTGATGGAGCTCTTTGATCTTGCCATTTAAATATAATTTTCAGATTTTCACTTATGGAGAACATCAACAATCGTGTGAAGGTGCATTATGGGTTATGTATAGCTATGTACAGGGTATTAAGAGACGGCTATTCTCATTTATTAGCAAAATCATGCTTCTCTGACAGCCGAAAAAAATTAGATGTATAGCTTTCCATTCTCCCTTAGTGAGATTGGAAAAAAGGCATTTGCTTTCAAACTTGTAGTATTTGTCATACCCCAGTATAATCAGAGACAGTCTTGATCTCAACAACATTGGTAGTGGTATCAATCTGTATATATTCGTCATAAATTATGTAATGTCTCTGATTATATTTTTTAGGGCGATGCACAGGCCAATCGCTGTTATGTATTGTAACACTTTCTTTCTTTGCAAGGAGCCCTCAGTATGTTCATCACCCCTGAAAGAAAATCTGCCAACAGGTGTGCAAAAACATCATCAAAATATGGTTAGAAGCTCTTCCAAGAAATACAGAAGAATCCCAATTTAAGGCCACATCTTTTTATGCAATTAAGAGCATGCAGACCTGAAACTGGATATATTATCTTTCTTTTGTGCTGAATAACACCACTCTAATGTTAGTGCAGCTAACCAGGCTATAAAAGCTGCACCAAAACCTTTTTTAGTCTCAGTTAAATGCAGGCACTACTGTATTAGCTGTTTTTTTGTTGCATGAGCCTGTGACCCACTTTTTCCTCTGTGCAATGAAGCATGGCAGTGGGAGATTTCAGGCTCTGTGCTTAAGGGTACATCTGCATTTCAAGCTTTTTCACTTGTAATACACATAAAGCCTTATCAATTGCTAATCTTGGAGAAATGATCAGTAGGCCTAACTATCAAGCATGTTGACTCCATTCTTTAGATCCTTTCAAAAAAGTGTGCTCATTAATTGGGCACACAATGCAATACTGAGATAAACACAACCAAGCAAGTGATGTTGATAACCTTTTGTGCATATCCCTGTATGCATTAAAGTAATTCAGAATTGAAACTATTGAATTAAGTGTTTTGTGGGAAATCCACCAGAACTTGAACTTGATAAGATAGACAGCAAAAAGCAAGATAAATGTATACAGACAGATTTTATTACATGTATGGATGTGGATTGATGGTTGATATGTAAGGAAGAGACATACACTTAAATCATGTAAAATGAAACTTTGATTTGTCCTAATGGTGGCAAAGTAAAATCGCCCTATTTTTTTTTTTCGAAAAAAATTTTCTTGTTAATAAACTCAAACTCAAACATTGATTTTTGGAACTAGGGTTTTTGGCGCAAGTCCAGAGGACAGCATACATAACCCTAGACACCAACTGTCAGATTTAACCTTGGCTTTTTTCAAGGTCATTAGCTGGTACACAATATCAAGATTTATATGAAAATCTCTAAGTCTCAAATATATTTGGTCAAACGCAACCCGATATTAGTATATTGCACCTGCATTATGCAACCCGCGGGTTCTTGTTTAAGTTCTCAGGAGTGAGACCTGCGCATGATTGCAGCTTGCAGGCAATGCTACACATTGCTGCCTGAATCTGGTCCTTTTGGCTGGAACCACAGATTGCTTGATTGGCGTGTTTGATCAGGGACGGACGCAGGGGGGGGATGGGGGGGATGTATCCCCCCCCACCAGACCAAAATTTATATATTTTTACATGTTAATTTTATCAGCGTGCAGTCGCATTATGTCGCGAGCTATGCGTTCCGCGACGCGATAGCCCGATAGACCCCCCCCCACCAGAATTTTCTGGATCCCCCCCTGTGTTTGATTGCTGTCAGATGACCAATCTCGAGAAGCCCTTTTGTTTTGTCAAAGCTAATTTTAGGGAAAGAATCAGATAGACATGCAGGATGGATAATCCTCTAATTCTTCAATCACCAGCTTTGGCATCACCAGGGCTGGTGCTTCCCCCTGAAATTCATTTGCCCCCCCCCCTAATCTTGAGCTTAAACCCATTGGGCCATTGTCTCATAGGTTATTAAAAGTCACCAAGACAACTCTGTAAAGATCTGGTCTTGGTTAACCAAGGTGCCCTGATTGCAATAAATTAAACTGAATTCCTGCTTCAGTAATTTATTGTAATCAGGGCACCTTGGTCAACTAAGTTCTTTCAGCTCTGTTTTGCATGATTTTGTTTGCCAGCCAGACAGCATCCTTCTTGCAGAATCTATTTATAGCATCATGCAAAGATGACGTCCCGTCACGTCTAGCCAGCTCTTGTTGTGACGTCACCACTAGTAATTAGCAGACATGCACTTCCGTTCGCGACGTTATGCTCATGGCGATTCACGAAGATTTGAGCATGTTGTTGGATTTTCAATGCCATTCTTTTCCGTGATTATTGACTCATCCTGCTGTAAGAACCCTCGTGGGAGTCAGGAAATATTTTCAGCTGTCCATTCTGGTACTTATTTGTGTTACTGCTACCATTTATTGACCAAAATCATTACCTTGAAAAGTTGAAGTACATTTTTTTCAGACTCAGTCCCTTTCTTATCCTCTATATTTATGTCATAGTATCATCACGAGAGTGGTGTCCGTGAAGAGAAGAGAGCAAAAGTAGAGTGCAAGAGAAGAGTACAAAAGAAGAGTGCCAAAAGAAGAGTGCAAAAACAGGAGAGCAAGATAAGAGTGCAAATGTAGAGTGCAAGTGAAGAGTGCAAGTGAAGGGAACAAGAGAAGAGTGCAAGTGAAGGGCACAAGAGAAGAACGCAAGTGAAGTGTGCATTTTTGCACATCTTACCTCAGTTCCTGTTGTCGGACCGCTCTTTCTTGGATTTCTCGTAACAACGCCTTCTCCTCTTCGTCCTCATCTTCATCCTCATCACTAATTGGAGCAGCAACCTTTGTTCTGCAAGGAAGGAAAGTAACATGGTGTCTTTACATAACTTTTTTTTGAGACTCCCCCTAAAACTTGCATGTTTTAGAAAGAACCAGAAAATTCACGCATTACTGTTAGTATTAGGTAAGCAAGAACGCATTCCTTTATTCAAACTACATTAACGCAATATCAATTTCTTACAGAAAACTCCAAACCTAACATTAACAGAAATGTGCAACAAACATACATTAATTCAAGAAACTGTGCAACCTTCACCCTGACCTACAAAGGACTAGCTATGCCTATAAAATAACTGGCGTTTATTTTATAAATCCTCGAGAAAAACAGCTCAATAACAGTCCGAGGAAGTGTTAACATTCCTGAGTTTTATGACAGCTGAAACTTGCTGCACATGAAAACGTAAATTCTGTTTAGTGCAACAACACCAAAGAAAAGTGAGAGAGTTTGTGTTTTACGCCCATCGTTACCATTAACACCTAAGAAAACGATACAATACATTTCCGGAGACCTGAAAGCCAGGTGTTTTTCAAGTGGCATTTACTTCAAATACTAAGAATATTGAAACTCACAGCACAAAATATTCTACAATAATACTACACTGTGTCTACTAAACTGTCTAAAGCATGCATAACTACATACACCAGCAACTATTCCGATCAATTTTCAACTTACACCTCACTTCTTGATTTCTTCAGAATGGATTTGGGCTCAACTTTACCATCACTAGACCTGTATATATTATGCATGGTATGTTATGAAATGTTCACATATCAATTGCTTCACAGAAGTGTTGATGAAGCATGCAATTCCAGGGTTTCCTATTCAACTTGCTCCACATCTTGGCTGGATGCATTGTATCCTTATTTGGCCAGGATAACATGCTTAGTATTAAATTACTTATTGCAAATAAGGCCACACATAATTGATTCTTAGCTTCGCGGACCCGCCAACATAATAGATTTCCTGGCAATGGAAAAAAAGAATTGAAAAAAAAAAAAATTTTTTTTTTACATTAAAACCATTTTTTTTTGTCCTACCGACCGACCCTAGAAAAAGTGCCTTGAGAGGATCCGAGAAGCTAAAGATCAATTATGTAATATAGTATATAATATAGTAATAATATATAGTGTCTCCCTCTGAAGAACCAAGTTATCCCAAGAGAAGAAAGTGAAAAGGAGAAACAACCATGGCGCAGTCACTGGAGATGTGTGAAATCTTTGTTGTATTTTTTCAAGGAGTAGCAATATTATTATAACATAGTGGTTCCAGTATTCTTAACGTATAAATGACAGAAATAGGTAACTTAACATTTAAAAGTTTAAACACCAAATGCAAAATCAAATTGAACCAAAATCAAAATAATCCAGAATCCAAATACTAAATACTTTCTGATAGTAAACCAAAAACAGTTGTAACTAACCTTCGTTTATGGAGGATCACTTCATCATCACTGAACGTCACACTTCTTGATCGACTGCGAGACCTGTCCGTGTCAGACTTCTGCTCTGAAGAGGAATTTCTGCCTTCCTGAAAAAATATGCACAAAACATTATGATCATTTTTGAAAAAATTGACAAGAATCCGAGGATACAAACCTGAGCTTCAGTAGCTAGTGAAATTTGTTTTGAAGTTAAAGCACTGGCCAACAGGCCTACTCCAGAGTCTTGAAAGTGGAGACATGTTTTTTAACACCACTGTGTCCTTTCCTCCCTTTCTACTCCTTTGACAAAATATCTGATAGGGCTTATTTGTTTTTTCATTGGGGAACGCTTAGTTGGATACAGGCTACTTACAGCCTGTTAATTTCTGACAGGAGGGAGAAGGCTACATACAATGATGGGAGGTATTCTATCTGAAGTCAGCGCTAAACCTTCACGATCTCTCCAGTTTGACATCCAATTTAATTGGAAATGTCTAAACCTGTGCAATTAAGAATGAATTCCCATATTAGGTCACGCCATTTTAAAATAACAAGAAAGCAAGAAAGTGCCTATGCATCATCATTTATACAATGCAGTTCAACGTACCTTATCTGACACATCTGCAGGAGACTTTGCCAAAGCACACTTAGGGAGCCGACTGCGGTGCTTTCTACTTGCAGGTTTCCCTGGGTCCGATGTATCACTCAACGAGCCTGGAGTAGTTGGGGAAGCGTTTCTGAAAATGGGATAAACCAAATTCATATACTAGAACTTTACAAAGCTCACACATTACATCTTCAGTTGTATAACAAAACTTTACTTATGATTTAAGTTCTAATTCTGTAAACAATACATTTCTCTCTGGGTTTTTTATTGATCTTCATTTGTTGAGACTATCCAACCCTTTCTTTCGGTCAATTGAAAGAAGCTATTTAAGAAAAGTCTTTGACTATAATATGAGATTGTCAACATAATAAAACAAATAAATGAAATCTGAAGTTATATTTAAACAGATACATTTCAACATTTGCAATTGGTAAAAATGTTCATTTTATAATCGGTAAGATTGCTTAGCAAAAGTTCCATACCTATGTTGTGACTCCTCTTCAACAGGTTCAGCTGGCACATTCCTTTCAGGAGACTTCAATAATCCATCTTCTTTGTCAATATCTTGAGAGCTAGACTCAGAGCCAGTAGCTTCACTTTCGGCATTTTCAACTACTTCTGAGGCTGGGTTGGCTCTATTCTGAGTATTGTCATTTTCAGAATCTTTCTGGGTTGTATCGACATCAATTGCAGTATCTTTCGGGGACGTATCAATATTTCCTTCTAATTCTGGAACACCTTGTAAGTGCTCATCTTCCGCAGGAACAGGGTAAGATTCTGATTTCATTCCTTGTGCATCAGTTTTCATTCCATCACCTTCTGAATTACCGATAGCCATCTGCCTATCTACATCTGGCGATTGTTCCAACACTGGCATACCTTCGATTTCAACACTTTCGTTGGCTGACAATGTCTTGGCAACTATAGCATCTATTTCTGATTCATGGGCTGCATCAACTTCTAACTCCGGCATGTCGGAGTCGGACTCCGATACAATTGCTTGGGCAGAATGGTTGTGTTGATCTTCTTCAATTGCAGTTGTCGCTTGTTCTGTTTCTTTCACAGACTCATTAATTGGTGTGGAATCAGCAAGTGCAATTGGATTATCTCCTTCTTTTGATGCCCCATTAACTGCAATCTCATAGTCTTCTGGATCAACTGGAGAGGACAACGTTGCCGATAGAGAAGTTGCAATTGCAGGAGAACCTACAGCTATCAGAATTTGAGTCGTTGAAAAAAGAGCTGATGCGTTATCCGGGAGATTAGCCTCTGCAAAGCTGCTGTGCAAACTGCTCATGCTGTTGGTACGAGATCTCAGTTTTGCACGATCAACTTCCGGAGACTGGCCTGAAGAGGTTTTTTCAGAAACCTGTGAAGAGACGTCATCTACTGATGTTGAAGTGTTTTCCATGGATTGCGATTCTTTAACTGCTGTCAATTTATAAGTCTCAGCTGGTGCTAGAGTTATAGTTGGTGATGCAACGAAGAGGGACTCTTGTCTCTCACTACTCGTAATCGATTCCCTCTGCATTTCAGTGGTATTTCCATTTGGTTCCCCAGGAATTGTTGTTTCGGCAGGGTTACTCTCTGAAGCTTGAGGATGTGCTCCAGGGAGACTTTCTTCAACAGCACAAGAGAACTTGCTCTCAGCAACTTCAGGTTTAGCAGACTCAATCTTGGGATATCTGCAGGATGTCGCATCAGAGTTGCCAAGTCTAGCTTTGTCTCTAAGAGACCTTCCCTTCCGAGTTCCGGCATCAGAGCGCAGGCCATCAACGTAGTCCACATTGTCACGTACATTTTCCATCTCCTCTCCATTCAGGGAGTCAGGTTTGTACCAGGCCATCTCGGCAGCCGATCTAATAGGACTGCTGGAGCGATCTACGCCATCGTAGTCTTGGTTTCCAGCGTAAGTTCCTATTTGGTAAGGAGAGGTGACAGACGCTGACGCTTTAGGAGCTGCGTCATCTCCTGAGCTCGACGGCTGCCAAGTGAAACACGATCCTAAGAGCTTCTCCACCTCCTCAAGCTCTATAGGGCTACGGGATTCGCTTCTCATGTGCACTGGAGAACACATTGATTGGCCACCTTGGCTTTTGCGAGCTGCATTCATAATCTTCATCAACTCATCCTCCGACGACATTACAGTTTCATTCTTCATAATTCTCTTCTTTCTGTGTTTGTCCTTTTCTTGGATGCCTGTCACATGACTTGGGTGTTTGTCCTGCCCTCTTGTGGCATTACTTTCACTGTGGCCACCACAAGCACCTGCGGCATCATCTTGCGCATGTTGATGGTCCTGTTGAGAGTCCTGTTGAGAGTCCTCCGTAGAGTCCTCTTGAGACTGAGCCGCAATTGCTTCACCACTTCTTTGTTCATTGCGTTGATCTGCGACCTCTCTATCAGTCGGTTCAATGCCTTGTGATTCTGAAGTGACCTCTTGTTGTTTTGCTTGAAGTGCGCTTGGCAACTCCTTACCATGTACTGTAGATTCCAAAGGAGCTTCCAAAGGAGGCATATCACTGTCATCCTCATCAAATTGAGAATTTGACAATTGCTCAACCCTCTCAGGTACGGTCCCGGACGCAGCACTTGAACTAATAGCTGCAGTAGCTTCTTGCGCAGTTGATCCAGCAGAAGATGATTCTAATGGTGGCATCTCTTCACTTTCGAGGTCCGCAGCACTTCTGACAGCAGCGCTACTTTGTGTAGGCATTGGTGGTAAAGGTCTGCTGGGACTTTCTGTCATTAGACGACTTAACATATCGATTCTGCTTTCAACTCTTGGCTTTCTGGGTTTCCTAATGGTCTCACAATCACTCTCGATGTCCGTCACATCATACACATTCCCTTCGAATAACTTGTTCGATACCTCAGGCGAATCTTTGAGGGATTTATCGAGCAGCATAGTGAAAATTTCACGTTTGATGGACTGATCTGCACTGGAGTCTTTGTTCAATAACAGCAGGGATCTTCCTCTGCCTAACCCGATTGGTTGGTCCCTCTGTCTGGCGCCTTGCGGAGTACGTCTGGAACCTTGAGGAGTGTGTCTACCAGCGCTCGATCTGGTTGGAGTCCGTCTCACTTCAGACGTAGAACTGATAGGAGGTGTTAATCCTAACGATGGTGCCCTTCTTTCTGTTGCATCAGTAGGAGGTGTTAGTCCTAAGGATGGTGCCCTCCTTTCATTAGCATCTGGGGTATTCCTTGCACTACCTTCCCTGCTCTCCCTTCTCTCTGGTGTTCTTCCAACATCGGTGTCGCTCCTCCGACCTCCAGCGTCATCCTGTCTCCTTGTTCTATCTTCCGCAGCACGTTCTGGAGTGTTTCTATCTCGTCCATGGTTCCTTCGTACTGGACTCTCGCCTTGTTTCATCTCTGGATCACTCTCCACCAACATCCTTAACAACCTTCCTCTTCCTGCTGCAATGTTGGGACTTGCAGCACGAACTCCGTGCGAGTCCGATCTCGGAGAAGCCTCCTGTTGATTCTGCATTTGGTTTTGTGCTCCTTGACCTGGGGCAGCAGTTGCACTAGCTCCTTGACCTGGGGCAGCAGTCACACTAGCAGTTTGACCTTGACCTGGGGCAGCAGTTGCACTAGCAATAGCTCCTTGAATTTGGGCAGCAGCAGAACCAGCAAAAGCTCCTTGACTTGGGGCAGCATTTGTACTAGCTCCTTGACCTGGGGCAGCAGAAGCACTAGCAATAGCTCCTTGAATTTGGGCAGCAGCAGAACCAGCAAAAGCTCCTTGACTTGGAGCAGCAGTTGTACTAGCTCCTTGACCTGGGGCAGCAGAAGCACTAGCAATAGCTCCTTGACTTTGGGCAGCAGCAGAACCAGCAAAAGCTCCTTGACCTGGGGCAGCAGAAGCACCAGCAATAGCTCCTTCACTCTGGGCAGCAGTTGCACCAACAGCAGCTCCAGATTGAACTTCTTGAGTAGTAAAAGGGTCATCATATATGGAAGGCACTTTAAAATTGCTAGTTATTTCAAGTCTGGGCAAAGTGTGACAAGTCTGTGGTGGTGAATAACCCCTTCCGAATGGTGATGGCCTTCTCATACCAAGAGTACTTGCAGTTGCACCTTGAAGTTTCTCCTCTTGCGGTTTCTTGTCCTGGGGTTTCTGATCTTGAGGTTTCTCACCTTCCGGCTTCTCATCGTGAGCTTTGCTTTGGGATTCAGCCGACGTCTCATTCATTTCACTGGCAGGAGGTTCTTCTGACACAGATTCAACTTGTGACTGTTCAGGTTCTCCACTTGCAGCATTCGCAGGTAATTCTGGAGATGTGGGTGCTGATACTTTGGCAGTATCTAGCTTCCAGAGGCCGTGTGGCTTTCTCTCTTCGCTGAAACTTTGCGGTCCTTTTCTGTGTCTCGCTCTGCCTGCTGTGACAATTTCTTCAGCTTTTGCATCCAGACCGGTGGCTACGCCTTTCAGAGCTTCAGACTTGTTTTCACCACCGATGTTTTCTTCAGTGAGTTCACGAGTCACGGGGCTCATCAGAGAGGCTGTTTCCTCAGGTTTCTGCAATCCGTGTGGTTTCGGTTGTTCCGGTGTTTTAAAAAAGCCACGGCCGGTGGATTTGCGCAGACCTCTTCCCAGACTTCCCTGCGCTGGGGTGTTTTGTAATTGAACTTCATTTACTGTAGAGTCAACCTGAATATCATTTCGCTCATTGCTATCTCTGGCTGCAGAAGGACCTCTAGCTGGAGAAGGACCTCTAGCTGGGGAAGGACCTTTAGCCGGAGAAGGATGTCTAGCTGGGGAAGGACCTCTAGCTGGAGAAGGATGTCTAGCTGGGGAAGGACCTCTAGCTGGAGAAGGATGTCTAGCTGGGGAAGGACCTCTAGCTGGAGAAGGATGTCTAGCTGGGGAAGGACCTCTGGCCGCACTAGACGGATTGACGGGAGACAAAGGTGAGGGCATATCTCCTTGGGATGAAACCAGTGGTCGGACTGGTGATAAAGGAGGGGGTCCATCATTGGGCGACACAGGTCTGAGTGGTGACAGAGCAGGTCTGAGTGGTGACAGAGCAGGTCTAAGTGGTGACAATCCAGGCATAACGGGAGACAAACAGGGTCTCAAGGGCAGCAATGCAGGTTGGACAGGTACCAAAGCTGGCCTTGGGGGTGACATTGTCATGGCCTGCGGTCTGATGGGCGATAATCCTGGAATGGAACATGGAGAACCCGGTGGCGTAGGCTCGCCCATTTCATTAAGGAGAGAGGAGATGTCTCTCTGGGCTTTTGAAATATCTTCAAACTTTGAGTCTGCCTTCGTCTCATTATTCCTTTCTTTTTTCGGAGAGAGCTTCGCCTTCGCCGGGACGTGAGGCTTCATCAGTTTCCTTGGAGGAGACTTTACCATTTCTGCATGAGTCTCATCTGTTTCCCACTTCTGGGTCACTTCACTCCAGTGTGCCTTCTCCGCGTCTGTGTCAGACCCGCTCGTACTCTTTGAACGATTCTCTCGCAAGCCTCCAGGTTGTCTGTCGGCATATTTCAGGAATCCTCGACCAGGGGACGCACCTCGGGAGGGCACGGGAGGACTGGGGGCTCCGGGTGACGCTTGTCTGACGGTAGATGATCCTGGAGATTGTACTCCTCTTGGCGGCAACGAATCTAGCGCCATCTGGAGTTCACCGATAGAAACGGTACTTTCCGATTGCTCTTGTAATCTGAGCCCTTGAGGTTTAGATGGCAGGATATCCATATCTTGATTTAAAAATCCACCTCTACCGATCTTAGGCCTAGCGCCGCTACCTAAAGCCATCCTCTCACTTGGTGATACGTCAATGGGGGAGTCACTTACAATTTGAGAACTCTGAGCATCGGCACCAGACTCATGCCGTCCAGTAGCAGGTGCAGTCTGTTGTTCGACTTGATCTGTTTTGACGACCTTCATTCTCGGAACTAGCGGCTGATGCTTCACACGAGATTTTTTAGGTCCTATCTTATCCTCAGCATCGCATTCGGGGTGGGAAACCTCAGTATCAGAAACTGTATTTACATGGCTACCATGAGAGGCACGCGGTCGTCTCGGCACCCAATCAGAATCAAAGGCAGCGGCAAATTTTGGTGGTCTGGATTTCGTTAGTATCTTCGGCACTGCATAAAAGAACGGCACTGTGTCCTCCTTGAAGTCATACTCTGAAAACACAACATTGTTGGGTTATCTATAGGGATGTGCAATCGCATCAAATTTTAGGGCATAAAACTACATTTTTGGCATATGCACAGGAAAGAACAGCGTAGATAGCAGAATGGTTTTCATCTCCTCAAGAGCTTTAAAAGATACCAAATTCAGCCATATTTCTGTTATTTTGAGCTAAATCAATTGTCATCAATAGATCAGGAAGATCGAAATCGAAACTTGTAGTGATGATTGTCGGTGACAATCGTCAGATAGGAACAGCCTTAGTTATTTATTGAGTAGACAATGAGAATCAAATATGGCATGTGACACGTATTAAGGGACGTGCAATGTTGCTTGTAAGTAAGTGAAAGGGGTTTTGTTTGTCATTGAATCAATGGTAATGGTTGTGGAAGCATGGATTTTCATCCTGATGAGATAAAAACATCACGTCGAAAAGGGGATATTAGAGGTAAATGGGATATGACTAGCTGAACATTTTTTGTTTTACTAAACTGCTGACAGTTACGTATGGGTCAAAATCTCCGATGAGCAAGTGAACACTCTTCCCATTGAAATCACAATGGCCTTGTGTTTCATCATGTAACTCCTCAGTATAGCAAAGAATATTGGCAGCCATCCGAGTCAAACATGCCCAAGATATCCGCCTTTATGGTGCGATACGTCGAAATATGTTTTCAGGGTTCCCACTCCTTTACCAAGATCAATTTCAAGGTTTTTCCAGGTTGCCAAAGCCAATTTTCAAGGTCAGAATTAGCAATGTCCAGGCTGTGGTTTTGGTAAAAAAGTGAATGCTCAAATTCCCAAATACGGGATCATTGGCGGGCTTTAATAATTCAAAACAATACAAAACCCCCCTCCCCCTTTTTTTTAAAAGCACCTTCTTCCTTGTTTTGTTTTTTTTGTTCTTCACTTCGGAAAGCAAGCTCAGATATTTAGCAGGCCTATATATTATACATGTTCACTACAGGCTTACAGCTACCTATAAAACGTTTTCTATCCATCCAAATGAAGCCACATTTATGGCAATAATGAGATGATCATAATTCATAAACTATTTGGTTACACACAAAAATCCTTGTTCTCTATACATATATATCATGATCATTCTGGCAAGAGGCAAAACTGATCTGTTGATGGCTTATTGGAGAATTGCACTTAATGAAATTCACCCCTTTTTCCTTGAACACTAACCCCTTTCTATCTAATTGCAATTAGGAACCAATGCTAACCAATTGCCATCAGCCAAGTGTAATATCTCTCCCTTTCATCAACCCTGTCATCTTCATTGGAGGTCCATGCTCACAGAGTACTCGAGTGTCCATGCTAGCCTACCAATACAATGCAAGGCAGCCAGCGCTAGTACGCAGTATTCACGCTAGGTGGCTACCGAGCGTGGTGACAACTGGAGAGCGCTTGAGCTCCGTTTTTCTACATCCCACTTTCCCGATCTTTTCCCGGTTTTTTGCAGAAATATGCTCTTTTCCAGGCTTTTCCCGATCGGGAAAAGCTACCCACAAATTTCCCGGTTTTCCCGATTTCCCGGTAGGCGTGGGAACCCTGTGTTTTCCTCTCATTGGTTGAAAGTCCATGCTCCCATTTATAAGCAGTTTGGTGACGTTTAGCATTGACTCAAAGGCAAAACATCACCCATTTAACTACCTCACAAGCAGCGCTGTAGTTTAAAATGTTTTTTCAGAGCAATAACTAGATCAAAGGAATTAAAGAGAACCTCTGGTAAAACAATTAGCTCTAAGTGACTTTTTACTAGTCAAAACTAATCCCAGTCCAGTCAAATGCTATTACTATCAGTTCCCGGGCTAGAAAAAACGTGAATTTCCAGGCGATTTAATTGAGTAAGACAAAATTTTCCACGGCTGGACGAGTGTTAATCGACTGCTTCAAAGTCAAAAATTTTAGCCTGTTTTCAAAATTTCCAGTGAGATTTAGAAATTATCAGGTGATGACATTCCTGAATTCCCTACTTTTTCCAGATATGATCCGTTCCGATCTGATCCAGTTCAGGTAAAATTATCCACGCAACATCCAGGAAAAATTTCTTTTGGGTGTAATGAGTCTAGTAACAGTTGCAGCAGCTCTCAACTGCTACTTAGCTTTCAGTAATAGGGCAAGAGCTCCCATGTTGCACCATGGCACCTGGGACCCTAATCACCATAAACAGGTCATGACCCTTAGCAGGATGTAAATAAACAAATGCACTTCCTTACCTGCTTGACTTTATCACATCAGACACAACTTTTCTGGACTACTTTCGGGCTCAAAAGCAATACATAAACAAACAAAAGTAACTAATACCAGTATTATACACCCAGCATCCTGACAGGGAATAGCTAAATTAAGCTCATAACAAATCTCTCATATGCTGGCCAGTGGCCACCCCTGTATATTTGAAGTTCAGGATATTTATAACTTGGCATATATACAGTGAATCTGTAGCTGGATTCTCAAGGCCTGCTATGTCAAGATGTACACTCAGTAACCTTTTCACATATAAATAATAGTATCATCCTATCACTATTAGTTGTGGTCAATACAAGAGCATCTTTTATTGCCTGTCTGGAAATTCCACAGATGCGAGTTGTGTGCATCATACATGTGCTATAGCCTTGAGAGCTATGCAAAAATTGAAAAATACTGGAATATAATGGAGTTATACTGCCAGGAATTAACTTTCTTTAGCAAAAAAGTAAACACATAATGTGTCATGATATCTGCATTAAAAATCAAATGTTGTTGATTTAAATGATCCAATCCAATTGTCAATCTGACTTTGAAGTGCCACTCTTTTTCTTCTTGCAACAATAACATTGGATTTTCTTTTAGATTTTTATTAAGGCATTTGTCAACAGCACCCAGCCCACAAGGGGCTTACATACCTTAGAAAATAGTACAAGTATACAAGCAGCACACAACAGGTATAAAGGAATCTATGAACAATTAATATTGCATCACTTCAAACAAAGGTTAAATTAAACATCCATACATGTTCAGAAGCTTGCTCCATATATCAATTTCGCTCTTAACAGCTGATAAAGTAGACCAAAGTTGACATAACAACTACAATCACCTCAGCACTCAGGAATAGGCTATTCTGTTCTGAAGACGCATCAACAATCAACAGATCATTAGTAGATGTATCGGTCTATTTTTAAAGGTTTTTGGAACTTCATATAGTTTCTGAATTTTTTGGGCAGCTACGGCGAACACTGTTTCAATGTGGTAAGATTAATAGACAGTGTTAGAAATTTCCCGGCGCTCCTGTGCTTTTGCTCCTTTGAAATGCTAAATGGCTCCAGAGCCTGTGCCTCTCTGGAGCCATCCATGGCTCCACAAGGACTGACAGCTATCAGCTAATTGAACTGGTGAAGTTCAATCCGATTTGTTTGTTTGTTTGTGTTTTACGCCTCTACAGCACCTTAATTAGTAGGCTATATCGAGGCAGGCGATCGCCGTATGATGATGAGATGAGAAGACCGTCAGTCTGGCACAGACACTATTAATTCAGGGAAGCCCAGGGTCTTTCAGTTGCCCCAGCATAGAATACTGGATACAACCCGCCTCCATTTAATGTCCCACTAGTCAGTTTCCCGTAGATTGGAGGGAGCAGAATAGAATAGAAATCAATTAGGCCATGAATTAGTTGCATATTATAATACTATGTGAAACAAATGAAGTGTTCCCAGAGATATATCCTGGTCCATGGTCAAAGGAGAAGAACTGGCAGACATCTTGCAGGTGCTGCCCTCTTGGGTATTGTACATGAATGAGCTTAAAACTAATTCTTATTAATTAGGACATTTAGAGAAATCCAATGTCCTTCAAAAGGGGAGAGTTTTGCCCTGGGGTCCATAGAAAGGCACAGGGAAAATTAGAAAATGATTGATTGAGTATAACTTGAGATAAATCCAGTACGCTATCATTTTAATATAGAAGAAGATGGGCTCAGACTAAAGTGAGTTCCCGGGGTGAGATTGGAACCCACACCCTCAAAGCCAGTTGACAAGCGCACTTACCAATTAGGCCACGGGGGAACACTATCATTCACAAAGACACGAATAGCTGATGACCTCACTCACCTGTCTCAGTTTTGGAATTATACGCGTAGTTCTTCTCCACCAACATGTCATTCAGACAACTCCCGTCAATGTGCTCGAGGTAAATCTTTATCCAGCGCACGTTGTCTTCTGTGATACCAACTATCTCAGCACGCACATCTCGGGCATCTGGAAAGTTACAATAAACAAATTCAAACAACAGTTAAATGTGGCTAAGAGGGGGACTAACACAATACTCGAACACAATTTAGTTTCAAGCGAGTATAAAGAATAAAACTTTGAATTTATAAATGCTTTATTGAGAACTAAGAACTTCTGTTGCATACCACCACTGTGCACCACAAGATAATCATTACTTTAGTTTTGGAAGGTAAATTTGAAAATAAATACTGCAAATGCACCCATTAAAAAAAAGCATTCTCACATTCCAAGACTTCTCTGATGTACTTGGAGGCTGCTACATCCCATTCGAGGCATTTCCTGAAATGAAAGTGCTGCACTTTAAAAATCACACAACTTCAGGAAATTCATTTTTTAGTATATTTGAGGCTATACCAGTGACAGGAGAATGTTTGCCTAAACTGGCTTTACATTGTATTCATGCTCTTGGTTGGCTAATTATGAACAATTTAGGACAGATTTAGGACCGGGCAATGATCAGAAGGATTGAAATAGATCAGCAGAGCAGGGCTCAGTATCCATCCAATCTTTCCTTTTGTAATTGCTGCATCAATGACGCACCAGGCTGTCGCGTCGTTAATACTATGCGCAGCACCAAGGTTTAGGTAATTTAATTTCCTACATTTTGAGCTAAGTTTGGACTCTGTACGACCATTCTTTCTATTTCAAAAGTGCGTCCGAAGCACTCGAGGTTGATGTCCGAAGTTTTGTTTACATGTTATTTTTCCTGTCATTTCTCCATAAATCGGCCTCATAAAAATATTTCAAGAATCCAGTGTGTTTTCTAAAGATAAAAGGTAGATGCTTGTATTTTTTTTTTTTTTTTTTTTTTCAAAGCAAAAAATGTATATATATATATTTTTTTTTTTTTCAAAGCAAAAAATACCATGCAAAGCATGTAAAGCATCAGCTGTAGAAATAAACATAGCTTAAAATGTAAATCATCTGATATATTAATTAAATGATAGGAGTATCACTATCCATTGTGGCAGGATCCTCAGGAATTTCAATTATATCATGTATATGCACTCATCAGAAAACAGATATTCACCTGAGCTTTCAAAAATGGGGTCTGCCATTTATACACACCTAATAGCTGTACAACTGTGGTCGTTCAGCTGCATTGATTGAGTTTTGAGAGAATTTATGCAATTTTTACTGCGACTAGACACCGGAGCCAGTCAAGTCATGCTTGGATGAATGACTTGATGCTCAATGACTTGACTGACTACTTGACTAACTATGAAGTTGGCTGACTAAGTCAGCTTGGCAAACTAAAATAACGAATGAACATTGTAAATATGTGGAATATATATTTAATCATGCTTATTGCCTGGAAGGGCCTAGCTGGTGTGACCAATATATATAGGGACTGCACTGGAAATAAGTCAGTAGACTTTCGTGTGTCATCCCGGGATCACCTTCACTCATCCCTTCGTATCATTTTATGTGATTCTGAATGTAAGTGTATGACTGTGTGTGATTCCGAATAAATCAATCAATCAATCAATCAATATCAAAACATTTACAGAAATATTATGTCTTAAAATGCAACCGCAATCACTGAACATGTGTGGTTTGGGTCAGATTCATCCAATGTTGACAATTTTGACACCATTAGAATCGTCTTTTCAAGGCAAATCCAACGGTACCAAATATGTTAGGGTACAAATTCGGCGGCGGCTAACTTAACACATTACTGACGGCTTGAATTGTCAATGACTTGACTTTGTAATGCATTGACTTACGGCAACAGCTTTTCTTTACCGCGACCGCGATATTTTGCTTGAGCGATATTAGAGAACAATGACAAATCAAGGCTGAATAGACCCAAAGTTGCTTTGAAAAAGTATTTTTCTGTAGTAACATGCCAATTACGCCTAACTTCACAAGTTTAAATACCTGGCAGTCATGTGTAAGGCCATATATTATCAGTCCAGCCGAAATTTGTCAGCAAACATAAATTGTTGTTCCTCTCGTCCGCCATATTGGAATCCAGAGAAATGACGCGACCTGATTGGCTGATCACTTTTTTTTTTTTTTTTCAATAAATGATCACAAATTACGAAAACAGTACAAATTGTGTATAGTTAATGTGTCAAAGAGAAAATTTAAAATTGGCAAATGAGAAGGTTCCGCAAAAAAAGGCGCATTTGATACTTCGGGTGTTTTCGTCAGATGCCGAAGTTGCCCGACATCGTCCGCATTCAGTCAGGAAAAAATGGCGGACGGAGAAGGTTGTGCGCGATGGGGAGAGTAATAAAATGGCTTGAATAAGAGGATATATGCGCTCGTATGTCCGGAATATAACACTGTCTCGTGGTTAGGTACTAATAAAGGTCCAGGAGTAATTTGGTTGGTTCACTTGTCAGATTAATAGAGAAATCGTGGACGTTGTGTGGTAACAGCCTGCCTGCGACGAAAACGACGATTGTAAGAAGCGATCAGCTACTGTTGTAGCTGATGCTTAAAAATCACCCCAAAACCAGGCCCTAAAGATTCTGTTATTTCATCCAAGCAAAGACGGCGCTGGCCCAGACCTGCGTTTCCTGACCTAGGATTGAAACTGCTGTCCACTGTATGTCCAGGTGACCATGCCAGAGCACGATTCAAACCTGGGACCACAGCAATGATGGATGGATGGATGGATGATTGGGGCTTTACGTCCTGTATTTATGCACTTGGTAGGCTAATTAGCACGGGGGGATAATCATAAAGCGTTCTACTTGAGGGTACGCGTTCTTATTGAGTTGTGGACGCGTTCTAATGGAGTGCTTATGAGTAAATACCATGAAAATGCCAGAAAAATACCAGAAAAGACATAGAAATGTCGTGGTATGGAAAATTTTGTTATTACCATGGGGTAATGGATATTCTAGAGCATCATTATAGTGTGGTTTTATATTGTTTACCAAATCATAGAGCGCCATGTAGTGAGCACAACTTTGGGAAGTTCAGGAAAAAATAAATACTGTCTCCAATATTGCACTCATTCAAAGCATTAGGCATGAAGTGGGATTTCAAAAATTGTCCATGGTACAGCAGAGACATTAACCATGACTTAAATAACTAAGGGGGCAACCATTTGATATCAAGATGGGGGGGGGGGGGAGGTTGAGTTTTTTTAAATGAATAATTTCTTTCTCAGTTTTGTTGAAATAAATAAATTCAGGAAATTGGCCCTTGCTCTATAGCCTGGTGAACTCAATCAGATTGCATTTCAGGTCTGGTCATTTCAATGATCATTCAATACCAGGTTAGGCCTACTGTCATCCTGTCAATCCTGCTTTCAATAAGAGAATTGCAAACTAACCTTCATATAAAGCATATTGGATGGCAAAATCTATTGATCAAGGCGTAATTTTTCTTAATTTAAAATAGGAACATTTTCAAAACCGAAATATAAAAGGAAATGTGGCACCATTGTCATGCATACAAAACAAATTGCATAGGACTTGCATTACACATTTTATTTATTTCAAAATTAAAATCTAGGCCTATAGATATTCACTTTTAGACTACCTTTTAAGATTTTAAACCAGTGAGGTAGGGTAGTCACACTCCACACTGTCGAACCAGTTGTGTAGCTTTAATGCCAGCTACTGCCATGAATAAAAAATTTAAAAAATCAGAGAAAATTATAATCGCTTGTGGTTTCAATGGTAACTGCACTAAAAATGACGGCTAAGGCCGGTCTTCAGTGCATTTCACAGTAAAGTGGTAGCGTTCTTGTGGAGGATGAGCGGTCGCGTTCTTTCGGAGTGATAGAGAAGCATTGTGAAAAGAGTGACAGACCAGCACTGCATTGTGTCTCTCCAATCATTGAAAGTTTAGATTATATTATTGCAAGGATGGCACACAGGCCAAGGACTATATTTCAGGCACTCCGTGAAGTCAGTATTTACTTTGGAAAAGGTCACATTTAGCAAAAAGGCCAGATTCTTTCACAGCATCTCAACAAGAACGCTTGCCTTAACTCAAAAAGAACGCGTACCCTCAATTAGAACGGGTTATGATTATCCATGGTGATTAGGGTAGGACAACATGGTAATGAGGCAAAGGACGATTGAAACAGCCGTCCTACATAGGCCTAGGTGACCCGCCAAGAGCTGGATTCGAACTCTGGACCCAGCGATTGGCAGTCCAGCACGCTACCACAAGACCAACCCTCCCCTCGACCACATCAACGATGCAAAGGATGATTAAAAGTAATTTACAACAGAGCAACTATCCGAAATAGGTCGACTTGACCTTTCAAAATCTGAAATTGAACTTGAGTGAGAGCAATTAGATGCCCAGTGCGCTACCAGTGAGCTAATCCCAAGCCCCCTCCCCTCCTTCAACTGCTCAAGAATTAAAGCGAATCTAATTACTCCCGAAACAAAAACCTAGTGTGCCATACTATGAAGTTTGAACTACTTAAAAAAACTCACTCATAGACAGATGTCATGTCCTCTGGATTGATAACCAGGGTCTTGGGTTCCAAGCCGAATAATCCGTACACTTTGTTCTGGAAGGGAAAACTCCGGAATTGCTCAGGCAACCTCCTCAATCTGCAAAAAGTTGGAGAAAGATAAAGAAATCGTACCAATCACAATTAGATCTACACGAATAATTGCAAAATTATAGTTATCGAGATATATCAAGTACATTGAAATAAATTTATGGCAGCAAGTGCAATAAATGAAATCTTAATCATTTTCAAAATATTTGAGGAATAACTTTTGTGAAAACACTACTACTACTTTTAATGATGATTTTGCAAATTTTTTTTTAATATCTCCTGAGCCTCCAAGGATATTTAAACTTTCAAAACAGACTGTTCAAGTGCACTTCACTCTTTGTCTATTTGATTATTAAAGCTTTAAATAAGCTTTTCCAATTCTACCAAGCGGAGGTATACTTACGCTGAAAGGGGAACATTCAGCAATTCACCGTAGTCAACCAGTTCGCACCTGAAAAAAAAACTCAATTTAATCAAAATGAAGTTGTTCTGGTTTGTCGAACTTATTATATTCTAAACCTCCTGCTCTGATATTGGCTGTAGCGGATGAATTTAGGTATTGCAAGGGTATTTTTACCCTTTTTCAAACTTCAGCATGAATATTCATGATCAGAACGGCAATTTTGTAGTTAACTAATAACTTTCCAAGAAGTTGTACAGAGCTGAGGCTTGTTCTAATGGCTAAAATTGAATGTTTCTCGGAAACTCATCTCAGTGTTCCCAGAAACTGAGCTGCTACATCGAATCTGTCGCTGTACATGAGAAACTCTCAGTAAGGTGCCCATAAGATATATATATAGGTCTAAGACATAATATAATTTCGATTCTAATAGATTTGCTTCACAGATATGCAATTTCGAATCTACTGAATAAACTGCTCACACTTAAAAGCGCACACCGTTTAACGCAGATTAACAACTAACTTCTAATTAAGGTATGACCACGAAATTCTGTAACTGAATACCCAGGCCTTGGGTCTTGAAAGTTTCACTGAAAAGCTTAGAAGTTTAGAAGTTTTGCCTCTTTTAAGAGGTGTGCATTTTTAAGTGCGAGCAGTTTACAATAAATTTCACATTCAGGGATCTAATCTTACAATTTAATATATATATATACGGATATATGTGTTCAAAATAATCATGCAAATCATGGCTTTTTGTTTATTTTCAAAGGACATACGAATACAAGGAGAGGGCCTGGTCAGGGCCAGCAGGTTGTTTCATAAAGTCGCATTTATAAAATCAAAATTTGAAGTTAGGACTGCGAGCAAAAAAGACTTACTGTGCCTCAGGCCCCTGAAGTCTTTTTATGGTCCTTGCAACGGTAACCCTATACCACTTCCTATCAAGAGGTCTCTGAACCAGGAACACCTCCTTAGGCTTAGGATTCTTAAAAGAAGACAAATCAACACCATATGAGTACAATTGACAACAAATCCAAGTCTCTGTAGACAAGAATACTGTCGATAGTGACTTTATTATTTTAAAGTCCTCATTCACTTGCTAGGCAATTGGAATAAGAACTAAGTGAAATAATGTTTTTCAATTGTAGCGATGCTTTAGAAACATCTTCAACCAACCAGCTAATTGGAGCATGGTTCCTCAATCAATCAGATGAAAATTAAAAATTTAGGTGTGTCTGAGACAAATTACAAGTGTCCATGCTGCAACAAGCATTTCGGCTGTCTCACTCAATTCGTTCATTTCTAGGTCTGCACTGCACAAGTAAATACCCAAAATTCAATGTTACTGTTAGCTGGGACTCTTGAAGCAAAAATACTTACTTGACCCCCCCTTATTCGCCAAAGAGAAATGATCGTTAAGAGGTTGTTGGGGGAAGTCTCATTGTTAAATAGGGGGGTCAGCCTATCAGGTAAGTATAAACGAGAAAGTATGCCCTCACCCCCTCTTTATGCTCAACATCATTGGGCGCAATTCCCATCTCTTCGTGGTTAAGAGGACTTCTTTGGTCCCTCATCCTCTCATTCAACTTTCGGCACATTTCTTCAAATTTTGCAGCCTCAGACGACATTGAGGAACCACACACTTCCTTGCCATATAGGACGCTGGGACTCTCCACCTAAAGAGGAAGCATCATGAAGTTATATGGTGTATAATGCATCATTTCACAAAAGTTATAATTTGTTTCCTTCATACCAGAGCTTTAAACGTTTTCATTTTTATCAAAATTCAGAATCAAACAAACTGTTACACACATCATCTGATAAGAGGAAATTGTAACATACGCAAAATTCAGGGCTTTGGAGTCCGAGTCAGAGGTTTTCAGGTGGAGTAGGAGTCGAAATTTAGTTATCAATTTTCAAATGCATAAAAATCAGTGAAAACATTGTGGAACAGACTTTTTTCTTTGCTAACAACAAGGAACTTGTCATGCGCAAAATGCCGAATACAGGAGTCGGAGTCAGAGTTGAATTCAGGAGACCTAAGGAGTCGGAGTCATCTTTCAGGCAAAGGACTTGGGAGGCGGGACACTAACTACCAGACTCCAAAGCCCTGGCAAAATTGCACAAATTTATTTGACTCATGTGACACTATTGCTATGTCACATGCATAGGGAAGTACCGATCCACTACTCAGGATCGGTATCGGTGCCGATCCAGCACTAAAAAGCAGTATCCGATCGGATCGGATGGACTACAACTCTCCATTTAACTAATGGTATCGGTATCGGAATGGTATCGGAAATCGATTGTATCGGCAACAAAATACCAGGATCGGTATCGGATAGAGTGAAAAAGTGATATCGGTGCATCCCTACACATGCATTTACCTTAGTGATGGTGATGGGGAAAGGAGGCGACCCTGCCGCCATCTTTGGTCCTTGGTCTTTCTCAGACTACCAAATCATTGACAATTCTGTAAAAGAAAATGCAAGATGGATATTAAATTTATCAATTAGTCACATTTATGTGTTTGTCATCTTACCAAAGCAAGTAATTAGCACCTGATCAGATTGCAATTGGGGCCAATTGGTACAACAGTTTCATCATCCTGAGATTTCATCAAACCAAATTGCAATCTATCACAATTGAGCATTAATGGCAAAGTAGCACTCAACGGAACAAAAACAATATATTTATATAAATATATGCAGTTCGACAAATTGTCCAAAATTTAAATTTCAGTTCTGGGTACCTGTTTCCACTTCGCCCTGTTGGTACACAAAATATAGCAAGACAAGCATATTTAATAAACGTTTTCCACTCACAAATTGATTAAATTTGTGTGTAGGCTATATATATTATATGTTTGTTTGTTTAAATCAACTTTTAATCATCTTAGTTTTGAAGTGTGGTATTGCCGCGAAATCTAAAGAATGATTATTGCTCAGTCAAATCAGCTATTTCGAAGAATTTCCATTTCACTTCTTTCAAATTGTAGGCCTATCTCACAATTTTTTTGCTAGGCCTACATATTCATGTCATTGTCTTTTCTGTCAATATGTTTATACACAGCATTCAATTTATCCCTAATTGCAATTGGGCCAACTGGTAGCCACTAATGGCACTATCCGGTATATATTTATTTAGCTAACCGAATTGCAATTAATCTATCATATTGAACAGGCAGACGGGGGAATAGCCTGAAGTTGCTTGTGGTTGGAGGAATAAACAACAACATTAGAAAATATAGTTTCAGAGTGCGGATTGTGCGCCACTGGAACTCCCTACCTGACAATGTAGTCACAGCCCCCAGTACAAACTCCTTTAAGAACAGACTGGATAGATTGTGGAAAGACCACCCAGCCAAATTCGACCCAGAACTAAATCCTTACCTCTAGAGTGACTATTTTTCCGAACCCTACGTATACCCAATTCCAAAGGCAGCCCTAGCGGCCTTGTAGAAAATAGTTACGCCAAACGCTGAAACATACGCGAGTGTCAATACTACCCAGTACCAAACGGGCAGCCCTAGCGGCCTGAACCTGGTACAATTGAATGTACATAGCTTTTCATGTATATATTTTTGTGTTTTTAACAGGCAGCCCCAGCGGCCTGTCCACAATATCCTGTACATTATTAATGATACATAATTTCATGTTGGGCAGCCCTAGCGGCCCAACTGCGTTTCCTCTAATAACTGAAACCTGATTTTAACCGGAAATGTGTATATGTACATATATATATTTATTACTTTTTTCTCTTTACACCCCTCTGCGCACCAAACACGCTGGATGTACATCAACTCTGATCTGATAAAGAGGTCGACATGACCTGCGTCCAGTACCACTACTGAACTGAACTGAACTGAACATGAATGGAAAAGCAACAGTCTACAGCTTCTCAATCAATGTGAATGACAATGGGACAAAGGAGTACAGTCATAACGGCCAACACCCAAAACGGCCAATTCCACGACGGCCACTAACCATAACGGCCAAATCCACGACGGCCACTGCCCAAAACGGCCAAATTTAGGACGGCCAACTCCCAAAACGGCCAATAAATATATTTTGGAGTTTATTACCTGACATAAGACAGTCATTCAAGTTGCAATTTGTAATACTTTAAATTGTGTTCATGATAAGAGGCGCTTGATTGGAATTAGGCCTAATTGATGTGGGTTTTCTTTCATTCAGCAGCGTTCAGGATCAAAGAGGAGCATGTTACACTTAATTGTCATTCTGTTCAATTTCACACCTTTTTGGAACAATGAATACATTTTCTTTTTTGTAGAAAGCATTTAAAGCAATTGTGTTGATATCACAGATTATATTTTCAAATGGGGCTTTATATCAAATATTTAGATAAATAATATACTTTTATTAAACAGAAATATCAATTATACAGATACATGTGTCAATCAAGAATTGAAATAACATCATTACAATATTAGCTACTTAGCTCTCAAATATTATAAACTTTAGAAAAACTGATAGGACCTACTTAGTATGTCGAAAATAATAGATTGATGATTATTAAATTAAAAAGTATCAATCCACTTCTATGGTTCATTCACTTCATAGTCGGGAAATTACAGGTTACATGTATACAGGTACAGGTAATGCCAATGAACAAAATTTTTGATTGTCAATAATTTGTTTTTTCCTTTTTCTTCATTCCTATCTTTACCTCCATTCCTTTCTTTATTCCTTCCTTCTTAAATTCTTCTACTTAGACCTATATCTTCTTTAGAACTGTTCTTTCGTAATTTTCAATAAACAAAATTGAATTTGTTGGCAGATGGGCTAACAACAAAAATATATATCACAGAAACTGCAAAACATATTTTTGAGATTAGAAGGAGAAGCCCATAGGCCTAATTAATGCACCCATGAATTTTCAATTAAGACACCCACTTCTGAATCAGAGATATACCTAGTAACTTAATTTTATCTGCAAATCATGAATTGTTGCTCAATGTGAATGGTCATGTTTTATTTGCGATATGAATGTGAAAAGTTGCTTGAAATAAAAAAGGCAGAAGATCAAGATGGATTAACAATTTATAAAGAATAATAATTTAGGCCTAATGACATCTATTTTATTCTTCACTTTCCCCATTCCTTAATTGCTGAACAAACAACAACTTGACATGTTTTCTATAATCATGCACTAATTCATTGTTCAATTAAACAAACGACAGCATCAATGCAACGCTATTCTACTTCACACCTTTTTAGAACAATGAATGATCAATACCTTCTCCAGACTACACGTCTGCTGTCATTATTTAACCAAAAGAACGAAAATTTATGAAATTGTTAATAACATGTATGTCATAATATATAGGCCCCAAACAGACATATTTTATTATAAAATAAAAACATGTACATTATTGCACAAATCAAATATTGCTGCACAAATCAAATTCTCTGACCGCTTCTAGCAGAGCTTAGTAGATATAACAGTGTCTTAGCTTTTTTTAAAGGGGCATTTAGTCTTGTAAATGGGTCAAATCAGACTTTTCATAGAAAATACTGTCATAGAAAATGATGTACACCATAACAGAAGAGTCTGCAGTGATTTTGCTGAAAAATAAACTGTCCCTGATTAATTAACAAGCATGTGTTGATGAAGAAATTTCTGCTTAAGCCAAAATAATTTGAAACTGGAGCTCAACTCTCACCCAGGTCACGTGACCAGCAGGCTGAAGTTAGCCGTGTTTGTCAACACAACACTCTGCACATGCGCACATAGCCACAAATACACGTGAGTTGCAGCAACTAAGTTCAGTGAAGCCTGAGAAAAAACTGTTTCAAAGTAGGCTGAATTGATGGGTAGAAAACGAAAATATGCCTCAAAGGAAGAGGAGCTTGCTGAGAAGAAGGCCAGGAATGCTGAGAGATACAGACGATCTGTAAATTTTGGGCCAGAGTTTGAAAGATGGCATCAGCTGGCTACAGATTTGGGACTGAATGACCAGGGACTTGCAGTGATGTTACTGGACAGGTAGGCTGTACTTCTACTTCACCCATATATGACATGATAAGTAATTAAACACCCCTACCTGATGTTGTTTGCTCATACAATGGCTCTGGTTGGCAGTGGTTACAAGTATTACTTATGTCCAAGCAGTTGAGTGCAGCTGCACTTCAATTCACAAACATGTGGTTCCCACCTCGTGGGTCATGGCACTCAGTCCAATTTTATCCAGAGACACTCCAAATCCACTTAAAAATCCATTTTTAAGGTTTCAAGAAAATGATAAACCTTTCATATTAAATCTGACACACTAATCCCAAGCACTTTTGTTGTTATATGGCCATAATTGAATCTATACTTGAAAGAAAGTCCTCAGCTTGCTGCAGCTGAGCTGCTGTGAGATTCACTAGACTTGACCTACTTATGCTTGATCTTATTTGCCGCCAAAATACAGGCTGGGTGGGGGGAGGGGGGGGGGGTTGGAGGAGTGGATTGGTAGCAGTGGTAGACTTGTCACATCCTCAAGTTGGCCTGCAATGGCTATGGGCCGAATTGACAAATTTACACCACTTTAACCAATTGCAGGTATACTACATCAAACAGAGTGTCAAGGGAAGTCTCCATACAGACAGAAGAGGCAGCTGGAGTGCAGTTCAACACAGAGGACAGTGACAGGTTAGTGTTGTAAGCTGATGAAATTTCACTTAATTGGATATATTTATTTCTTAAAATATTGCTAAGTTAAGGCATAGAAATACAGTCAATCATGGCTTATAATTTGTCAAGTTTACTTACTTTTCTGCATGGATGTAGCCTACATTTTGAAGACAATATAAGTCTCTGATTAGTGATGCAGACCGGACCGCCTTGGACCGGTCCGGTCCGCGGTCCAGCCCTGGACCACCAAAATACCGGACCACCTACAAAAAACCGGTCCAGTGTTGGACCGGACCGGTCAAGTGCCGGTCCGGACCGGTCCAGTGATTTTTCATGTCATGAAGAGTATTGCATGAATTTTGTCATATATCTAAAAATGAAATTTATGTCATATAGCTTGTTTTCGCCCTCATTTCATCATAATTTTTGGAATGCCGATGGACCGCCTCTGGACCTGTCCAGTAACAAAATCGGACCACCTCACCCTGGACCAGACCAGGACCAGACCACTTTTGTAAATACCGGACCACCCTCTAAAAGGTGGTCCGGTCTGCATCACTATCTCTGATCATATAATTATGTATGATAGTAAATCTTCATATTTAAAAGGCCAAAAAACAGGGACTGCTTTACTTTTAATAAAGGTGAATTTACATAATGTGTAGGCATTGCTCATCCAGTCTTCTGTGCACAATTCAAACATTTTATTGAAAACAACCTCCAGCATGCTGGACTTTAAATATATATGGCGGAATATTGATATTTATTTCAATTTTAATTAAGGGATCCTTCACTTGGTCAAGCCTTTGACGTGGATTATACACGTAATGCTGAAGTTTCAAACTCAGCACATACTCATGAGGAAGATGTCTTGTCAGATTCAAGTTTTGATGAAGACGAGGATGAGGAAGAAGTTGTGTAAGTATTTTGTCACTGTGATATTCGATACACACACAGTAGACTGAACTTGGTAAATTACAGGTATGCCTATAATTTTTTGAACATGAGTTTTGTTAACTTATTTTTTACATTTTCAGGGATGAGAACACAAGCCTATACCATCCTTCCAATATATCACTGATTGATTATAGAGATGAGCAATTGCTTAATGAGAGGTAAATCACTAGTTTTAGAAAAAAATTGAAACTATGGTTACAATATTATGAATTTTGAATACATATTGTCATAGCCTTAATTATGATGTACTTTTTTTTCAATTTTACAGAAAATACAACTTTGAAAACATGGGCGACATGGGAACTGACGACCTTGTTCACGACTTCAAAATTGATCAGAAAGATGATGTAGTTGATGAAAAGGCATTTGTTGTGTTGGCTACGGCATCTCAAGCATTGATGGAAACACCATGTATCGCCTACGTATCATGCTTACGAGATTTAGCGCCTGAGCTGGTATGTTTGAAATGCTCGGCAGCCTGTTTCATTGAAGAAAAAAAAATTGGAAGCGCAGTAATATTCATTTGGGTAAATAAATCATCAATAATTGACATACACTGGTAGACTTAGAATTCATTTTTGGTTTAGATATAGCAGAAAATTGCAAAAATATATAAATATTTAATGTAAATTTCAGAAATGTCCAGCTGGCCACATTCGAAGGAGGTGGAGCTCGCAGCCACGATTACACCGCAAGGGGATTAACCTGGGCGATTTCCAGATGGCTGTGAATATTCTTCTGTCGGGAAATAATTACCGGAAAGTCGCACTGATGTTCAGGTAAATAGAGGAGTTCTGGTTCCATAAATCCATGTTCATAGTTAATGAGACCTGTGTGTCACATCACTAAGAGAAATTCCTTTTGTGACTACTCAATCATAATTCAGCCATTTTATTTGAGAAGATAAGAATATATGTATACCAATATATGATGGACAATTATATTACGTCACTATTTTGTCTAACTCATAAACATGTGCTGCCTGAATAGTAGTATACCAATAGGCTAGATGTTTGGTCATGGTGTTAAATTATGATAGATGTTTATGTCTATTTATAATTAATTGTGAATAAATTAAGCATTTATCAATAAACTGGCTTTGATTATTTACAATCAGTTAAAATATTAATTTGAACTGCGTAAAATTATGGTAAATTTAATTATTTACACACATCATACTATGTACTTTTCCAGATTCATGGGACTGAGGATAGTTGATCCAACTACTTTCAGTCACATCCAACGTCTTTATTGTCTGCCTTCCATTGCTTCAATGTGGACAGAGGTGAACAGCGAGGCTGTGAGAAACTTGAAGGGGTCTCCAGTGATTTTATCAGGTATACGCCCACTAGAAAGTTTTTTGATACTGTATCAATAAATTCATTGAAACAACTGCGTGAAGACTCAATATTTTTGAGGCGATGCTTCAGCCCTTCGCGGATATATTCTTAGTGACTATTTGGCACGATGCACCTCTGAATCGATGGCCGCAGGCCTCCCGACAGGAGGCTTTTCCAAGTTTCGGAAAATCATGCTGTGAATCTACGTCAGCAATACGGGGGCTAGCGTCGTACATAAAATGCGGACAGCACAAATTCGTGGAACGGTGGGATTTTGTAAGAGAACGCAGATGCGCAGTTGCGGAACAAGACCCTCTTTGCGGGATCGGCGGTAATAAAATGTGGATGGCGTCAAATGTGCAGATCAAGCTGAATTTGCTTAAAAAATTGCCTGCATTTTTAAAAAACAATTGTTCTTGTTGTGACAGGTGATGGACGCAATGATAGCCCAGGGCATTGTGCACAATATTGCACATATACGCTTATGGACCATGGGACGGGGCACATTGTGGAGTTGGTCACCCTAGACAAGCGGATGACAGGAGGCAGCTCAGTCTTGATGGAAAAGGAGGGCCTAAAACAAGCATTGCTGAGTGTGGAGGGTAAAGGATTGCAAGTCAAAGAAATTGTGACAGATGCTCACACCGGCATTGCAAAAATGATTAGTAAGCATTAATCTTTTGTCATTTTTTTAAAAATTGCACCTAGAAAACCGGAATAAGTCATATATATATATATATCATTTCTGATATTTATATATATATAAACAGTTAGATTCGTTAGTCCTTTTCTTAAGTTGCCTTATTTTGCTTTTTCTTAATTATGGTGTTATGAAGAACTGCAATAAATATAAGCTTTTTTTTTCATTCACTTTTAGATGACAAATTAATGTTCTCATTTAATGATCAATGATGTTGCAGAGGATGAGTTCAAGGATATAGTACACCAGTGGGATGTATGGCATGGAGCTAAGAACTTCAGCAAGAAGCTTCATGCTGTAAGTAATATTATGGCTTATCACACCAAAATTAATTTACGGATGACAGATATTTTTCTTTTCAATAATTAATCAGGGGGAAGGGATGCTCTAGTGGTAGCGTGCTAGGCTGCCAATTTCTGGGTCCAGGGTTCGAATCCAGCTCTTGCCGCGTCACCTGGGCCTATGTTGGACAGCTATTTCAGTCATCCTCCACCTCATTGCCATGTCCTCCACCTCTTGTCCTAATTAGCCTACCAAGTGCATAAATACAGGACGTAAAGCTCCAATTATCCATCCATCAAAGAATTAACCAAGCGAGCAACATTTTTATACTTTCTTTTAATGGAGGTGTATGTTGTACCATCTGTTGAAAGAGTTTATTTGGATGACATGAAATGGATGTTTATTGGTGGGTGCAACACACATACATGGTTTCTGATACATCTAAGTGAGCCAGCCACTGGCTAGATTAAAAAAAGGTACCCAGCGATCAGTAGCCCAGCACGCAACTCGAGCTAACCCTATCCAACTATGACAAAAAAGACAAAAAGTTTTTCCACTGTGTTGATATTTTGTTGCAGAAAGCTGAGAAGAAAAGCAATGAGGCATTGAAGGAGTGGATCCCGGACATTACCAATCATTTTTGGTACTGTGCCTCAAAAGCAAATGGACAACTTCCGGCATTTTTGGTAAGTAGTGGTGGTACAGGGGCTTTTAATAAAGCGCTCTTGACCAGATGATCTTCTACTAACTGCTATAAATTGTGCTGTGACTGGTTAACCTATGATTCAATTATAACTTGTGACTCATCACGCGTAAAGTTTTACTATTGCCCTGAATCTGACTCTTAAAATGTAAAGAAGGTCAAACTGGAAAGTGCGTAGAATATAAATGTTACTTTGACGTCTATTCTAATGCTTCCCAAATAATTTTGCATATTTTTATGGTAAAATTGTATTTACAGGGTAGATGGCGGGGTCTTCTTCATCATGTGACTGGGAAACACAGTTGGCTTGACGGCACATTTTCCGCACCAGAGTGTGAGCATGAGGAGATGGAGGAGCCTCGCGATGGAAAGAAGTGGCTGGAGGCTGGAGGACCAGCTCATCGAGCCCTAGGTGAAGCGATGACTGACACAAGGTTCGTCAACACCTTGTGCCGTTATTTGAACTTCAGGTAATGCTGTTGTATGATATGGAATGAAATCCTCTGCATTGTGTACACTGTTAATATTAAATTTTTGTATACTGAACAGCAAGGTAAAGCTATCAAAAAACATATATGTGTTCAAAGGCATTTGATAACTTTATTTTGCTTTTGTGGTTTAAGCACTTGTAATGAAATAAGACACAATGAGAGACTATAATTCCTGATGACCCAGGGTATGAAAGAGGTGAAAAAATTACCATGAAAGTAATTATCATTATATTTGATGCAAAAACAAGCTGAATGTTTTTGGTGAATGCAATTTGAAAACAGTCAGATTCAATGGCAAATTCAGGCTTTTAATTTAAATCCTCTGATTCATGTTTAGCCTATAATGACAATAATTTCCAAATGTAATTACTGTTCATTCTCATTGCAGGCACACTGGAGAATTGGAAATTTTCCACCAGCACCTCCTGATGTATGCAGCAAAGCGCTTCGCATTCAGGTAACCCACTAAGTGACAAACTGTTCTTCCCCCAATAGAAGCACAATAAAACCCGTCTCGTTTAGAGGCCTGGTTAAGGGCCCACTTCAAAATAATAACAGCCTGTCTCAAATACACGCTGGATAAGCCACTATATGAATGGGTTTCAGTTTGTCATACAGCTCACTTTGTCTAATTTTTTAATTTTAAACAAAGTTTCTTTCTGTTATTTTGCAGTCCTCCGGTTTACAAAGCTCGCATCCAGTTGGCAGCTCTGGACTTTCACATCCACTCAGATCGTCCATACAAGACAAACAGTGACGGAACTCCGGTGTATTTGCTTCATGTCTCATAATAATTACATGTTTTCCCAAAATATTCACACATTCAAGCAACTTGCTTGTGATTAAGATGTTGTAATCCTAACTATTACATTTTCTATGTTCATTTCAGTTACAGGCGGATGTACAACAAAAGGACCAAGAATTGGTTTGCTGTCAAGGTCAAAGTGCCAAAGGAGTATGACTACATCAGCAGACTGCAGGAGCAGATAGTGAACGTCAGACTAAGCTCTGATGCGCCAATTGCCCAGAAAGCAGTCCTTGCAGAGGACGACCCTCGCTGCATTGCCAAAACATTGGGAGGCAATGAAGTTCCACCGCTGAATGTGCTTGTTGAGAAACAGAAAAGCCGCCATGCATTAAATGACAAATAATTAGACAGTTATGCAACATTTTATTTACATTTAATACATATTGCAACATGCAAACTTCACAATGTATGACTTCGGCAATACATGACATAAAATATGACATAGAATACAGTCAGATATTTTGAAATTCTACGTATTGACCATTTGGGTCGGGGTATCTGTCCCTTATGGTCCACAGACAGCAACTTGGGATAACTTTGCGGTTGCCCGCCCCAAGCCGCCCATGGCGCCAGATGGTAAACTGCCGATATGCCGCATATCTGGCAGTCTCGTTGCTATTTGGGGGATGGTAGCCCCAGATGTCATTGTTCTGGATTCCGGCCATTCTTCCGACCATAGGGTCCAGAACCAGGAATTGAAGTTCCTGTAAAATGAATTTGTTTGGTGCTGAATATTATATAATAATTATCATCGGCTCACCTGGTGTAAACAGGGCCTATTTCTTAAAATATTATTGTCACATGCTTTTTAACATAGAATTTAATGTTAATGTGTTAATTAAATTGATTTTTTAGTTGTGTTTTAAATAGACTGACGACATAAAGCGATATTCTAAAATTTGTATTGAATTATACAATTGTATCTTACGCGTTTCACCAAAAGAGCTTGGCTGTTTACTTTCATGCTTTAATGACTATGATTATTAAAATGATATTTTTGATATGTACTCCCGGAGTAATGTCTTCTGTTCTTACACAATCATGGTTCTGGAATTTTTGTGCTTGTAATTAGATTGATATTTCATAGTACTCACAGGCCGACGACTTATGCAGTTTTGGGGTTGACATCCGCAGCAGACCTTTTCAATGTCGCGGGACATCTCCCTGCAGTTGCCGCAGACACACCAGTGCAGGTTCTGGTTGCTGCCAGGAGGAGGTGGATCGGCTGGTGGAGCCATCAGAAGATCAAATATAAGATCAGGTGAAGACTCCACCATTCTAAACACCAGACTCCGCATCTCAGTCTCCGAAAGACCATCAACTGTTTTCTGAAAATATGTATGGTAATGACAGTGTATAATGGTAAAATACCTGTCATGTCAAACAACGCAACAATTTTATTTCAAGGATATATGGCAAAATAATAACAATTTTGCAAATTATAGGCTACCACTGAGTGACTTCATTTTGTATGTCTGTAGAGTTGATAAATATACTTACTCGGCAGGCTTCTTTCCTCATCTCAAGGAGCTTTGTCATCCTCTCTATCTCTGGTTCGTCCATTCTGAGCTGTCTTCGGCTTCCCTTGAAAAAATTGAGGAATTGCACAGTTTAGCTGGTAATTAGAAAATAAATGTGGTTTATTCTGTTCAAGCATTAAACAGACCAATTAGCAATTATGATTTGTAATAATAGCGATATATACCTGGTTTGCTCCTGAGCCCCCAGCTGCTCCTCGACCACCTCTTGTTCGAACACCTCCTCTGCCATCTCCTCTGCCACCTCCTCTGCCACCTCTTGTTCGAACAGCTCCTCTGCCATCTCCTCTGCCACCTCCTCTGCCACCTCTTGTTCGAACACCTCCTCTGCCATCTCCTCCGCCACCTCTTGTGCGAACACCTTGCCCTCCTGGTCTTCCACGGGTTTGTCCACGGGTTTGTCCACGGCTCCCCCTAGCTTCCGACTCACTGTGAGAATCAAAAAGGTTTTATTGACGAAAGTTATAACCATTGGACAGCTGAAACAAAAGTACAGCATTAAAATGGGGGGGGGGGGGGCTAATAAATAGTGCACTTTTTTCCAAATTCTCGGGCCTGTCATGCTAATAATTCTCATTACCTTGAAGCAGGAAGAGGTGTGCTCTGTGCAGTGGGTGTCCCAGGGGGACTTCCATCAAATGACATATCCATATCTGAAACAATTTATAATACTTTTTAGATCCTCATGTGAAAAACTATGGAATATCAACAATTAGCATACAGCAATTTATTACCAGGTAATTAGCATACAGCAATGTACAACCAGGTAATTGCCAGAGGGGGGGGGCAGAGAAGGAGGGGGGTGTTTTAACCAATTCACTCACTTAGAATTGTCAAATATCATCAATTCCCAGTTTAGGGGGGGGGGGGGGTTGGAGGGCAAGGATAGCAACATTGCCCCCCCCCCCTAAAAAAAAAGTAATTTACATAAATTTGTTAATAACTACTTTGAGGGAAAACTCAAACAACCTCCAGCCTCCTCAACCCAAAAAATAATAATTCATTCATCAAGAATTGTCACTAATCATCTTTTTTTTTATCCCCCCCCCAAATTATGTCATTTACATAAATTTGAAATAACTACTTTGAAGGAAAACTCCAACAACTTCTAGCCCCCCTCCCCAAAATAATAATTTTTGATGCGCCTTCATGCTTTGGTTTTTATATAAATAGGTCTGCATTTATAAATATAAGCTTATATTGCATGACATATATACACAGTATGCCTACATAATATTATACACATGTATACAATATATATGTGCAGTAAATGCTGTATTTACATGTATGTTTGTTGTGTATGACACATAAAATATTCATTAAAGGCCTACATCTTACTTCAGATTCAGATTCATTAACAAGTTACAATTTATAAATGTTAAATTTGTTGAAATATTATGAAGAAAAGTAAACAAACTTACTTCCAACTTTCTTCCTTGAATCCAAGAGGCCTCGTGGCCTAATACAAAGAGACCAGTCATCCTTTGGAATGCCTAATGGCTTTGCCTGGACACAGGGTCACTCAGCTGAACTGTTGCAATGTGACAAACCCACGTGGGTTTGTTTACATCAGCAGCAGGCTGGCAGGTCTCATGAAATCTCGTGCTAAAAATAGCTGCAGCAGGGAGCAGGCAGCAGCAGCCAATCACGCTAGACCACTGTAAACATGGCTTAGCTGGTCCCAACGGACTTTACCAAAGTTTTGATGCTGCTCTGTATTTGATGTGTGACTGGAATGTCACTGGAAATAGCATAACTAGTGAGTACAGATATATATTAGACTGTAGAGATCAGTGTGGAGGCTGAAACAACAGCATCAGCCCATCACTAAATGCCCCTTTAAAAACACATTTTAATATGTTTTTGCACAAAATGTAGGTGCAACTAGAAATTTCGATCGCAAGCGAATCGAGCAATTGGAGGTTTGCCAATGTTTGTACGTTTTTGGGTTTTCATAAAACTACATCCTTGATACCGTGGCTTGCGAGGGTGATGAAACTAATGAATTGGAACGATTGCCAGGGCTAGAACCACCAAGTGCAAAAATTCACCCATTGGCATCATTACACCCATTGGCAATATTACACCCATTTGCAACATTACACCCATTGGCAACATTACACCATTGGCAACAGTACACCCATTGGCAACATTACACCCATTAGCAACATTATACCCATTGGCAACATTACACCCATTGGCATCATTTCAACCATTGGCAATATTACACCCATTTGCAACATTACACCCATTGGCAACATTACACCATTGGCAACATTACACCCATTGGCAACATTACACCTATTAGCAACATTATACCCATTGGCAACATTACACCCATTAGCAACATTATACCCATTGGCAACATTACACCCATTGGCATCATTTCAACCATTGGCAATATTACACCCATTTGCAACATTACACCCATTGGCAACATTACACCATTGGCAACATTACACCCATTGGCAACATTACACCTATTAGCAACATTATACCCATTGGCAACATTACACCCATTGGCAACATTACACCCACTGGCAACATTGCACCATTGGCAACATTACACCAATTTGCAACATTACACCCATTGGCAACATTACACCCATTGGCAATGGCAACATTACACCCATTTGCAACATTACACCCATTGGCAATATTACACCCATTTGCAACATTACACCCATTGGCAACAAAACACCATTGGCAACATTACACCATTGGCAACATTACACCCATTGGCAACATTACACCCATTAACAACATTATACCCATTGGCAACATTATAACCTTGGCAACGTACACCATTGGCAACATTACACCCATTGGCAACGTTACACCCATTGGCAATGTTACACCCATTGGCAACATTAGACCAATTGGCAACATTAGACCATTGGCAACATTACACCCATTTGCAACATTTCACCCATTGGCAACATTACACCCATTGGCAACATTACACCCATTGGGGTATCCTCACCCTGAAGGGACACCCCCTTATCTATCATCTTTCTTTCTATCTATCTATGAATGTGTCAAGAGTATTAATTGCCATCAGTTGCTAATTGCTATTTTGAGTAGTGTCAAAGAAGTGTCAAACATATTTGCCAATCCAATTGAACAGTTAAATACAGTTGACAGAGCAAGAGAGTCTTGAAAGAATAGCTTGGTCAATTGACCAGAATAATATTAAGCACCCATTTGGGGACTCTTCACCAATATACACAAGATGGCGCTCATGGTGATTGGTTGCTAAGGTAAACATGATCAGAGAGCCATTTGTGTGAGAGCTGCTTCAGGTGGCAGATGAATTAGTGGAAAAATAAAGAAATAGACAATCCCAGTTGAGCAAATGGAACACTTTCTCGCATCTACAATGCTCATAGTGCAAGTGTGTAGAATTGTAGACCCCTGGATCATGCATAAGTATGATTGAAAAGCGATACAAAATTTCTTTGCAATTTATAAGGAGGGCAAACCTCCAATAAATAGCCAATTATTTCTTTGTGTTCATTATAAGAGGCATTGGATTGTAATTAATTGCTGTTGGTTTCCTTCACTTGCTTGACACTTCAATTGAAATGAGTGGTTGATCATTGTTTTGGCCGTTCTGGGTAGGGGCCGTCCTAGCGATTGGCCGTCCCCCCTGGTGGCCGTCATTGGAAATGGCCGTTGTGGGTAATTGGCCGTCTTGATTTTGGCCGTTTTGACTGTCCCCCGGGACAAACACCATGGCATGGAGGCCCACTTTGCAGTGTGACCAATCAGCAGTCTGAAGACTGAAATTTACATTTTACAAAGTTCTGGGTACTGCACATAGGCCTGTCTGTCATATTGGCGTGCTTCATCACCTTCCCGTGCCTACATCACTGCAGCAGCAGCTTAAGATGACAGGCCTAATCAAGGATGATTTCAAATTTTCAATTGTCCCTAGGCCAAATACACATTCAACACTACATTTCCCAGAAATTTGGGATTTGCAAAGCATGGTTATCATGGTTGTGTGAAGAAAGTGTTCATTTCACAGGTTCAATCAAGCAGACATTTGACTTTCTAGCATAAATACAATCTACCCACAGTTTATGATGTAAACTTGACCATGCCAACTTAAAATAATCACTTTAAAGAGATTTTATACCATTTAAATGCGTCATCTTCAAAATTTTTCTCTCCCGCGTGGAAAACTCTCCAGTCGGGAAGGCTGCAGTGAAGAGTTCTGCTTCCGGTTTGTTTGTGTACTTCCGGGGATTTATTTGACAGCTGACGTTTGTCGTGTTTGTACAGAAAAGGCTTGAACATGTGTGCAGATCGACACGATGCGAAGACTTCTCTTTCCAAGAACATTTTGGAGATGAAAGTGAGTATTTGTGGCCCTCTTGCATTGAAGAGCAAAGTTGCTGTTGCTTTCAGAGGACGTCAAATGGGCGAATTCACTTTATCGCCCACGTCACACGTGGATTGTATTTGCCAATCACTTGTGACTTGATGTCAATAAAATGATAATTAATGATTAAGTGAAAGAAGCTATTTAATTTTGTATAGCAGTAAAAACTAGAATTTGTGTCGCAAGCGGAACACATGCGAGTTCACCATGCTTATGTTGTTTTGCTTTGATGTGTTGGTGTGCAGCCAAAACGGCGATAAACCAGAACGGCTATTCCTACGTTTACCATAACGGCGATGATAAATTTGACTAGAAAACAAGAACGGCTATTGCACTCATTTTTGGTAGAAATAGCTTGAAAACTTAGTAATTTTACTTTAACACTATACATTTTGTTACCAAGCATTGTTTCGTTATCAAAAAGATTATTTAGTTACGTTTTTTGTTACATTTTATCAAGTTTTATACATTTACTAAGTTTTAGCTACATTATAACATGTAAAATTAGACAACAAAACTGTTACGTTATTTTGCCTCAAAGTAACAAATATCTTGGATGTGAACTTTTTTGCTTCAAAGTAACAAATATTAGACGTTTTTTTGTTGAAAGATACTTTTCTAAGTTGATTTCTAACTAAAATTGTCATCGCCGTTTTGAACTTTAATCATCGCCGTTTTGGTAATGTCTCTAAATATATGAATAGCCGTTCTGGTTTATCGCCGTTTTGACTGGCAGTCGATGTGTTGATTCTTGCGTGGGAAAATGGTGTCGAATTTGACTGCCAGTCAGAACGGCGATAAACCAGAACGGCTATACGTATAATTTCAGACAATACCTAAACGGCGATGATGAAAGTCCAAAACGGCGATGACAATTTTAGTAAAAAATCAACTAAGAAAAGTATCTTTAAACCAAAAAACGTTCAAAAATTGTTACTTTGAAGCAAAAAAAGATCACATCCATGAAATGTGTTACTTTGTAGCAAAATAACGCAACATTTTTGTTGTCTAATTTGACATGTTTTTGTGCCTCCCTTGCACTTTGCTTTCACCGGTGCTGCTGTCTATGTCGAGATATATCCTAACTTTGCTTTTATTGACTTTTTTGCAATAACATGTATGAAACTGGGACCAATGTGAATATTTCATGAACTATGAAAGACAAATTTTACATGAACTGCGAAACCTGTCATTTAATATGATATGACACTAGATTATTTTTGGTAACATCTAGAATACTGTAGATGTAGATTTGAATTTTTCAATTGTTTGATTTGTATTTGATTGACACATGTATCTGTATTTGATATTTCTGTTTGTCATTAAAAGTTTATATATATACAATGTAGCCAAAACTAAGTAAATGTGTAAAACTTGATAAAATGCAACAAAAAACGTACCTAAATGATCTTTTTGACAACGGAAACAATGTTGGATAACAAAATGTATTATGTTAAAGTAAAATTACTAAGTTTTCAAGGTATTTCTACCAGAAATTAGTGCAATAGCCGTTCTTGTTTTCTAGTAAAATTTATCATCGCCGTTATGGTAAAGATACGAATAGCCGTTCTGGTTTATCGCCGTTTTGGCTCGAATTTGGGGCGTAGATGTTCATGCATGATCGGAGAAATATAACAGACGATAAACTTAGCAGTGGTACAACCAGGAGGTGCCGGGGGGGGTAGTGCCCCTTCCCCCCGAACTTCAGATACTGATGGCTGCAAAAAGTGGAGAAATGGAATAAACAACTAAACGAAGTAAAAAAGAAAGTACAAGCGGCTTACAACACAATTATGGCTATAGAAGGAAGCCCAGACCTTAAAGGTATTAAGATGAGAACCTTCTGACAGGTGGTAAAGGCCTGCATAATACCAATTGCCACTTATGCATGGAAAGCAGTAACCGCTACAAAGAAGGAACACGAAAACCTATTCCAAAGCTATAACCCAGTCTTAAAATTCATTTTTAGTAGCCTAATGCATTGTTGTGTTATGGTAGAACAAGTAGGAATTTGAATTATATTTGTTACAAATATGGAATCGAGAGGTTAGATTCTAGTCAGTTTAATAATATTAATTCATTCAGTTCTATTCTAGAGATTTTTGGTGGAAAAAGTGATGGGGTGAGTGGGGGTAGGTGAGGGTAAATGAGGTAATTGAAGTGCAGGATGTGAGGGGAGGGAGAGAAAGAGGTTTAAAGTGGAGAAGAGGTGATGAGGGTATGTGGGGGTATGTGGGGGTAAGTGGAGGTAAGTGAGGGTAAGTGAAGTAATTGGCAGACCTCGTAGAGGAGCTGCCTATGAGATTGAAATTCTGCCATATCTTGTGGGTCAAGTTTCTGCTGTCTGAGCAAAGTGTGCAGTCAACTGTGACCTGTGCATGAATAGATGAGGGGTTGACCTCCTGGATAGATGAATAGATAAGGGGTGCCCTCCTGGGTTATCCCCTAAGGGTGGGATACCCCAAGTATGGGGACATCCCCGGGGATACCCCAAGCACCCCCGGGGGGGAGTGGGGGCAAACCCCGGGGGACATGGGGACACCGCCCCAGGGACATGGGGACACAGCCCTGAGGACATGGGGACACCGCCCCGAGGACATGGGGACTAACCCCCGGGGACATGGGGACACAACCCCGGGGACATGGGGACACGGCCCTGGGGACATGGGAACACACCCCCGGGGACATGGGGACACACCCCCGAGGACATGGGGACACGGCACCGAGGACATGGGGACAAACCCCGGGGACATGGGGACACGGCCCCGGGACATGGGGACACACCCCCGAGGACATGGGGACACACCCCCGAGGACATGGGGACACGGCCCCGGGGACATGGGGACACGGCCCCGGGGACATGGGGACACCGCCCCGGGGACATGGGGACACGGCCCCGGGGACATGGCCCCGGGGACATGGGGACACGGCCCCGGGGACATGGGGACACACCCCCGGGGACATGGGGACACACCCCCAGGGACATGGGCACCACGGATATACTTCCGTGATGGGGACACGGCCCCTGGGACATGGGGACACGGCCCCGGGGACATGAGGACACACCCCCGGGGACATGAGGACACACCCCCGGGGACATGAGGACACACCCCCGGGGACATGAGGACACACCCCCGGGGACATGAGGACACACCCCCGGGGACATGGCCCCGGGGACATGGGGACACACCCCCGGGGACCCCCCTTGCTGCTGCTAGGGTGCCTCCCCCCTGGGGTGCCCAACCTCCTCGGCTGCCCCACTTAACATGGTGTCATGTATTGGTAGCAGAGCTCTGTGCATCTCATGCACACCATTCAAGTTCTGTGTTGTGACTTTCTTAGAATTTGTAAGTTACAGTGACACAGATGAATGATCTGATTATAATAAAGCAAGCTTTGTAGGTATGAACAAAGTGCAGAAGACGTTCTGTAGCACTAAAGTAAATACATAAAAGCTATATCATTGTTCTGCAAATGTGTGACTTTTAATTGGCTGACACATTGTTATTTTAATTGAGCAATTCATTACAAAATCAAGAAAACGTTTTCAAATGCATTTGTACAGAAAAAAGGGTATCTCTAGCAAATAGCAATCAACAGATTACAACAAAAAAATCCTGTATGCATTTCCCATTTACATTTTGGGCCATGGAGGAACATATAACTAAGTTTCTCACTATTATCACATAATTATTTTATGATTTAATGGCAAATTCTCACTGCATGCCACGAGGTCTGCTTTAAAGTGCCTTGTGCTCGTTATGTTTTAAGTATAGGGTTGAGGGAAGTGGAAAAAGTGAAGTTGTGGGTAAAAGTAGTGATGGGGGTAAGTGGGGGTAGGTGGGGGTAAAGTATAAGTAGGGTGGGGTAAAGTAGAAGTAGGGTGGGGGTAAGTGAAGGGAGATGGAGTGATGAGAGAGAAGGAGATGTGGGGGACTTATGTGATGAAAGGAGTTATGATCTAGATGGTGAAAATGCTATACACTGTTGACAAGTATGAGTTCAGGTCCTAGATGGTGAAAATCATATACAATGTTTACTTTTGATTCCTAGAGGTGAAAATGGGATACAATGTTTACAAATAAGGGTTGGATGGTGGATGGCGAAAATAAAATACATGTACAATGTTTACAACAATGAGAGATGTGGTGGTTAGGAAGTCAAGATGGTGAAAATCATTCACAGGCTAGATGACGAAAATGACATACATGTACAATGTTTACATTGACAGCCAATGAGCTGACAGTATGATGAGAAAGTGAAAAATTGAATTAAATATGAATAATAGGAAGAGGAAAGGGAGAAGGGGAAGAAAGGAAGGATAGTGGAATGTGATGAGGGGATAGATGAGGTTATAAGAGGGATAGGTAGATGAGGAAAGGGGAATTTGAAATGGAGAGTTGTGATTGGATGTTGGGATGTAGGCCTATACTACACTAAGTGTAGTGAAATCACGACGTGCAACGGGCGTTTTGAAGGGCTTTAAGTCAACAATTTGAGAAAATAAAAATTACCAGTTTGTAGAGAATGAAATTGCGAACAAAATGAGCCTACTTAGAGGTTTCTACGATGATTAGAAGTGGTAAAATTGACAGCAAAGTTGAAGGTGATGATCGAAAACTTGAAATGAAGAAAGAAGTGATTTGCGGTAAAAAGACGTTACCGTACGAGCGAAAATAAAGGGTCTTAATGAATAGTCGGAGTGGAAATGGTGGTTTTATTACTTCAGGGACGTTCTAAACTGTGTTGTGTGAAAATTTGGTGAAGATCTGATGATTCTAAGTTGCTGAAATGAGCCTGTAAAGATTCACACCTTTTCCGAAAAATAGACCAGCATCAACACTGTACAAAAATGTATTATTTTTTTCAACGAATTCTCGGCAATGAATAAAGATATCTTCATGAAAAAACGAAATAATATATCGATGGTGAAAGTGCAAAACCTCGTATGTCAAAATTTTGCTATTTTTAGATTTTGGGTGGAATGACTATTTCAATATCCAATACACATTGTCAATTGGTTTCCTTGCCAGTTTGCTATTTTTGGAAGCTGTAACACACTGGTAACAGAATGATTTCACCAAACCTTGTATGTCAATTTGTTCCAAAAATTGAAAGTGCAAAACCTCGTAACTCAAATCAGAACTTTGAAGCACATATTATGGGATATTTCAACTTTTTTTGAAAAACAATTACTGTGTTACTTTTTTATGACTCCCAGCAAGTTTCCTGATTAAGAAAAATTTTCCTCCCTATATTTGTTTTGGTGATGTAGGCTATTGAAATAGAGAGTGCACGAAAATGTGAAAAAATTGTCATTTTCCTCATTCTTGCCATTGTAGCCACTCAATAAAATTTGTTATTGCAATCTATCATAGGCAAATTATAATTTTCACTGTATATACATAGATTGAAAGTATATTCAATGCTGCAAGTTGCTTTAAAGTGTGATAAATGATCGAGTTACAAGGTTTTGCACGGGTAGAAAGTGAAAGTGCAAAACCTCGTAAGTCGACATTTTCAATCACATCTGATCGTAACATCAATGCAAGGGGTAAACGACCTCTGACAAAAAATATTATACAACAGGGTGTCACTTTCTATGTATCAGGTTGGCCATAACTCACATATTAATGAACATAGCCATAAAAAAAGACCCTTGACAGTTTTTTTCAATTTCTGAAAAACAGCTTTTTTTGACATACGAGGTTTTGCACTTTCACCATCGATATATTAATAAATCAGGATTCTAAAGAGCCTACAATTGTACCTTTAGCCCCAATAGAAGTGCTCGAAAACTATCGGGAAGACATCGAACCTGTTTCGGCCAATCAGAGGGCAGTAAAACAATAACAACAATATTTCTATTTCCTGTTTTGCCGTGATTTCATTGAAACTAAAAACTTAAATTGTAATTAAACAAGACACAAAAGACACACAAAAAAGCAAGACGCCTCAAGTTAGCCTATTCTTCATTAATTTCATGAAAAAGAAACTTTGATAAGTGCTTCCTTGACTCTCACAAACGATCCAAAATTTCTGACTACCCCTTATTTAACTGGTTCGCTCACAAATGCGAGTGAACTCGCAAATTACACCAAAATGCAGCATGATGTGTGCTAAACAATGGTGCGATCATAGGCGTAGAAACCAGGGAGGGGGGGGGCAGCTGCAGGAGTGCAACAGCAGGGGGCAGCCGCGAAGGTGGAGGCAGCTGCTGGATCCAGGGAGATCCAGCTCTTGCCAGCCCACCTATGTTGGACGGCTGTTGTTTCAATTCTTCACCTCATTGCCGTGTCCTCCTCCTGTCCTAATTATCAAGTGTACACAGGACGTAAAGGCCAAGTCATCCATCCATCCTCTCCTATGCCTTTGAGTGCAATAGATTGTTGTGCAATATTTGGATCAAAATTTAATGTCAATCAAGCATTGTGTAAGCATTTGCCATTTAAAGTCAGCACATGATTGCAAATTTAAAATGCCCAAATCTCCTAACCGCATCATGGATGCCATCATGATTTAGCAAAATTGGGTAATAAGTAAGTATTTAATTAAATAATTGTAACCCTTGTTTCCATGTTTCTGTTACAGTTTATGCAAAGGTCTGCACTCAGAGAAACAAAGAACGAAAGTGAAGAGGCACAAAAGATAGATGATGAACACTGGGTCCTTGATATTCCCAATTTGAAAGAAAAAGAGTGAGTAATTATTTACCATAAAAATTCTCTTATGTTATAAAAAAAATGTTAACAATAAAATGAGAGCTTTCAAAGTAATTACCTATTTGATGCTGTGAAAGAAACTCTGGCTCCTGCAGTAGTCTTTGTTCTTTGAATGTCAGGACTAGCACAAGTTGTGCCTGGAGATGTAAGTGCAAGCACAATATGGCACTAGCACAATAGTTATTATTCAAAGATGTAAGGGCAGGGCACAAGCTGTGCTTGGAGATGTTGGGGCTAGCATCAATTGTGTTTGAGATGTAAGAGCTGGCACCAGTTGTGCTTGGAGATGTAAGGGTTGGCACCAGTTGTGCTTGATAATGTAAGGACTAGCATCAGTTGTGCTTGAGATGCAAGGGATGACACCAGTTGTGCTTGGAGATGTAAGGGCTAACATCTATTTTGCTTGAGATGTAAGGGATGGCACCAGTTGTGCTTGGAGATGTAAGGACTAGCGTCAGTTGTGCTTGGAGATGTAAGGACTAGCATCAGTTGTGCTTGGAGATGTAAGGGCTAACACAAGCTGTGCTTGAGTTGTAAGGCAATTGCGCTTGGGGATGTAAGGGCTGGCACCAGTTGTACTTGGAGATGTAAGGGCTAGCATCAGTTGTGCTTGGAGATGTAAGGGATAGCATCAATTTTGCTTGAGATGTAAGGGATGGCACCAGTTGTGCTTGGAGATGTAAGGACTAGCGTCAGTTGTGCTTGGAGATGTAAGGACTAGCGTCAGTTGTGCTTGGAGATGTAAGGGCTAACACAAGCTGTGCTTGAGTTGTAAGGCAATTGCGTTTGGAGATGTTAGGGCTGGCACCAGTTGTACTTGGAGATGTAAGGGCTAGCATCAGTTGTGCTTGGAGATGTAAGGGCTAGCATCAGTTGTGCCTGGAGATGTAAGGGCTGGCGCCAGTGGTGCTTGGAGATGTAAGGACTAGCATCAGTTGTGCTTGGAGATGTAAGGGCTAGCACATGCTGTGCTTGGAGATGTAAGGAAGTTGTGCTTGGAGATGACATTGTAAGGGCTGGCACCAGTTGTGCTTGGAGATGTAAGGGCTAGCATCAGTTCTGCTTGGAGATGTAAGGAGTGGCACCAGTTGTGCCCTGAGATGTAAGGGCTAACATCAATTGTGCTTGAGATGTAAGGGCTGGCACCAGTGGTGCTTGGAGATGTAAGGGCTAGCACAGGCTGTGCTTGGAGATGTAAGGAAATTGTGCTTGGAGATGACATTGTAAGGGCTGGCACCAGTTGTGCTTGGAGATGTAAGGGCTAGCATCAGTTGTGCTTGGAGATGTAAGGACTAGCGTCAGTTGCGCTTGGAGATGTAAGGGCTAACACAAGCTGTGCTTGAGTTGTATGGAAATCGCGCTTGGAGATGTAAGGGCTGGCACCAGTTGTGGTTGGAAATGTACGGGCTGGCAGCAGTTGTGCTTGGAAATGTAAGGGCTATTATCAGTTGTGCTTGGAGATGTAAGGGCTATTATCAGTTGTGCTTGGAGATGTAAGGGCTAGCATCAGTTGTGCTGGGAGATGTAAGGGCTGGCACCAGTTGTACTTGGGGATATAAGGGCTGGTAAAAGTTTAACTTAGAGATTTAAGGACCAGCATCTGTTGTGTTTGGAGATGTAAGGGCTGGCACCAGTTGTGCTTGGAAATTTATGTAAGGGCTGGCACCAGTTGTGCTTGGAGATGTAAGGGCTGACACGAGTTGTGCTTTGAGATTTGAGGGCTGGTACCAGTTAAGGGCTAGCTTCAGTTGTGCTTGGTGATGTAAGGACTGGCATCAGTTTTGTTTGGAGATGTAAGGGCTAGCATCAGTTTTGCTGGAAGATGTAAGGGCTGGCACAAGTTGTCTTTTGAGATGCTAAGGCGAATACCAGTTGTGCTTGGAGATGTCAGGGCTGCTCCTTGCCTTGGAACACACACAAGTGACTACTTGAACACATGATCTGGTTTAAAACATGTATTTACAAAAATGTACAAACAGTTCCATTTAATATTGAAATGTTAAGATAAATAAATCCCATGAACTTTGCCAATGGTTCTTGAATACACTCTGTTTTCACCATGCTTAATTAAGCTTGTAAAGAGTCTTGTGACGTCACAAACTAGCCCCATTGTGAATCCACTCCAATGCTTACAGTGCTCACCAATATGAGCTAGCAACTGTGCACCTGGTATGGGGCTAGTCACAAACAAACACTTAACGGACAAATGAGACAATTGGATCACGAAAAAGAAAAAAAGTTTCTCTTTATGCAAGAATCTAGATACATATATAAAATTCACCTCAGCCCTATTCCTTTGTCACGGGTAATCTCAGCTATGGCTTACCTGACAGTCACAATATTTTGCCACAATGTCCTAATAAGTCCCAACTGTGTTTGTATCGCTTCAAATGTATTAAAACTTCCGAATATTTACTTTTAGAGACCTAAAACAGATATCCACAGGCCACTACAATGTCAATTTTACTGTGAATAATGCATGTTCTGCTGCAGTGATACAGCAGCAGCTACTCAGAGTAAGGAAGGAAGGATTGGAAGAAGGATAGATAGATAGATAGATAGATAGATAGATAGATAGATAGATAGATAGATAGATAGATAGATAGATAGATACAATGTAGTTAGATAGATACAATGTAGTTAGATAGATAGATAGATAGATAGACGGATATATCGATAGATAGATAGATAGATAGATAGATAGATAGATAGATATAGATAGATAGATACAGATAGATACATAGCTTGATAGCTACAGATAGATACATAGCTTGATAGATACAGATAAATATGCAGACAGACTAGCATTACCAGTCAAGGAAATTACCATCTGCTCATGACAACCAATGTCTTCAGCCCCACATGACACTCATCCCAGCAGTGTCATCTCTCTCCCATGACCTTCAAGAAGTGTCATGGATCAGCCATGACTTAAGCAGTGCTCAAAATCATCTTTGACAGGCTATTTAAAAATAACTGCTTCTACTATCACTTCCAAACTTGGCATAAAGTTGTATCACAGTATCAACTAACTCTATACATTTTGGCAGGTTTATCTATTACATAATGAGGAAAAGAACCCGAAGGCTCCAGAGAAATCACTAGCAACTGATGACTTTGCAGTATTTTGCGAAATTGGATAGAATAATTCCCGCTGCTGTCATGCTGCTGTGTGATGAGAATGGCCGCACAGAGATAACACTTTCTTCTGATACCCAACTGATCAACCCCACACACTCAATCATCCTGTTAGGGCCAGGAATTAGCGGCAGTTGAAATTGTCATCATGTGATGGTAATTTCCCAGACTGATAACGTTACATACACAGGACTTCTATCCACCACCATGCACATTATTTTATATCTTAAAACCATCTTCGATCCAATGTCATTTGTGTCATCACATACCTCTCTGACTGCCTCTTATCACGGGTATATGCTAGTACTATTATAATAGTGAATCCTAAACATTCCAGATTAGTTACTCAGTTCAGTGGCACCCTTTTTTCGTCATTGCGTGACGAGATGATGTTTGCAGATTCTTGGTTCCTCGAATAGGCCAAACATAATATATTTTTAGCTTCTGGAAGGAGTGCCTCAAGAAGCACCGAGAAGCTAAAATTCAATTATGACTGGCCTTAGTGATGGTATTCTTCCTCTTCTTAATCTTTGCAGCCCAGATGTTCCGAATGGCAGTACTCAGAGAAACACTCTTTCTCCTTCTCTGTTCACTCTTCTTCTTCCTCTCTTGCCGCATACTTCTCATCCTGCTTTTACTGTTTTCCTTGAGTTCTTGTTTCTTCTGTTCGCTGATACTGGCCAGCCACGTTTTCTGCCATAACTGTCTCTGCATCTTTATCTTTTCTCGGCCTTCTTTTGTGCTCATCTGTCGTTTTCGGTAGGCTGCAACTCGTTGTCTCTCGTCCTTAAGCCGACCTTTGACCGACTTAGGCATCATTTCTTTGGTTCTGCGCTTTCTTCTGGGTTGCTTGCTAGACTCTTGCTCCCCTAGCTCATCTTGGTCCCAGTAGTTAGTGGTACTTATCAATTCCTTCATCTGCCCATACTTTTCCTTTTGTCTTTGCCGAGACTTTCGTTTCCTCTCGGCAGGAGTCATGGGCACCTTTTTCTCGGTCTTCCCTGCTTGTGCCCGCTGTCTAGCTCTGTAGTTAGCAACCCGCTGTCTCTCCTTAGCCTTGAATGCCTCAGTCTCCTCTGGTGTCCTATTTGCAGCTTGCTTGGCCCGTGAAATCTGCTTTCTCCGGGCCGCAACTGAAAGGATTTCCTTGACCATCTTGACCACTCAATAGGAAGGCTATACTTCAGGCCTGCAATACAAAGAAAAACTTTATTAACAATTTTTGCATGTTGTTGATTTTGTGGCAAAATATTTTCAGGCAGTTACATGTAATGGATTTTATAGTCCAATATACTACTAGGCCATCATTGACCTAAGATGCACAGTAATTGCATAAAAATGTGACGTACTCTAAAACTGACATTCACACAACTGAGACTAAGCAAATATTTGTTGATGCCTCAGTAGACAAAAGTAGGCCTAATGCTTGAATATTTTCAACCCATTTCCTTATGTATACATAAGACTATGACTAAGACTTCTTTATTGGTCATTCTTGTAAAAAATACAATACATGTTTATGATGTTAATATGAGTAGTACCAACCAATAATAGGCTACACTCTATTCATGGCACTGAGCTGAACTGGTTCTGTAATAGAGCATGACGTACATAAAGTGTGACACAGGTGGCTGTGTCTACATATCATTACTGGACCTTGTACCACATACATAGCTGGCTGTACAGGCACATTCAAATAAACATTTAACTAGGTGACCTAGATTGTTGCTAAATGTAAATAGGTGCCACTACCACAATTAATAAAGATAGAGTAATAAACATACCATAAATCAGTGTAAATAGCTCCCTTGGATCATTTGTGTACATGTCCTTCCTTGGCCGTGCTGCAAGTGTTGTGACGTACGAAAAAGTGACTCACACTCACACCAGCTGCACACTGTAACATGTCACTGTAAAATAATGCTGCAGGTTTTCCAGTTTTCCATGTCTGTTGCACAAACATTCTGTAACACCGTAGTGCAGGTTTTCCATGTTGCACAAATCAGTGGCGGATCCGGGCAGGGTCATCTAAGGGGGGCCCGGGGGTATTTATGGCATTCGCGGGCCCGCATCGCAGCATAATTTCTTCAAAATACTATTATTAATCTCAGTGGTCTAGGGGGGCCCGGGCCCCCTGGCCCCCCCCCTGTGTATCCGCCACTGCAAACAGTTCAGTTTTATTAGTAAACATATTCTGTAACACACTGTAAAATAATGCTGCAGGTTTTCCATGTCTGTTGCACAAACATTTTAGTCATATAAGTAATTAATGCTGTTACACTGTAAAATTATAGTGTAGGTTTTCCAAGTCGCAAACAGTTTAGTTTTATATTAGTAACATATGCGTAACACTGTAAAATGATAGGCTTACTGCTGGTTTTGCATGAGTAACAAATATTGTAACACTGTAAAATTATACTGCAGGTTTGCACAAATATGTTATAAGTAATAAATAGGCCTATCGCAACACTATAAAATGATAGACCTACTGCATGCCTGTTGCACAAACATTTTAGTCTTTGTTATAAATGCTGTAACACTGTAAAAATTCTGCTGCAGATTTTCTCTGACTGTTGCACAAATATATCAGTCTTGTAAGTAGTAAACATTGTAACACTGTAAAATGATTCTACAGGTTTTCTACGTTTGTTACAGAAACATTTTAGTCTGCTAATCAGTAATGAATACTTTGACATTGTAAAATGATGGGCCTACTGCAGGTTTTCCATGCTTGTTGCACAAACACTCTGGTGACTGCAGAGACAGGCTGCAGTAGTACCTTACTTAATGGGGTGGTTCAGGATGCTGCAGTGGAAAGTTGATAAGCATTAAGCACATTCCATCTCAGATCTTTCAGCGGCAGCAGATTTCCTGTGAGAGAGGGCGCTTTGAGAATTAAACTTCAATGCGGGTGGCGCTGTGCCCTGCAGCATTGTGTCTTATCATACTGCATAGCAGTATTTCATTTGGGCTTAATGGTTAAAGAGTATGTGCTTGTCTGTACAACCACCAGCTTTGAGGTTGTGGGTTCAAATCCCTCCCCTGGAGCCCATGGGACATTAGATGGAGGTGGGTTGTATCCAGTGTTCTCTACTGGGGCAACCGAAAGACCCCGGACATCTCTGAATGAATAGAATGTGAGTGAAACTAAATTAGGTTGGTGAGGATCGTGAATGTTGGAAAAATAAGAAATCCAAGATGTCTGCCAAAATGGCTGCCACAGACTTTGATAATGATTCAGTAATAAATTAGGACAGGAATAATCAATTGTAGGCCAATTAAATTTATGTGATTATGCACAAATATGAATATGAGTTATTTTTACATTTTTTAAAGTGGAATATTTACTGGAATTGTGTTCTTTTTCGTTTCAGCTCAAGTTTTCTTTTAGAATCAAGTTATTGTCCATGTGAAGATCTGCTGTTTGGTCGAATGTCTTTTAAGGGTTTCAATAAAGAAATAGAGGTATATATAATCCTATTTTGTGGATGACTATATGTTTTATTATAAATAATTATTTATTTTTAACTTACCTGGTATATAAATTACATGAGAGTGAAAGACTTAACTTTTTTTGCCAGAAATTAATGAATGTGATGAAAGAAGATCAGGACATGGCTCTAAGTGAAGCAAGAGAAATGGAAATGAGTGTCAACGACGAAGAAATGGCAACAAGGTAACTAAATAACTCATTAGCGATTAGTCTGGACTGTCTGGTGTTGCAATGTCTTAGCTTACATTTTCATGTGCGTAAAATCGAAGGTTGTAAAAAATCGGCCCATACTGTAATACTTTTCCCTTAATTTAAAAGCCTGCTACATAACCAGTTGAGCTAACGGGCTGGCCTCCTAGCAAGTGTTATGTATGTTTGCCGGGAGATTGATTAACTTTCAATTTCTGGAAGATTGATTTTAAAACCGTTAACAGGTTGTCGTAACGACTGAAAAAAACGCTAATATAATCAGTAAACAAGCTAATGACTGGTGCTGCAGACAGCTATTGGATTTTACAAATGAAATTGAAATTTTATTTTCAGATACGAATCATTAGTAGGAACGATAGCCAAGAAATTTGCCAAAAAGAGAAACCGGAAACAGATCCAAGAAGAAGAAGATGAAGCTGAAGAAACTGATAATGTTCAAATCAAGAAGAAAAAAGAGAAAAAGTCCAAGAAATTTCTCAAACCTGCAGACTAACACAATGCTCAATCTTAGGAATATATATTTTACAATTGAAGTTATTGGATCTATTACATGAACCGGACCTGTTACATGAACCAATCCTTTTACATTTTACGATGCAATTTTACTTAATTAAGCCTGTTGGCAGACCATCCCAGGCTTGAATCCGTGGATTCTTGTTCAGTATTATTTCAGTGACAACATCCTATTGAAGACAATCGCCAGCATTAATATGTTTGAAAACAAAACGCATGAACAATGAAAGTTAGAATGTACCATTAACAGTTAAACATTCTTATGATATTATCTGTGTAGGCCTATCGAAAATGAAAAATTGAATGTTGAATTCCTAAGAAATGCTAAATTATCTTAATTCCGATAAGAATCAATCACTTCACTTATTGGATTATTTAAATCGAATAATTTATACTGTTGGAATGCATAAATATAATCTATTGGGTAATGCGAAAATTATATATTTCAATATGTTTTGGGTTAATTTATTACACTATAATCAAGTAGGTTTTATTGTGGGGAATCCACTGGGGATGGAAAACGTTATATTGCAGTGTTTTGCATGTGGGAGGTTGGATTCATGTTGTTGTTACGTAGTATGTTATTTTTGGAAGCATTGTACATTTGTTTTACTGTATTTGTATATATTATAAATAGATATCAAATGCATAAATGCATTTATTTCTTGTGTTGTATGTTCAACTTCATGGCAACAGCTGGGCAGATTCTGATTCATCAGTGTACCACTCGGAGGCAAGACACTCAGATGACTCGGGAGCAGATCGTATACACTCAGGAGTAGGACAGATGTGCATGAATAGCTGCATGTTTTAGAAGACTTCCTAAATATCTTTCCTCTGGTTTGTTTGAATAGTTTCATCAGTACATTCACGTATCTCAATCTATCTATAAAAGTTGAGTAAAATTATATAAATTGTTGCTGGACTTACATTGATTGCATGACGTTTCATCCATTACCAATGGACTTCATCAGATGAATGGTTGGTGTTGGAGGATTGGTGAGTGTTGATGTCTTGATGACACTTTGAGAACTGTGAGAGGTTGCAGGGTCTTGTCCCAGGTGTGTGCCAGATTGAATCTGAGGCCCCCTCTCTTGTTCAATGGTGGTTGATGTTGTCTTTCATAGATGGCTTCTTTGACTCCTCTCCTGGACCAGTCCTCCTCCTTGTCTATAATTTCAAAGTTATTTATTCCAATCTATAAAAGTGCTTGTAATGAATTCCCTGATCTTGACCACTTTTAAATTGTCTCTCTTAGTCAATGCCATATCATAGTGGCTCCTTTTTTAAATTTATATGGGTCACAACCAGGGTATAAAATAAGAAAATTTGATCATTGCGAGTATTGTCTCGCGCAAACTATCGCCATTAATACGGATACCAATCAGTGTTCTTAAGAAGGGCTGGCATTGTGATATCAAGCATTACATATTTTCAAAAGATGACCAGTGGACCATCATCAGACAGACAAAAGTATCTAATTGGTCGGAAATACAAAGTATATTGTGGGGATTCAACAGTCCACCATAATTTAGCACAGAAAGGGTGAATTTGATCACTGCACAAATTCAGATTGATCACTGCACATTTCAGATTGATCACTGCACATTTTGGGATCGTTGCACACTTATTTTATACCCTGGTCACAACATTGTGGGTGGGTGATAGGGTTTATGTCCTGTATTTATACTGAGTAGCCTTAATTGGTCAGGCAGGGGCCACGGTAATGAGATGGAAGTGCAGTCTTGGCACAGGGCATGAATGAAACATGGGTCCTTGAAGTGAACAGACTCAGAACAGCCCAACTCAATTAAATTCATTCTGATGAAATTCACATGCTGCAGATGCCGGGGCATTTAAAGTTTTTGATGAACTTTACATGCCATAGTCGGAGGAGCATTTTATCAGGACAAATCAGATGGACTAGGATGAGATTCACATGCTACAGTAATAGGAGCATTTTATGTGCTGACCGAGTAGACCGAGGTCACAGTCTTCACGTTGCTGTAGGCAACGTAGACTGAGGACATAACCTTTGCTGAGAACTCTTGAAAATCATTGCAAGCAATAAGTGATAGTAACAAACAATCAAACAAGAATACAAACACAAAACTGTAATCTGCAAAGTTGCAAACAGAAAGCAACATAAGCAGTCATCTGATTTTGTCGCCAGTTCTGAGGTGTTTTAAACACAAAGAGCAGTCAAGATTTCAGAAAGTGGGAGGAAACATTTATTTATGTATGTCATTGTAAAAAATATCAGAATAGGTGGTAGTTCATCACTTGTGAAACAACAAAAAAAAATGCATAAATTAAATTAAAATGTACTTTCCTGTTTTGGTTCCAATATCTATCTATCTATTTGCATCATTTTTGACGAACAGCTGTCCTTTAAGTCACACATCTCCTCAATAATCAGCAAATCACTACAAATGATGGGAGTTATCAGGAGGACCTTCTCAAATCTCTCACCAGAACTATTCCTACCATTGTACAAGTCGCTTGTGAGATCTCGATTGGAATACGGACAATCGGTGTGGAGTCCCTACATGAAGACCGAAATCAGAAAACTCGAATCCGTACAACGATACGCGACCAAGCGAATAAATGGCTTCGCACATCTGGAATATCAGGAGAGATTACAGAAACTAAGACTCCCCTCCCTACTTTACCGCAGGAGACGAGGCGACATGATAGAGGTGTACAAGCTGCTTAACAACCAATACGACGATAGCGTCAAACTTGCACTACCCCTATCAAATGATCAGAGAAGGGGACATAGCCAGAAGTTATTTAAACAAAGGACACTCAGATTGGACCTCAGAAAATACAGTTTTACTAATAGAGTGGTTGACATGTGGAACAATTTACCACAAACAGTGATAGATGCAAAGTCAGTAAATAGTTTTAAGAATAGACTGGATAACCACCTGAAAAGTGAAACATATCAATACCTTGAGTAGGCATAGCCAAAACCAATAGCCCGGCAGCAAGGCGGCTGGTCTCTATTTCTGTATTTATATATATAATAACCAATAATACTAACCCTTCACAACAAAAAACCTATAGATGTCTTAGGAGTTGGGCAAGCAAGGCGGCCTACCCCTGTTTGGTTTGGGTCTAAATAATTATTGTACAGCTACTTGGACAGGAAGAGGCAGCTAGGCGGCCGCTCCTGTGAGGGTAAAACAAATATGAGTCTTTATTTCCAATATAGTGCAGGAAGCAGGGACATGAAGGCAGCAAGGCGGCCGGTGTTAAAACTATTTTAAACACATTTTTAGCCTGTATTTTTACTGGTTGTGCTTCTAAATCTGCTAAATTCATTGGATATGTTTTTAACTCTTTTTAGTCTCTAGCTCTTAAAATTACCAAGTGCACAAAATATGTTTTTAACTATACAAAAAAAAGTTATTGCTTTTATTACTGTTTTTGGTACTCTGAATGACAGGCAGCTAGGCGGCCAGTCAATATGTGGAATATTGTTATTTCCAAAAAAAATTTTAAAATAACAATAATAAGAAATCTATACAAAAACTAATAAATATAAAAACAGTAATTAAAAAAGGTGAAGGCAATTATATTGGTTTTTACTCTGTTTTGGTTGGCAGCTAGGCGGCCAATCAAACTAAAACATTAATGTAAAATATATAGATCTGGACATAGAGGACCTGCGAAGGACCTGCGTCCAGTAACATACTTGTTACTATCTATCTATCTATCTATTCATAAATCTTGGTCCCTATATATTTTTACATCTAGGCCAATCTATTTTATTTTTTTAATATACCTTGATTACAATGACACTTTATAAAGAGGGCTGGAATTAAGCATATTCCACCAAAATGCGATCTGAACTTGTCAAATGTGGTGTAATTCAATCACTGTTCAGCAAAGTGTGTTTGAACCAACCAATCACACAAATCAGAGAAATGCTTGACTGAGTTTGATTGACTGCTAAAAGTATCAGTTCAAAGCTGTTCATTTCAAAACATAAAACACTAACAGAAAAAGTGCATCATAAACAACATACTGATTAACAGTTATCTTTTTGTAGAACATAGTAATTAACAGTTAGCTTTTTGTACAAAGCCTCCCTCTATTCAACATGAGACTTCTGTCATTTTTAGAGGTAATTTTGTTGAAAATTGGCCGATTTTGACACTTTAAAGTACAGGAAAGTTCTGAAAATCGCACACAATACATTTTAAACCATTTCCTATCAGCTCATACCTTTATTTTTGATGGTAACAGGCCCTAAACTGCTGCGACACAGGGGCTGTCGCAGGTGTATAGTTCTCAACCCATGTTTTGTCTCCCATCCTTCTCAGCTACACTGAGAAGGTGGGTCTTCCTATCTACTGACCGAGTTGTTATTCACACAGTAAATTGGAATTAAACTTCTTCTGTTCTCTCTGTTTTATGTGTAGCAATTTCCAATATTATTTGCACTGCTGAGGCCCAATGGTTAGGGCACTCGCTTCTAAGATCTTCTGCCCGTCAGGTGGGCAGGATCATCAGATGTCCAATATTTTTCCAGACCAGTAGTCGTTTGCCTGAAGTGGCCGTACATATAGCTTGTGTAATAATTGAGCATTATAGCTAGCAGAGTTATATTTATCAATTATTATGGAGCTCAGTATTCGCCCATAAGACATGGATGTATTGTGTTTTCAATTGGGAATTCTATATGGATGAGAATGTGAACTTTTCTGAGCCTCGTAAGTCCAATTGAAATTCAAATTTCTCAAAACTTCTTTCCAACCAATGCATTACACTCAAACTAACCCATTGACCACAAACCAGTGAAATCAAAATCATTCTATTAAATAGTTTTATTCTTCAATATATACAGATATACAGATAAAACATGCGAACGACAGCAAAGCTAGTGTAACTCCATAATAATAGAGTTGAAGTTTGTTCTTATAATCATTCAGTGTTAATTCGAGTAGCCAAGCTTGATTTACAAGGAATGTAACAATATTTTTGCAGTTAAGCAGTGGAAGCTATCAATGTTTTCAAATACCAATCGATGTTTTCAAATACAAATCAATTCATATTATTTTCTACTTAAAGATACACTATCCAAGGATGAATTAATGATGAAAGGCCATGCTATTTCATACGGGTAGAATGTCTCCTTGGACAGCTATGATTAGCTGAGGGAATGAGGAAATATTGGTGGCTGACCAAAATCAGAATTCTAGGTCTAACCATAAATTATAGCGAAACAAAACTAAAGAATTACATAATCTATAAAAACTAAAGAAGTTGATGATGACAACATTTTTACCCAAGTGATTACAATACCTTCTTCGAACTTCGTTCGCTGAAGGTAAAAAGAAGGGGCAGCCAACGATTGTAATATCAAAAGCACATAAATATTCAGACTTTATATTCAGGATATATTTGACTGATTACTGATTTGAGCATAGAACTGTGCAATGTGCATTGTCTATATTTTGTGGATATACATACATGTATGAGATATTAGGTGGCTCGATACTCGTGAACTTTCCGAGATAGGATTTTTCAAAAAGTTTAGAATGATCCAAAATATAGTTTATAGCAAAGATATGAAAAAAAAGTGGTCGCTACCAGCCTTTAAAAAAAAATATTTGAGATTATGCACCAGAAAGTCAGTTCACCCAAACCTGAAAAACTGAATTTTTTTCTTAAATTTTTTACTGTGAAGTTTTCCCTGCTATTCAGTGGTCATGCATCCCATATTATGCAATGAAGCATGAAATTAAAGAAAACACTTGAAGGGAAAAGCTGATTGCAATTTCAAAGAGATATATTAAGTTTAAAGGACTTTCCAAGGGTCTCGGAATAAAAGTTTTGATTTTGACAATTTTAACTTTTTTTATAAACCATAGTGCTAAAAAAAATTACTAGATAGGATTTTTTAATTCTTTGTCATTTACTTCCAAAAATAGTGGGGAACAATATGATAATACAGACAACCCTTCCTACCACACTTGAAATTGATATACAATTTATTTTTTATTACCAAGTCATTTTTGAGAAATTAGACCTGCTTGAGTAAAATCGCCTGTAAAAATGTTTTATTCAAACCTAATGTAATACTGTTCTGAGAGAGAAATAATGATCACAGTTTAAGCTGAAGTTTCGACATTTAACTCTCCCCTTCCCCCTGGCCCCTTTCCTTTCATTTCAGAAGTTTGGAGAGCAAATTCCCAATCTTATTGTTAATAGGCTTCAGAGTCAGGTAAGTGAGATTCCAGACTCATTTTACAGACCAGAAGCCACTCAGAACTCTGGGTTCCCAAAAAAGTTGAAAACTAAATTCAAGGATTTTTCCGAGGACATTCCAGGATGAAATTTATTAAATTTCAAGGACATATAGAGGCATACAATTTTTGAAAAAAAGTTTCTCACACTTAACACCGTTGGTTTTGAGAACATTGGCTGCGTATCAGAGATGACTCGACATCCGTGCAACGATGGATTTTCAAGGAACTTTTTCTGCAGATAATAAGGATTCCAGGACCACCAGACTTTTTTGCAGTTTTTAAGGACTCTTCAAGGACTCTCCGGGACCACTTATTTTATGGTCTTAAAAGAATTTTCAAGGACCCTGGGAACCCTGGAACTCTTGACTAATAACAAATTCTCAAATTTGACTCTAGACTCCTCCCAAAAATCTGATGACAAAAAAGTTTTGAAGGACACCTTTTTGAGGTGGGAATGGAAAACTTCAGAAAAAGCCGCTAAACATAACATTAAGAAAAGCAAAAGCACCATTGAAAGAGCAAATTAGTCCGATTAATACAATAATACATTCACTTATATAATTATTGCATTCAATTATACATAATTTAATTCCAAAGTTTGCCTCACTGAAAATTTTTCAAATTGTTTAAAAAACATGCTTACAGAACAGAGTTCAATAATTGATTTGGCCATAAATGCACATAGATCCACTAGAATGCTGATTAAGTTTCATTTATATAATATAACATTGCATGTAAACATCATGTTCATTGTTCTTATTTGACCACATAGAATTAAGACTCAATTTGCTGCAAGCTGTCAGTTATAACAATATCACATAGATTGATTGGACTTCGATTACACAAAACAAATTTGACATAACAATAACAACAATTAGAAAATAACTACTAATTGTTTACAGCTATGTATTGGAATAAGGTTTTTCTAGGTCTTGGATGCTTCTGGGCTGCCTTCGCGATTTTCTGTGTTTTTCTTGTGTTTTGATAAAATGTTCAGTTAGTTCATCGAATTTTATCGTTTTTAAGACTTCTCGTTGATCGAGAGCATTAGGATTGTGTTGCACCCTGAAAACAAAAGATCAGGACTCGATAAAATACAACACTTGTTCTGAAAAGAATAATTATCATTTTGCTCAACATGAAGACCACTGAAGCAAAGGTGGAAATGTCATGTGCATGTTGACGGCTTCAAATGGTCATAGGCGTACGGCGCGCATGATTTTTGGGGGGGGGGGGCGAGCGACATTTGCCCGAATTTCACCATCTAGATTTGATACCATTTCAAATGAAATTGCCTGGAAATCATTAATTTTCAATAGTGATTATTTAATCATCTGCCCAAATCTTTTAGCCTTTTTGATCGAATATCACTTTTTCCCAAACATTTGGGGGGGCAATCGCCCCCTTGCTCTCCCCCCTCCGATACGCCTATGCAAATGGTAGTAAACTTTTTAAGAAGAGACATTTGACATCACGGGTGACTGGTGAGTGTTATGACTCGTCAATAACATGTTCTTATAACCAGACGGGAATAAATTATAGAATGTGAATCATAGGGACATGACATCGTTAAATACTGGGGTATTTAAAGTATTTATCATGACATCACTAAGAGCATTAATTTTTCATAAAAAAAGTATTCACTTGTACTTCCCTGGCTGTATCAGTAAACAATACAGCCTTTATCATAATGTCAATTGCAAACCATCAATTTGACTACAAAATGACATACCTTTGATCAGGCGGCATGAGTTGTACATCAGGGACACACTCGAGTCTTCTGCGTAAAATGTGGAAGGCGTCACTCTGAGGGAGTAACATCAACAAGCCATATAAGGACTTGATCAAGTGCATGTTGTTGGCAGTGTCAAGCAGCTGTAATCGCAAATCTGAAAGTGAAAAAAAAAAAAAATGTAATTATAACTTTTTGTCATGAGATGATCACAAAAAAATTTAATTCTCAAACAGTAATTACATTTAATATTCGCGCAGTTAAACGGCTGAACTGAGCACAAGAAGTGGCTAAAATATGTATAGTGATGCTCTCAACATCGAGGGTCCAAAGCAAGAAATTAGGTCAAATGGACCCAGTTTAATATCAATGACTTAGTTTCATATTTAAATGAACATACCATGAGAATCTTCAAAAGTGACATTATCATTACACTGAGCAGAATTACTTTTCCATAAAAACTACCAAACTAGATAAATTTAATACTGTATCATTCAGACTTCCATCAAACTCACATGTGAAGATAGGAGATTCCAAAAGCTGTACGAGTTTGTCGATTTCTGTGAGAAATTCTACAGTCACCTCCAGGTCACCACTGCATCTTGTCAAGGATAAATATAACTTGCTGATTTTTAATTAACATTGGAAAATTATACACTATTCTTAGTTATTATACTTGGGAAAGGTGTTAAATGTTGGATCTCGGATTTCAAATTTGGAGATCTAAACTTATTTGTTGCACTAAATTTTAAAAGTCAAATGGACATGAAGAATAATTAATTTTTAAAGTCATCAAAAGTTGTAATTGAAACATTTTCTTGGGGGTGTTTTTTTGGGATTACAATACAATTACTTTTCTTGAATGATTTACATATTTATGGATGGATGATAGAGGCGATAGGTCCTCTATTCACGCACTGTGGTCAGTCACCATCAGCTGAATAGGACAGGGGGAAGCTAAAGTTCACAAATACCGGTATATACTATATATTTGGCCATATAAATCAAACTAAACCCACATTCAACAATAGAAATTTAAATACAGTGAAAGGATACAACAAAGTGAGTAGATGGCAGGCGTGGGTGTACGTCTGAGTGAGGAAGCACAGGGCTACTGTGGAGACAGGATTATGGCACCAGGACTTGTACAGGCAGGAGAATAGTGAACAGCTCTCCTGAAACAGAACATTAACAAAGAAAAGATATATACAAAACATTTGTCTCAAGACTAGGTTCATTTGCCAATTTACTAAAATAACTCCAACAAGACTTTGTGACGGTTGCTGTAAGAAATTGAAAACAATATTATAGGGGCACATTCATTCTGCGCGACAGAACATATTCTGTAAGACACAGTAAAACTCCATTTTATAACTACAGAAATACTCCGATTAACAGTTCCGGGATTATGCATAATACAGATTAAGTTCTGTTCCACCAGAACACTTTATAGTCATAAAAATGTCAGACAGAAGTAGATTCATTGCACCGCCACACCTTCTAAGAAAAATATTCCAAATTGGAATGAAAAATTTCTATAAATTCTGGTATTTCAGCCGAAATACATAATATCTATAGACAATCCAACTATCTAGCAAACCAATCTTACCTCAGTTTTCAAATCTTTAAGTTGAGTTCTTAACTCGAATAATTCTGTGGAGGTCAGAAGAATCGTAGACAAGGTCTGAATCATGTGGGAAGCAAATTTCATGTCTTCCTCGTAAAGAAGAATTTCCGAACAACACCGGTAAATATCTTCTGCATTCAGTAACAAACACAATTGTCTGAAAAGAAACAATGGCTTAAGATGATGGAAGCAGTTTCTAATGGGGTGCTATTGACAATCATGAGGCCCTTTATGTAAGCAGTATATATTTAAATTCCATATCAGATCTTGGGCACCAAACCAGTCACTACGAGATACAACACTAGCATTGAACCTCAGTGCGTGCACACCTTTTGTAAGTAGAAGCAATCTCTGTAAGGGCGATTCCATTTAAAAATCCGGGGGTGGGGGGGGGGGGGGTGGTCGGGCTACGATTTTGACTCCCCCCATGCATCTAAAACGATTTTTTTTACCCCCCCCCATGCATTAACTTCGATTTTTTCACCCCCCATACATACATCAAAAAAAATTTTCATTTTTACATTGCGTAGGCCTCAATAGAGCCGACAGTCCCCCCCCATACATCTGCAGTGAATTGCGCAAGTGCCCCCCTTGCATCTACAACGTATTATCGCTCAACCGTACATACATCATACGAAAAATAAACCAGCCCGACCACCCCCCCACCCAGATTTTTAAATGGAATAGCCCTAAAGGAACAGATCTAAAATGATTTCATGAAGGGACAAATACATTTTTTATGTCAGCGAGCCATTTGCTGTGCTTGTTCACATAATAATTTGATTTAAACAGTTGACTGACCAGATACCGGAAAAGATCCTATAACTAAAGATCTTGTAATGACTCACGCAAAGTGCCCAAACATTGCACAAATAAGCTTACCTTATAATAAAAGATCCCCTGTCTTCTAACAGCGTCCTGTCTGTGCTGAATAACTTCAACAGACTGACCATAAATTTGGTGAAGTACCCATTCATATTATGACTAGATTCTACGGCTTGTTTAACGGGACTCGGAAGGGGTAAATTGTCATCCGTGGAATTTGGGGACCTCTGACCAGCAGGGTTGGATGCAATTTCCGCTAAAACTTCCAAGTCCAGGAGCACCACCTGGAAAGATAGGGATGATATATTGATAAGTCGTATAAAGCAATGTAGGCTAAATAATAATTTTTTTAATAGGAATTTAAATTTTTGATGCGGTTTCAAGGCTTTTTAATTCTACATGCTCAAACAAGGCTGGCCATTGATATCTTAAAGTGTTTTTGACTTATCAAGACCTCCTTTTAAAATACAGTACTTCTTTCAATACAAACACCTCTTGCAAAAACTACTTGACCTATTATTCAAACGGGGCACCTGGGATTCCTGGGATCTGGGTGGCACAAAATTGTTTTTAGTAAGCATACGCCATACAGGGGAAATCCAACAAGGTCGAGACACATTCTTAACAGAGGTGTGGGACAGCAAACCGGAATGACAATTAACTGTTGACATGGTTAAACAAGACATTCACTGTAGTGTTGTTTTTTTTAAACAATAATCTGAGGATTCAAAGCCTGAGCTTTGTGACCTGGTTATTACTTTACCATTTATTCATATCCTGAAATGAAAAATGCTGGTTTGATTTGCTGTTTATGAATCCATCAACTTGATGATCAAAAGAGGTTGTTGATTCACTTCTGACATAAACTACAGATTACAAGTACAGAATACCAACAGGTAGGGGTTAGTTGTGTGACAACTTGAAAAGACCTGATAAAAGCTGATGGATGGATGATTGGGGCTTTACATCCTGTATTTATGCACTTGAGAGGCTAATCAGGACAGGAGGAGGACACTGCAATGAGGCGAAGGATTGGAAGTTGCCCAACACTGGTAGGCCCAAGTGACCCGGCAAGAACTGGATTCAAACCCTGGACCCAGCCATTGGCAGTCCAGGACGCTACCACTAAGTTAACCCTCCCTCCTGTGTTCAAGGATCAAAAAGTTCAAGTATAGTTATTTTGGAATCATAGTGGCTGGGTTGACATGGATCAAACCAGCTGATATACAATCACAGTTATCCTGATCCAAAGCAAAAACTCTCACAATTGGTATAAATGCAAAGCAACACAGAAGACCTGCAAATGAAGCCCCTAATCCACAATACAAGCATCAACGCCCTGCACTTTTGGTTGTACGACTCATGCACTGACTTGAAGTTTTGTCAATCCTCGGTCTATAGAGAACTAAAATAAGCAGTAAATGTGAATATGTGTATGCAAAAAGTCCAAAAAAAAATGTATATAAATGAAAAAAATCTTTACAGACTATGCAACTAGATGTAATTGCATAACAGAAAAAGTTTGCTGAATGCACATAAAAAACAGTCTGAAAATAGAGGTTACATAAAACTAAGGAATTTGTCAGCAGATGTTCATGAAACGCAACATTATAAAAGTTTTATTTTAGAGAAAAAATTGATAGCCAGTTCCAGAAATTTACCATTTTTAGCTCCGTAATTACCCTAACAATTCTTTCCAAGAAAAGTGTAAAAAGATGATTTTTGATGCACTGTAACCGCTTTGTTCTGCTTCAAATGTGACAGAATCTGTAGCTGAAACCCACCAACAGTCAGTCTGACAGTTTTTAACATTTCGGCAAAATCAGTGAACAGTGAGCCATTAAAGAGACTTACCTCATCTGAAGGGTCTGACAAAGTCTTCAATAAAAGAGGAAACAGTTCGTCGACATGTCTGAATATCTGAAATGATAGATTCATAAATTTCAGTAATAAGTAAGCCACTAAATCTAATAAGTTAAATAATTAAGTCACCCACAGCCTTGGACGGCAGTGGGACCATGAGAGTGACAGGCAATAGTGCGTACCCTTTGGTACAATTAACAGACCAATTTTGTAATCTTGTCCAATATGCTGAATGATTTCACCATTTGAAACCACTAACAATGCCAGTAGGTCTTTACTTACACAGCATAGATGGCTACTCTATGAGAACATTGAGATACCAGTTATGGCCAGCATAGATCGGCCTACAATTTGACTTGATCACCATTAACGTAAGCCAATGAATAACTAGAATGCGCAAATAAAATTTGCAAATCTAGGCGCTGATTGTTAACTTGACAATTTAAGCATGAGATGAACCTCTGTCTGCCATCTGTTACTGATCCATCATCAATAGCAATTACAGCATCCAAGCTAGAAGGGTTGATGTGTTTACGAAGTTAGAAGGTAAAACGCATGAAACCATTGTATTTCATGTTCACCACAAACAGGAAGTTGAAAAACACGCAGGAAATAGCAGGTTGTACAAGCATGATCTAGGCGCAGCAGCGCCTAGATAATTATTACCTTATTAGGCGTCTTGAGGTGCAAATGGTAAATCCACTTGAGAGCGGCGATTCTTGTCTGCATTGATTCGTGTAACATTTGGTGAGTGAGGACTTCTACCATTGACGGCACATCTAGTACGATCACAGATCTAAACAGTGAAGCAAGAGAGAGACATAAACATGCATCTTTTATTTATCTTACAAAAACAAGATTCTGCAGATTGCAAAACAGAAAAGCCGTTGGGAGCAGATGCTAAAAACAGTATAATAGCATGCGAGCAGCTGTACACCTCCATTACAAAATGCTTATTACATGTACTGTGTTGTAAGCTCACATTCTAAATCACTGGTACGCTTAATTTACTGGAGCTTATACATAAAATATGTTATTGTGAGAAAGAGCTGCAAATTATATGTATACATGTACAACTGTAACCAGCTTTAGTCCATGTGTTCTCAAGATGTTACTGGCTCCAAGTTTGCCTTGATGTGCTTAATAGTCGACAGAACACACAAGTTTCTTTGCCGGAGGATTCTTCTCATCAGAAATCATAAAATTGCATTAAAAAAGTTCCAGAATTTGGTCACAGTTTGGAAGATATTGCAAAGACCAAATTATATCAATTAAATTAGTAATCAATTTTTCATACTTGTTTTCGTCTCCTTCAGCATCAGGTTTATCTAAAGCTTCAGAGGCAGGCACATGATTCTCAGATTCTTCACTAAGTTCTGCAAGAGAAATAAAGTTGCAGTAATATGAATGTCGAATTACTTGAAAAGCAGAAAGAGTTCTTTCTGGTTGAATAACATGATCATCAGAAGCGTCAAGAGAGAAGCATCGAGACAAATTCAAACTTCTGACACTACTACAACAGAAAGCTAATTCATCTCAAGTCTGATGTTGGGTAGACTTAAAACTTTCAATTTTACCTCGCAAGATATTTCCTATGAACTCTACGAACTAAAAATATGCTCAGTAAAATTAAGATCAAACTTCACAGGTAAGTTCGTTTAATCTTATAATTATATTTGATTATAGTCCTCAAACACAGTACAACAAGAAGGTATGTCATCATTATGATACTCCACAACATTATGTCTGATGACTTAGTGGAGACGTAATTTTGCAGACAAAAAATACAAAGAAATCATAATCGCATTCAATACAGATTAAAAAGATTTAAGGAATGCTTCAAAAGATGACTCACTACTTCAAGTCATTAAAATTTTTATTAATTATTTTTTTGTTAATCTCTTTCTCACCTTTCTTAGCCTGCTCACTCGTCCAATCATCCTCAGTGCCAACCAGGCGCATGAGACTGGAATTCACTGCCCTAGCTGACTCTCGGATATCTTCAGGGTCGTTAAGGAAAAATACGCAAATATTATAGCAGCATGCAAGGTGCGGGTGAGCCAACAGAGAGCCAAGGAGGAGAGGCATTGCCAGGCAAGGCCCCGAGTGGAAGCAACAGTGCTATGTGAGAAATTACTAAGAAATTAATGAGACTACGATATGCACACTAAACACTATGTAATGCACACTAAACTAGTTAAATATTGCTACACAAATAGAAGAATGGTTAGATCAATATAGTTCCAATACATAGGCGGCAAAATAAAAATTTTGTTATGCTATTGTTTTACTACAGTAAACCCTCTGCGGTCAGTCAGACTAGGTGAACCCCTAATTTATGTGAGGAACCATTCAAATAACACTGAAATAATGTTGTCATACCGTTTAAAAAGTCCTGAAAAAATTCTCGCATGTTCAAACTGTTCATGTTGTGAAAGGAGAGCTTCATTCCAGATTCTAAAAGTCCTTTGAGCTATAAGCCGATGCAGCTTATATGCTGATACAGCCTCGCAGAGATAGGTTTCATTCTGAGTTACTGAGCTGGATAGACACCAGCACAATAGCGCCTGCTCAGGTCTACACACTAGACCTCTGAAAGTCTTGTATTATCAGTGAACTTTCAACTACCAGTAAATTTCAAGGGGTGTTTATATAATATTTAAGCAAACACACCATAAACTACCAATTTCACACATACATGTTATGTATTTTTTGCCCAAAAATAGATTGTACTACCTGAAATCAAATAGGATTGGATGAGATAAGTGTTCATTGAGAGACTAACAGACCAGAGTTCATCATTACCAATTAGTTAAGCCATTAAATATCCATGTAAATGGTACATTATGGCACATGTACTATAATTGTAGGTGCTTTAAAGCTATTAACAGGGTTCCCCCTCAAATTTGAATAATAAATTCAAGGATGTTTCCAGGACATTCCAGGATTAAAATTGTCAAATTTCAATGAATTTCAGTGCTCAGCATTATTGATGAAAAATATTCTCCTACAAATTTAACAGTTTGTTTTGAGAACACTGGCAGTGCATTTGTGATGACTAAACAATAGTAAACATCAATGCAACAATGGATATTGGTCTACAAGGCATTTTTTCTACAGATTATCAGGATTCCTGGAACACCGGAAGTTTTTTGAAGTTTTCAAGGGCTTTGCAGGACCAGTTTTTTTTAGGACTTTCTAAAAATGTCCAAGGACCATGGGAACCTTTTATTAACCACACACTAAACCTACTTGTGAAAGCTTTTTTGTGCACAAGCAGCACAACATTGATTTTGAATTATACAGGGGCTGTGCTGAACATTCATTGACTTGAGGCTCAGGCCTGTCATGAAATTTAGAAAAATAATGAAAAAGATAACTGGGAGCTTTTGAGTGTCAGATCCAGAGCTTTGGAGAGAGTCCGCAGACTCCCTCAGTGAAAAACGAGGTTTGGAATTTTCCTAACTGAACATCAACCAATTTGATTCTATCCTCAGACTCCTCACTCAATCCTAACTTTATTTTAACAGGACACAAACATTTACAGGACGTTTCTCTCCTTATTTTAATCTAATCTAAACTTGCAGAACTTAATAATATCATAAGTTCTAGTCGTGAATGCAGATACTTCGCTTCACTTATGTATGAATATTGAAACAGCCAAATCAACACTGCAAAATTGAGGAAAGGATGTTGCTCCCAAACTAATTGACTACATGGATAATAGTATTTATACAACCAGAAGTGAACTACAGCTTACCCACCTTGGACCAAGTAAGCAGGATGGTAGCAAGCGATCATTTTCGAAATTAACTTGGCACAGTACTCAACTGGCCATTCCTCATGGAGACAAAAGTATCGCAACTATAAACAGTTTCAAGTTCGACTTGCGATTAAAACAAAACAAAACTGAAATTATTCAATAAAAAAAAGAAGGAATAAGTAGACTTTGCATCTAATCAGTTTACTAACAAAAGTTGCTTCAATCGTCAATAAAGTTGCAGATAATCTCCAAAACAACATGACCACTTTTTGTCATTAATAATTATACCTAAGCTGCACACACAGTACTAAAAAGTAAAACTTTTTTCATAGACTAAATAACTAAAAATAATAAAAATATGCAGCCTCCTTATATTGCGCCTCTGAACCGTAAACTTCGCTAAATCAAACCCGGGACCCAGCGATTGGAACCCAAAGCACTACCAACTCAGCTAACCCCCTCCTAAAACACGTCATTAGAAAATACTCGCAGCTTAGGTCAAGATGATTAAGTCTGTGATAAGCATTATGCAAGTGTTTATAAACACCAACAGAGGGTTTACTGTAGTTTTCCAGCATTATTACTAAACGAGTCTGGATGAAAAATTGCAAGGGACATTCAATTCAAGTAGGTGATGCTGTTTTGAAGGACATTTTCAAAAGCAGGGTATATCTAAAAGATCTACAGAAAAGACATCACTCAAATATACAAATGGAAGATGTTAATAGAAAAATTGCAAACTATTCTAATCAGAAGCTATTAGGATAGCTGGTGCAACTGCAAATGATTAGAGCAAACCACAAACTACACAAGAATCCGCGGATTCAAAACCGACCTAGCACAATGAAATTGAAGGTGCCATTGCTTAAACCACTGAGCAACTGATATTGGAAGATAGGAGAAATAGTTGATTGGAAGATGCTAGACTATTAGTATAGAAGCAATGCAGTTTGAACAGATTTCTAAAAAAAAGGAAAGATGGCTGTCAAAATGGCCGCCATCTTGGATTTCTCAACACGTTACTCATCCATACCCACAGGCCAATACCTGTACCAAATTTCATAACTGTAAGTGAAATATTAAGGTCACAATGGTCAGTTCAAGAATGAAGAAAGATGGCTGCCAAAATGGCTGCCACATAGTGGCTGCCATCTTGGATTTCTCAACATGTTCCCGTCTGATACCCACAGTAGAGTGTTTCAGCTGCCCCCAATATTTTCTGATCCTGCTTGACCTTGGTCTGGTATTGCAGTTTATATAGTAAAAGTCACATGTAAAATTTTGGCCCATTCTATAAATACTTACCTTTACCAGAATTCACTTGAGGTTTATAATGTAATTCCCCATTGGCAAACTTGCAAATCCTGAAGATATTGCAAAAATCAATGAAGGAATAGATATTTTTTCCTCAATCCATAGTTTCTGAGTAAGTTTTGGGAGGGCAATTCAAATCTGGAATCAGCTATTTTGTAGCAGGTCTTCCTAATGAGCTAGGAAGTGTTGAATTACCTGTACCAAATTTCATAACTCTTAAGTGAAATATTGAGGTCACAATGGCCAGTTCAAGAAATGAAGAAAGATGGCTGCCAAAATGGCAGCCATCTTCTCAACATGTCCCTGATCCATACCCACAGGCCCATACCTGTAACAAATTTTATAACTCTAAGCGAAATATTGAGGTCACTATGAGCAGTTCAATAAATGAAAAAAGATGGCTGCCATTTTACCCAGAGTCCCATACCTGTACCAAATTTCATAACTGTAGGTGAGATATTAAGGTCACAATGGGCAGTTCAAGAACGAAGAAAGATGGCTGCCAAAATGGCCACCACAAATGGCAGCAATCTTGGATTTAATCGACATGTTCCCAATCCATACCCAGAGTACTATACCTGTACCAAATTTCATAACTGTAGGTGAAATATTATGGTCACAATGGCCAGTTCAAGAATGAAGAAGGATGGCTGCCAAAATGGCCACCACAAAATGGCCGCCATCTTGGATTTATCGACATGTTCCCAATCCATACCCAGAGTACTATACCTGTACCAAATTTCATAACTGTAGATGAAATATAAAGGTCACAATGGGCAGTTCAAGAATGAAGAAAGATTGCTGCAAAAATGGCCGCTGCAAAAATGGCTGCCACAAAATGGCAGTCATCTCGGATTTCTTGACATGTTCCCAATCCATGCCAAGAGTACCATACCTGTACCAAATTTCATAACTGTAAGTGAGATATTATGGTCACAATGGGCAGTTCAAGAATGAAGAAAGATGGCTGCCAAAATGGCCACCACAAAATGGCCGCCATCTTGGATTTCTCGACATGTTCCCAATCCATACCCAGAGTGCCATACTTGTGCCAAATTTCATAACGATAAGTGAAATATTATGGTCATAATGGGCAGTTCAAGAATGAAGAAAGATGGCTTCCAAAATGGCCACCACAAAATGGCCGCCATCTTGGATTTCTTGACATGTTCCCAATCCATACCCAGAGTCCCATACTTGTACCAAATTTTATAACTGTAAGTGAAATATTATGGTCACAATGGGCAGTTCAAGAATGAAGAAAGATGACTGCCAAAATGGCCACCACAAAATGGCCGCGATCTTGGATTTCTCAACATGTTCCCAATTCATCACCAGAGTCCCATACTTGTACCAAATTTCATAACTGTAGGTGAAATATTATTGTCACAATGGCCAGTTCAAGAATGAAGAAGGATGGCTGCCAAAATGGCCACCACAAAATGGCCGCCATCTTGGATTTATCGACATGTTCCCAATCCATACCCACAGTACCATACCTGTACCAAATTTCATAACTGTAGGTGAAATATTAAGGTCACAATGGGCAGTTCAAGAATGAAGAAAGATGGCTGCCAAAATGGCCGCCACAAAATGACCGCCATCTTGGATTTCTCGACATTTTCCCAATCCATACCCAGAGTCCCATACATGTACCAAATTTTATAACTATAAGTGAAAATTAAGGTCACAATGGGCAGTTCAAGAATGAAGAAAGATGGCTGCCAAAATGGCCGCCACAAAACGGCAGCCATCTTGGGTTTCTCGAAATGTTCCCAATCCATACCCAGAGTCCCATACCTGTATCAAATTTCATAACTGTAAGTGAAATATTAAGGTCACAATGGGGAAAAACCGTGGTTACTGGTTTGTGGTTACTGGTTTGTGGTTACTGGTTTGTGGTTACTGGTTTGTGGTTACTGGTTTGTGGTTACTGTTTATGGTTTCACCTGATCCATTTACAGCTCCTGTATTAACCGGCCTCCGCTGTTAGGCCGGTTAAAAATTGAAATAAGTGAAATAGTATTAAAAACTACCATCAACACTACAGTATTGCAAATGCAAAACTCGCATATATATATCAAGAACTGTAAATATTTAAAACGACAAATATCAAGGTCCAATCAACATTTGCAAAAATTCTACATGAAAATTTTCAATAAATTTTCATTCCGCAGAAATAGGATTGTGGGTTCGGAATATGAAGCATAATAGTTTCCCAATTAATTTCAATTTTTCATATAATTTGTCAGTTAGTTAAACTTTGCAACATGTTCAATCAATGCTACAGAAATATATAGAAATACACAGTGAAATATGCCACAAGTTTTACATCCAACACGGGAAACTATGTGTTATCAAACCCGTCACATTGAGTTGCGTCTAATAGCCGTACGACCAAGAGGTCTCTCAGCACCCTTTCATAGCAAAACTAATAACTTTTGTCACTTTTAAGAAATGTATGAATGGATCACATAAATAATTTCAATTAAATTAAGCAGAAAAATGGTGATTGGACCCTGAATAAACAGTGAAACAGCACTACAACTACCGTCACATAAACGAGTGCACAAACATTCACAAAATTAAACCAATTAAACTTAAGAACCTAGCCAAAAGAAAAAACACTTATTTTGTGATATTTCCGAAGGTTACTTTTTCTGTTTTCGTCGTCATAAGACAAACACGGAAGAACTGAAGTGATGATCCCCGAGGCAAAAGGAAGCATCGCTCGACCGGAGAGGACGACAAACTCCTTCAACCAAGCGACCGCTGTGTATTGGATGACGTCATCTGCACAATAGTATAATTATTTTGTAGAAGTCAATTCATTTCATATGTACATTAGGGTGGGCTGAAAAAAACTTTTTTTGGAATTTCAATATGCCAGTGGTCTAGAAAGTTGGCTATGGCCAAAAAATGATATTTGGTGCAAAAAAAATTTTGTGGCATGCGACTGGTGCCAGGCCACTCCGGCTTTTATGAAATTGCATATTTTCAGCCATTCCGCATGCTTTTTTAGACCATTTTTTGGCCTGAGTCAGCTTCCTTGGTTTCAGAAGGCTCAATAGCATACTTAAATCTTCTATGAAGGCCATTTTGGATATGAAACACCATGAACAGGTCACTTATGCTCAAGATATAGCCATTTCAGTGTAAATGTTGGGATTCAGAATTTGGCTTTTTTTGCTAAAAATTGCCAGAAAAATGTGAAAATGTCGGAATTAACCAAACAAAAAATGATTCCAAGGTAATTTTAACTACCCCGAGTCCTCCCCAACGCCCTAAAAAAGCATTTCCAGCGTATGATCTGCATCAATTCGTTGTTTTAGTTCCCAGAATAGGGGCAATTCCGTAAAGTCAGATTTACAGATTTGACACTGTAGCAACTTGTGTGGCCCTACCATTACACCTCAGTTATTTCATTGTCACATAGGGATGAGGCCAGGTAATAGGGGTATCAGACAAGCCATCAACCAAAACTCCAAGTGCAATAGGAGCTGAGCTACAAGGCGAAATGTCATCTTGTCGGACGTACTCACGCGCTATACATTCGACATGATGTTCGACAAGATGACACTTGCCTTGTAACTCAGCTCCTGTTGCATTTGGAGCTTTGGTTGATGGCTTGTCTGATACCCCTATTACCTGGCCTCATCCCCATTTATCAATGAAATAACTGAGGTATAATGGTAGGGCTACACAAGCTGCTAAAGTGTCAAATCTGTAAATCTAACTTCACCGAATTGCCCCTATACCGGAAACTTAAACAACAAATTGATGCAGATCATAAGCAGGAATTGTTTTTTAGGGCACTGGGGAGGACTCGTGGTAATTACAATTGCCTTGGAATAACTTTTTGTTGGGTCAATTCCGATATTTTCAATTTTTTTCGGGCAATTTTTAGGGAAAAAAAGCCATATTCTGATTCCCAACATTTACCCTGAAATGGCTATATCTTAAATATAAGCGACCTGTTTATGGTGTTTCAAATCCAAAATTTCCTTCAAAGAAGATTTAAGTATGCCATTGAGCCTTCTGAAACCTAGGAAGTTGACTCAGGCCAAACAATGGTCTAAAAAAGCTTGCGAAATGACTGAAAATATGCATTTTCATAAAAGCCGGAGTGGCCCGACACAAGTCGCATGCCACAAAATTTTTTTTGCACCAAATATCATTTTTTGGCCATAGCCAACTTTCTATACCACTGGCATATTGAAATTCCAAAAAAAGTTTTTTTCAGCCCACCCTAATGTACATAGTAGGCCTAAGTGACAAAATGTCAGAGGACTTGGTTCCACTGTCCAAATGTGAATATTTTAGAAATTGCTTCAATTGCTGAATCAAACAGTTTTTAAATTTCACTTCACACAAACACACACATTAGATATAAGACATTCCCAAGCATACGGAACAATGTCAAGGTGACAAGTTTGACTACATTACCTCTCTGACAATGTACTATGTAAACGTCGATATAAATTGATCAAATGAATAAAGGGCCATTTCGGCTATTATTCAGAAACATATTAGTAAAAATTATAAGTTAATTTTCCATTTTAAAAATTCAAACTTGTCTATACTGTTATAAACCACTGCAGCTCCAACACTGACCATCAATTGTATTAAGAGTTACCTGTGGATTGACTGTGGACTATGAGAATGTTGACCATTGCAGGATAGTCTACTTTGGCTGAGTTCTTGTGGATTCCTTTGAGAAATTCCCCAAGGCAAGATTCACACCTGAAATTACAAATGACAAGAACCTGAGGAGTGATTACGATTTCAAAACTCCAGTACACACACCAGTCGGACCTAATCCCAGGGTAATCCCTGTCATGTACACATGCGCAGTAAAATTAATGAGTAAAGTTGTTAAACTTACATTTTGCGTATTTCATGGTTTTGGTCTCCGAGGATGTGAAAGAGGCCGTCTAGTATTTCAGGCAGGAAGACAATCATGTTAATATCGGGAACAGCGTCCAGGGTCATGATCTGAATGAAAGAAAAAAAGATCTAAAATTAAATTGGTTATATAAACGGCAACACAAGAAAAGGAGTCTTGCATTCAAAATTGTGGATGGATGGATGATTGGGACTTTTTTCTCTATTTCTTGTAGTCTAGGACAGTTATTGGTCATCACAAAATAGTGTGTGTCCTAGCATAGACGGTGCTAGGGTCAAGCCAATTTCAACAATACAGTGCCGTCTGTAAATAAGTGAACAGGTGATATTTTGCCCTTGCAATGTTAAACATACTCCACAAAACTGCTTGTAGAAGCATGAATTCTCATCCAATGACAGGAAAACCTATTGGGTCATAAATGCCAATATTTGAGGCATGTGGGATAACCAGGGCCGTATTAGCACATTTCTGGGCCCGGGGCAAACTGTTTCTAATGGGCCCCCTTGCGCCCCAAAAACGCTCTTAATTCTGTAAAGTACATTCTCACGCCACTTACCCGACGCACTTTCTTTACTGTCGGAACACATTTCAGCTTCATCATGGGCCCCCCTGAGGTCATGGGCCCGGGGCAAGTGCCCCGTTTGCCCATAGGTTAATACGGCCCTGGGGATAATAATGGCTGCCAATTTTCTTTCCTGTACTCAAGAGTTAGGTATGGGTCAAAGTCTTTGATAAGTAAGTAAACCAACCCCTCCCATTGAAATAACATTGGGCTAGCACTTCACTTAATTATTAAATCAAATATATATCATACATACCCAAGACACAATGAACTGACGAGCAAAAGGATTCTTTGTGTAGACTCTTTCTCGCAACAGAGGCATAAAGGACACCAGGTCAAACGTACAACTCTCAGTCACGATATCCTGAAATTTGACATAACAACAGGTTTCAATATAATATTCACACAAATAAATTACCAATCAATGAGAGAAATAAGAAATTTCACAATTCAAAAGAATTTGTAAAGAGTCACATCACTAAAACGTATAAGATTTTCTTCAGAGACATCTCAACAGTTCTTAACTACTCAACAGAAGTCCAAGAATGTCAAGGTCAGACATAATTGATCTTCAGCTTCTCTAAACTTTTTCTAGGGTCGGTCGGTAGGACGAGACAAAAAGCTGTAATCTCAGATTTTATATCGCATGTCAATTTGATAAAAATCTTGGGTAAGCTAAATCTTTTACTTCCATTAGCAAAAAATCTGTTTGAATGGTGGATCGAGTACCTAAAAATTAATATGTCTGGCCTAAATTAGCATCATTAAATATACAAACCTTCATTAGCCTGTCAAGTAATTCAGATCCACTTCGGACATTTTGATCAGGGTCGGCAGAAAGCTGAAAGAATCATCATTTCATAAGGTATCAAAAATATCAATAAAAGAAAGCTTTTATATTTGAAGATAGTTTGAGAGTGAGAGAGTTTTACGTCCCATCAGCAAAAAATTGGGCTATTTAGGGACTATTAATATTGAAGAATTTTTTTTTGTGTTATATATAATGAGAAATTTGTACACTTGTAATGTTTGTTTATGAAATTGGAAAAATAAACATCCATCTATCTAAGAATTCTAGCTTGTACAATGTACATGTAGCATTAATTTCTGTTTATAGAACAATAGATACAATCATTAATTGACTAATTTTAAATATGTATTCTTTTGTGAAAATCTCAGTTTATTTGGAGTTATGTATATGTATCATCTGCAGCCGTGGGCACTCCTGTGGCCCTTGTACTATAAGACCACCACTTCTACAGTGATAAATAGGATAGATGGATGATTGGGGCTTTACTTCCTGTTTTTTGCATTTGGTAGGCTAATTAGGATATGAGGTGAAGGATGATTGAAACTGCCGTCCAACATAGGCCGAAGTGACCCGGCAAGAGCTGGATTCTAACCCTGGACCCAGCGATTGGCAGTCCAGCACGCTACCGCTAGACCAACACTCCCCCCTGCAGTGATAAATACTTAGATCACATGTATAAATACATCTTACACAAAGTATGGATAACTTTCAGTCTGACCACCTCAATCAATTTCACACAGTGACTTTCTAAAAATACCATTATGTTGAGAATCTGACTTGACATATTTTTGTAACAGGCCTCCTTTTTATTGATCACAACTTTACAACAAACTCTCTTAACGCAACTAGGAAAGTGCAAAATAAATCTCTGGCTTGTAGAAGTAGTATCTGAAGTATGTCCAACATTTTATAATTATACATGATAAATGTACAAAAAACCTCTTGTGACACTTCTATCATGTGACTGTCAAGTGACTGTTAAGTTGTTAGTATTTCCATACTATTTCATAGTCTCTAAAAATGATTGATTACGAACAAGAAATATGTGTTTATTGATTGTATTGCCGGTATTTTTGTTGATATTCTTTGTATGTGTATTTTCTTATTCCTGTATGACACATAGGTCATTTTGACCTTTACAGCGTCAATAAAATATTATTATTATTGTTATTATCAAGGCTTAAAAAATTGAGGATGTCAGGCATTGTAAGCTTTTGTCTGAATTCTCATTTATTTATGTATAATTTAATTCAATGAAGGATTAATGTCACTGTGTGTAATTCAGTTATTTTTAAATAAATAAATATTAAATCTTTAATATACCTATATTTTAAAAATATCATGAGCATCATCAAGTAGTGCACATGACCACCATACACCTATCGAATACATGGCATACATCCAAACATACATAATTCATGCTATTTGGGAGTTTGATCAGTACCCATTACTTCCTATATATCATTGCAAAGATAATGTTTTTAAAGGGATGGATGGATGATTGGGCTTTACACATGTTACATGTTGGCTAATGAGGAAAAGAGGAGGGCACAGTAAAAACTCCAAATAAGATGAAGGATGGACATCAATAGAAACTTGTGTCAAAATGACTCAACAACATGTAGGTTTTGGTGACCAAAAGAGCAGTCAGTAGCTGGATTCAAACCTGTTACCCAGTGATTGGTAGCCCAGAAGCGAGAAGGCTACCAACTGAGCTAAAGTCCTTTGTCCTATGATTTAAAATAATTCATGAATCTGTCCTAATGCAATTCAAATATCAATCACACCAACCACAGGCCCAAGCCTATTGGAGTATATTTCCTTACTTGTAAGGTAAGACCCTCAGACTGGGCCTGCTAACTTCATCCAGACAAAAAGTGGGTCAATTGAGGATTAAGCCAATCACAGATGATCTTACCAATTTGACCTTTGTAAGAACTTCTCTGATTGGTTGTGTTTAAATCAGACCTATTTTCAGTCTCTATCAGAGGGTGACACCTTTGAATGTATTACAGACAAGGAAAATAATTTGATCGTTATAATTTAGGCTTGGGCATATGGACCAAGTAAGGGTATACTATAAGGCTATAAGCAATGTATCAAAAATTATATAAGCGATACACATTAAGAGTCTCACCTTACTCAGACCATCAAAAATATCATTGAAATATGGTAGCACGGCTCCTCTGGAGACCTTGACAATGTTGTACAAGGACTCACATCCATAATATCGCACTCGGCTATCGGAGTCGTAGAAACAAGTCAACACTGGCTTCACTAGTTCCACAACATAGTTTCCAGACTCCTGAAAACAATTGAAACGGATGGATGAACCCTGGACCCAGCAAGAGACAGCCCAGCATGTTACCCCAAGACCAACCCTCCACCCTCAATTGAAAGGGAATTGAAATTATTTTATAGATATTATAGAATAATTATAAATTCACTACTTCAACTGAGGAGCCCAAGTACAGGGTGGTCAAAAAAAAACTTTACACTTTTGAATAATTTTTTGGATGACACTCATTGTAACAAATGCTTATTTTTCAATGCAAAAACAACTTGTATAGCAAAGAATAACTCTTCTAGAGACTATTTATTCATTCGGAGGTCCTTTTGGACTGATGGCTTTTCTGCAGTGGACCTAAATGATGCAGAGGAGTCAAAAATGTAACTTTGTGTCCGTTTTTCCCATACAAACGTAATGGATGCCTTTATTGGGCAACTAAGGTCTGTGGTGTCTTGCAGGGATCTGCCTCTAAGTTTGCCCGTCCAGAATAATCACATTGATTGAGATCTTGTGATAACAGGGGCCATATTGTCCCGCTGAGAAACTTGACAGAGCGAACCTTGATCCAGTTCTGGGCTTTCCAAGGGAGTGTGGCTGATGCCCCGTCTTGTTTGAAGATCAAATTATCTGTGGCACAGTATGTCTTATCTATCCAGGGCTTTAGATGCTCTTTCAAGATGTTAATATGTACTTTTCATTTGATTTCAACACCCTGATCATCCACCTTCAGATGGCTTTGTTTTAAAATCTTATAATGGCCTTAGTGAAGTCTGAACTTGCTCTAGCACCTTCTGGTTTGTGCTGAATTGTGCCTCTGTCTTCTCAATTTCATTTTATGGTGTATTTATTTTGTCCTGTGAAGCTCAGTAGCTTCAAAATTGCTGATGGGCCATGAACAACCTTGAGTAGTAAAAACACAGGAGCACTCCCGGCTTTCATTTTGTCTGCTATCAAAAAAGTAATGAACTGTTTTGATTATTAACCAATTTTCCAAAGATCTAACATACTTGGCTTGTATACACAATAAGTACCCAGGCACTGACTCAATCATGGCAGCCTGGAAAATGAAATATCAACTGTAAAGTTTTTTTTTGACCACCCTGTATTAGCACATAAATTGCTGACTTGGGTAATTCACAGGCTAAATGTCCAGCATTTAGGTCATTTTGTTACAGACAGCAACCTCGTGCTTTTGAGTATCACCCGAAGTGTGTTTTATTAACGCCATAGATTTTACACGAGAGGGCGCCCTTATCTGTGTGTTCGAAGCTAGTGCAGCCACGAATCTTAATATTCAATTTCTCCCTTTAATACTGTAAACTTTACTACAAATTGTAAACTTTACTAAAAACTGTAAACCTTATTACAAAATTTATAAAAATTACTAACCTTACTAGAAATTGTAAACTTGAACTTACAAATTTAAATTATAAGCCGTTCTTATGAACCTTATCATAGTAAATCTTCAAACTAATCACATGAGAATCGTTAATGTGTTTAAGTTCACATGATAATCATAACTTTTGAAACCACACGAGAATCTTAAAACGATTATTAAGTAAAAAAATTACAGCAACAATTAAAATATTCATTTAGCTAATAGAATAATTACGTAATAGAACTGACCCTTCCGAGTGCAATGGCAATGGCCGCAAGTCCAATGAGTCCCCCCTTCCTGCTGTTCGGGTTCTGGGAGAGGGTGAAATCTTGGCCCAACACCTTCAGCAGGCGCCGTATTTGGCCTGTGTTGTTTAGAGTCATGAACTCCTTGACCATTCTGAAAACATAAATGTGCAAAATTAAGTAAAGTTATGCATTAAAAATGCTGTCAACAGAGGAATATTAAAAGTTGAGCAATAGTCACTGCAGTACTGTTTGGCTAATGCATCTTCCATGTGGCAAATGAAAATTGCATATTTTGGCTGCAAAATAGCCACACATGTATGCATTTCACTTAAAATTGGCACTATAATCATGATAATTCAGTGCTTTTCTATCCCAAGAAAAGCCCTGAATTCTAGGCCTACTTATTTTGGATGAAAAATTATACTTCTACTGTCAAACTTTGCAAACAAAAAACACTAAAGTCACGTAAAGTGAAGAAAAATAATATTATAATGTAATTATTTTCCTGACTTTCACAGGAAAAACCAAATACAATACACAATCAGTAAATGTGATAGTTATCCTCGCATTTTTCCAAACTATTGGTCAAATATTTCAACAGCAACGCATATGTGATACACAGATATTATGCATAATAAAACTGCTTACACAGGCTTTTGTAGTAATGGACCAATAAAAAGATTATTTTGAGAGATTAACTCACAAAGAAATGACACATAGAGTGGTGTTTACCTCTGTTTAGTTGCATTAATTCTGCACTGCATCACATATGTACATTATAGTATTAGCACTATATTGTTATGTAAATAGTACGCATGCAAAATAATAGATCTAGCATTTTCACAATTCAATTTGAACAAGCCGAATGACACGCAACAATATGTTACAAGGCGGATGTCAAAATAGACTTGACATATGTACAATAACAGAGGCATACTATCTTTTCACTTATGCAATACTATTTTGAAATGTTAGATAAATATTCTGTCAACATATCAATATTATTACCTTGCCACGCCCACTTGATCATTATTGGCAATATACTGATAAAATTTATCATAAATTTCAGCCCATGTGAATTTGCCAAACTCCATAGCTCATAATCATCATTGACCATGCACAATTACATACATTATACTTAGCACCAGATGCTACATTATAAACTATGTTAATCTCCACAAAGTGTGTCAGTGGTTCAATACACACACAGTCATCACATTTTCCTGACACAATTTGACAGATGAATAGATCTAATTTTTTGGCAACCACAAAATTTCGACTGCCAGTCAAAACGGCGATAAACCAAAACGGCTATTGCCGAAACGGCGAGGATTTTTCTCAGCTTGACCAAAACGGCTATTGCAAATATTTAAATTGCATGCCATTGCCAGAACGGCTATTAGACTTTACCAGAACGGCTATTATGCTTAACCAAAACGGCGATTGCAATGAGCAATTCTGCAGCTTCACAGGCTGGCAGTAATTCTGTAATCGTAAGTTAATTAATTGTCATCAATAGGCCTGGCCTATACCATGCCTATACCATGGGTACAATTAAGTTAATATGTTTCATAGGCATCTTAACATAAATGGTCTATGTTATGTTTGTACATCATATGTTTTCACTGTACGGCTAAGTGCTAGTAACTAAATAAATTATAAGCAAAATGAAGTCCAAAAATTCATAAATACTTCTTATAAAATGTGAGGACTTATAAAGAGAAATATTACATCAAACCATGCATGATCGCATGAGTTAATTTTGAGCTGTTTTATCGATTTTACACTTTAGCCGACTATATCATAATGTTCATATAAATTTGTTATTTTTACAATCAATAGGGTGCTCAAAAACGCTAAGTGCAATCAGCTTTGACACCTCCCTTTGACACAAGTTTCACCCCTTTATATAATAGGGTCTGTTGTTCAACTTGTTCTTCAATGCCAATTAGGTATAGCCGTTCAGGTAAAGTGGTATAGCCGTTCTGGTATAGACCTGTAGCCGTTCTATATATCTATTCATAGCCGTTTTGGCATCGCCGTTCTGACATTGTCAAAAACCCAATAGCCGTTTTGGTTTATCGCCGTTTTGGCTGCACACCAAAATTTCAGTCACTTGTCATCACACAATATACCTCTCGATTTCCAAGGCAGCCACTTTTCTCTTCTCATACAACTTGTCATTCAGTGCCCTGACACAAGAAGCACTTAGTGGTGCATAATCCTTGTCTGCCATTGCGATGTTTTAGTCAATAATTCAGTTTTTTTCATCAGCCGGTACAAGCCATCTCTTCACTGAACAAGCACAAGCACAAGTCCCATGATCAGAAATGGCCGCTTGGCAAATTGACAAAATGTAAACATAGAATTCAATTTCACTGTAACCAGCTCAAGTTGACAAAACACATTCAAAATTATTATTAGTCAATCTTTCTCCAACTTTTGCCTCAACTCCGCCAGACAAATGAATGGTGATCGATTTTGTTAATGATCAATTTATTTAGTTTTTTTAATTTTTCACCAGAGGGATTCAAGTTTGCGACCACCTTGCGGCAAGTAGTTGAACTGCAAAAAATGTTCGGCAGCTAACCCTCAGCAAACAACATGTCAGCATATTTTAAGCACAGACAGCTGGTATGTATCACAGGGGCTTCTACACCAAGTTTTAATGTGTATTTATATTATTATATATATGTAATAATTTATGTAATCTGCCAAAGCAGGAGAGAGCGGTAAATAGGTCTGGATGGCCTACAACACTGTTGTATTGCTATTATAATAAGACCAAATGGGTGTGGTGGTATTTTGAGATGTACTCCATGAGTCGAATACAGAGGACTCAAGATATCTTCACGAGTTTTCATATTAAAAACAGGATATCTTCACAAGTTTTCAGATTAAAAACTGCCCTAGGGCTAGTATATTTTTGTATTTTTTTTTTTCTTTAATTTGGAATTTTTTTTCTTTTTCGGGACTTTTTTTATGGGGGGGGGGGAAATTTTGTTTTTTTTCTGCTTTTGAAGAATATTTAATTTTTTTTTTTCCTCGCAAAAATTTTTTTTCCGTTTTTTTTTTTGGGGGGGGGAATTTTTTTTTTTTGGAAATTTTTTTTTTTGGGAATTTTTTTTTTTTTTTAGGAAAAATTTTTTTTTTCTGGAAATTTTTTTTTTTTTTCGGAAAATTTTTTTTTTTGGTTGTGGCACTTCAATCGCTAAACACTGTTGTCTCCCTCTGCGAGTGAAAATACGAACTAAAATCCACTTTAACTGCCATAAACAGGATGTAGTAAAATGGGGTTATTTTTGTTAATTACAGCTTTTAAAATTCGGAATTTTCCGGAAAGAATAAGGGGCTTATAAGAAAGAAACCTGGGGGTTGTTATTTATTTACAAAAATATTTTTCTGAAAAATACAGCAGCTCCACATTTACTACAATCAATGACATGTTTTTATGAGAAGGACAAATAACCATGATTTTTCAATACGTACATGACTAGTGTGGGAAGGATCGCTAAGCGATCGCAAATTGCTCTCGCTTACCGCTCTATAAACACATTAAACTTGGTGTAGAAGCCCCTGTGGTATGTATGAGGCCATGATAGAACTTCACACATAATGTCAATGTACAACGATCTCGAGGGCGGAGTTGTACATGACATTTGAGGGGGCCTGTGGGCAGAGACTGGTCTGCAGGTATGCGCATTGTGCACTCCGGAAAAGCCGAAAAATCAGAAATTTTTGCATGTGATGGACCTTTTTTTTGGTCAAATTCTCCCCTGCAGGCTATGGCCCTGCTAAATGGCACAGCGATTAAATTCGCTAAGTGCTTTTCTTAGGGCTATCGCTGTGTCTTTCATTTTTAGTTGATATGAGGCCTAGGGCTAATATGAAAGAGATCAGTACACACATTTTAGATTTCACTTCTTGTGCTTAGTTCGCAGGCGAAATGGCTAGTAAGCCACCTGACTTTTGCTGAGCGAATATGATTATTTCATCTCCATCTCCGTGATTGTTGTCTGTTGTTAATGATTGCAGGTTGCCCCTCCTGCTCTCGCTGGCTAAGCTTTCATGCAAGTGGTTCGGGAATACAAAACTAAGTGTTTACACTCTTTATAGTAAAAGCATGGAAACCATTAATGTCTGAAGGGGGGGGGGGGGTTGGAGCTTAAAAAAAAAAAAAAAAATTCTTGGTAAAATAAAATAAATTCTTTTTGGGCAGTCTTGAAATAAATAATTTCTGCCAGGGGTATTTCTTAATTTATCATAAGGTGTTGTTTGATATAGGAATGGAATTCGGGGACTTTGTATGCTTGTAATAAAAAAATACTACCGCTGTCATTGACGTGAAATAAATGATTTCCCGCCAAGGAAAACTCCAAGCCTCCCCCCCCCCAGGAAATTAAATGGTTGCCCACTAAAAATCTTGAACTTCAAGTGAAAAGATTCCGTAATTGACCATAACAAGTTTCTAAGTTCTATATCTTGGATGCAGTGCTCACACACATGACTAAGAAAATAAGCTGAACAAAATTAAAAACCAAAAATTATTTACGGGGCTTTATTTTAAGGAAATGCTTCAGATGAGCAATTGAATGCAGCATTTCCACAAAAGTAGAGCCTTGAAAATGGTTTAGCGTTTTTAATTTGGCATGATTTATAAAACACACTTTATTACTGAAGTTGCATTCCAGATCCAGTTTTCTAACCATTTCAAATATAATCTACACTGCAAAATTTGAAAACTGTGTTGAAGCAATAATTTGAGCTGTCTGAGAATGTTAATCATCTTCAAGCTATGATAGCTCAATCCTATTAGTTTTCAAGGTATGATAGCTCAATGCTGTAATTTGTCCAAATGAATCATAACATTAAGCTGTGAAAACATAAAAGCTTCAGTTGTTGCAGATAGCTTGACATCTCAGCCATGCCACATATAGCGCCATCTATAACAAGCACTTCTCATAACACTGCATTTAGTTTTAAATAATTATTTACTTAAAAGAAAAAAGAACTTTTATATTACACTATCCTAAGGCAAAACTGAGTAGCACACCATTTAGCTGGTCACTTTTTTTATTTTTATCTCTCTTAAATTAATTTGTGGGAGTAATTAGGTGCATGCTTTCACACACGCCAGCCAACATTTCCAAGTCGAGTGTGTTGAAATGCAGGCTTCCAGCACTGTATACCAACTTAGATGAGCCACAGGCCATTGGGATTTATTCACAAGAAAGTAATTTTTAAATCTCCTTGTGATGCAATGGTCTGTGTTGAATGCATCTTGGGCCTGTCCATGATGTGCTAAAATGAAGCACACTGGATCAGATGGATCCCCTTGAGAGATCTAACAATATTTCGGGATTACAGCCCACATTCATAAATAACTCTATAAGACAGGTCACACAAATATAAATCAAAAGCAACTAAAAATAAGTCATTACAGCTCAAAATTTTGAGTTGTGTCAGCTTGGATCAATAAGTCAACAAAACTCAATATTTTGAGCTGTAAGTCAACACAGCTCATTGTTTTGAGTTTTCTCAGCTTGAATACCTTAGTCAACATAGCTTAGTATTTTGAGCTATCTCAGCTCGGTATTTTGAGTTATCTCAGCTTAAAACATTAATCTATGTTAGCTCAATCAACTTGTGCAACCATCTCACTCAATCAATTGAGCTGAAATAGTGCCTCCAATTTTACAGTGTAGGAAAGCAGCCATGCAATATGAAGCATAGTTGCGACTGGTCTTTTAAGTTGTGGCAGTATCTCCAGCCATCGCCGATGCCCTAATTGCGGCAATCTTTGTCAGTCGTGGATAGATTGTAAGTTTGTAAATGTGGAGAGAAACTTACTTGTGCAAGTACCAAGTCCTGTCTACAGACGTGTTTGTAAAAATTATTGTTTGTTGAAAAATATTGCTTGTGAAGTTGTGAAAGCCAGTGAGTTTTATTTAAGCAACTAAACATGTGGTACTCGCATGACATGGCATCGTTCTTTTTGTGTATTCTTGTAAATAGTTTTTGTTTATAATATATGTACATGTATATGTCCTGTATTCTTTTAATCCTCTGTTGTGGTGCTAAATTTATTTGGTGCTTTGCTAACAATACTTCTTTTAAAATTCTTGTACTATGGCTGCTAGAATTCTATGAAAATTTGATTTATAAACTGGTTATGTTTCTATTATATATTTTATTAAATGTGTCAGTATATGTTTCCATTTAGTTCGTGGAAATATCATTATGGTGCTTTTAATTCCAGTATTATAATTATTTTGTGTAAATTGATATTTGTCATTCGCTCTAGATGTAGTTTATAGTCACTGTCCCTCTCTGTTGTATATATATTTCTTCTGTCTTTCTTTGTAGTTATTTTACCGTCATCACACATGTATCTTGTTGATATTTCGTTGTGAATAAAAGAATATATATATATATATATTTAAAACATTCATTCATTTTGCCAACTGAGCATTAACACAGATCAATAAGCGGAAAGAAATTAGAGACAGACAGTAAACGGCTGCAGATCTATCTGGAATACTTCATTTTCTATTTCTAAGGAGATAGATGAATTATTTAGATGAAGTCTTCATCTAAATAATTCATCTATCTCCTTAGAAATTTACAACTTGGCAATGTCTGCTTCTAAAATGAACAGCAAAAGAAAGTTGTCAGAGCTTTCCCTGAGTACTGGGACCTCACAGACCAAAGAAGAAAACAAAAGATGCATTTGATTGGTTCCACAATGTTTAGTGAACAACTTAGGCACAGCTAAAAAAACAGGTGTCTGTAGAAATAATGCAACAACAGACACAATCTGATGACTAGGTGCAGAACTGAAAGTCATAAAAAATATGAAGAGCGAACAAACAACAAAAACAGACAATATCAGAGAACAAAATGACCCAAGTCACTGGAATGTATTTCTCATTAATACAGATATTACGATGAAAATATCAGAGTCATTCAAGGATACAGAAAAAGCAAATCTTGGAGTTTGAATGCTTGCTTGTATCAGTGTCTATGCTGGGCAAGTAAAAGATCCCTCACATCGAGTAAATGTGTGACATGTTGAGGACTCCCGCTCTCTCTCCCATCTCATCAATCAACCCTTGTGAGCGCCCAGAACTGGGCTTAGAGGGCTTCACTTATCTATCTATCTATCTATCTATCTATCTATCTATCTATCTATCTATCTATCTATCTATCTATCTATCTATCTATCTATCTATCTATCTATCTATCTACTGTATCTACTGTATCTACTGTATCTATCTATCTAAGATCAATAAAGTAGCCGGTCTTATCTTACCGGTATCTTATTCATGGTTGTAACATGTCAATCAATAATATGTGATGGGCATAATTCAATTCATGAATTGAATTAATTCGAATTAATTCAAAATTTCAAAAGCTGATGAATTAAATTGAATTGAATTGACCTAGTTGGGAAAATACAATGAATTGAATTGAATTGAGATAGGCTTTGAATTGAGGTTTTAATTCAATTCATTTTCAATTCAATCAGAATATGTAATTGATCACCCCATTGTAAATGCCAAAGCATGAACCGCCTGAATGCAAAAAATAAATGTCAAAGACTCTAGATTGTAATTATCGAAATTATTTCTCAAAATTCATTTTTGTATTCAGGTTTGTCCAATAAAAAAATTCAACTTTTTTTTTATATTTATATTTTTAATTTTTTTTTTCTGGGGGAAACAGTTTTTTTCTAACATTTTTTTTTTTTTTTGTAAACTATTTTTTTCTAACATTTTTTGGGATTTTTTTTTCAAACATTTCTTTTTTTTTTGACATCTTTTTTTTTCTGGCAAATTTTTTTTTGGTAGTCACAAGTGATGAGAAAAAAGTGCCAGGATCATATTATGGGATGCATGTCTGAATCACTCCTTTTGATTGAATCTGGTTCACTCCTCGCATGTTTGCCATAAGGGACGAGACACCTCGCTCCGCTCAGTGAGCCGGCGGCTCTGTCCAGTCTACATATAATTCTTGTGCTGTCTCTCAGCCAGGTGAGCCAGGTGCAGTTGAATGAAAGATGGATGTCGACAACAAAACTTAAGAATACAAAATTACTCCTTAAGAGTTTAATAATTGAGCATTCCGTTGGTACTGCACAACAGAGTACATTGACTGCCATTCGCATCATACCAGTTGACACGTGTTAACATGATATCATGTTTCGATTAATCTTTGGATCGGCATTAGTTTGGCCATTTTTCTTCATTGATAATTTTGATTGTAGACCATGCGACTATTTTTACAAAGGAAGCTTCGCCCAAAAAGTGTTTTTCGAGAACTGCAGCGGTGCTGTCCAGCTGCCAAATGCTACTAATGTCATGGAATTGCATTCTGTTGACAGTTTGATGGAATGCCAAGCCATGTGTGGCTCGGTCCTGGGCTGCAAGTCCGTGGACTACATTCGATCAAGCAACGAAGGAAACTGTCGTTTGTACTACATCCGACACATCAGCGGTTGTCTCAATGACACAAGGATCCTGCACTACAGCATTGTGAGTAGTACAAACTTAAATTTTATACGTGTACTGAGCAATCATGTCTGTGTTTGAATTATAATATTATGTAACCTGGTGGGTTTTGACCTAAAGTTTCTTATAAGTTATAAGGTCAAAACAAAAAGCAGAACCGGGAATAGTGATTTGAGCACGAATTTCTCTCCCGAGGGTGTGATTTGCGCAAATTACTTTTGTTTTTTGTTTTGCCTGTGCATGTAAAAAAACTGTCAAAGACTCAAAAACCACAAGAAGTTAAAATTGGTCTCATACATAGGCGTGAGGCTGGATGAATTTTTCTTGGGGGGGGGGGGGAGGGCAGCGCATTGGGCCATTGGCCCGAATTTCATGATCCAAATTTTATATCATGTCAAATGAAATTGCTTAGAAACCACTGATTTCCAATTAATATTTATTCATAATCTGCTCGAATTTTTGAACTCCTTGCCTGGATTTGGGCCTTTTCTCAAAGTTGCCTCTGCCCTCCCCTCCGATACGCCTATGCATCGTCTTACAATATAAAAAGCTAAAATATGATGATACATAACTTATTAATTTATTGTTCTTTCAGAATTATGCTTGTCCTTTTCTGGACTTCAATAAGTGGGTGTACGCAGGTTGCAGTGGACCTTACATTCGTCTGCCTTATGATTGCAATGGATACCCAGCATTCAGAAGTGTCCCAGGGAAACCACCAAGAATATTGAAGAAAGGGAACAGTGGCAAATGGGATTGTGTCGTAGCTGATGATTACTGTGGATATTCGTGGTTTTGGTGGAGTCAAGCAACCAACAACCTCCCTGAGGGATGGGTGAGAGAAGACATTCATGCATTTTGCTGTTAATAAACTACAGAAGACGGATCACAGGTCCTTACAGAAATTCTTAGTACTTTCCTTGTGAGGTAACGTTCTTGTCATGTTTTTCAATCTGTATGACTCATAAGTTGTAGGGTGGTCCACATTTCAATGGGAAAAATCAAATCTCCTAAAACCCCCTATTTGAAAGTGGAAATTGATGACCACATCAGTAAAACATACACATGCAAAATTTCATCCAAATCGGTTAATATTTAGAGGTGGCACAAACAGAGCATTTTTTAAGGATTTTTGACTGGGAGACCGACAGAACTTCGTAGCACAATGACATGCGCGTCGCGTGCGAGAGTCGCGACATCTATCAATCAGCTGTCGATCCATACAATACAATTTTAGGATTTTGGCCAAATTCCACAACTACAAATTAGACAAATTTCAAATTTAGGAAAATTGGAATTCAGAGAAACGGCATCAGCAGAAGTATAATAGTAAAGACAGCTAAAGAATATTTTTTGATATGGAAAGAAGAAGCCTCGCTTTCAAATGCACCCAATAATTAAAAATCATGACAAACAAAATTTGAAATTAATGAGAGTTTCTTGGAAAATTGGTCTCCCAGTGATACCATTTTGGCAATGACTGGGAGACCAAATCTGTCCATTGGGAGACCATTTTGTCTCCCAGTTACTATGTTAAAAAATGCACTGGGCACAAAGCCCTAGAAGTTTATAATGTAATTCCTCATTCGCGCAACTGAAAAATTTGTCAATTTCCAGGATCTTTCTCGGAAGTGAATACTTTTTCCAGATTTTTAAGTATATGATAAAATTCGCATGGCCGCATGGCAAAGTACACCGCATTCCCAATTATTATGCAATCATTATTTTTTATGATATATCAAAGAGAAATAACACAATAAGGATATCCTTCACACAAAATGTTGTGTGTCTCATGAAGCCAATATCCTGTAAATTTTGTCCATTTCCGATTGCTCAATGAGGAGTTACACCGTATAATAAAGTTCTGCGGTGTTCCCAATTATTATGCAATTTGATGAAAGTGCATAAACTACCACCCAAAATCAAGCAAACTGATCTTAAAATATCATAAACTCTTACCCCTTGACAATAAATGAATAATAGAACCATCATTTGAAACATTGGTGTTTTTACATAGATCTAAGTAAATGATATTATTCCCCTGCATTGAAATAACATTGAAATGACTATCTTTTTGCAATAAAAGCTCTTTGACTGCAAGAAAAAGTATGGAATGACTATCAACCTCACACTCTGCTTTCCTAAGGTTTAGAACTCGCGCCTAAACCATAGAAAATCAGATTTCTCCAGTGCACTTGGACGATGTCTTGAAATCAATTCAGGTCATTCCTGTTCACAATGATGTTTCCATGGAACAAAAATGTGGTTGCATGATAATTGGGAACGCAGTGTAATATCTGGGGGTAATCTTTTATTTATTGTTCATAGTAAGTGAAATATTTGCCTGTTTTTATGAAAAAGGTCATTCCTGTTTACAATGATGTTTCCATGGAACAAAAATGTGGTTGCATGATAATTGGGAATGTAATATATGATAATTGGGAATGTAATATCTGTGCTGACCTGCTACGAAACGTTTTAAGTCAGAAAGAATATCAGGACTGGATTGGGCATCCTGGACATACTAAAAAAAAGGTTACTTGATCAAAATAATACACCTTTATTGCAAGACTTGTAAATACCGATGATTTTGAAGTCTGCGGATGAGCAATGGCATGTTAAACTCCAACGACTTTGTGCCACCTTTAAATATTAATTGATTTTGCTGAAATTTTTACACAATATCTATCAATATAAGATCAGAATGCAAGATCAAAATAAGAGAAATTCAAAAGATATAGTGTTTTTGGACCACCCTACACTCTTAAAAATATCGGGACAAAATTGGTTTTTTAGATTCAAAATGGTTTTTTGAAAAACCAAATTTCAATGCAAAACCAACATGGATTTTTAAAAAAATCCATGTTGGTTTTTTGCATTGAAAGTTGGTTTTTCAAAAAACCATTTTGAATCTAAAAAACCAATTTTGTCTGATTTTTTTTAGAGTGTAAATTAGTTGGTACCCTGTAAACATGGGGTTGTCACTCTGACTAGTTCATGACTACTTTATGGTAGTACACATATATGTAATGGGTCCAAAATTAGCAGTGACTTCCTCGAAAATCATCATAATGACTACTAGCTCTGCAGGTGACTGAAACGCAGTCATTTTGATCACCATCTGGTAACCTTGATTACCCGAGTTGTTCATCTTACAATTCCAATATTTGTAACATTGACATTTGACAACCATTTAGTAATTTTGACTCAAGGAGTTGTCGGTTTAGGCATCAGGAATTACCACTCCAAGAGTTGTCATTTTGACCACCTTGTGTTTAGGATGTAGAGAAGTCGTATATCCTCTATGTGAAATGGTATATCAAGACAAGTCACTGAATGAGTCACACCACTCATCATTGAGGTTACAGTTAAGTTACCCTATGACAAAATGACGCCCTCAAACAGTAGCTAGCCTACTCATAATTCTTCAATTGTAAGTGTGGTCTGTGGAGGTATACATGGTCTACATATGAAACAGCTGACCCTTTTTCACTGTTTTTGATTTTTGTGAACAGGGTTTTGTGGCTATATTATTTACCAATAATGAGTTTCCCTGATTGCGAATTCAAAATGACATAATTAATGAAGCTTTTAGGGGAGGCGGGGGTCAGAAGTCTCAAAATTAAAAAAAAAAGCCCCAGAACTGAGCAGGTGTTCGTTGGATCTGAATGATCTTTGGCACAATTATGCAGTATTTAATTGACTATGTTTGTCTCACATGATAGCTGCTGTGCTGTAAACAGGCTTTAGTCAGTTCAAAATTATTCAAGGCAAAGTCCGATGTGACTTTTTACCCCATGCGAGGGTCAAGAAGTCACAACCATGGGGTAACAAGTCACACGCAATTGTTGTGAACATACAGCGCTATATGAGGTAATATGTAGACCTAGACTTGATAGTCATCCTTGTGCATGAAATTTATAGTGAGCCTTCCAAAGCTATCGGCATACAATGACAAAGCCTGCGTCAGAAATTGCCCAAAGTTCACAAAATGAAACTTGCCGCAATACTCACTCAGAAGTATTATTGATGAAGGATGATGACAATATTGTAAGCTAAAAGCCTCAAGCGTGGAAAATTTTACTTTCCTTAGCATAGAATACTGACTTCATGGTACCCTATGGTAAAATATCACAGTGCGGGGGTGAAATGTCACAATGTGACATTTCACACCTCAGCTGTTTTTTAAATTCAACACATGATCATGGCAACTTGGTGACCATATGGCCAAAAATGGGTTCACAACATGAAAGACTATTATCCAAAAGACCTTGAACAAGTAGCATAACTTCCTATGTCACAGTGACCAGACATTAATAGGAAAAGTTCAGAGTCAATAAAGCCTGTTTGGGACACCAAAAATGCATGAGGTGGATAAAACCCCACTTAATGAGCATAATTGTCATATTCTCCCTACAGACCTTCTCATAAAAACATCCCAAATGATGATTTAAGCTTAAGAATTAGGGCACTGCAAGTTGATCAAAAAGGCCTGTGACTTTTTACCCCTGTGACTTTTCACCAACTCTTCTCCTACATATGACTGGGATGTGTAACCATCAGATTTGTAATATATTGTAATGTATTTTATTTGGTTTTACTGTATGTTCAGAAATCAGAAAAGTTAGAGCAATTTTCATGCTAATTTCGTCACATCTATTCCAAACATTAACGTTTCTCTTACTTAAGAACAGCGAAAATAATTTGAAATTCTTCCAAATTCTACTATGAGTTGAGAACAGGTCCTCATTCACCATTTGTATTATTGTATGCAGTGCAATTTGTGAGCCATGTATTCATTTTTTTAATGATTATAAATTTTTTCACGCCTGTCATTCGTCAGACCTTTTACAGTAGACGAAAAATGAGTGCTTACAGAATTGGACTGAAATGTTTCTTGCAGTGTCATAGCCCTATCCATGCCATGTTAACTCTAAGACGTGTATAGCAGCCAGTGAGTCATAGCCTATACTTCCTATGTTATTTATCAGAGTCATTGACCAAGTCATACCACTCATCAATGAGGTCACACGTTGCCTTATGACAAATTAGCACCTCGTATCAATGTATTTGATAGGGGCTTTAGTGAGGTCACTGATTGCCACTAGCAGCTAAATGTAAGTACTCGTCATTCGTCTACTGTAAGTATACATTACACTATCTGTCGTTATCACCTATTTTCTTGCCTGTTAATAGTCCAACGTACTGATAATGCTGATTATCATCAAACTGATGATACATTTTTTTCTTCCCATCTGATTGTATTTATATGCTGTTAACATGTTTTAATTGTTGCCATGTGAATTTGTTATTTTACTTGATATAATAATATAATTATTACTGTGTGAATAATGCTGTTTCACATCTTATACTGCAAGTTATTATGTAAATTATGCTATTTTATGCTAGGCCTATTCTATGTTTATCAAATCTTCGACGAAACTAAAATTCTAGAAGTACGTTCTGTATTTCACAGTAATTGTATTATTATCGGTATATATGATTGATTAGTAATTATTATTGGTATACTTATGTATAACTGCTTTATTAAGCTTTTCATGTTTATTGCAACATATTTTTGCTGTTTCATGATAGACATTTTGTCTTGAGCTTTCTACAGCCAAAATTATGTTTATATATATGTATTTTTATCGCAATACTTACGCTTCACGTTAAAAAAATTGTGTGCTGTGAATAATTCGAAAAACAGTTATTCTAATTCCTATAAAAATTTCATAAATCATTTTTATACCTAAGGCAGGTAATGTAATAATTAATTTTATTAAAGGAAATAACTCTGATAAAATTTTCCTGTAATTCAAAATTGTTAAGTTCTAAATTATTTGGCAAAATTTTCTAATATACCTAAAGCATGTAATGTATTTTGTTTTGGTTTTACTGTATGTTCAGAAACTACAGCTAGCAACCAGTCAGAGCACCTATCTATCTGGGTAGTTACTGGTTTGACTTGAACATAGAATAAAGGAGTAATCTGCATCTCTGTGTTTTATCATTATTTTATCTCTTAATTAATCATCTAGGAAAACCATAATATAACAATTTTAAACAGTTTAAATTTAAGTAAAAACTTTTTGTCAAATTATTTGTTGAATAAACTTCAAGTGGCCCAAACTCAGCAGTTCAACTAAAATAGACATATTCAAGAAACAAGATCCATAAGCCAGTATAGGATTAGGAAACAGCCAGATCGTCTTCCAATACAAGCTAGAATTCAATTTAAAACTAGAGGGTCCCCAATACAAACTGCCAGCAGTGTGCGACAAACTGCAGCTGAGTGCAGCTCTCCTCTCCTCCTTTATTCACGATGTATATATATATAGTAATATATATATATATGTTTTTTTTTACATTTTTAAAATTAAATTTTAATGGCATACTGTCCAGAAGTTTCAGTTCCCTAACTTGGTGAGTTACATCCATGCAAGTCAAGACCTCGCTGTGTCTCATGGGCAGAGCACAGTGAGACAGCAGGTGGGGCACAGTGAGACAGGGCATCTACTGCCATAACTGCCGACCCTCTGGACCAGCTGAATTGTCCTATCAATTGTTGCTACAAAAACTGCAAGTTTTCAGTTCCTTTTTTAAGCATGTTTCAAAAATTAATTGTACAGGTTAAATACGTGTATACAAGTTAATCACCGGCCAAGTGCATCCTCACTTCTCAGTGTAAGCTTCTGAAAGCCTACACTGATCACACCATACACTGTTTTGTGAACTTGTAACAAAAAGATGAAGTCTCCTTCGGTTTGACAGACATAATTAATTAACAGTTTGAGATCTCTCAAATCAATTGAATGAATGCTTGAGTGTGTCAATGTTGCCTGTTTGTTATTTCAATGAGTTTCTTTGTAGGAAACCACAAACCATTATTTAAATGTCGCCGGAAAAAACTGTTGTACATGAAATCAGGAAAACCTATTTCCGGGAGCTTTGTCTTTGACAAATTGAGAGAGCCATGCACATGTGGTGTGTATTAAGAATTATAGAATTGAGAATCCCCACTGGCAACTACTCTTGGTATGGTGTTTATTAAGTCAATTCCTACCTGTTAGAGAAAAAACTCTCCATTATACTGTGTGTACATTGATACAAGCTGTTTGCACAATAACTTGTCATATAGTATTTGTATTGTCTTGAAGGAATTGGCAGGAGTGTATAAAGATCTTTAGAGAAAACAACACAGCAGTAGGAAGTTATGTTTCTAGCAATGATAATGATAAACAGCCTGCAGACAGATTAGGTAAGGCAGTGTTAAAGAGTACAAAATAATTACGATCTTTCAAGAGGATTAGCAATTTACGCATTACACACAATTTCCTGCTAAAGGCCAGTACTAAATGCACAATGCAATGACTGAACTTGCATCAGACAGCAGCCTCTATACTTAGACACACGAAGATTCCATTACATTATTTGGCCTCTGACTACAATAGAAATTCCTGGCATAGCCGGGATAGCCATCAACAAAATATACTTCAGGCAGTCAAGCCTCATAAGCCAAAACACCATTAAGTTACTGTTTAGTATTGGTGAGAGAGTATGAAGTAGAAACATGGCGCAAAAGATTGGTACACAACTCATCAGAGGTCATAATGAATGTGCATTCTTGAAGGAGGCACAAATTTCTGATGAAATACAGAAATCTCCTAAAGTATTTTGTAACATATACATTTCATTGGACACACCTCAATCTGAATGCCACGTAAATAATTCTTTACTTCTTAATGGGTCAAGGTGGGAAAAATAGTATAAACCTCACTTCATGTTTTTAAAAAATCAAGCGATTGCCATGTTCCTTGTATTTTTAAACCTCATCCAGCCAAGATGCCAAAATGAACCTTCTTTAAGACTCAGCACATACATGTATAAGGGTGGAAGGACTAGATAAGAATGTTAATACAATGTGTTTAGTTCGCCTTTTACGAATGTTAGTTCATGTATTTCATTGGATGTATATCTTTACATGCTTATTTAACTGATGTCCTAACTTAAGATAGGCTACATGTGTCAAACATATTGTTTAATGTGTGTCAAACAAGCAACATCGGCTAAAGTGGATACCGTTGATTCTGGCGTTGAAACTGTAATCTCTTGTTCACAAAACTTCACAATGTGAGTTCCCACAGTTTAGCAGGTTAAGCCCCTATGTCCCAAGAGGGCAATGTAGTTTGTGCGATAATGCCCTGTACTGGCCCAAGTAAGCTCAATATCCCATGCTATTTGACCCTGATCAAGTTGCCGAATTGCTGCTTTGCTTCGGGTAATGTTTGGTCAGAGGGTCATTGATCTTTTAAAGTATGAGCCTCAGGAAATGTTGATCGAAACGGGGCTGTGTTCTGTTTTGGTAGAATCATGATAATCTTACCCTTGGCATATCTACAAGGAAAATCCTATGTTGAATTGCATATACACATCTATGGTTTCTAACAAACAGAATGTATGTGTTTTAGGTACAAGTAGCCTTTAACATGTTTTTTTTTAAACTTGAAAGCCTGCTTTTACAGCGTTGTGTGTCATGATGCTGTGCGGGTCTTGATGCAGTGTGAATCCCATTTAGTGAGAATATATATATACTAGCTGTTCACCCGTTAGGGTTTCTTGCTTTTCAAAAATGCACCGAGACCCAGGTTTGAGTAATGTGAAGCCAGCTGTTATTTGCAGGTTCCAGTCAGCTTTCAATGAAGTAATGTGGATTGTTTGGAACTACTACAACGGGTTCTACAGCACTACAAACACTGAGAGAATGGAGTTGTTGGAAAATAAGATGTTTTCGAAATGCATGACGCAACTGAATTTGTGGGAGCTGGGTAGTTATATTGGACATTAGATGTTGAATGAGTGTGGCTAAAGATGCGGAATGTAGTGGCCTGCAATATGATATGCATTACTGGCATTGATGTAGCAGAGAAATATATAACTTGCAGATTTGTATGTGGAAAATGTGGTTTTTGCGAAACTCCCACTAGGAATATGTGGTAACTGGGTAGTTATATCGGCCATAGAAGGTCAGTCAGCATATCGAAGGATGGGGAATTGAATGGCCTGCAATATGATATGCATTACTGGCATTGATGTAGCAGAGAAATATATAGCTTGCAGATTTGTATGTGGAAAATGTGGTTTTTGTGAAACTCCCATGCAATAGGAATATGTGGTAACCGGGTAGTTATATCGGCCATAGAAGGTCAGTCAGCATATCGAAAGATGGGAAATTAAATGGCCTATAAAATTAAATGCCTTACAGGCCTTGCTGTGGCAGATAAATATAGAGGTGGGATATATTCAAGTGAAAAAACGCATTTTTTGGCGAAATTCTCAAGATAAATTTGTGTAACTATGGAAATAATGAATGTTGATACAGTGTAGGTAAAAGTTGCCCTATCGGGAACTTCAGATGAATTGACAGGCTTAGGAGTGTAATTGAAGGTCTTATGGGTTGAGAGAAAAAAGCCTTATAAGTGAGATGAGATTCCTGCTATGAGTATTATTATGATTAGATATATATATATCTGAAAACGGAAAAGCCTATTTCACATAGCTTTTCTTAGACAAATTGAGATAGCACTATGTAGTGTGTATTAAGAATGACAGAATTGAGAATCCTCCATGGCAACTACTCTTGGTTGTCAATTCTTACCTGTCCGTCAATTCCTACATGACAGATAAACATCTCTCTATTATTCTGTGTTTACATTGATACAAGCTGTATGCACAATAACTTGTCGTGTCAAACATAGTATTTGTATTGTCTTGATGGAACTGGCAGGAGTAAAGCTCAGATGTTTGCAGAGTGTATTGATCAACAGAGAAAACATCCAAGCAGTTGCGGGAACTTCCTACTGGGAAGCTTTGTCTCATACAATAATGATAAACAGCCTACAGGCAGATTAGGCAAGGTTTTTACTAAAGAGTCTATAATATGTAATTATGATCTTTCAAGAGGCCCTGATAGCAATTTTCATACCCACAATTTCCCGAAAGGGCAATGGATACGCAGTGCTATGGCTTAACTTGAATCATAAAGAAGCCTTCATACTTCATCACACAAAATTCCGTTACTGTGCGTCAAGGCAGACATACTCCATTATACTTGGCCATCTGACTACAATACAAATTCCTTGCATAGCCGGGATGGCCATAAACAAAATATACTTCAGGCAGTCAAGCCTCATAAGCCAAAAACACTATAAGGTATGAGGCTAGCATAGGTAAAAGGGAGTACGAAGTCAGAATCTAGTCGTAAAATATGGGTACATAAAATCATCAGAGGTCATAAACAATTTGCATGAAGAATACGCAAATTCCGTTTTGTGCCCACCTGATGAAATTTAGAAACACATTTTCTTGTGTGGTGATATATTGATCAAGGTGAGACTGGAGTTTGTAACTTAAGTTACTTTGGTCTGGTAGTTCTAGTTCACAAACTTCATACATACTAAGACTATGAGTTTCCAAAGTTTAGACTTTAGAGGGTTAACCCTGTATGGATCCTCGAGGGGCAAAGTGAACCAACCCCTGAATTTTTGCATTTCAATGTTTCTATGGTTTTGGGCATAAAACTGTGTCCTCTATCTGATTGAATTTGAATTTGAATTTCAGGGTTGGTTCACTTTGCCTCCCGGAGATCCGTATGTCCCAAGAGGCCAAGGTTGTTTGTGTGATAATGCTCTGACCCTGATCCAGTTGCTTTGAGTGATGTTTGGTCAGAAGGTCATTGATCTTTGGAAGTGTGAGCATCAGGAAATGTCGATCGAATTGGGCCTTGTTCTGTTTGTTATTATGTTTAATGTTACTATATATATATCAGTTTACATTTACGAACAAAATCCTGTGTAGATATGTCCTGTGTTTCCTATCAAACATAAAAAATGTGTTGTGGCTACAAGCAGCATCAGGTATAAGCAAGTTTTAAAGCGCCATCTCACAGGAGATGTTCTGTTTTCAGAAACTCCTGCATTTATTTTTACACCCTCTGTGTTGTGTGTCATAATTAGGAGAAAAAGCCAATTTGAGTTCAATTGATATTATCGTCTACCTCATGTAAATTGAAAATGTTATCATTAGCAGCGGTTGGCTGGTTTCACATTTTCTCTCGTTAATATAAAATTGTGCTTTTTTATCATGCTTGTAGATATAGAGTGAAATTAATGAGTTAATGACACTCAAATTGCCTTGCATCACTGAGGATATTAATGGTGAATATTATACTCAGTGAAGCCCTGGCTTAACACTAGGATAGTTGTTTTCCAGTAAATTTCCGTAAAACGGGGTTACTTTTGCCGTTTCGGAGCACCAAATTTGTGTTCTGAGAAAAACTATTCGCTGAATATCAACAGTTTTGTGCCACAATACAGCCAGTTCATTGAGGTTTGCATTTGTCAAAATGCTTTCCAAAATCTATGATGGTTCTATGTTTTATTACATAATTAAAGGGTCGGCCAAAGTAACCCCGGAGTTGGGGTAAATTTGGCCACCTTAGATTTTGAGCATGTTATACCATGTACCACAGTAGAATTTAATTAGTCATGTTATTTTTGTTGTAAGCTAGAATGATTTGTGACTCATTCGCAGATTTCTGAACAACAATTATAAGTATTGATAAGTATACCTTACTCTGTGTAGGCCTACTGCTGCCTCCTAATTCAGAATGACATCGTGTGAACATACCCCAGTTTTTAGTTCACAAGAATGTAAGATATGCTACCAGTCACAAAAGGTGTCACTTTAAATTTTTTTAAATCAATTATATGACATTTTACATTTCTATTCTAATTTTCAATTTTTTGCATATTTCACCTATGTAACATTATGTTGACAAACACCATAAAAAATAATCCAAGATGAAATAACTTTTTCTAATGCTATTTTGGATGTAATCATATGTCTATGATGGTTCACAGCTTCCCTAGCAGCCAGTACATCATCGCTATATGCTTGTTAAAAGACATAAATTGCAGTTATTGCATTGGAACATTTATGGGATTTGTTTTAGCATCTATGGCAGTCAACATTATTTTCAGGGTGATACACTTGTTTGTCAAATCATGGTTTATACCTCCTAGACTGTTTTAACTACAAACTGTTCCACCTCTTGCCAATTGCCATTCAAGGGGTGGCCAAAGTAAAGCCGACACTGACTTGGAGATTTGGGGTTAAATTGGCCGTAGCCCTAAACTAACTGTAAGCTTGTACTTGACCCACCCAGAACGAAGTATACACTTCCCTGCAAAATCATACCTTTTTGCAAACCTGCTTTTTCCGAGAATGGCCTTCACAAGAAGCCCTGGTATCATGATATTGAAATAAAATTAAAGTACATTTAAAATGGACAACTTACTTTAGCAGATGCAAAAAGAAATTTCCTGGTATCTAGATATTGGTTTGAGAGATACAGGATACTGAATCTTTTTCTAATTTGGTGGCCAAAGTAGTACAGAACGGCCAAAGTAACCCCTTTTTACGGTACCCAACATTCAGGCCAATAGATCTTCTATAAGTTCTATCTCTTCTGATGGGCATCTTACACTGGTGTTGGGTTGATTCCAGTTCATTTGAACTTCAGGACACGGAGCATCAAATTGCTTGTTTTACACAACCAAATTCAGGCGATGATGTTCATTTGATGAACGATGAAATAATGAGAGGCAGAAGGGCCCAGTAGTTGCAGTGATGAAGAGTTCAGTGGGAAGACTCCCCGGGGGGGGGGGGCACTGCCATTGAATTCATACTACCTATGTGCCGCTGAAAAGATAGGGTTTTTAAGAGGATTTCCTGACCATAGGGTCATTTTCTGAGCCCAGGAGAGCCTGACCATAGGGTACACTTCTCAATGTGCCATCACACAGTGGTTTTTGCCTTTGAAATTGCAATCATGCAATGTCTAATTTGCATTGAACTTTCAAGAGTTGGGTCTCATTCTTAATAGCAATTTAGTTTTCACACCTTTACTATTAACTTTTTCTCTTTTGTGTCAATATAATAGGCAATCGGGCCTTTATAATAAGCTGACCATAGGGTATGAAATTCCGCCTCTAAAAACCTGACCATAGGGTCCGAATTTCAGAACGCGTGCAGCACATCCGCATCAAAATCCGGCCGAGTACCCCCCCCGGGGAAGACTCGCTCTATATAGAATTAAATGTATCTCTTTTACAAAAATGTGGTCTTGTATGAATTGCCGGACTAGCAGCATATCTTTTTGACCATCATGCATATTTATTCCCCTTAAATTATGGTTAACCATTCTGATAAATTTCATACTATAATAATGAATGAAGGGGGTGTTTGATACCTAGAGTTCAGTATTACAAAGTGGTTATTGAATTTGGTATAACATAGAGATTGCTTGGTGGTAAACCAGAGCGCTTCGCCAGTTTTCTACAAATATTTTAGAATTTCCAGACTCTAAAGATGTAACAACCTCACATAAAACCAGTCAAAATAATATCTAGCATCCTGCTGCAAATCTTGCCATATTATCTAAGCATGATCTAAGCATACCATAAAGAAAGAGACATAGGGCAAGTTGACCTAACTTCAGCCTCTCACCCAACTTCAGGCCCCCTACAGAAAAACTCCTTTTAATTAAATTTCCATTTGGCCAAGGTGTCAGTTTTTGGGTTTAAAGTTATTGTCAGTGTGTTTTGAATAAATTATCAAAAAGTTATGACCATCATAACATATGATTCAGGAGTTTTACATGTTTTTTTGGTGGACCGCATTTTGCTTGTTTTGCAACGCGAATAAAACGCGAAACGAAAAAAAAATTTGATAAAACGTCAAATCTGTCGGTTGGCTGTAACCAATTCACCCAAGCAAGAGCAACCAAAAAAAGTTTCATCACAAGGGAAAATTAGTAATCTTCCATAAATTAAGGTTTTTTTCAATATTTTCTACTTGATCATTCAATGAATTAGGTGATTTATAAGACATGTCAATCTTACCTAACTTCAGCCCCCATGGTCCTAACTTCAGCCCCCATATGACCTAACTTCAGCCCCCCAGGTTACCCAAACTCTAGCCAATAAATCTCACCTGAGAAGTTTGTTTATTCATCCCTGAATATCTATCTATGTAAAAATTAAATTTTTAAAGCATTTTTACGTCTGGCATACTGGAATAGACCAGTTGCCTGAAATGGAGTTTAAGATAAATTTTTATCCTCTTTCCGTGAAAACGATGACTTCTTTCCAAGCTTTTTTGAAATACATTTTTGGAGGACTGATTTTTTTCAGACCATCATGTTTTATATACAGGTAAGTAATTAAGGCCAAATTTAAACAGTCTGCTGTTTTTATGACAGAATAGGGTCAATTGGTTGAAGTTAGGTACGGGGCTGAAGTTAGGTAAAACCTAGGCTGAAGTTAGGTACTACGCGGCTGAAGTTAGGTACATGTCCTTCTTTTGTCTTTGAAGCACATTTGCACTGCCTTATAAGGCATTTGGCTGTTTTTTCACAATATGGTCATGAAGAGGAGTGGAGGCTGGGGTTAGGTCCACAGCTATAGGTTATTCCCATGAATAGCCAGCCAACGACAAGCGATCAAAACCCAAAGTAGGCTGAAGTTAGGTCAACTTGCCCTAATCATAAGTAATTTCTTCCACATGACAACACTAATCTGCACTATTAGATAAATGTTAAGCCAAGCTCAGACCTACTATATTGAATAAGAATAGCCTCAAGAAAATACCAGTGTCCTTTAAGACAATGTTGTTTTATATGTGTGGATATATTGCACAAATATAAAAATTATTATATGATATTTTTGGTCAAATCACTTTGATTAAAGTTCAATATAAAAAAGGTTTATATATATATAATGAGAGAATAGGAAGCAATGTAGAGTTCTTTATTTCAGCTCAATTACAATCCAGATGATTTATAACTCCACACCAATTGAAATTCAGAAGAACATTTCCAGAAAATTACAAGTGTATTTTATTTTCTCAGACGTTCCTTTAAAGCTTTGTACAATCAACTTTGAGACACACATTGTTCACTGAGGGCCGATTTCACCAACATAGTTTTATCAGTTTGGCCTTGTCTTAACTTCTTTAAACCTGGCTTAACTAAGTCCCTTTCACCAACTGAGTTTTAGTCGATAGACTTGTCAAGGTTCAGTGGTTGACAAATATTGTTAGACAACTTACAGATTAGTGATCTCAAACTGTTAAAGTGGTGTCCCTTTGGGGCTGACCAGATAATACATGGGGGGGGGGGCAGCTGGACTTATGATGAAAATAATTGGTTCAGCACAAGACACTGGAAAATAAATTTGCTCAGCACATAAAAAAAAGAAGAAGTTTGTTTCCACCCAGGCCCTCAGCACAGCCTTCATTGAATAAGTCAGACACACCTCCAAAGCTGGCCAATGAACAAGCCTACACACATGTAAATAAATGCACATGATACACCTTGAATGCCACTGAAATATGACCAAAAAGTTAATATATGAAGTTTGATGTTTGTGCGGGAAACTATGATACTTTGATACAGTCGTAGGATAATTTGTTGTGTTGTTTTGTTGCTTGATAGCAAATGATAGGTTGGTTAATGGGAAAGGAAGAAGTTTTGAACTCTTTTTTTTTTTCCCCACCAAGACTGGGTCAGTGGCGTCCCGTCCCTATGGGGGGCACAGGGGGGGACCTGTGCCTCCCCATATGAACTTTCCAACTCTGGCTAAAATATACAGTTAGTATAGTGGGTGCCCCCCCGGAGAATCATGTGCCCCCCAAGTGCCCCCCTGCTTGAGACCCCCTCCAGTTACGCCACTGGACTGGGTAGGCATTTATCTATTTTAAAAATTTCCAAGAACCCCCCCCCCTTTTCTGTGTAGCTGTATCTTTGTCTTTATTTTGGGAAATTGAGACATTGTGTTTGTAACAGCTGACCTGGTAAAATTCCTTGATACTGCTCTGCTTGACCTGACTCTTCTCTTGATAACATGTTTGTGAAAACGGCCCGAAGTGCCTCAGGTCAACTGAAACTTTAAGACCAGATGTGATTCTGAATCTGTCTTGTGACTGTCCTCGTTTGTCAATTTCAACAGTTTGGTCTTTTTGTCTTAGATGTTGTGACTCTCTTGTGAATGCTCACATAGATTTCTCAGTGTCTTTGAAATAGTTACGCTAAATGTCTATTTCCAGTTGTATCCGTGAGACAGATAGATAGACAGATAGATTTATAAATTTATAGCTAAATAGTATAAAAAATAAACATCGACAATGGACACCATTCACTTAAATGAAGTACAAATTTTGGTGTCTAAATGTTTTCCATTTATGTTCTAGACAATCTCAACCACAGAGTAATATACCTCTACTCAAACATCACTGGCATATGCCAAGTTGGCAGGTCACAGTAATGAGGTGGGCAGATATGGAAACTCAGGCGAAACCTTGACATTGAGGTTATTAGGAGAATGACATCTGGAGCTGACTGACATCTCTTGGGAGAAATATCAGGAAGTGAAAAATCTTTTTGTAACGTTTCTTGACATGCCAGTCGTCTAGTTGTCTAGTTTGCTTGGCATTTGGATCTATAGACAGCTAAGTATGGATATGCTACATTTTAAGTTCTTTTGCACAATTGATGAGATGGTAGATGTAGAGCCCAACACAACTTTTATATTCATCCCCTTGAGTGGGATATTTTAATTGCTTAACAAATATACCGATTAGAAGATAAATTTTCATCAAAACTTCATCCCAGTGAGATCTTGCCCTTAAAGGAATACCAATATGCATAATATATATATATTTATCCACTTTTGTATATTTGTAAAATCAACTCTATAGTACGTATGTTGGGTTTTTTGGTGGTCCACTTTGCAACAAAGAAATAACATCTTTAACCTGGGCACTTCAAACATTTCTTTTCAGCTACTTTTTGAAGATGTACAGGGTGACCCACCTCAACTTGTGCATGACTTTAACGTGTTACAGGTGATTTCATTACCATGCGATTCTTGTCATTCACACTTAACTGTGAGCAATCAATGCTAAACTAGTACTTTTAAATACGTTTGATAATTCCAATGTGTGACGTTCTGTTGTTTCTGAACCAATCAGATCACCTAAAAATGTCATGTATTAGGTGGGTCTAGAACTCAAGAATCGCGTACTAATGAAACTACCTGTAACAGGAGACAACAACAATGTTACAGTTAATTTTTCGAAACACATTTGTCTAAATGGTAGTTATGGCTACTACAAAAAGTGAGTTGTACGGTTCTGCAGTTATTCTATCAAAAATGACAGGCAGGTGAAAATTTGTCTTCATTTTTGTTTGTGCCGAAAAATCAGCTGAGAAGAATTCAAATTGCACCAATGTCAACCAAAACCTCAGCAACTGCCTGAAATAACACTGATATGCAAAGGGAGGTTCTTAGGGAGGTGAATATATGGTATTTGTGAGTTTTAGAGTTAAGTGTATGTTACCAGGTCAGCAAATTTAGAATGGCAACCTGTCGGAGACAATCAAGTCAAAATATGGCAAAACCATTTGCATAACTGACAGTCAGATGATTGCAAACACAAAATAGTTAGGTGTTGTGATTGTCCGAGTCATTAGAAACGTAAGACATGACACTCAGTTTTTAGAAACATAGAGAAAAAGTATAGCGACACTTCTACAAAAATCTATTTTTGATGTCGTCTGGAAAGTCACAAATTTCCATCCCTCAAAATCTAGTCTTAATTTGACCAACATTTGTGATGGAAACACATGGATTTTTAATACTACCAGGTGCAGAATATTCCCCTCAATAAATTCATCATTTCATATGACCTAAAAATCCAAGCCAAGTCATTTTTATTGGAAATATAAGATCCATGGTTGACAATTGGCATATATTATTGGAACAATGATTAAAGTGGCCAATACACACATCAATGCCAAAATTGCAAGTGGTAAATGATATTACCATGTAAGATAAAGCTATTCTTATGATTATTATGAGTGGTAACAACAACTTTTTCCCAGCCAGCCTTGGCATTTACCTCAGTAATTTACCAGCATGAAAATAGTGCACTGCGTCAGGACAGTATTTGGGCTTCCTGACTTAATAAACGCAAACCTCCTTTAAAGAAAAACCCTGGCACTACTTTGTTATAGCTTCTGTAATACAGTACATGCATTACATGTGATCCCAAAATTTTTTTCCGAAGGTTGACAGAGCTAAATTGTTAAAAATCAGAAAAAAAGCTATGCAAAAAATTGAACTCTTTTTCCGAGTCCTATTTTAACCGAAAATGAACCAAACTTGCATAATGCTCTTCTCTTGGCTCTTGCCACTGAAACTTTAATTTGGTGTTTTCAATAGAAATCCGAAACTGTTTCAGTAAACACCTTTTTGGTTGCAACATCAATGCACAAGTTGAGGTGGGTCACCCTGTACCTCAGTCTCGGATGTTGAATTATGCCACTCAAGTGCTGCTTGGGTGATGAGGTTTATAGGCAATTTATAAGGCATGGTTGGGTGTAATAGGGTTTGTTGTCAAGCTCCGAGGCTATTAGAAGACATGGCATGCATACAGAGATGGCGTAAATGAACGATCACTGTGAAATATGGTAAATGCTGGCGTAGGCTCAGAAGGTGCTTTGTTTGGAAATTGCTCCTAGGCTGTATGAGAGGGGAAGGTTATTTGGCTATCTTATTGATGATGGTCTGATGACACAATTCATGTCAATCTTTTATGTATAGACATGTTGAAGATTTTGACTCATATATCACTTGTACAAGACAAGTTACAATGTACGGTAGAAATAAAATGTGAAAGAAGTACTTTATATGACTTTGGATATGAATCTCTGAATGGTTGATGGACATATTTTCAATGGTTTCCTATGCCTGACTCCTCTCAGAAAGCTCATCATGTGCACATTAGACACTTTACGTCATTTTGCTACATGATATAAGACATATAAATCGGCACACCCAACAGGTGGGAAGTACCGAACTGACAAAGACTTGCTGTTGAGTCAAAAGTCAAGGCTGTGAGTTCCCACAGTTTAGAGGGTTAAGTCTGTATGTCCCAAGAGGGCAATGTTGTTCGTGTGACAATGTGCTGGCTCCGGTAAGCTCCATATCCTGATTCATCTGACCCTGATCAAGTTGCCAAATGGTCGCTTTGCTTCCGGTAATGTTTGGTCAGATGATCTACGTGATATAAGGCAGATGGATAAAATTAGCCTCCAGAAAATGCTAGTATTATTTCTTGAAATCCTGTTATGTTTGTGAAAGTGATGCACAAATATTTTAAAAAGTTCAATATTAAGAAGGTATGAGAGGGAATAGACAACGATTTGAAAGGTATCATGTCAACTCTGTTATAAAACAGATGATTTATAATAACGTCAATAACTGCATGTGCACTTTAACTGAAATGCAAAGGCACATCTTCAGAAAATTAACGTTTTATTTTCCCAAATGTTACTTGAACACCTTGCACAACAACCTTTGAGACACGCTCTGTTCACAAATAGTCTCAGGTCAAGGGAAACAGATCTAGAGGAAATGTGATTCTTTTTTGTGCCTTTTCTCGTCTGTCAATTTGCTCTTAGACTTGATGTCTTAGATGTTGTGACTCCCTTGTTAATGATCATTTAGCCTTCTCAGTCTCTTTAACTTTAAAGCAGTTTGCCTCTTCTAGTCCCAGATATACCCATGAGGCAGACAGATTAACATATCTATACACGGAGATACATAGATAAATAGATAGGTCTACAGATAAACAGACACATATATAGTGCAAAAATGGACATAATACACAAAGTAGTTAAAATTTTGGTGTTTCAACCACAGAATAAGACCTCGGCTCAGGCATCACTGGCATATGCCAAGTTGGCAGGTCACATTAATGAGGTGGCCAGATATGGAGTGCCAGACGGAACCTTGACTTTGAGGTTATTAGGAGAATGACATCTGGAGCTGACTGACATTTCTCCGAAGAACACTTGGAAATCAAGAAACCTTGGACTTTTCTTGACATGCCCGCTGTCTAGTTGTGTGGACTTTCGTGCAGTTGTTACTGATTTCTTGGACAACGCTTGTTATTAGGAAAGGCAGTATGTATACTATTTGATACAGCCACCTTTAACAGCTGAAGTCAGAAGCATGGGCTAAGAAGTGGCTGATTATACCATGCTTAAATGGCTGCGTGCAACAGAACCTATGACATACTCCATCACTTCTGAACGCAAGCTTATAAATTCTGTTGTAAGACAAGTTCTCATGCTTGACTGGTCAGATGGCAAAGACAAGTCCATAGTAAATTCTATATTCACGCCATGTGTAGGATATTTTATTTGTCTAACAATAGCACAAATATATGGTGCTGCCAATTTAAAGTTGCATCCGAATGATATCCAACTTAGTTTTCTTGCTCTTGATGGTCTAATAAATACATTGTATGTAGTACGCATAAACTGTTCCCAGGGAATGAACTTCAGACCATTTGATCGGCCAATTTAGCATTTATTATGATTTTATTTATACTCAATATAAATATGCTTTTTTAGAGTCCACTTTACAGCAAAGGATTGACCTCTGTAACCTGGACACTTCAAAATTTCTTTTTCGCTACTTTTGAAGAAGATCCTCTGTCTTGGAGGTTGATTAATGCCACTCAAGTGCTGCTTGGGTGATGAGGTTTATAGGCAATTTATAAGGCATCGTTGGGTGTAATAGGGTTTGTTGCCAAGCTCTGAGGGTATTAGAAGACATGACATGCATGCAGAGATGGTGGAAATGAACGATCACTGTGAAATATGGTAAATGCTGCCGTAGGCTCAAGAGCTGCTTTGTTTGGAAATTGCTTCTACATTGCATAACAGGCGAGGGTTACTAGATCATGTTGATGATTGTCTAATGACACAAGTCAAGTCAATCTTTTGTGTATGACACAAGTCAAGCCAATCTTTTGTGTATAGGCATGTTGAAGATGTTGACTAATGTCACTTTTCAAACAAAACAAGTTACAATGTATGGTAGAAATGAAATGTGAAAGAAGTACCTCATGACTTTGGATATGAATCTCTGAATGGATAATGAGACATATTATGTCAATGGTCTCAGACAACAAATCATTTGCACTATGATCACTTTATCATTTACTACATGATATTAAACTTATTAATCGGAATATCCAACTGGTGGGAGGCATCAAATTGACAAAGACATTGCTGTTGAACAGTGTTGAGTCAAAGCTCGAGACTGTGAGTCGCCAAATTTAGAGGCTTAAGCCTGTTTGTCTCAAGAGGGCAATGTTATTTGTGTGATAATGCACTGGCTCCGATAAGCTCCATGTCCTGTTCCCTATGACCCTGGTCAAGTTGTCGAATGGTTGCTTTGCTTCAGGTAATGTTTGGTCAGAGGATCGTTGATCTTTGGGAGTATGAGCATCAAGAAATGCTGATCAAAATGGGCACAGTTCTGTTTGGTGCAATGTTACCCTGGTGGCATACCTGCAAAGGAAATTATATGGTTTGCGGACAAACAAAATGTGTTTCTGCTACAAGTAGTCTGAGCTAAGCAGGCTATATACAACTTCACAGAGGATGTTCTGTTTTTAAAGACTTTAAAGCCTGCTTTTACTTTTACAAACTCTGTCATGATAACGAGATAATCTAATTTGATTTAATAAAAATGAATATTGTCAACCTCATCAAATTGAAAAAAATTCATCAATAGAAATGGCAGGCTGGTTTCCCAATTTCTTTCAGTAATATAGATTTAGATTTTGTTATGCATGTAGTGTGAAATTCATGTTAGTTTTGCTGTGCCTTTGGTAATTGTTTTTTTATCCATATTGCCCTGCATTCAAGCCAATCATCTATCTCTCTGAATTAGAATCTTACCAAAGTGTTGGGTTGCTTCCGATTTAACATCCCATTTGGACTTCAAGACACGAAGCATCAAATTGCTTGTTTTGCACCACCAAATGAGGTAATGTGTTTCATTTGGGAATGATGAACGATGGGAAGCTCAAGGACAAGAAGCCCCATGCAGTGACAATGAGTTCAGTGGGAAGATTATCTCAGTTTCGTCATGATTATGTATCTTTTTTCCAAACATTTAGTGTCGTATAAATTCCTGCACAAAAATCATCTCTTTTTTACCATCAGATTGCTTCCCCCTAAACACTCACAGACGTTCTTGATCAATTTGATATAACATATGCTTGATTGTAAAAATTAGTCATACACCTGCAGTTTTCTTTACAAATTGTTGAATTTTCTTGTTAAAATCAAGAGGCAAAAAAACCTTGTGTAAAGTCAGTCTATAAGTTAATATCTTGCCTCCTGCGAGAAGTCTTGCTTTTTTCATCAAAGCTCACCATAAAGGAATACATACAATCACAAGGAATTTCTGCCACATGATAACGTTCATCTTGGTTATAAGATACACTTTGGGCTAAGCTCAGACCCACTATATTATGAAGACGGATTAAATTAGCCTCCAGAAAATGCTAGTATTATTTCTAGAAACTCTTATATGTGTGAACATTATGCACAAAGTTTCCTTGTGACATTTTGCTTCAAGTTCAGTATAAGAAAAAAAAAGGTACGATGAGGGAATAGACAATTATGTAGAAGTTAGCATTTCACCTCTGTTATGAAGCAGATGATTTATAATAACTCCATAACTGCATGTGCACTTCCACTGAAATTCAAAAGTACATCTTCAGAAAATTAACATTTAATTTTCCCAGCTGTTACTTGAAAACTTTGCACAACAACCTCTGAGACACGCTTTGTTCACAAAGTGCCTCGGGTCTAGGGAAACAGATCTAGAGGAAATGTGTTTATTTTTTTGTGCCTTTTCTCATCTTTCAATTTGCTCTTGATGTCTTAGATTTTGTGACTCCCTTGTAAATGATCACTTAACCTTCTCAGTCTCTTTAACTTTAAAGCAGATGTGCCTCGTCTAGTCCCAGATGTACCCATGAGGCAGACAGATTGACAGATATACAGATCGAGATAGATAGATAAATAGATAGATCTACAGATAAACCAACATCCATGTAGATAGTGCAAAAATGGACATCATACACAAAGTAGTTCAAATTTTGGTGTTTCAACCACAGAATAAGACCTCGGCTCAGAGATGACTGGCATATGCCATGTTGGCAGGTCACATTAATGAGGTGGGCAGATATGGAGTCTCAGACGGAACCTTGACTTTGAGGTTATTAGGAGAATGACATCTGGAGCTGACTGACATTTCTCTGAGGAATATACTTGGAATTGAAGAAACCTCGGACCTTTCTTGACATGCCAGCTGTCTAGTTGTCTGGATTTTTGTGCAGCTTTTACTGACTTCTTGGACAATACTCGTTATTTGGAAAGGTAGTATGGATACTATTTGATAGAGCCACCTTCTACAGCAGAAGTCAGAAACAAGGGCTAAGAAGTGGCTGACTATACCATGCCTTTAAAATGGCTGCATGCAACATATTTTCAACCTAAGTATGTCATACTCAACCACTTCTGAATGCAAGCTTATAAATTCTGTTGTAAGTTCTCATGCTTGATTGATGAGATGGCAAAGGGACAAGTCCATAGTAAATTCTCTATTCACGCCATGTGTGGGATATTTTATTTGTCTAATAATAGTGCCAATATTTTTTGGGGCTGCCAATCAATTTAAAGTTGCATCCAAACGACATCCAAATAAGCTTTTTTGTTCTTGGTGTCTACTAAACATGTAGTATGTCAAATACTATGTATAAATTGTTTCCGGGGAATGAACTCCAGACCATTTGATCAACCAACTAAGCATATATTATGATTTTATTTATACTCAATATTAATATGCTTTTTTAGAGACCACTCTACCACAAAGGATTGACTTCTGTAACCTGGACACTTCAAACATTCTTTTCGCTACTTTTTGAAGAAGAGCCTCTGTCTTGGAGGTTGATTAATGCCACTCAAGTGCAGCTTGGGTGATGAGGTTTATAGGCAATTTATAAGGCATCGTTGGGTGTAATAGGGTTTGTTGCCAAGCTCTGAGGGTATTGGAAAACATGACATGCATGCAGAGATGGCGTAAATGAACAATCACTGTGAAATATGGTAAATGCTGCCATGGGCTCAAAAATGTGCTTTGTTTGGAAATTGCTTCTAGACTGTCTTAGATGGGAGAGTTACTAGATCATGTTGATGATGGTCTGATGACACAATTTCTTTAATTGTCGCTGTTACTTATACATTCTCTGTGCTGTGTGTGATGATTAGGAAAAAAACCAATATGATTTCAAATATGGACAATAGCTGTTAATTTGGCCCGCCGCAGCAAATTATCTAGCATTATTAAACTAGTGTTGGATTGTTTCCAATTTAATATCTCATTTGGACTTCAAGACATGAAGCATCAAATTGCTTGTTTTGCACAACCAGATTGAGGTAATTCTGTTCATTTGGGTTGATGAATGATGCAAAGCTCAAGGGGAGAATGGCCCAACTGCAGTGACAACAAATACAGAGGGAAGGTTAGCTCAGTTGCATCTACAATATTAAGATGTATCTTTTTAACCAAAATGTAGTCTCGTATGAAATCCTGAACAATCTGTATCTTTTTGACCATCATATTGCTTCCCTCTAAATAATCATAAACTTTCTTGTTCGATTCGATAAAATGTATGCTTGATTGTTAGCGATTCACCTGCAGTTTTCTCTACATATTGTAGAATTTTCTTGTTAAACTCAAGAGGCAGAGAAAACTTATATATAAAATCAGTCCATAAATTAATATCTGGCCTCCTGAAACAAGTCTTGCTTCTTTCATCAAAGCTCACCAAAAATAAACAGATTTGTATAATATGTGTAATCGCAAGTAATTTCTGCCACAAGATAACGTCCATCTTGGTTATTAGATACATTTTAAGCTATGCTCAGACCCAACATAATGAAGACCGATTAAATTAGCCTTCCGAAAATGCTAGTATTATTTCTAGAAATTCTGTTATGTGTGTGAAAGTGATGCACAACTATTTACTTTTGACATTTTGCTATAAAAATGTTCAGTATAAAGAAGTTACGATGAGGGAATGGACAATGATGTAAAAGTACGAGGGGTGATCAGGAAGTTTTGACCAATTTTTATAGCATACCTTTCTTTTTGACATACTTGAATGAAATTTTTGTGGTACAAAATTCAGGTGTATAGCCATTGATTCTGAAAATATTACGTCCGTGGCCAATGTTGAACTTACTTTTCTGTTGCCATGGAAACGACACCTTGGGGTAGGCAGCGCAGCAAAATTTTTCATACTAAACTCAACAATTTAGCTGTGTAAATCGCCATATAATTTATTGCATATGCACAATTAATTGCGAACGAAGATGTTCATCAACTGCTTCATAATGTTTCAAAGTACTCTCCATGGCATGAAACACATTTTTGCATCCTTTCAATTCACCCGGTGAAGCAATTTTCAAAGTTCTAACACAGAAAAGCACTGGAAATGGCATGTCACATGTCCCGCTTTGCAGCATATCGTTCACCTCTCAGCTCATCTTTTAGATTAGGGAATAAACCAAGATCACATAGTGCTAAATCATCATGGTGGTATCTTGAAATACTGTCCTGATGATATCCTGGGTTTGTATACCATTATTTCCGGTGAGAACATTCAATTTGATTGAAGCTCTCTGATTGTGTTTCGGGTCCATGTAAAATGCTCATCCAAAATCACTCTTTACGGCGCAAAATCAGGTTTAAATGGCTAAATAATGGATTGGTACAACATTGTGACATCATAAAGTTACGATCACAATTGTCAGTCGGCCCTGCACAGGTCTACAATCCTTTTCAACATAATTTGACCCTAGATTTCAGGGAAAATGCCATGCCAAGTTCACTAGAAAAGTGGGCTGCGCTGGGTACCCAATCTTGCCGTTTCCGTGGCAACAAAATAACAACTTAAATATATTGTGTCCCAAAGGTGCTTGGCCACTTTTTGCTTTCATACCTCAAGATGCATTCCTGAAAATTTGAAGACTCTAGCTTAATTATAAGCATCTCTCAGAAAAATTGGTCAGAACTTTCTGAACGCCTCTCGTAACTGTTGTCATTTCAGCACAACTATAATCCCGATGATTTATAATTATCACAAGAGTTTCTTCAGAAACTAGACATGTACTAATCGCTAGGCGATGAGTGTTGCGCCGCCCTAACTTAGCAAATGAAACATAAATTTTAAGCCATTGTTAACATACATAATATATTTAGACCCTTTATACACTCGACCATAATATTCTACGAAAAAAACTATCAAAATTAGGGATTAGAGGACTTACACAACTTTGGTTTTCCAACTACCTCAGCAATAGAGAACAATATGTCCAATTTACAGACCACTCATCACCTAAACTGCTGATAAAATGCGGAGTACCCCAAGGCTCAATACTAGGCCCACTTCTCTTTCTTCTCTACATTAATGATATTCCCCAACCTTCAGATTGTAATATTATACTTTTCGCTGATGACACTAACCTTATCTTCTACAACAATAACATTCAAGCTCTAGTCGATTCTGCCAATGAAAAACTTCAAATAATCTCTCAATGGTTCATAGCAAATAAACTCTCACTAAATTTACAAAAAACCAAATACATTTTATTTCACAAGCCAAGAAAGAAAATTTACCAAAATAACACAGAAATTAAAATAAATAATGTTCTCATACAGCAAGTTAAAGAAATACAATTCCTGATTGACAACACACTTTCATGGAAAAACCACATATCAAGAAAGGCTAACCAAATAGTAAAAGTAAATGCAGTTCTATCCCGTCTTAAAAATACTATCCCCAAGCACATACTGAAAACAATATACAATAGCTTAATATATCCACATTTGTCATATGCTGTAACATCTTGGGGTAATATAAGCAATAGAGAAATGAAAAGATTAGAACTATTACAGAAACGGTCCATTAGAAGTATTAGTAGAGTTAAATATAATAGCCATACCAATAAACTTTACAAAGAGCTTGGCCTCCTTAAAATTAGTGACATATACAAACTTGCCTGTGCAAAATTCTACTTCAAAATAAAGAAAGATATAGTTCCACAATATTTCCAACAACTCCTCCTTCACAACAGAGACCTACATACCCACTTTACTCGAAATAGCAACAACCTCCATATTTTCAATGCTAGTTCTGAACTTAATAAGCAATTAATAAATGTAAAGATTTCTCAAGTATTGAATAACCTCCCTCAACATATAAAAGACAACATCACCGAATATAAAATTAAAGACTACCTACTGTCCTTATATCCCTCCATTTGTATCATTCCAGATTGTTTCATTTGTATGAACTCGTGAGCAACATTGCACTACCTTATTGAATTAATCATTAGTTAAGTATAAAAATTCATCATCCCATCTCATCACCCACCATTCCATATCATCCATCATATCATCCTGTTAGGGCGCACGCCAACAGAATTCTATTCTTTTGTGTAAGCCCTATGGCAAAACAATATATTTACAACTGTACAGATGCAGTAATTTAGAGTTTTACAAGGTCCTTTTGCTTTATATATATGTGCTTTATGTACGACTGTGTGTTATTGCCATGAACTAAATAAATTACAATTACAATTACAATTGTAAAAAAGCTTAGCTGTATTGTTACTTCATTCTGTAAAATTAGCAAGAGTAACCCCCTAGTCCCGTAGGCCTACAGTGTATGCATTAAATATTGTAATTATATGGGTATATGCATTGTGAAATTAACTTATTGGTAATACACTGAATTAAAATGGACACAACTTGATCGTTTGGAACTGCTGAATAGTGGAAAATTGCCATCCAAAAGGCTGGAAAACATTTCTGACTGAATTGACAGAGAGTGCCCCCCTCAAAGCTGACACTTATAAGTCATGCATGCAGTCTATCTTGCAGCCATGTCCACGCTGGGAGAGCGTGTGTGAAGACATTGGTCAGAGTGGTGGAGGTGAAATTGTTCATAAATGACACAATAAGGACACTAAATGCAAAAAGAAAGACTTTAGGACACACTTTATGACATGAATGAACATACATGTGAATAAGGGCATTGGAAGTGGTGGCTGGTGCCCAGTAGCGTTTACAGAAAATTGGGCCTAGAATGTGAACATTTCAGTGTGTGCAAAAAATCTTCCTTACGAAACGAAGAGCTTGCCCAAGGGGGGCACCCCCAGGGCAGCGCTAATAATTATTTTACTTTTCCAGACAACATTTTAAAACTTTGCACAACAACCTTTGAGACAGACACTTTGTTGTTCACAAATTGCCTCAGGCCAAGTGAAACAGAAAGACGAAATGTGATTCTTTCTTGTGCCTATTCTCTTCTGTCAGTTTGGTCTTGATGTATTAGATGTTGTGACTCTTTGTAAATGCTCACTCTGCCTTCTCAGTGTCTTTGAATTTGAAGCAGTTGCAGTGTTTCGTGTGAGACAGATAAATAGATAGATAGGTTAAAAAAATGCATGTACAAATTTTGGTGTCCAAATGTTCTCTGTTTATAAACATTCTTTGCTACATAATAATACTTTACTCAAACATCGCTGACATATGCCATGTTGGCGAGTCACAGTAATGAGGTGGCCACATACAAAGAGTCAGATGGAGCCTTGACTTTGAGGTTATTAGGAGAATGACATCTGGAGGTGACTGACATTTCTCTGAGGAATACTTGGAAATGAAAAAGTCATGGACTTTTCCAGACATGCCAGCTGTCTAGTTGTCTGGATTTTTGTGCAGTTGTTACTGATTATTGGACAGTACTAAGTCTTGTTATCTGGTTACTAATATGTAGTGTGGTCCTGTATGATACTATGATAAAACTTAAATAGAGTGTGGTTCACAACAACGAACCTCATAATAAATACCAGGTCGCGAGTCCGAATAATTGTTTAACACTTCCACCTTTAACAACAGAAGTAGAAAGCATGAGCTCAGAGGTGGCTGACTAATAGAGCCTATGTTATGCTTAAATGCCTCGAGACATAGTATTAGTAATCTATTTGAATACACAGAAAGCATGAAGTACTCAACCATGCACTTCTGAATCCATGCTGATGACTTCGATTGATGAGATGGCAGAAGGATTCCACAGTATATTTTATAATCACCCAATGTGTGGGATATTTTACTTGTCCAACTAAACCAGCAACAGGCATATAAGAGGCTGACAATTTAAAGCTGCATCCTATTAACATCCAACTAGGATTTCTTGCTCTTGACAAACTTTCTACATCATATTTAAAAATTGTTTGCACGGAATGAACTTAGGGACTTCAGGCCATTTGTTCAGCCCATTTAGCATGTATAATATTTCATTGCATCTTTGAGGGTTTACTTCGCAACAAAGAATTGACCTCTTTAACCTGGACACTTAAAACTTTCTTTTTCGCCACTTTTGAAGAAGTGCCTCTGTCTTGGAGGTTGATTAATGCCACTCAAGTGCTGCTTGGGTGATGAGGTTTATAGGCAATTTATAAGGCATCGTTGGATGTAATAGGGTTCTTTGCCAAGCTCCGAGGGTATTAGGAGGCATGACATGCATACAGAGATGGCGTAAATGTATGATCACTGTGAAAAATGGTAAATGCTGCCATAGGCTCAAGAGCCGCTTTGTCTTGGAATAGCCTCTAGGAGATTATAGAGGGGAGGGTTACTAGATCATGTTGGTGATGGTCTAATAACACAATTCAAATCAGTATTTTTATAGTACGTATATAGGTATGTTAAAGATGTTGACTTGATTCTGACATTTTTTAAAAATTTCAATGTTGAATGAAGGTGTGACAGAGTACCATTATTAAGCCAAGTATGTGGTCAATTTATAAATGGCTAGACGGTTTTAAAAACCCCATCCTGTTCCACTTTGTTGGATGTATTGAAATTCAACTTTGAGTAACTAAGTTCGGTTAGTTATGTGCAGATCTGTGGCATCTCTGACATCAGAAGTGAATTTCTGAAAAATGAAACATGATGAATGGATCCTGATAGTATATGGAGTTTTGTAGACTAATTTGTGATATTGCTCTGAAAATGGTTCCTTAAACTTTCAAACTTTCAAAAATGTCTACTACTTTTTATGGGGCTTTTGACTGACCAGATTTCATGCTTTTACACACTGACACACAATGGGTGAACTAAAAGCTGGATTCCTTTTTCCATTGTTTCCGGGTTGTGACACAAATTTTATCATAACATATGCGTATTGTTTTTGCGTCTTTATCTTCCTTTGCTTCATTACTTTAGCACCTACTTTGCCTTTTGCAATGGTAATGATGCAGATGTGTGTCATGGTCCAAGATAGCTTCCAAAATGGCCGCCATTACGAAATAGCAGCCATTATTGAATTGTCCACGTGTGACCTTAATATTTCACTGAATTTTGGGAGAACAACTATATTAGCAAAAATTCATTCAAATTCTTTTGCTTGCAACTTGTGTTAACAAATAATGCAAATGGTATCTCTGTTCACAAAATTTAGTGGTATCTGTGCAAACCTGCATGGCATTCCTATTTCAGTCAGATGCTGATCATACAGGAATTCATGAAAGACTTAAAAAAGGATACATTTTATTTGGTATAGCTGCTAGTCTTTCCAATGAAATCTTAGTCACTGCAGCTTGGCATAACTGCCCTGGAGCTTAGCATCTTTCATCATCCCAAATGAACAGCATTACCGCAATTTGGTTGTGTTAAACAAGCAATTTACATGCTTCATGTCTTGAAATCCAAATGAGATATTCAATTGGAAGCTATACAACACTAGCGTAAAAGATTGGCTTGAATGTTGGGTAACTTACCAGAAAACACTAAGTCTTATTCAAGCTTTTAACCAGGGCAGAGCCAAAACAATATTCATTGAGGCAGTGTCTATGTGTTACCTCTTTCATATTTATATACACATTATTCATATATATATATACAGTCAGACGAAGAATTATTCAGACGCTTGCTGTTTGTTATTATTTTGAAGGTATTACAAAGTAAGCAATGAAACATGCAGTCAAAATCATCTTTGGTATTAAGTGTACAGTAACCTGTCCAATACAAATTTATTGCAAACTGACATAAAATCGGATGAAAATAGCTACTTTTGTCGATTTCAGGAACCAGAAATTATCCAGACACTTTTACAAAGTTGTAGAAAGTTAACTATTTACTAACATTTATCCCAAATATTGCTAGTAAACTACCATGGAATCATTCGGGCCATAATGGATGAGAGGTGTGATCATCAGTTAAGAAAATTTGGATGAATATGTGAGATAAACATCTGATTCAGTTCATCACATTTTCTTGATTAATGTTGCTGAAATCTCTCAGATATTGATTGGAAATATTTCAAAATATCATAAAATGACAAGTGTTAACTGTTCTATCTAAATAAAATTAAAATACAGGCCTAATTGAAAAATTGTAAGCACTTTGATATTTTCCTTTTGTTTTTGGCTCAAACTGCATTCTGAATCCTTGTCCACTGAGCCACTGCAATCCATGAAATCACTTAAAATAAAGTGGCATGGCCTTTCTAAGGTTGTTCACTCTATTGCATATACAGCCCATTTATGCCAGTTGTTTACAAATGATATGCCATACTAAAACCATAGTGTGCTTTCATGAAGCAATCGCCATTGGAATAGCATTGGAATAGCATTGAGGCAGAAGAACCACATTTTTGCCCCCTTCCCAAATGAAGTTCAAAGTGCCCCATTGAGTTGCTGTTCGGACCATATAATACATGGAATATAGCTTGAAATAGATAATGAATCTTACTTTCCGAAAATTAGTTGGATTTTGGTGCCACATGGACAAGTTTTTGTTTTGGTAAAATTTGACAAATAAATACAAAAGCTCACTGAACTTAGTATGTGGCCTCTAATGTTTCATATTGTGACTCAAAGTATTAAGAATACAATTCTATGGTAAACTAAAGCAATTTGAATCAATATAAGGCATGTGTGAGGTTAGAGAATGCAAGAAAATGTGATACACTGGACATAATGTTTATCTCCAATATTTATCCAAATATTCTCAATTGGTGGTCACACCTGTCATTCTATGCAGTCATAATGCTCCCTAGGTAGTTTATGAACATTATTTTGGTATAAATAATGACAAATAATAGTAAATAGTTTACTTTCCATAACATTGTGAAAATGTCTGAATCATTTTTGGTTCATGGAGTTAACAAAAGTAGCTTTTTTCACCACATTTCTTGCCAATTTGCAATAAATTTGTTTTGTGCAGGTTACATGTAATGCCAAGGATGTTTTCGATTGCATGTTTCATTGGTTTAATTGGTAATTCCTTAAAATAACAAAAAAACAGCAGGCGTCTGAATAATTCTTGGTCTGACTGTAATATAGACAAATGAGAGCTTTATATCTTTAGCTTGATCGTATACTCTTTGCTTCACTACACTGACGTGTAATAGGGTACTTGGTAGCAGGCAGTTATATAGTGAAATATCCTGTACAAGACCAGGCAATTTGTGTGTCAACATAGTCCATTAATTTCAATCAACATACCTGACAAAATATAATTCTAGATTATTGAGAGAAAATGTGAAACCAGCCAACCGCTACTAATGACAATGGTTGTCAATTTACAGAGATAGACATATTAATTGAGATAAAGTTGGCTTTTTCTCCTAATCTTGGCACATAGCACGAAGTTTGTGAAAGTAAAAGTGGGTTTTCAAAGTTTCTAAAAATAGAACATCTCCTGTGAAGTTGGGTATAGTCTGATACCTCAGGCTCCTTATAGCCGAAACACACTGTATTTGTTAGAAGCCATAGGGCACATCTACAAAGGATTTCCTTTGTAGATATGTACACCACTATGGTAACATCATACCAAAACAGAACACAGACCTTTTTGATCAACATTTCCTGAGGCTTGTACAGCAAAAGATCAACGACCCTCTGACCAAACATTACCCGAAGCAAAGCAGCAATTCGGCAACTTGATCAGGGTCAGATAGCATGGGATATCGAGCTTACCGGAGCCAGGGCATTATCGCACAAACAGCATTGCCCTCTTGGGACATAGGGTCTTAACCCTCTAAACTGTGGGACCTTCAACTTCCACTCAGCCACAAAGTCTTGTCAGTTGGAGGATTTTTGCCAAAAGGGAATAATTCTTCAGATTGATGAATGTTCAACCTCAAGAAATGATTGTCCACGAATGGTCAGGCAAAGATACTATATTCAAAATATCTAATTACTGTTTCAACATTTTACTTCCGACACACCCTGTAACTTGTTTTGGTTATAGAATAAAATTTAATCTTCGTCTAACAACATGGGCAGTGGTACAAGAGCAGATTGACAAATCCTTTAAAAGTCAACTTTATGGTAACATAATATTATTTTGAAAGCTAGGGAAACCATACTTGATTTAAGCATGACCCAAATCCGCTTTTAGAAATCCAAATGAATGAAGGTTATCTCCAGTTTGGCTTGTTGTTCCCTGACTATGCATCATTACCACTGAAAAAGCCACAGGAGGTGCTAAGGTAATGAATCAAAGGAAGATAAAACCTTATAAAAAATTACGCTTAGTGCTATAACCAAACTCGTCCCACAACCCGATATCAATGCAAATTGAAATTTGAGCTTTTAGTTCACCCTCTGTGTGTGTAAAAGCAAGAAATTGTCATACCAATCAAGCATCACAGCTTTTTGCTTGATACTTCCAAAAATATATTTATAGAAATAGCAAGTTGTAAAAGAAGCTTCGCATGGAAATGAGTTAAAGCTCCTTTATACATAATGGCATAGCTGTACCAGGTGGCGGGGAGTGGTAGGGACACACCAAGATTCGAGCAAAACAGACTATACAATTTGGGCAGATGATCGGATAAATATTGCTCCAATCAAGAAAAAAAGCCTGAAACAGTGCTGTTGTTTTGGTTCGTAGTGAGACAGGTCGATTGACTGAAGCAGACGTGTACCATATCTTTCATATACCTTCAGACTGCAATACAAATTCTAAGCACAGCATGGAAGACCGTAAGCAAAATATACTGCAGTCAGTCAAGCCTTCATAAGCTTAAAGCCCCGTAAATAGTAAGAGACATTTAGAAAAGTTCGCAAGTGTAATGAGCCATTTTCAGGGAAATATACTAACAGTTTACAAGACTTCATGTACTATTAGGATAAGTTATATCATTGTGTTTTTCAGAAATCACTTTGAGCTTCTGATGTCACAGCTCTGCAAATAACTAACAGAAGGTAGTTACTCAAAGTAGAATTTCAATACATCCAACAAAGCGGAACAGGGTGCACCCTAAAAAAATTCAGACAAAATTGGTTTTTTAGATTCAAAATGGTTTTTTGAAAAACCAAATTTCAATGCAAAAAACCAACTTGGATTTTTTTAAAAATCCATGTTGGTTTTGCATTGAAATTTGGTTTTTCAAAAAACCATTTTGAATCTAAAAAACCAATTTTGTCCCGACATTTTTTAGAGTGTGGGGTCCTTAAAACCGTGGAGCTGACTGTCAGAGGAATACTTGGAAATGAAAGAGCTTTGGACTTTTGTAGTATGATCATGTGTGGATACTATGATAATCTTAATGAGAGTGTGGTTCACAGCAATGAACCTCATGAATGTCAGGTCACGGAAGAATACAACATGAGTCCGAATATTTGACACTACCACCTTTTACTACAGAAATAGGAAGCATGGGCTCAGAAGTGGCTGACTATGTTGCTCGAATGCACCATTTGAAACAGAAAGTATAAAACATCTAAACGACATCCAACTAGGATTTCATGAAGGTCTACTAAACGTATAGTATGTATAAATTGTTTGCAAGGATTGAACTTTGGAACTTCAGGACATTTGATCGTACTTTTTTTTTTAAATTTTGTATACGAAAGGAATAAAATCCATAGTATTTTGGCTTTTTCTCTGGGTGCTTTTTAGTGGTCCATTTTGTAACAAAGAAAAAACCTCTTTAACCTGGGCAGTATGGGCACTTCAAACTTTCTCTTTCACTACTTTTGAAGAAGTGCCTCTGTCTTGGATGTTGATTAATGCCACTCAAGTCCTTCTTGGGTGATGAGGTTTATAGGCAATTTATAAGGCATCGTTGGGTGTAATAGGGTTTGTTGCCAAGCTCCGAGGGTATTAGAAGACATGACATGCATGCAGAGATGGCGCAGATGAACGATCACTGTGATGTATGCTAGATGCTGCCATAGGCTCAGGAGGTGCTTTGTTTGGAAATTGCTTTTATACTGTATGCGAGGGGAGGGGGTTACTATAGATCATGTTAATGATGGTCTGATGACACGATTCAAATCATTATTTTTCTAGCAGGCATGTCAAAGATGTTGATTTGATTCTGACTTGATATGTTTTTTCTCAATTTCAATGTTGAATGAAGGTGTACTGTACACTGTAACAGAGTGTCTTGTTAAGCCCAATACTTAATGTATTGAAATTCTACTTTGAGTAAGTAAGTTCAGTCATTTATCTGCAGAGCTGTGACTTCTGTGTTATCAGAAGTGAATTTCTGAAAAAACCAACATGATGAAAGATATCATGATAGCATGTGAAGTTTTGTAGACTATTGTGATGTTGCCCTAAAAATGGTTCATTACACTTTTGAACTTTCCAAAATGTCTACTACTTTTTGTGGGGCTTTTGGCTTATCAAAGCTTGACTGACTGTAGTATATTTTGCTTGTAGTCTCCCATGCTGTGCTTAGAATTTGTATTGTGGTCTTGTGGACCAGCGGCAGTATACATGAAAGATGTGGTATATGTCTACTCCAACCAATCTCTCTCTCTCTCTCAGTATGAACTGATAGAACAGTTTTGAGGAGGCAGTACACAGCATCCATGAGTCCAACTGATTTATTTAAAGTTATATAATAGGAAAATTATTCCGAACAAAGACATTTTTGTGTGCAATATTTTGACTTTTTTGGTCGTCATCAGGTACAGATGACCAAATAAAGGTCGAAATATTGCGCATAAAAATGTCTTTGTTCAGAACTTCAGAATGACTTTCCTATAGTACACAGCATGTTTTAAGGAATTCTTTCTAGATTTTTCTAAAAATTGTCATAATGGTGAGTTTTTCAAAATGCATATATACCTGACATCAAAAAGTAAAGAATATTCCTGCATAACAATTCTGATGGTAGGACAGCAAATACAACATGTTTCCTTGATGGTAATTAAAATACCAAGTTTCTACCTATAGTTGCAAATAAGAATATCCAGTGGATATTCTTAGGTTGCAAGTATTTATATGTTGAGAAAGTTCCCCCGTGGCCTAATGGTCAAGACTGCTTGACCACTGGCTTTGAGGGCGTGGGTTCAAATCTCACCCCGGGAACTCACTTTAGTCCGAGCCCATGGGACATTAAATGGAGGCGGGTTGTATCCAGTATTCTATGCTGGGGCAACTGAAAGACCCTGGGCATCCCTGAATTAATAGGGTATGTGCCAGACTCACAGTCTTCTCATCTCATCATCATACGGCGATCACCTGCCTCAATATAGCCCACTAAGGTGCTGCAGAGGCGTAAAACACAAACAAACAAACAAACAATTTATATGTTGAGATTGAAACCCTCTATGAGTCTATGAACAGTAAACTAGCCTTTTGTACTTTAATTATAATGCCAAAGTTTCTTTTAAAACTCATTATTTCCAAAGATATCTTCACCCCATAGCTACGAATGAGATCCTCCGGAGCCATTTTGATCCTCATGGGGCAAATAACGATCCTTCCAGGGAATAACGATCCTATGGACCAATTTGGTGTGCTCCGGAGAGAAACAATCCTGGATTTTTAAATAAATCCAAGAAACGAAGCTGTGTAAACATGTTCACCTGCTGAAGCATGTTGTTATTAACTCATACACAAGCAATCAGACTGATGTTTGCAGTAGTTTAGATATGCTAAGACCCCCCAATTGGGCAAGTGAAAGGAGCAAATGGTTAGAAGAGTCGCGTTCATGACTAAAATGCAGCTTTTATAAGAGTAAAAGTTCATTCCAGGCATTTCTTAAGAGTCAGGGTAACTGAAAATGTATTCAGAAATTGTGTTAGCAAACTGAATAATGTTGTGGACCTTCAAAATTCAAATAACAGCTAAATTGCTGTAAGCATGGATTGAAACGATCCTATGAGCTTTTGTTATGAATGGAGAAAATCATGAAACGGATCCTATCAGAGCGGCTGACACATGTTTGCTGCTTCTGGGCAGCCAATTAGGCCTACAAGTTTTTTAACCCCAAGTAACCTGGTCAGCAGTTGACTACCAAACTGATATTTTATCATTTACATTGATTCATCAGATTATTAGCCCATTTTGAGTCACCAAAAAATTGACTCTGATGCACTTGCTAATGAAGGATAGCTGTATAGGATCGTTTCACCTTCTCTGGTAGGATTATATTCAGGACACTAAAAACAATTTTGGTCTTATTATGCTACAAAATATGATTTTAACAAGAGATGAATAAAGTCTGAAAGCAATCAAAGACTAAATATTGTAGAATAAGTCTTCTCTAACCCTACTTGTCCTTGAATGTGTTCTGAACGGAGAAAAATACATGCAAAATGACCAACTCCATGAACATTCACTCAAACTTGAAAACTGGGGGAGCTTATTGTGAAGTAACTATTTGAAATATCAGTACAGTACCTGATTCAAATATGTCCCTAAGAAGTTAATCCAACAGGTGGTAGAGTCCTATATGGCAAAAATATTATAAAAGGTTCCGAAAAGTCCAATTGTTTGGCATCCTGACACTCCTGAATGTGGAGATTGCTCCGGAGGATCTGTTTCTGCTTCATAAGGATCAAAATCGCTCCAGAGGATCTCATTCGTATCTATTGGGTGATCTTCATCTTCATGAGCTCCTTTACGTATGCATGAACATTAACTAAGTTCCAAAGCTTCTTTTAAAACTCATTATTTCCAAAAATATCTTCATTGTGGCAAACAACATGCTTTGATGCAAGCCTGAATCCGTGTCATGCTTTTACACACTGACACACACACTGACACACAAAAGGAGGACTAAAAGCTGGATTCCTTTTTCCATTGTTTCCAGGTTGCGGCACAAATTCTATCATAACATTCTGCGTATTGTTCTTGCGTCTTTATCTTCCTTTGCTTCATTACTTTAGCACCAATTTTGCCTTTGCAATGGTAGTGATGCAGATGTGTTATGGTGCACAAACGAACTGAAGACTATAGTTCCGCAGTGCAAATGTATCACTCCTGTGTTCAGGAAAAAACAATAACATAAAAGTGAGAAAACCTCTTAATTAAATGGTACAAAATGGCCAAACATATACTATAGACTATTTGAGGAAAGGATGTATGTAAGATTTGAATTTCAACACGCAGATTTGACTAGTTTCTCCTATTTGCTTTGGTCGTGTACTGTAGCTTATCCTGAGCGACTTCTTTACCCCGACATTGGTGCCTTTCCCTGGGAAATATTGGAAAAATATGAGTAAAGATGAGGGAAACATGGAATTTAGAGGTAGAATATGGAATTTTTAGGGAAAATATGAAATTTAGAGGGAAAATGTTAAAATTAGAAGGAATGCAAGGACCTACCTCAGGATAGATAAACTGAATATCTTTTGATAATATCAGGGACTTACTGCCCAAATTATCAGATAACCTATACATTTGATATATGACTGGATAGAATGGATAGAAACAACAATGAGAAGTATGTAGATATGGATTTCACATGACCTGACTTAGAAGTTAGTAATCAACAGCAGCAAATGCATGTGTCATCAATGATTAAATAGTCTCCTGCTACATTGCATGAAAAAGCAAAATATCAAAATTGGTAGTGTGGTAAAGTGTGTCTCTCGAACAAGTTGAAGTAAACCTTAAAGAAAAGAAGTGGAAAGAAGCTCATTCCCCTGACATACTTGTAGCCTAGAGGTGAAATATTGATATTCCTGAAATGGAGCCCCGTCAGAGGCAAGTTCAAAGGATATCATCTGAAGCTTTTAAGTTTTCTGGGGAGGAACTTTGAGGCTTACATGGAGATCACAGGTATTTGATTTATATGGGGACGTTTGTAGTAATGGCCTTCCTGTCTCGTTAATGGTCTAAAGTGTCACATGTACATGGCATATAGGAACTATGTACATTTTGTCACAAATATTGGTGCAGTTTCTCATTAAAAGTGATTGTCAATGTAGCCTTGCTTCTGGCAACAAATTATCATCAATCCTGAGTATAAGTCTTGCAATAGAAAGGTTCATAAAATCAATTGCCTTATTGATTTCTCACACTCCTTCATTTGTATAATTGCCTTGCGGTTACAGGCCTATTATTTTGTATTGTATACATTATACATATCCTTTGTACATGACTATCAAGAAAGATATTCATGAATAAAATCAAAATTGTATTGCCTCTTTGTTATTAATTTACTCCATAAAGACTTAGTATTATTACATTTGTCACAGGAACGATTGATGAACAGGTAAAGTCATAAGTCCAATGCCATGTATGCAACATGTTACTCCACCCTTTGTCTCCAATGGTGTTTTGTTATTTTATTGAACTCAGCATTTTCAGCTTTCCTTTCAAAATGTACCCAAAAAACTCACCAACGATTCATCATAGCCAACTTAAATGTATATAAAAGCAGGTTAACATTTGATTTAGTCACAATCAATCAATGTAAATGTAGTGTCATTCACAATATTCAGAGTTAGGAGTCTATTTACAACCAATATTCACAAATCTGACTTTGGAACCGTTGCGGCTACATCAATAAGTGGTTGTTCAAAATATTACCAGAAACTTGCTACAAGTGCACATTGAAAAGTCATACAATACGAGAATGAAAAGACAGTGAATTCGAAAAATGACTGAAAAATCGAATTTATTGTGTTGTTGTTTACATTAAAGATCACTGTAGCCCCCAAGTTTCAAAAATAGCCAGCCATGTGCCATATGAAACTATCAAAAATTAACTGTAAAATCTTTACAGGTCTGAGAATTAACCCAATGCCCATGTTATAGCCAATACTTGAACGTGGCAGTCTAAGTCTTATTGGCCCTGTTCACAACATCTTACTCCATTGAGTGTATCTGTCTACGTCTTAAATCAGAATTTGACTCTGGGAGAAGCTGCTCACTTGAGAATCTGATCATCCCCCGAAGACTCTTGTGAAATCCCCCACGCAGAGCTCCATAAATAAGTCAGAGGGAGAAAACAAAAATGGTGAAACTGATCATCCCCAGGGAGTGAAAGGGAGCGTGCCTGTGTAAATGTTTTAACCCAGAGATGTGCACTAAATTACAATGCTTCTGAACAGACTGAGTGATTGACTGCAGGACTACGTCGGGCATATTCTCTCGAAGATTCGGTATAAATACTGATGTTAATGACCGTCTGTTATGACAACTTTCGCATACACAAGGAGATAGAGAGGTGAATAGACAAATAGATAATATAAGATAGATGAAATAGATAAGACAGACAAAATAGACAAGATGGACAAGATAACATAGAATAGACAGGATTGATAAGGTTGAAAAGATTGGTGAGAGTCGTAAGACAGATGGCTCAGATAAGATAAATAGATTGCATTACCTTGACTAAAGCCTAAAGATAGATTGATAGATAGACAGACAAAGAGATGGATAGAAGGCTATTTCTGTCTATCTATTTACCTAAGTAAATACTGCCTCATAATTGATGAATTTCGAACCTGTAACCCCATCAATTTGCACTCATATATTGTGTACTCCCTCTATTCAAACTCAGAGACTCTACAGAAAACTCTTAAAGAAGCATTAATCATCTGGGAGGAGGTTTTCAATCCTGAGCTGCTCTGATTGGGAACTCTGCCTCACCCCTCAGGCTATGGGGGTTTTCAATGGGAAATGCCTGTTGTAAGAAGGCACCTTTCACATGGAGTGATGGGGCGGATTTGACAAGCATGGGGGGGAGGGAATCTGTGGAGGGAGATAATGGGAAGGGCGTGGGGGGGGGGGTGAATAGGATAGGGTATGCTAGAAGGAAAATCAATAGGGAGGGGGTGTGGGGCGGATCCAGGAGATGCTAGACGGTTGGGGGGTACAGTTTAGCTATATTGACATGAACCATTATGGGCAGCCAATTTAGACAGATTAGGCTAACGCGATTGCAAGAGCGAATCAAGCTAGCAAATGTCTAGTGGTTAATAATTGAACTAGGCAAGACCAAAATGTTATCAGGGAATTTGTAATTAGATTGGGCCAACTAATGCCATTTTAGTGCTGATGGGTGCAGGGTTGTTATGAAAAATGGGGGATTCATTGCGGCTCTGTATATATACATATGATACAGGTGATCATTGTAAAATGTCAAGTTCCATCCATAGTCCATGTGCTCTGCTTGTGACTTATTGTAAAGGAATATGATGTATGGTCCCTATGCATTGGATTTCATTTGATATTTTGTATAGATACCATGTACACACTGTATAGGTGTGTTGCAGGACCGCAAAGATTGCCAAATAACAACATCAAGCTTGCAAGGGCTACAGAACCATTGTCAACTAGTAATATAATATGATAATCTGCATCCCTAGCGAATCTAACAAGGCAAATACAGCGAATTAAAGCTCTAAAGTGAAGTTTGTTCAATGCCCTGGTTGCCTCGGTTAGGTCTATACTCAGTAATGCAATAATCCACACCAGTAAACTAACCAGAGGCAAGATTGAATCACTGAAGTAGAATTAGCTCAATAGCCCTTGGCCCCCATCGTCTCAGTGCTCCCCCCAATTACTGTACTCAATCCGCCCCTGGCAAGCTAGCTTTCAAGAATCCATCAATGGTGCTGCTTCCATGGCTCAGGCTCTCTGCTGCAGCTCAGCTCAGGCAGTCAGCTGCAGGCAAGCAGCAAGCATGGATGCTGCAGTGCTATTGTCTGCTTCTATATCATCCTGTACAGTATCATGTTGGATTTATATGGATAACAACATCACAGTGGTGTGTCTAGTGTGACCTGCTATGGGTTCTGTTTTGTTCCACTTATCCTGGATTTCATTTGCTGGATGTGTGTGTCTTTAATACATGGATCTCTAACGTTGTTCTGTTGTAGGCAGCTGAGGCAAACATGTTAAAGCTATAAGCATGCTTATCACATCACAGTACTAGCTCTTCTATAGCATAAGCTAGCATACAATGCCATGTGGGTTATAGTGCAAAACCAAGATGTTGTCTAAACAAGCACAGGATGATGGTGCTACAGCATTGGCTGCCTCAGTACAATAAGGAATATTGGATTTTCTGTGAGCTGCATAACACGTTATAGAATGCATTAGGTTTGTTTACATTCTGAGTTCGATTGAATTGGAAGGTTGTGCTGTATTTAGCAAAATTCGAAAGCAAATCTTGCTACAATGGAATTGGATTACGTTCTGCACGTGGATTCAAACCAGTGATGTGACATCATCTTCACAGTATTAGATTCTTCTGTGTCAACTACAGAGTTGCTTCATTGCAATTATTCATCAAATAAAGCAATATTCAGTCAATTTTAATCAAATTTCTCCGTTATTTTTGTTTAGAACTTTGGATTGTATCAAAGTTCGTCTGCTAAATCGTCAAGATGATGACAGATGATGTAGAACCCACTGAAACAACGACTTTAAACGTCCATGGAAGGGTAGTGGACACCCAACAACGACAAAATAGTACTCCTGAGGTTGCCATGGTAACGGTAACTAATGAAAATGCTCACGTTCCACGCAGGTTCAACACACACACGAATGACCTGGAATTGGAATTACAAGATGAGGACGAACGTCATATACAATGCAATGACGTCAAGGAACAAATTAAGTATGTTGTCATCGTCAAGTGTGATGACAGATATTTAAAGACCTTGCCAGGGATTTTACGTTTCCTCCAAGTGGTAAGTTGAAATTTCTCATAGTCCTAAAGCAATCTAAAAAAATTGCATGAGGAAATTGGTTTTTCAGATACAAAATGGTTCTTCGAATAACATGGTGGCTTTTGCATAGAAGTTTGTACATGACTGTGATCATTCGTAGGACAGCACACATGACGTTGTTCTATATTATGTATTCTGATTACAATTGTACAGACGAGTACAATTAATGACAAATTAATCTTTGACATGAGAATGAGAATGAAATGGATTTCCTGTTTGGTGACAAATTAATGTTTGCCAATTTTGCTTCCAGTAATTATATTGCTGAGATATGCCATGACTCTCAGACATATTTTCCATGTTCTTGCTATTTGTTAATTTCAGAATCCAATCTCATGATATTTTTCAGGCCACTTCTTCTGATTGGTGTTTTGTCTTTGGCTGTTATATATATATGTTCTACAAATGCTGCGAGTGTATTTCCTATTGCAATTTGTATCTGACTACCATATCTGTAGAGCACTGTGAGGAATCTCTTGTTTTCTCTGATGGATAATAATGGATTACTCTTTCCTTATGTTTATTATATATGTCTATTTGTGGGTCTTGGTTTGTAATATCAACAACATATCAGAATATGTAATTGTACATTAGCATCATTATCTATAAAGGAGTATCATATGAAACATTATGAAAGAAAGATTTCTTCCTTTCTGATACTGTCGTTTCCTGTGGGTGTAAGAATCCCACATATGGTAGTGTAGTTCAATATAATGTTATGAATTGTAAGTCTACATATATATGGGAAGTAGCGAACATGTGTAGAATGTACTGTTACTATATGTAGTTAAAAGCCACATAATATACTACAACTATAACTTGCTAAAAGTGGAAATATATCAAAGTTATACAATTGCACAGTCCATAGTGATTGTGATGTCTGTATTATACGCTAGATGTCTCTGTTCTGCGCATGCGTAATAAAGACGAGTCGTCAACATCCGCCCAAGCCTATGGTTGCCTCTTCTATCTAACGGACTTTACATGGTGTCATAATCGGGATTTATCAGACGAATCCACGATGGCTACAGGCTTAAAACCCCCTAAGCATCTCGTCCTGACAGGCAACTTACAAGAGGAATATTTAGATTGGATCGGCCAGTACGAAATATACGCCGTCGCGGCTGGTATTACTGAGAAGACAGAAAGCACCCAATGCGGCGTGTATCTACACGTGGCTGGACCGGCAGCTCAGAAAATCGCAAAGACTTTCAAGTATACTGAAGCAGAAACAGGCAAGCTTGCACCCCTCAAGGCAAAACTGAAGGCTCACTGCGATGGAAAGAAGAATATAACAGTCACCAGGTACAGATTTAACACATCTAACCAGACTGAAGGGCAGTCGTTCGACACGTGGTTTATTGACCTACAGAACAAAATCGAACACTGTGACTATGGAGACTTACGAGATTCACTCATGATTGACCGCATAATTTGTGGATTAAGAGATGACAATGTAAGGGAAAAGTTACTCCAAGCTGATGATCTGAAATTGACAAAATGTATCGACATGTGCCGTGTGTCAGAGCTAAATGCCACTGACCTAAAATCCGAACAGGTGGACGTAAAAGCCATCAATCGGAGGTTCGGAAGCGCACGTGGTCGCCCATTTCAGAAACGCAACAATTACAAGTTCGATGGAGCAAGTTCAAGCCAGGAGTCGGATTGCAAGAACTGTGGCAAGTCACATGCCAAATTTAAGTGCCCTGCGTATTATTCTACATGTGCCAAATGTAACAAGAAAGGCCATTACACGGATCTATGTTACTCGAAACAGAAGGGGAAAAAGAAGCAACGATCAAGGAAATTACACGAAATTGATGAGGAACCATCAAGCAGTGATGATGAACTATTTTTAGGTTCTATTGAACTGGAATGTGAAGTGTATGAAATCTCCAACAAACCATGGATGGAGTGTATCAATGACATTGATTTTAAATTGGACACAGGAAGTCAAGTTAACACCCTGCCAGAAAAGCTTGTCCCGGCTGAATGCAAATTGACCCCAACATCAGTGGTACTTCGAGTCTATGGTGGTGATCGAATGGTGCCATTGGGGAAAACTGTGTTGAAGTTAAAAGGCCAGAAACTGACATTTCAAGTAGTCAAGAAAGGCGAGGCGATCTTAGGCAAAGAAGCATGCCAATCGCTGGGGTTGATTCAGAGAACCCACTTGAAGGATGTGAAACCACTACAAGAAGAAACAAAAGAAAGCAAGCCGAAAGCAGACAAGAAGCAGGAAAGCAAGAAAGAGGCGACCAAGCCAAAGGAGAAAATGAAGACGGCACAGCCAATCAGTCTCGAAGATTTTGCAAAGGAATACAAGGAAGTGTTCACAGGACTCGGATGCATCGAGTCCAATTACAAATTGAGTGTGGATAAAAGTGTCTTACCTAGTGTGGATCCACCAAGAAGGATACCGCATGCAGTTCAAGACAAAGTGAAACAAGAATTGGATCGAATGGAGAAACTCAATGTGATTACGAAAGAAAATGAGCCCACACCATGGGTAAGCAGTATGACTGTAGTGACTAAACCAAATGGGAAGGTCCGCATTTGTATTGATCCAACTAAGCTTAACAAAGCTGTTAAGCGTGCCCATTATCCGACTAAGACTGTCGAAGAGGTGGCAGCCCACATGCCAGATGCCAAGTACTTTTCGACCTTTGATGCTAACTCAGGATATTGGCAGATATCATTGGATACAACAAGCTCCAAGATGTGCACGTTTCAAACCCCCTGGGGAAGGTACAGGTTCATGAGACTGCCTTTCGGAGTAACCACGAGTGGCGATGCGTTCAACCAAGTGATGACAGCTTTATTTGGTGATCTCGAAGGCGTCAGCATTATCGTGGATGACATACTGATACATGGACAGACGATCCAAGAACACGATGACCGTGTGAAATCCTTTCTCAAGCGAGCCCAAGAAGTAGGCCTAACTCTGAACAAGGAGAAAAGTAAGTTCAGACAACATGAAGTGAAGTATTGTGGACATATACTGAGTGCTGAAGGTATGAAACCCAGCGCAGACCACATTGACCCCGTGTTGAAAATGGAGGTGCCAACCAAGAAAGAAGAAGTGCGTAGATTTCTTGCACTCGTTGGATATTTGCAGAAATTTCTACCAGCTCTGTCGGAAAAGTCGAAGCCACTCCGACAACTCCTAGAGAAGGAGGTTGAATTTCATTGGGAGAAACAGCATGAGGACAGCTTCCAACAATTGAAGAAGGACGTCACAGAGGCTCCGGTGTTGAAACTATTCGACCCCAAGAAGACTGTGACATTACAAGTGGATAGCAGCAAATATGGCCTTGGAGCTGCATTATTGCAGGATGAACAGCCAGTTTTGTATGCATCCAGGTCGCTCGACAAAACCCAGCAAAATTATGCAGTGATTGAACGAGAATTATTAGCGATCTGCTTTGCGACACAGAAATTTCACCAATACGTGTATGGGAAAACAATCAAGGTTGAGACTGACCACAAGCCATTATTGGGAATCTTAGCCAAACCAATGCACGCAATCACAGCTCGTATGCAAAGGATGAGACTTCGTCTCCAACGATACGACCTAGATGTGTCCCACAAACCGGGAAAATTGATGTTCATTGCGGATACTCTCTCGAGAGCCCCAATCAGAAACCTGTCGAGAACAGAAGCCATTGAACTGTTCGATGAGGAAATTGAGGTAAATGCCATCAATGCATCGGATGACAAGCTGTGGGAGCTCCGAGAAGCGACCAAGAAAGACGACACTTTACAAGCTGTAAAGCGATTCACTCGGGAAGGATGGCCAACAGATACCAAGATACCTCCTGAAGTGAAACTATATTTTTCTTACCGAGATGACATCTCGGAAGAAGATGGATTACTATTGAAGGGAAACAAATTGATAATCCCCAAGATTCTCCAAAAGGAAATGTTGGACAAAGTACACTCAGCACATTTAGGCATTGTGAAGAGCAAAGCCTTGGCCCGAGAAGCTATTTTCTGGCCTGGTCTATCCAGTCAGCTGGAGGACGTAATCGCACAATGTGCATCGTGCCAAAGCACTAGAAAGAACCAAGCAAAGGAACCACTTCAAACTCAGAAGATCCCAGAGTTACCATGGAACAAAGTGGCAGTCGATCTATTCCACTTTAAGCAGCGCGAATATGTACTTTGCGTGGATTATCACTCGAAATTCCCTGAAATTGCCTATTTGCCAGACACAACTACCAGCACTCTGGTGTCGGCACTGAAAACGATCTTCGCTCGTTTCGGAATTCCAGCTGAAGTAATGAGTGATAACGGCCCACAATTCTCAAGTCGAGAATTTCGATCGTTTTCGAGGAAGTACGAATTCAAACATTCCACTTCCAGCCCTGGATATGCGCAAGCCAACGGTCAAGCTGAACGCCACATCCAGACGATCAAGAATCTGCTAAAGAAAGCTGAATCTAGCAGAGGTGATTTGAACTTGTGTTTGTTGGGATATCGAAACACCCCACTTGAAGGCGTTGGATTATCACCCGCACAACTCCTCATGTCTCGCAGGCTGAACAGCCAACTCCCCATCAAACCCGTGTTACTTCGTCCCGTGACATCTCGACCCAAAGAAGTACACAATCGATTGAAAGTCCGACAGCAGAAACAGAAAAAGTACTTTGACCGACACGCCAGTGTAGACAAGAGAAAGCTAGAAGTCGGAGAGACCGTCCGATTCAAATCACTGCGTGGCCATTGGATCCCTGCTGTCGTGAGAAATGCTGTTGATGGTGTGCCCCGAAGTTACCACCTACAGACAGACCATCAAAATGTGCTGCGCAGGAATCGAAAGCACATTTTCCCCACCAAGGAGAACTTCACACTCAGACCGCCCCCACGTAATTTCGATCCCCCGGTGCCCCAAGTGAATGTGCCCCAAGTGAATGTTCCCCAAGGTCAAGGTCGTGCACCAAATCTCAATGCTACAATTGAGCCCCCGACTGAAATCACTATCCCAAAGTCCCCGTCCCGTGCACCTGACCAAACCGCCCCGAAAATTGTGCCCCCAAAAACATCAAGAAGCGGTCGGCGAATCAACAAGCCAGTAAAACTCGACCTATAATGGTCTATTGACTTTGTAACCTGATTGACTTTCCACTGACACTCATTTCTCTGTTGTGAAATTGAAATTGTTTATCATGATAAATGCAATCTGTTCATAATTGTAAAAGAAATTCCTTACAATTTTAATCAATAACTGAGTCACATTAATATTACGTTGTAATTCAAAAATTTTATGATCAATATATAGTTAAGTGATGTTTATTATTACTTGTCTCTCATGCCTCAGATAAAAATTTAGTAAATATTTGACTAATGATTTGTATTTCAAAATATGATGTCAACGTGTATTGCATGTTTACTGTATTCAGAGATCTAGAATAGAATGGTATTATGCTTTATAAGAGGGAAGAAGTAGATATGATTTATTACCCAATGTGTGAAGATATAGAATAGTATAGAAAGTTACCAGGATAAACAAACTATACTTATATATTGTTTTACAGTAGATGATTAAGTCATATTTACACAGATATACTCTCCTGTTTGTATAACCTAGAGCTAAGAAATAATCATAAGTTCTCTATTATAAATGAGTTGATAAAATACTATAAAGATGCTATCATTAGATTAGTAGTTTGATCCTTAAAATGGATTGAATCATGTTTATTCATGTTATGGTATTAGAGGTTCTTAGCATTAATCAAGTAAACTACTTAATGGTGTTTGGGAATAAGAATTAGATTAGGAAACCAAAAAAAATGTTTGTTCAAGTTACGGTGAAGGTTTGATATAAAAATATATCTTGTAAAGGAGGTGTGATGTCTGTATTATACGCTAGATGTCTCTGTTCTGCGCATGCGTAATAAAGACGAGTCGTCAACATCCGCCCAAGCCTATGGTTGCCTCTTCTATCTAACGGACTTTACAGTGATGTCACTGCTATGGCACATTGCCAGTCCATAACCTTGCGCTTGACAGGTATCTTCATACACAGGCAGTCTCCTGGACTGACTGTACACAGTCTGTTTGAAATAACACAAGGTGACTGACTCTGCAGAAAACCCGCTCATCCAAGCTGGCAGTGATGTCATAAGGCAGAGCCAATCAGCTTTGGTATTACAAAATTTCTAGTTCTGAAATATCCAAGAGAGGGCTCTGTTCATATCTGAGGCACCATGTGGGAGCCTCATGGAAGATTAAAGTCTGAAAATTTGGGCAAAATAACCAAATGTAAAGTTACAAACTACTTCTATTTGTTGATATATAATATTTCCAAGGATCTATGACAAAATCCTTCTCATATTCACAGTTTATCAGTGAAAGGACTTGTGGTGTAATACCCCATAGGTACCTCTCCTGCCAGCTTGGGTGAGCGAACTTGCAGTTGTTCATTAAGCTGCAAATCTGCAAGGAATTCCCTTAATTACAGGTAAATTAGCCATAATTTGATAGAGTTAAGGTGTGGAATTCAGAGTTAACTTATCTGGCAAGGGATTTGACAAAAATTGCAGCTGTGACACAATGTTAGATGCTTGAAATTAGACCCTGAAAATGAAGCTGTTATTTGCCTCAGTTTTGAAGTCATGCACCTTGATGATATTTATACTGAGTATCAATTGACTAATACTGGAGTGTGCCTGTGCTTCATATATATATATAGAACCATGTCCTTCATTGGCAACACAGAAACCCGTTATTGCTATCTATATTTGTACATAGAAGATTCATCTTTAGAACGTTGGTCGATGTAGGTCAATATATCAAACAAAATGACAATTTGTGGGGAGACTCAATGCTGGTATGAATCGGGAACTACTGAAGCTTGCTGAGTGTATCCTTAGTGTTTCAAGGCATAGTGCATCTACCCAAGCTTGCTAATGCTAAATCTAACCATGCTTGAAATGTGTCGTTTCTGTCATACTTGAGATTTGTAGTATACCGTGGCATGTTTTGGATTATAAAATCCGTACAACATGCAATGATGGTTATGAGCGTTTTGAAGCCATATTTGACCTTAATAACACAGTATCAAAATGGTGCATCTTAGAAATAATTGAGCTCATACATCTTGAACTAGTTCAGTAATCATGGTTGCGGCTTTTCGTTTAAGCTATTGAGGTGCGTCTGAAGACAAATGTTTCGATTGTACTATATAAAGTCATTAGGTTGGATAATGTAAGGCTTGTATAGCATATAAAGATGTAGGCAAAGATGCCTATTTAATGATTTAAAGCCACATTTGCCTTGTTAAGCCTAGAGTATATCTGTTTCTATTATAATGGAAGCTTTTCCATGTAAATTTCAAGCAATTCTTACTGTGTTGGAAGTGTCATAATGAATAGCCGTCATGTTGCAACTCTCAAAACTTTCCATTATTCCGATTTTATGCCTGCTTGTTATTGATGCAAGCCAGATGGCTTGAAGCATCCAATTCTGTGGACGTCCTTTAAGACCCTCATTAGCCAAATTCACGGAATTCAAATAAGAGCTGGTGGTATCAGATGGAATATGATACTGCTGGAAGCCAGAATATGGACAATTTTGAAGAAGAAGAATTAATATCAAGAGGCTTGCATGGAATTTACCTTGAAGGAGGTGAAGCCAAATGTGAAAAATGCAGTTTCTAAAGACAATTTTTGCACCTCATAACCTGGATAAATTGAATTTGTACATGTATAAATGTTTTTAATGTGTTCCAGTAAGAAAGAATTAAGACATAATGCACCAACTGCAATGTCAAAACTTGCATGTACTGTGTAGTCACAGTTTTTCCAAGCAGTAGTCAGTGTACTTGTCACATCTACCTGATGGATGCTTTATTTCCAAATAGATGTCTAAATTATTGCCTGTGAAGGTCAATCAATAAAGATCCATAACCAGCAATAATTGATCGAGGACTTTCAATGGGGAGCTCTGGGTAATTATACTAGAAACCACCAGACCATTTTTTTGCAATTTAGTTGTAATTTATCATCTCGTCAACAAATTCCAATGCGCAGAAAGGATTTTAACCTTCATACATGCATTGCACATGCTCCACAGGGTTTACATTGTAACTATGTTGTCAATTGTCCGAATGCTACTGATCTCAATTTAAGTCGGTTAATATGCTGCTATCTATATATAGCTTGGCCCAGTCAGATGTAATGATGCCATGAGATATTGAGATAATAATGCCATAAGACCGTGACTCCCATCACAAGGCACTGTCTCTTTAGCTGTTTGGTGTAACATCATTTAATTGTCTCGATATAGCCAGGGGTGCCGGAACAGGGGGGGGGGAGCAGGGGGGGGGGGGCAATTGCCCCTCCTGCCCTTGTCCAAGGGGGGCAGGGGGGGGCAAGGTTGCCCTTTAGATCTTAAAGATAAAAACATTTTTTAAGCCTTATTTCACTAATCTTAGGCACACATCACACATTAGTAAATAGGCCTATATATTCAAAGTTATTAGTGACTCTCTATTTAAATTTTGTCACACGAATTTGGCGTGAATACGATTTGTCCTTTTTCATCTGACCGGCCTTGCCGCCCGTGATTCCTTCTGGCACCCCTGGATATGGCAACTCCATAATCCTCAAAAGAAAAAGCCAGTATTTTAAAATGCAATATTTACTAACTAACTTCGCCATCAAGTTATCCGCCAAATGTCGAATTGGTAACAACAAACTCATTGATATTGATGTAAAAAATGAAGAACACAAAAAGCAGTTCTGAAAGTGTGTTTTAACTTCACTATAGATGTTGGTTTTAGATGAACTAATTCTGAGAAAGGCTGCAGTAGAAAGTTTTAATTGAAATGTCCAAAATTTGTTTTAAGAAAAAGCAGCTCATGTCTTCTCCGAGTCCGAAATATTGCAGGCGTGTTTCAAGTCAGATTTTGTCGGACTACTAATCTCTTTTAACATCTAGAAATTACTTGCTCTATTTCTAAAATGTTCATTTCCTGATATTAACAAAATGTAACATCAAAGTGCCCCTTGAATTATCAATAACAGAAATAGTATTGCCATAGCAACTGGAAACTGAAAGCAAAGTGATGTCTACAAAATATTGGGATGTTGCTCTCTGTAATGAAACTAAGTTTCAAATGACATTGATACAATGGGACTCAGGGCTGACTGCAAATTCTGCGGCAAGTTTAAAAGGGCTTTGATATCACTGCATCACAGTAGACCCACGATGCTGAGCTGTCTGTATAGATGTGTCCTAGCATCGTGTAAACAGTGCATGTAATCATGTTTCTGCTCTAGTCAGACAGATTCTAGATTACTTTGAAAAAGTAATTGTTTACAGAGTAGTCTATTATAAATAACATCATTATTATTTTTTTCATTTGTATAGCAATCCATTACACAAGCCTTGAATTTGAAAAGATCATAGATGATGACAGATTATCGCTGTAGGTTTCTGAATAGTCTGCCATATTCTTATTATTTTTTATGTCATAAGCTGCAGTTATATCACTGATATATGGCATAATTATTGCAATTCATATGAACATTGCAGTTGTCTTCATAATCTTTGATTCTTAATATAATCTACTGAGCCTTTCCAGGCATAATGATTGCATAAACCCACGTTATATTGAATTTTCTCTTACACAATACTTCCATATTCAGGAAATACCAAACAAATTAATCATTTCAATAGAGATTTACTCCCGGTGTGAATCGGGCGCATACTTATGTCTATGCAAGCGTGCTAAGTCTGCAGTAGGTCTATCCAGGCATACTGAGTCTACCCAAGCTAATGCTGAGTCTAACCATGCTTGAAATGTGTGCAGCCTGCTCACAGGAACTATAGGACTGTAAATATATAGGTCTATTGGCTGAGACTCATAGTACAATGGAAATTTCCACATTCACATAATCTGAGATATTCTAATACATATTAGACATCACCAAGATACTAATGCAATAGAAAAGCTGGTATCTAACTGACAGCATTGCATGTTAGCGCCCAGCTAAGGATTAACACTATTAATAACAGCAAACAAACAATCAGATTATTGTTTATTTTGCAAGAATTATAAGTTAAGACATATAATAGAAGTAGCGTATGATGTCTAAGTCAGTTAGATACCTCATTGTCGGGTTCTAAGATTCATTTTTGTCAGTTAGATCCCATCAAAGAACCCTCAAAATCGGTATGTAACTAATACCTAACGGCAATTTTCATTTTCAAATCCACATAATTTTTTCATATTCTGATACATACTATTACATCGTGAAGCTTCTGATGATTGGGTTTGAATGGTAGATTTGTGCTGAAATGAGTCTCAGTGTATTGTTTGAAAAGGCCATATCGTTTGACTTTTAAATGACTTGTAAACCATTTGCAAGGAATAAGTATGTAATTGTTGCGGCACTTCTTTCAGGCTATTTTGTTCTTCGGCAGGTAAATGTCACGATTGCAGATAACCATATCATATAGAGAGATAATGTCATATTAAGAAAATGTAACGTCAAAGTACCAGTGCTCTTGAATTATCAATAACAGAAAAAGTATTGTCATGGCAATTGGAAAGTCAGTGGAAACTAAATACACAATGAAGTCTGCAAAATATTGCAATGAACATTGTGTTGCGCGGTGTGACTAAGTTTTGAAAAACTTGAAGCTCAAGTTGAACTTTTAAATTAAAATGTCCAAAAAAATGCGTTCAAATAAATATATCATACTCTTCCATTTTGATTGGCTTTCAAAGTCTAAACATTGCTAACACCATTTCTAAAAGACTCATTTCCAGATATTAACAAAATGTAACATCAAAGTGCCCCTTGAATTATCAATAGCAGCAATAGTTTTGCCATGGCAACTGGAAAGTCTGTGAAAACTAAAAGCAAATGGCTATGATGTCTGCAAAACTATTGGAAGCCAGTAGCTCTGTGTTATTTTGTTTTAAATGACATTAATGTAATGCAACTCTTGTCTAATGCTTGTCTAACTGAATATTGTTGTGATATCAATGCCTTTGACAGCAGAGACTTTAGGAGACCAATGCAGTAGATCTGTTAAAGTAAATTTAAATGTATATACAATGTATTTTACCGCAGGCTCACAAGGTTTAGTCTCTTTAGATTTCACTACAATGAAAATATCAATGGTTTATTCCAATTGCACTAGCATAAAGAATGTCTGTAATACATCATGTAGCCCTTGGGGGTATTTCATATGAGAGTAGATATTTATTTGGAAATTGATAATAAAATTGGTATACAGGCCTTGCAGCTGACATCACAGAGGCTGACAGTTTATCACTCAAGCCTTCTGGAAAGTCTCTATCTTTCATAGTTTTTTTTCTAACTTGGACACAAAGGAGAGATTTCCAGACAACCCATCCGATAAAATGAAGGATAGTGTCACATGCTGTGGATGACAGTTAAGCATCTTTGGGGAATTATTGTGACCAGACAAGCTGACCTCCTTGCATCTAGATGTAAGTTGTCCAGCATATTGCGAAAATTGGTCGATAAAAGATGCAAAATGAGGTACTCTAAAATATAAAATAATATCTTGCTGATGGTTTATTGATACAATGTAATATGGCAGATCAAGAGATTAAATACAACTGCTTTACCTTAAAACATAGACTTATCTATCTATCTATCTATCTATCTAACTATCTAACTATCTAACTATCTATCTATCTATCTATCTATCTATCTATCTATCTGGTTAGCTGTCTATCTATCTGTCTGTCTATCTATATGTCTGTAAACCTATTTACCCACCTGGCCTTATGCTGTATGTATCTCTGATGTATTTTGACATGGCGGTGGTAGCGCTGGTGTATTTATACATTCGGAGGAGCTGAAAAGGCGTGAAAAAGTAGCACAATGGTATTTTCCTACAGGATATTGTTCCCCATTTGACTGATGACTTTAGAATGACAACAGTAGACAGTCTGGCTCAAGCTCCTTAATTAGAGTCTTGCTTAAATTCAATCTAGACACCACTATTGCTTCCTGAGCATAAATTCAAATTTGATTGTGTTCATGGCACTGCAATGAATTCAAATTCAGCTGTGATTTTGTTCTCTGTGGCTCATGGTTCTGCTTCATTTTCCACTTCTTGTATTTTTTTTCATGGTTGAACTTGCATGGTTAACTATAAGACGAATAATGTTACCTTTATTTGCAACTTATTGGCTTAATTACTGAAAGCAGAATAACAGGCCTAATTAAAGTGCCTTGTCTAATGCCGAGAAATGATGGATAAGATGCATGGATTTAATTGCTGAAGTTTCATCAACATCAAATGATTGAATATGACAAGTAAAAACATGCTGGGGCTTTTGAATCAACTTTGTTCATAGAGTTGTCAGATTATTGCAAAAGTTTCTCCTTTCATATTTTGTCTTTATTTTTTTTGTATCATAAGTTATAGTGATATCATTGATATGGCATGATTAATTGATTATTGCTGTAAATTACACTTGATGGGATTTTCTTCATATATATAATCTTTATTATTTGTACCTTTCCATGTGTGATCTCACATTTATTTTGTGAGAGTATCTGGGTGGGATTTTCTCCTTAGCAATACTTCTATATACAGGAAATAACGAACAAATGAATCATCTCTTTAAAGATATAATCTCGGCGTGAATTGGGTGCACACTAATATCTCCTCAAACTTACTGAGTCTGCCGTTGGTCTACCCAGGCATACTAAATCTAACCAAGCTTGCTAATGCTGAGTCTAACCATACTTGAAATGTGTGCAGACTGATTGCTTAAACAACAGGATGACTATAGATATATTTTAGTTAAGATTCATTAGTGACGTGGCAATTTATTGAAAGGTTTGAGTATCTTGTTATCAAGGAGATTGTCTTGTCTGATTTATTTTCTGTGAACCACTATACGGTTTTTAGTATAAAAATGATTTAACATGTGTAACTGTAGCACAGTAACAGATACGGCTCTCCTTCCAAGTTATTTCAATGCTTCCTTGGAAAATGCATGACTGCAGAATTCAGAAATGGATGACATTTAGATAGACAATGAAAGGCAAATATCTAAACATATGATTATAAAAAGACTGATTTATGTGACATTTGTAACAGCACAATAATGCCTTGTCATAGCTTGGATAAATGACAATTTTCCTATTTGTAGGCAGTATTATGATTTGAACAGCCAATCTTTCCTAATATTCTTGTTTGTTATTGTAGCCCACAAGCAATTAATTAAGTAGAAGTCCTTGAAGACCCTCATCAGCCAATTCATTGAATCCAAATATTTGCAGGTTTTATTAGATGGAAAAATGATGTAGCTAGAACCGCAAGAACTGGAAATTTTAATTATGTCCCTGGTTCAGCTTCTTTTTCAAATTTATGTATTTTTTTAAATGTTCAAACTTTCATGCTTAACTGTAAGAAGAATAATGTTCCTTTATCCATAGAATATCGGCCCAAATGAAGGATAGTAGAATAACACTAACAATACTAACATGTCTAATTATAGTAACTTGTCTGATGCAAGAAATGATGGATGGGATGTATGGATTTAATTGCTGAAGTTTCACCGACATCAAAAGATTGAATATGACAAGTAAAAACATTCTTCTGCTTCCGAACCAACTTTGTTTATAGAGTTTGACACATTATTGCAAAAGTTTCATGTTTCATATTTGTCTTTATTTTTCTGGCATCACAGGTTAAAGCGATATCATTGATTTGGCATGATTAATTGATTATTGCTGTATATTACACTTGATGGGATTTTGTATATTTTTATCAAAGTTAAAACAAATGGCTAAAAAGGTACAAGAGGATGAAAGCCACCCACTGAATGGCTATTTTGTGCTCCTTCGAAGTGGGCGCAGGTTCAGAGTACCTAATATGCGAACTTGCAGATTCAGCAAAACTTTCATTCCAGCAGCAATCAATTTCCTAAATATGTATGCCTAAATTATGTATATTGTTACTCATTGTCAATTACCAAAACAAATTTCATGTAACTCACATTCATGACCAATAAACGATCTGTTATCTGTCTGTTATTCTGTTATACAGTCTATATTATCTGTACCTTTCCTGGCGAGAACTCACATTTATTTTGTGAGAGTACATAAATGGGATTTTCTCCTTAGTAATACTGCTATATACAAGAAATACTGAACAAATGAATCTGATTATCATCATCTACAGCGATATCATCTTGGTGCGAATTGGGCGTACAGCTGTACACTTATATCTCCTGAAGCTTACTGGGCCTGCCACAAGTCTATCCAGGCATGCTAAATCTAACCAAGCTTGCTAATGCCGAGTCTAACCATGCGTGCTACAAATATGTGCAGCCTGATTACTAGAACTACGGGACTGTAAATTATATAACTTAGTTGAGATTCACTGCGAAGTGGTTATTTCCTGAAAGGTTTGAGAATCTTATTATCAAGGAGATTGCTATATTTGACTTATTATCTGTAAGGCACTGATATATATATATATATACTGTATTTATTTTATTCTGTATTAAATAACTAAATATAGCATTGTGTAACAGCAGAACTTTAAAAGTTGCGGCCCTTCTTCCAAGTTGTTTAATTGCTTCATTTTATGAATGTCATGGCTGCAGAAAGGCAGACTCAGACTCGGACTCAGACTCATTTTATTCTTGCTCTTTTAAATGAAAAAATACAATAAACACATATATATATAATTAATCATCAATTTTCCATTTAAAAAAAGAAGAGCAATGGGTCTCCTCGAAGGCTGATAAGGAGCCCCAATGTTTAGAAATTGTTTCAAGGCACAGTGGGTGGCGATGTACTTTACAAAATTCAATATAAGAAATATAAACAACTATAAATAAGAAAGAAACATAGATTTTAAAGTCGAATAAAAAATTAAAGTAATGGTGGGACAATGGACTTCAGTTACGAGGCGATGGAGCTGTGAAGGCACATAATTTGGATTAGATAGATAATGAAAGATAGATAAATGTAGACATATGATTATATTAAGACTGATTTATTTGACATTTTTGACTAATCATCACACATTTTAGTACAGTACACTGAGCACAATCATACCTTGTCATTGCTTAGATAAATGTTTGTTTTACAAGTGAAGTTGAAAAACATGTGTAGTTTTATTACATGTATTTGAACAGCCAAAACATTTCCAAATATTCTTGCTTGTTATTATAGCCCACACAAAATTAACATGAAGTCCTGGAAGACCCTCATCAGCCAATTCATGGAATCCAAATATTAGCAGATTGTATTAGCTGGAAAATGATCCGGCAGACACCTTAAGAATTGGAAAACAATTTTGAAGAGACTAACAAAATATCACAGGACTGAATAAGTATGTGATTCAAGTCTTGAGTGTAGGCAATGTGGAAACTGAAAACCTCTTATGGGGTCATTCCTTCTCTCCAAGTACAAATGCACCTTTTAGATGCTAAGACTGGGTCCATCACGGCAAGGCATTCCTAGATTGAAAATGTTTATTTATTTTTGTTAACCTCAACATAGATGACGAGAACAACAAAACCCAAATTCAAATTCGTATTCACACCACATCCAGTTGGTTCCTAAAGAGTGCCTGAGCGGGATTTTAATCCTAGGACTCTCAGTGGAGTAGACTAATGTTTCATGGGACCGCACTATTAAACCAACTATACCGTAGCTTTTATGGTATTTGCTATTCTGCAATAAAAAGTTTTGTATTCACAATGGTAGTTGCCTTGAAAGAGATGCAACTGGTTTTATAGTATGCCAATCCAGAACCATACTCACACATTTTTTAGTCATCACTCCAATGAAAATATCACTATATTATATGGAAGCGTGGTAATGTATGTAATATTTATGTAGCCTTTAGGCACTTCAGATGAGTAGGAGATTTATTGGGAAATTGATAATGAAATTGATATAAAAGCCTCGCAGTAGACAACATCCGAGAGGCTGACAGCTTATCGCTCAAGTTTTCTGGAAAATCTCTATCTTTCATAGTCTTTTTCTTGCTTGGACACAAAACAGAGATTTCTTCTTCCGATAACCCATCCAATAAGATGAAGGATAGTGTCACTGAGGACGACAGTTTAACATCTTTGGGGAATTATGGTGCCCAGACAAGCTAACCTCCTTGCTTCCTTGCTTCTAGTCTTAGGTCTAGCGTCATGTGAGGTATTCGTCAATAAGTGATGCAAAATCGGTTCTTGTTGTTTTGATGGTTGATTGTGCACTGTGTTGCCGTGCCAATTGTTTCTTGACGACATTAATAAACTTGATTTGACTCGATTGATAGAGGTTTATTATCAAAGTCTAAGCAGTGAATCACATTGTACATATCAAACAGCAGACCAACATAACATGAATCTGACAGATAAAAGGGATCTATGTATGTATGTATGTATGTATGTATGTATGTATGTATGTATGTATGTATGTATGTATGTATGTATGTATGTATGTATGTATGTATGTATGTATCTATCTATCTATCTATCTATCTATCTATCTATCTATCGATCTGCCTATCTATCTATCTACCTATCTATCTATCTACCTATCTATCTATCTACCTATCTATCTATCTGCCGATCTGCCTATCTATCTGCCTATCTATCTGCCTGTCTATCTGCTTATCTATCTGCCTATCTATCTCCCAATCTATCTATCTATCTATCTATCTATCTATCTATCTATCTATCTATCTATCTATCTATCTATCTGCATATCTATCTGCCTATCTATCTGCCTATCTATCTGCCTATCTATCTGTCTATCTCTCTGCCTATCTATCTGCCTATCTATCAGGTCTAGCTGTCTGATTCTCTACTGTATTTTGATATGACTGTGGTATATTTATATACCAAGGAACTCAAATGAAAAAGCCATGAAAAAGCTTTTTGTTCCCCATTTGACTGATGATTTTTGAATAGCAGCAGTCGACAGTCTGGCTTGCAATCCTTAATTAGAGCCTTCATCAAATCCAATCTAGACACCGGTATTGCTTCTTGACTCCTGAGCATAAATTCAATTTTAATTGTGTTCATGGCAATGCAATGAATTGAAATTCAGCTGTGATTAATGTATTGTTCTCAAGGTAAAAACGATACAGTTTATGAAAATTTTTAGTTTCTAGAATTAATGGACACCAGTGGTTTACCTGTGTGGGAGAGTGTAGCCCTCATCAAATCCTGACAGAATGTTCTGAACATCATTTAATGCTACTAGGTCGATCGATTTAAAGGGCTGGGATAGATTTCAGTCATGTTAAACATGCTTCCTTTCTTCACAAATATGCAAACGTTTTTAGTTTTGTCAAAGACTCGAGTCTTGTTTACATTTCAGACGTTGCAAGGCTCTCCTGGTGTAATAGCATCAATAACAATTTGATTGTTCAGCTTTATTGCATAAATTCTGTTTTTTTTAAACGTTCGCACTTGCATGCTTAACAATAAGAAGAATAATGTTACCTTTCGTAACAACTGATTGGCCTTATTAATGAAAGCAGAACAACAGCCTAATTACTGTGCCTTGCCAAGAAATGATGGATGGGATGCGTGGATTTAACTGCTGAAATTTCAACAACATCAAATGATTGAATATGATAAGTAAACACATTCTGGTGTTTTTGAACAAACTTTGTTTATAGAGTTGACGGAATATTGCATATTTTATAATAGAATAGGATTTTCTCCTTAGCAATAGTTCTGTACAGGAAATACTGAAAAAATCAATCATCTCTATAGAGATTTAATCTTGGTCCAAATTGGGCGTACACTTATATCTAATCAAGCGTACTAAGTCTACCGTTGGTCTAACCAAGCTTGCTTTTGCTGAATCTAATAATGCTTCAATGTGTTTGCAACCTGATTAATTGAACTATGGGATGGTAAATATGTTTTATTTGAGATTCATAGTGGAGTGGCAATTTCATGGAAGATCTACGTATCTTGTTATCAGGGAGATTGCCTTATTTGACTTACTATATGGGAACCACTAATATTCTGTGCACAATATAAAAATGATACAACATGTGTAACAGTAGCACAATAACAGTTGCGGGCCCTTCTTCCAAGTTATTTCAATGCTTCTTTGGATAAATATCATGACTGCAGAAAGGTGTGTCATTTAGATAGATAATGAAAGGGAAATGTCTAGACATAGAGTAGCGCGGGGCATTCAGCCCCCCTTAACTTCGAGGTCCGATTTGACCTACTTTTTATGGTCGATTATTAAATTCTTTTGTTGTCAGGAAGGGATCACTTGATTCTAACTATAACTAGTGAAACAAATGTCTACCAATTTTAATAAAGGTTTACAGCCCTTTTTGTAAAAAATATAAAATGGCCTTCTTACCCCACCCATCGGGCAAGAAGCCCCCCTATTATAATCCTATGGCAATTTTTTTGCGAGCGCATTCAACTTGAAAGTTATTTCTTATAGTTCTTCTATCATTTTTAAGGCATTCTATTCACTTTTTCTGAATTTCAGACTTTTTCTGTTCATAAATTTAGTTTTTAATATTTTTTGCCTTGTTTTAATTTCGGCCAAATTTTTTCGATTTCAATTAGCCAGTCTATCAAGATTTAAGGTAAAGTACACATTATGAAATGGTTCCTGAAGCAGCTTCGAGGCCTCAGTGAAGGGGGCCCTCATGCCCCATACCATATGGGGCCTCTCGCCCCAAACTCACATATTTTACTTTGACCTCTAAATTTTGAGCTAAAATGCAAAAAATTTGATCCAAATCATGTTTATGTAATGGTCATAAAGTGAAGCAATGCAGATATCTATTATACTTTTAAAAATTTCCAAAGTTATTTCCGACAGCCACTTTCAAAGAATTAAATAGAAGTTACATAAACCATGCACCTTTTTTTGTTTCTTTAATTACTTCCATGGTTTTGTGGTGTTTGCCCTGAAAATTTGTGACGTCACCTAAAGAGCCTCTAGCTTCAATCCTATCAATAAGAAAAAGCACCAAAAATGTAAGTTTAGAAATAACCCTGGGGGGGGGCTTCTCACCTAACCCGGGCTTCTTGCCCCGACCCACTCTATGATTATATAAAGACTGATTTATTTGTTATTTGTAACATCGCAATCATAACTTGTCATTGCTTAGACAAATGCTAGTTTTCCTATTTATCGACAGTATTATAATTTGAACTGTTGAAACTTTTCAAATATTCAAGATTACTTGTTATTGTAGCCCACACACAATCAAGCAAATCCTTGAAGACCCTCATCAGCTAATTCATGGAATCCAAATATTAGCAGATTGTATTAGGTGGAAAATGATCTAACTGGAGCTGCAAGAACTGGGAAACAATTTTGAGGAGATTCAAGAGAATAATAACAAAATATTATGAGCCAGAATGAATATTCAAAACAACCATGAGCCTAAGCAATGTAGAAACCTCTTATTGAAGTCATTGCTTCTCTCAAAGCACAAACGCACTTATTAGATGCTAAGACTGGGGCCACAGCCACAAGGCATTCCCCCGTTTGACAATGTCTGTTTTTTTTGCTCATCTCAACATAGATGATGAGTACAACAAAACTCAAAATTCTTCTTTGTATTCCGACGACATCCAGCTGGGATGAAGTTTTAAATAGAGTGCCTGAACCAGGATTCAATCCTAGGACACTCAGAGGAGCAGCCTAATGTTTCATAGCTACAGCAACCAAGCACAGCCAGCTGCATGCAGCAGTGCTGCAATATTGATTCTAAAGTGCAGCAGTTCTGAGAAAAGCTCTACCAATTTAAAAAGTTTGAATTGATATGTTCAAAATTTGTTTTCAAATAAAGCAGCCCATCTCCTATCACGTTTAACATGTTTTAACATCTGAAAATTTCTTGCACCATTTAAAACGGCTCATTTCCTGACATTGACAAAATGAAACATCAAAGTGCCCCTTGAATTATCAATAACAGCAATAGTATTGCTATGGCAGCTGGAACGTCTGTGGAAACTAAAAGCAAATGGCTATGATGTCTGCGAAACTATTGGAAACCAGTTATGTAATGCAACTCTTGTCTCACTCTAGTCAGACTGAATATTGTTGTGATAGCAATGCCTTTGAAAGCTGACTTTAGGAGGCCAATGCAGTAGATATATTCTATCCAAGACTCTGTGTTAAGGTGAAATTGCAGTGAAAATATCACTGGTTTTCCAATAGATATAAGCATTAATAATGTCTTTAACACCAAGCTGCTAACAATGCCTCCACTCCTCAGGTCAATCCAAGAGGAGACACACACACACCCTTGTGAGTAGCTTGCTGTAATACATAATGTAGCATTTGGGTATTTCAGATGAGGTTGAGCTTTATGGGAAAATTGATAATATAACTGATATACACAAGCCTTGCAGCAGAAAACATCTGAGGGACTGACAGGTTATTGCTCAAGTCTTCTGGAAAGTCTCTCTTTTTTTTTTCGGACACAAAGTGGAGATTTCTTCAGATAACCCATCTGATTAGGCGAAGGACTGAATGATAGTGTCACTGCAGATGATAATTTAGCATTTTTGCAGAATTATAGTGCCCAGACAAGCTAACCACCTTGCTTTTAGCTGTAAGTTGTCTGGCATCTTCTAAGGTATTAGTCAATAATTATTGAAAGGTCAGCCTCTTTAATGTAATGTCTTGCTTGTCTGATGGTTGATTGATATAATGTGATAAAACCGATTCAGGAGATTACCTCCTCACTTTGAATAGTAAAACCTAGATTATCTATCTATATATATATCTATCTATCTATCTATCTATCTATCTATCTATCTATCTATCTATCTATCTATCTAGCTATCTATCTATCTATCTATCTATCTATCTATCTATCTATCTATCTATCTATCTATCTATATATCTATCTATCCATCTATCCATCTATCCATCTATAACTACCTGACTGAATGTCTCGCTAATGTATTTTGATGTGAAAGTGATAGTACTGGTGTATATATATAAACTGAGGAACTAAAATGAAAAAGCCATGAAAAAGTGGCACACTGGCATTTTCCAGCATCTGCTTGTTCCGTTGTTTGACTGATGACTTTTGAATGGCAGCAGCAGACAGTGTGCCTCGAGCTCCTTAATTAGAGCCTTGCTTAAATTCCATCTAAACACCACTATAGTATCATGAACATAAATTCAAATTTGATTGTGTTTACTGCACTGACAGGAATTGAAATTGACTCTGAAAATATGTTTGGACAACTTTCATTAACAAAGCAACAGACAAGTGGGCATTTATCTACCTAATTCTCATCTGTCTTATCGATTTACAAGCCAGTCAGACATCCTGCCAATCAACATCATCGTGCAGTCTTTAGCAAAATGGATATCTTGGTTCCCTGGTTTTCATCAAAAGAGATATTCCAGACAAATGCATTACAACAATAAAAACTATGGAAAATTTAAAGAAAAAAGAAAGAAAGAACCACTCTGAGACAACTGAGGCAAAGAAGTAGACATATAAATATTCTGAATTGTCCCCGAGTGAAACGCAAGTATACTACAATCTCAAGAAGTGCAGTAAAGTGGCTTTATGTCGAAATACAGCATTTAATATACAGCTCCCTTGCCAACTTGCACGGAATGTAATACATCTGGATATACTCCAGGGTGGATGTTCTTCTCCTATCTTTATCCCCCTTTGTCACACCCTATGGGGTTGTTTTAAATATTTATTTCTCACAATGGTTGCAAAAAGAGCATTAATACCCGCACTTAGAGAAGAGAAGGGTAACTTACAATAATGACGTTTCACATTGTAGTTCTCTGATAATGGCCTCTGAGGTCGTTCAACATATTTTTTTTTGGTGCTTAGATGTGAACACCGCAACACTGTCAACACATTCTCTGAGTATGTATCCAATATCAACGAAAGCTAATCTCTTAGGATTTTTAATCTCAGTTTTCAGCACATCGTGCATAGTTTGTTATATTCAACATTGTTGGAAAATGTTATGGTTATACAACAGCCCATGTCATAAAATTTAGTAAAAGCCTTCCTTCATTGCTAGTGCTGAATAGAAGCCATTCCAGTGATCCATAACAGTATGTTAGTCAGCATGTTGTAGGCATAGTGTGAGCTGCAATGTGATAGTCTAGAAATGAGGGAATGTTTGGGAGCAATTACGGTCAACAGAAGTGCTCGTCCATGTGGAAAATTTGATGCCAGGAGAAGAGCAATGATTGCTGAAGTAGACAGGAGGGCTTTATGGTGGGGGCAATAATGTATGTTCTACAATAAAATGTGGATGCTGGGGAAAAGGAGAATTTCTAAAATCATATGTAAGAAGCACAAGAACATATTCAGAATACAAACTGCAGGACAGGCATATCTATGTGTATGAGGATTTACTACTCTCTGTCATGTAAAGCAGAGGACAAACGTTTGGTCAGTTATCTCAGCCTACAGGCCATGTACAGGTAAAATTAAACCCTCACCTCAATGGTAGCAGTTTTGGAATAATCGTGGTACATTTCCAGATTGATTTCGTGTAATTTTTTTTACTCCCATTGTGAAAACATTGCTGCGAGTTTGTTTACGTTTGCAATGAATTCTTGACGCAACAATATAACAAAATTGTGCGAGGCTATGACGTCACCAGAGATGACGTCACGACTGACTACAGCGTCCCTAGTGTCAAAAAACTGTCTCCTGCTACGACTTTACAAACTGTAACAGAAATGTTCCCAATAAATTCACACCATCTCTTCTCTGTGAATTGCTTCAAGACACTAGATCAACTTTGCCTTGACTTGGACTGGTCAGATTGTTCAACCTATATATAAACAAGTGAACTATGAGATTCTGCCAATGTCCTTCACACAGGATCATCCAATGTCTAGACAAGTGCTGACCTTCTCTGGATTAGAAATGTCCCTGATAGTACATTATTTGTGCAGACCTTTTCTACTAGCACATGAATATCAGTGATCTAGTAATGAAACAGGGTAGGTATGACACTCAATAGAATATTGGGTGGCACTTCCAATACTAGGTTCACTTCATGCAAGCAAAAAATTTGGAACAAAAAAAAATTGGGAATGTCTTTCTGAATAGAGGCATCACCTGAGTCACTGTTATTTAAATTAGTCAATCATTATATAACGCATTGCTGGGTACCCCTCCTGTGCTATTACTTTTGTTAGCTACCAAGTGCATAAATATAGGATGTAAAGTCACGGTCATCCATCCATTCATTGTTATGCCATAAACACTGCTGCACATCTAACTTAAAAAAATATTGGAATTTCCAAATAAATGGAGTTATGTACAGTACGTGTCATCTGCAACTATGGGCTGTAGAAATAAAGAACAAGCCCTATTATTTCTGACAAAGTGACATCGAATTTACACTCCCTAAATAGTCGGTAGGCTTAATTTATATCAATTCTCAACACCTTGTATGTAGCATTGTAGCTCCCTGGTAAGTTGAATATCTTTTGAATGTGCCAGACATTGACAAATATGACTTTTATTGGGTTTTTGTCATCTGAAGTATTTGCCATTGGGGGATGAATGAGCAGAACGCAGAACCTTGACCTTTTTACTTTCCTGAGTGGCGATATTGTTCAATACATAGTTACGTATTGGCAGCCCATTTCTGGGGGTATGCCGCTTCACGGAGTATATTGATGAATACTGTTACCAAGTAGACATCGGCTTTTTCAGGGAGGCAAGACCAAGGCATGGACCAGACAAGCAGACAAGGCAGCTGATTGGTAGCTGCAAGATGTTATTGAGAAAGCAATCACACTCTGACCTTTACCTTTGATCTTTCCTTCAAGCAAGGTTAAATCATATTTGCCAATTTTCTGCCTTTCAATCGAAATCTGTTATTACAGGAAATCATTCACTCAGAAGGCTACTTATTGATTAGCAGAGAGACAAGGGCCTTTCTTTCAAGGCCTATTCAGTCTTTATGTTGGACCTGGCACTTCGCTCATGGATCGGCTGTAATCCAATCTAGGAAATTGTAATAAAGGTTAAATGTCTTGATTTTGTTGTTGTTCAATGGCAGTTAAATTCACTGGCTTCTTAATTAGATGTCTCATATAACCTGTGAATTCCTCCCAACATTCTCCTCACTGCCCATTTTTAAGTTAAATTACATGAATAAATTATTTCAGAATATGTAGATAAAAGAAGCTCTGTTGATCTGTTTCTCCCAGAGTTCTGGATAAGTAGCCTATATGCCTGTCTGGCCTGTGTTTAAAACTTCATGTATGTGGGAACATACATAATTTATATGATAAGTCTTAAGATAAAGCCTGAAAGTATTTGATTCAGTGCAAAAACAAACAGAAAAAATGAGCACTGTTATGCTTTCTTTCAATGAGATAAATTGGCATATGTTTATAATACATATAGGAATTTGATAAAATTAATACGATTAAATAATATTTTCACTTCAACAACCTTTCATGATATCGAATAAATCACATACACACAAAGGTCAAAAAAGTATATTTAGATATTTTGTGATATATGATTATTGAAATTTAGATATACATGTACATGTATATTGCCAGAGAAATCCAAAGCCAATTGTTTCCATATATTGTACAAACAGTAACCACATAGCCAATTATTTTTCGTATGAACTAACCCCCGTGATTTCTAATAAATCACATAGGCCTACAGGCAGATATTTTACTGAGGTCAAAGATATATTTCGAGTTTGATATTCTGTAAAATGATATTGGAATTTATACAGTATGTTGTAAGAGAAATTAATGGCCATTTGGTCCATATGTGACCTGCTTCACCAAAATGAGTTCAAAGTAGGCAATCTCCCAGAAATTAGCAAAAGGTGTCAAAAGGTCACATTTTGATGTTTTTTAGGTGTTGGTACCAAGTCATTTTCTTTGAAAAATTGAGACCACTTTTACCATAAATTGATTTTAAATTATTTAAACTGGGTTTCCCTCTTGATTTTCTTTGTTCTTTCAATGCAATGGGGAGTGATTCAAATGCCATTTTCTCAAAGTTTTATGTTTCGCATCATCGATGTTTGAAGCGCCATATCTTTGGATTGGATGGAAATATCAAACATATGAACCATCATTCTAAAGCCTATTTCCTGTAGAATAAAGTCGGTTTCACAACTAAATATGATAGGAGGTCAACTTTAAACCCATTTTGTTGGGCGGGTCACATATATTGTGCACACAGATACCATATAGCCAATGCCTTATCATTTAATTGAGGGAGACTTTCTGATCTTCATGATGTTATTTCCTGGAGCATCGCATTCATATCAAATTGCTCCAGAGGAAATAAAATGTACTCACTGCAGACTCTTGTAATTACGTAGATTGCCGAAGATAAGGGAAGTATATTGCACTTCATTCTACATTACATTTCCGTAGTTGCAGGGAAAACTTCAAAGTGAGATTTGTTGAATTCAATGCATGGAGCAACAATTACTAGCTGCAGTATTATCAACAGAAACATAATTTCATTTCACAGTGGCGATAATATGGTTTCCTTTACATTGATTATAGATGAAAAGGTCACCAAATTTCATGAGAAAGGCTATAATGCCTTCTTTCTGCCTTGATTTAGCCCGTAAATCGAGTTTAAGGCAAGAAACTAGATTTTAAAGTCTTTGTGGTCTGGTTACCATGGAAACACCCCGCTGCTTTTCCTTCAGCTGGTGTGTTTGTTTCCAACTGACTCAAGAGACACTTGTCATTGTAACTAATACTCCATCAGAATACATAAAAGAAAAGTGGAAGTTTGTTCAAGATTGGAGCACTTCTAACGTTGGGGATAGTAAGAGCAGACATACTTCTTCAAGGGATGCAACTTTGTATATATATACATAGGTGCAAGCCTCAGGTCTGCTCAGTAGTATCCCTCTGAGCTGTTAACCTTCTACAAAGAGATTTATTTCTCAGCTTGGGCAATGCATGCTAGAGGAAAGCCTAAGAATGCTAGAGGAAAGCCAAAACATTTTAGATTGAAGTTAATTCCAAGCAATTTGAACCATGCATTATCTACTGGTATTATGGCAGAGACAGTTAAACATAATTAATAATTCTAAACATAAAACAGTTTGATATAATTTGAAACTCAAGGCGAGGGGTTCTTTTGAACACGCCCCCCCCATCTCTTCTTATGATTTACGCCCGTGTTACATAAGATATATGCTATTATACTAATGTTAAAACATTAATTTTACAGAAGAGTGAAGTGTTACTTTCCAGTACAAAGTAATATATTTTTCACAACACAATATTGAACTGAACAAAGATTAATACCTTTCAGCTTCTACTTGATCTTGATACAGGCTGCGGTTTCAATATCAAAATATGGATGGTATAGAAAGTAGACAACATAGTACACACTGAGACTGCAGAGTGGGCTGTCTGATATTGACATATATCTGCAAGGGATGCAACTTTGTATCTAAACATAGGTGCAAGCCTCAGGTCTGCTTAGTAGTATTCCTCTGAGCTGTTAACCTTCGACAACAAGATTTATTTCTCAGCTTTGGCAATGCATGCTAGAGGACAGCCAAAGCATGCTAGAGGAAAACCAAAACATTTTAGATTGAAGTTGATTCCAAGCAATTTGAACCATGCATTATCTACTGGTATTATGGCAGAGACAGTTAAACATAATTAATAATGCTAAACATAAAACAGTTTGATATAATTTGAAACTCAAGGCGAGGGGTTCTTTTGAACACGCCCCCCCCCCAGCTCTTCTTATGATTTACGCCCGTGTTACATAAGATATATGCTATTATACTAATGTTAAAACATTAATTTTACAGAAGAGTGAAGTGTTACTTTCCAGTACAAAGTAATATATTTTTCACAACACAATATTGAACTGAACAGAGATTAATACCTTTCAGCTTCTACTTGATCTTGATACAGGCTGCGGTTTCAATATCAAAATATGGATGGTATAGAAAGTAGACAACATAGTACACACTGAGACTGCAGATCGGGCTGTCTGATATTGACATATTATATTATGTGAATTCCTTTCATACAATGTTATGTGGTTATTATACATGTGTGTCTCACTATCTGGTAGAACCGTCTTTGATATAATCTACCAATCACCAGGCTGCTCATATAGTCACGTGACAGACAGAAATTAAGTCACTTCCGGCTCATCTCCATTGATCAGACAAATCTCCCATAATTCCTTTCTGCATGGCAACGACACCTTGACTGATATCACAATTTGCCCCATGAAAAAAGATAATCGTGAAAAATGGATCAGGAAAACGCCAGATCTGAGATCACTGAGGCACTTTCATGCAACTGGGTGAGCTGGGAACAGGAGTTTGCATGCAATGAGGAGGGAAGTGGGGACAATAAAGAAAGAGCAATACCTACTGTTAAGAATGACAGAAATAACCTGAAAGAACAAAAATAGGATGGAGGAAATGGGAAGACAAGGAACAGGGAAGTAGAAAAGAAGGAAGGAGGGAGGGAAAAGATTAAAGAGTGCATAAAATGAATAAAGAGAAAAATACATCAGTGGGGAGTCAATTTGGATAGCAGGAGGAGGAAAGAGAAGGAAGGGTCAGGCTGAAAAAAAAAGTAAATTTAAAAGATTGACTCTTGTATTGTAACAGGGACAAAGGAAAAAAATAAAGAGCGATGGCTTGGGGACATAGATAATGGATAGATGTTTAAGGCTTTACAATCTGTATTTATGCACAGTAACACCGATAATGACTTACGGACGCAGCAATACAAAGAAGGATGATCCAGGTGATCCAGCCTGTGCTGAAACTGAATCTGAGACAGGGATTGGAAACCAGAGCACTCATCCATTTGCCCTCCCTTGGCTTTGTTAATGAAAGATGTAGCAGAAACAAGACAGGATATAAGGACATTTACTAAATAATGGAAAGATCACTTGAAGAAACAAAGGTTGCTGAGGAAAACGAAGAACAACAAATACACAGAGGAGAGAGACCATTTGTCACAGATGCTGTGACCTTTGTGTTGTGTCTCCAGAGCCTTAACCTTTTCTTACTGTGCAGTTATAAGTCACCTCTGAGGCTCATTTTGCTCAGTCTGCAATTACATTTTGGTATATATAGTACATCTCCTCACTCTGTTTCGTTTCTTTGGTACTATTCATTAGTTGTGGCCAAGTTTTGCAAAGGCAGGGAAATATATGTGAATAAGATCTCACATCAATGTGATTCTCTCTCAAAGCAGTGCTTTAAATAAAGGAATTACATTTGTAAAATAGACTCAAAATACATTAACAGTACAGAAGAATAACAGAGGTGGCTATCAGTTTGATGATGTCATGTGTAGCTTTTTACTGCTTTCCAGTCTGGGAAACTTCCGGTAAACACCCTCTTCCATCTGGGAAACAGGATTTGTCCTTCCTTGTAAAGCGAAATGAAAAAGAGGCATAGGAAAAAAATTCTATGTAATATAAAGTAGATAGCAAAAGGCTGTACACAAGGGAGTAATAAAGTGTCAGCAAAAGACAGAAAATAAAAAAACTACTGATTTTAATAATTTTGTGACTTTCTCGTCCATCAGGAACGGAAAAGGATTATTTTGAGAAATCCATTGAAAATTGAGACTTACAATTTAATAAACATTTTATCACATACACCAGCTACTATATGTCTTTCCTTTTCATCTATTTGTCAGAATATCTCAAATACTGGGACAATGTTCAACCAATTCATCATTTCATCTATCACTATCATCCAATATCGCCATGGTTTTTCTAAAAACTCCTGTAATTTTATCCAATATCTTCTGCCAATATTTTACTGCATGAAGAAGTGCTTGGCATATTTTACCAGGAAAGGTTCAACGACAAAGGTGGTGTTGCTAGGTCTCCCGTTGAGTTATTGATGAATTGAGAACTTAGGGGAGGGGTATCATTCTTGTGGGGTGGTACAAAGTGTAAATGTGACTGCTTATGGGATATAGCTCATGGCCTTGACAGGAAGGGGTCCGTGAGGGGGTCAGTAAGGGGCCAGAAGGGGTCAGGGTCGTAGACCTATAGGCAGGCAGCTATGGACACAGACTGAACAGAAAGATAGAAAAAATGATAGATTGACATATTGGCAGAAACTATACAAACTGTTCTCTGGAAACTTCACACCTCCACAAGGGTGAAGTGTAGGGGTACTTTCAGTTAACAACTTGGTAATGTCACTACAGTTCCTATCTTTTACTTGGTACATAAGAGGTAGTCAACTGGACCCACACAGGTATGTAATAATTATGGCCTCACATACTATGAATGATATGAATCATTCATTAAATTCTAACATGGCAAGTACATATTTAGGGATATGCCATCACCCACAGCCCATATTATTGAATTAATCAATTATCATTCTTTTGTATTAAATAGATATTTCACAAATGCTAAATTCTCATTGCAACTTTTTTTACAACTGCAAACTACATATCATACTCATGTGACATATGACCATTGCCTAAGGTAGTTGTAATAATAGCAGTAGTAGTAGTAGTGTTTTATTGTCACAATATTGCACTGGGACAAACCATGGAATACTCCAAATAACACATTCGAATATAGATGACCATTAAACAAAAATAGCTTGAGAAGTTAAACAAATATACATGAATAACACACATTCATATAAGGAACACATTTGCTAAACTGTTCCACTCATGTTTGACTACTTTTCATGGCAACATTGTGCCAGGCTCTGAGCTCTAAATGGACTTGCAAGGTTATTGTGGAATTCTGCAGACAGCCTGTTTCATGATGGCTCCAGGCAGCTTAAGCTTCCTGGAGTTTCTGAAACTTAAGAAATTGAAGAAGCCCCATTTATTTATTGTGAAGTTTCCATAATAGATGACAAGAAGTGACGATGTGAAATGAAACATCATTATATCATTACCTAAAGAGATGGGTCTATATTATTCTTTGACAAATTTTATTGTATATAAATTGAAAGGAGTTATACTGCCACTAATTTTCACAATTCTAAATACTTTGCAAAGTTGGATGAACTGAGTCAGCTTAAGTGATTGAGTGGGATGGTTGCACTACATGTGTCAGATAACATAGCATGTTGTTTTCAGCTAAGATAACTGCCGGATTATCTTAGAAATAACAGAAGTCAAGAATCAGGCATATAAACATTTAAAGTTGTCCCAGAGTGAAACAAAAGTACACTACAAACTCAAGAAATGCATTTATTATGTACAGCTCCCTTGCCGTCTTGAACTATATGTAAGATATCTGGGTATAAGACTTGTGAGATTGTTCAACCTATACATTTACACTTGAACTATGAGATTCTGCCAATGTCCTTCATGCAGAATTATCCAATGTCTAGACATTGACCTTGTCAGGGTTAAAAGTGTCCCTGACAGTACATTTTTTTGTGCACACCTGCTCCATCGCAACACATCATCATTGATCTACTAATAATACCAGGTATGTCTAACACTCGCTAGAATATTAGGGTGGTAATTTTATTTAAAAGTTTACTTCATACAAACACATGCATAAGCCCCGTCACCCAACCATCAATTGTTACATAACATTGTCGACAATTTAATGCCATAAACACAGCTTCACATCTACATAACATAAGATTGACATTTCCTAATGAATGAAGTTGTGTATGTGTACATCTGCATCTATAGACTGTAGTCAAGAACAAGGCTTAGCCCTATTATTTTTTAGTCAATAGGCCAATCAATAGTCAACACCTTGTATGTATAGCATTGTAGCACCCAGGGTTGTGTATATCTTTCCAATGTATTGCCAGACATTGACAAATATGACTTTTATTGGGTTTTTGTCGTCTGAAGTATCGGCCATTTGGGGGATGAATGAGGCGACACACAGAACCTTGACCTTTTTTGCTTTTCTGAGTGGCTATATTGTTCAATCCATAGTCACATTACTGGCAACCAACTTCTCAGGGTGTGTCTCTTCACGGCCTATATTGATGAAGGCTGTTACCAAATAGACGTCTGCTTCTTCAGCGAGACAGGACCAAGGCTTTTTTTGTTCCAGACAAGGAGACAAGGCAGCTGATTGGTTGCTGCAAGATGTTATTGGGAAAGCAACTGCACTGTGACCTTGACCTTTTACCTTTCTCTCAGGCTAGGTTAAATCGTACTTGCCAATTTTCTGCCTTTCAATCGCAGCAAGGCCAGTGCCATTCTTTCAAGACCAATTCAGCCTTGATGTTGGTCTTGGCACTGGGCTTACCATTAATCAGAAAATCCAATCTAGGATGTTGCAATAATGGTTGAATGGCTGAATATGGTTGTCGTTAAACAGCAGTTAATGTCACATGCTTCTGAATTAGATGTTACATACAACCAGTAAACTTTCCTCAAAATAATCTCCTTTCTATTCATTTTAAAAGTTAAATTACACGAATAAGCATTCCAGAATCCACAGAAAAAAAAAATCAACTCTGTTCATCTACTACTTCCAGATTTCTGTGTAAGTATCTGCTATGTAATTAATCAATATAATATTTCTAAAGATAACGATTGGATGCCTACTTTCTGTCACAAAGAAATATAAAATAATTGATCAGATACAGCCACAATGAGCACTGTTATCCTATAGTGTCATAAAATAGTGGGACATACACTGATACCATGAAATTATTTTTCATTTGAACAAAATCCCATGATTTCAATGAATCACGTACACATTTTACAGAGGTCAAAGATATGTTTTTCGATTTTGATATTCTGTTAAATGATATTGGAATTTAGACATGATGTTGTCAGAGAAATGAATAGCCATTTGGTTTCATATATTGTGCACACAGATACCATATAGCCAACGCTAGCCATGCAGTGGTGCCTTATCATTTAATTGAGGGAAACTTTCGGATCAGCCATGATGTCATTTCCTAGGGAAACACATTTGTATAAAATTGGCCCAGAGGAAATAAAAGGCACTCACTGCAGATACTCTTAATTAGATAGATTGCCAGAGATAGGGGAGGTATATTGCAATACATTCGACATTACTTTTCCATAGCTGTAGGGAAGACTTACAAGTGAAATTTGTTAGAATTCAATTCATAGAGCAACAATTACCATCTGCAGTATTATCAACAGAAACATAATTTCATTACACAACGGGTGATATTATGGTTTCCTTTACATCGACTAGAGCTGAAAAAGTCCCCTAATTCATGAGAAAGACTATAATGCCTTCTTTCTGCTTTGATTTAGGCTATAAATTGAGTTTCAAGACAAGAAACTAGATTTTAAAGCCTTTTGTGGTCTAGTTACCATGGCAACCCCACTCTGCTTTTTGAGCTGCTGTGTTTGTTTCCAACTTGCTCAAGAGACTTTTGTCATTGTAACTAATCCCCCATCAGAATACATAAGAGTAAAGTTGAAGTTGGTTCTTGAAGCCCTTCTGGTCTTGGGGATAGTAAAGGCAGACATATTTCTGCTACGGACACATTTTTGTATCAACACATTGGTGTAGGTTTGCGGCCAAGCTCAATGGTATCCCAAATGACTGTCTGCTATTGGTTGAGAGAGTCTATCTAAATGCATGACATTGAAATTTTCACAGCCGATGCGAAGATCTGTTCGACTGTTATAATCCAATCAAATGCCCTGAAACAAGTAAAGTGAATATATGACCACCTCAGCCACTCAAAGTTGGCTTGAATCGATGCATTTGACTTTTTAGTAGTTACCACAGAATCTTAGGTTGTCTCATATATAAATACACGAATGACGTAATATATAAGCCTACCATGAAACTAATGTTAAAACACCAATTATGCAGGATAAGGAAATGTTACATTCCAAGACATTGTAATATTTTTTGCAACACCATATTGGAATGAGCGTAAATTAATGCCATTTAGCTACTCCTGATATATTGGCTCCTGTAACATTAACATTATGCATAGTATTCAGAGATGACTATGTACTGTAGACTGCAGAGTGGGCTGTCTGATATTGACATGTGTGGATGTGTGGAGTCCCTTGTGTCCAACGGTTAGTATGTGTGTCTCACTATCTGGTAGAACCATCTTTGGGATAATCAACAAATCACCAGGCTGCTCATATAGTCACATGACAGCCAGCAATGACGTCACTTCCGGCTTATCCCCATCTATCAGACAAATCTCCCATAATTCCTTTCTGCATGGCAATGACACCTTGAATGATATCACAATTTGCCCCCTGATAGAAAGATAATCATGAAAAATGTTTGGATCAGGATAACGACTGATCTAAGATTACTGAGACACTTGTCATGCAGCTGGGTGAGCTGGGTCAGAAGTTTCCATGCAATGAAGAGTAAAGAGGGGACAATAAAGAAAGAAAAATACCTTATCAAGAAAGAGGAGTATCTTATGTGAAGATTGAAGAATGATGGAAATAACATGGAAAGAAGAAAAATAACATGGAGGAAGTTGGAACACTGGGAAGACATAAAGCAGGGGCAGGAAATTAAAATTGGTGATGTGAGAGTGGACAAAATGAAGGAAGAGAAAAATACATCAATGTGACGAGTTGGGATGAAGCGATTGGAAACAGGAGCACCGCTGACCCCACCCGGGCCATCCCCCCTAGATTAATGAACAACAGAGAGATAACCAGAGCCGAAATAAAATACAATAGAATGACCACTCGAGAGACCACTCGAAGAAACAAATGCTGCAGAGGAAAATGAACAAGGAAAGATACACAGAAGGGACAGAGCATTTGTTACAGATACTGTGTGTGGGCAATTCCGTAAAGTCCGATTCACGGATTTGACACTTTAGCGGCTTGTGTAGCCCTACCAGTACACCTCAGATATTTCATTGTTATCTAGGCATGAGGCCAGGTAATAGGGGTATCAGACAAGCCACCAACCAAAGCTCCAAGTGTAACAGGAGCTGACCTACAAGCCAAATGTCATGGTGTCGGACGTACATCACACGGTGTACGTCCGACACCATGACATTTTGCAATAGCTCAACTCCTGTTACACTTGGAGCTTTGGTTGGTGGCTTGTCTGATACCCCTATTACCTGGCCTCATGCCTAGATAACAATGAAATAGCTGAGGTGTACTGGTAGGGCTACACAAGCCGCTAAAGTGTCAAATCCGTGAATCAGACTTTACGGAATTGCCCGTGTGACCTTTGTGTTTCATCTCCAAAGCCTTAACCTTTTCTTACTGTGCGGTTATAGATAACCTCTGAAGCTCATCTGTCTCATTCTGCAATAACATTTGTTATATTGATATAGAGATATTATCTCTTTGCTCTCATTTGTTTTTTTGGGTTTTTATGTAAGTTTTGACCAAAGATATATGTATAAGTTTTCACAGTGATAAATTTATTTGATCTCTATCTCTATAGCAGTGTAGCTAACGTAACTGATACATGGATATTAGCAAAATAGACTCAAAACACATTTACACCACTGCAGAAAGGGATAGCAGAGGTGGCTATCAATTGGATGACGTCATGTGTCACTATTTACTGCTTGCTGTCTAGGAAACTTCCGGTAAGCACCCTCTTCCATCTGGGAAATAGGATTTGTCCGTTCTCATAAAGCTAAATAAAAAAGAAGCTGGGAAAAGAAGTTGATGAAAAATTCAATGTAATATAAAATAGAGAGAAAAAGGTTGTACAAAACAGAGTACCTTAAATGAGGTGACTTCGATTAATTTTCTGAAAAAGATTAATCCTCTGTAAATTACTTAGAAGGAATGAAAATTGTTCAAAGTCTCCTTGCTTTAGGGTAATGAAATGTCAGCAAAAGACAGAAAATGTCAAACGCCTGAACTCAACAATTTCTTGACATTCTCATCCATCAGGACCAGAAAAGTATTAGTTTGAGAAATCCATCTAAAATTGAAACTTACAATTTAATCATACTGTATTATGTAAAGATACCTCCAATATTGAAAATTGGATTCTTTGATATCTGCTTTTCATACTTGGGTGTTAAAGGCTTAGGAGAACATCAGTTAATACGCTTTTCATCCTATCCATATATCTCAAATACTGGGACAATGTTCAACTGTTATATTCAAATTGATCATTTCATCCGTCACTTTCATGCAATATCACCAAGGCTTTTCTGAAAATCTCATGCAATTTTATCCAATATCTTTTTCCAATATTCTCTTGCATGAAGAAGCGCTTGGCATATTTTCCCAAGAAAGAAGGTCCAACGACCAAGGTGCTGGAGCTACGTCTGCTGAGGAGTTATTGATGTATTAAGAACTAAGGGGAGGGGTATCATTCTTGTGGGGTGGGACAAGGTGTCAGTGTGACTGTTTAGGGGATATAGCTCATGGCCTGGACAGGAAGGGGTCAGTGAGAGGGTCAGTACAGGGCCAGAAGGGGTCAGGGTCAGCGGAAAGGTCAAGCAAAGAATTGATGACCCAATTTGCCTTCCAGGGGAAAACACACAAGATGTATGGACATAATCTGGAATGGTCAATAGAGCTGATACAATAAAATGTGTCTGTAGGTAGCCAAGGAAGAAGATAAACAAGTAGCTGCCACAATAGACCCACAGGCAGGCAGCTATGGACAATAAAAAATTGCAGACATCTGGGCAGATAGGTGCAACTAGAGTTACAGATATAGTTGGACTTATAGATGGAAAGGATGATAAGATTGACAGATAGGCAGAAATTTGTCACACTATAGATACACACTGGAAACTTCACACCTGGCTCCTGGAGGGTCAAGTGTAGTGGATTCTTTACTTGACTTCTAATATGGCAAGTATATATATTGTTTAGGGATATGCCATTACCCACAACCCACAATATTGGCAGTGCAATTATCACTCAATGCATAAAGTAAATATTGCATGAATGCTGAAATCAAATTGCTGTTTCTTTCATAACAGTGACCGTTTACATACTTGTGTGACATCTTACCTTTACCTACTTGAATATCACAGATTCACAGAAAGAACACATTTGCAAAACAGTTCCACTCATGTTTCATTTCTTTTCATGGAAACATTGTGTGAGGCTCTGAGCTCTAAATGGACATTCAAGGTTTAATATTGTGAAATTCTGCAGACAGCCTGTTTCATAATGGCCCAAGGCAGCTTAAGCTTCATGGAGTTCTGAAACTTAAGAAATTGAAGAAGACCAATTTTATCGATTGCGAAGTTTCCATAATAGATGACAAGCAGTGACAATGTGACATGCAGCATGATTATTTCATTACCCAAAGAGTTATGCCTATATGATCCTTAGACAAATTGTATTGAATATAAATAACAGTAAGATTTACTGCTATGACTTTCAAAATGATTTCCTTACTAAATCAAGAGTATATGAAGAAGGCGAGATGGAAAGAAAGAAGGACAGAGATAAACTGCCATTGTTTTAGAAAAAGCATCCCTATCTATGTATATATCTTTAAACACAGGGTGTATAGCTTATGTATCGGATGTTTTCTTTCTTCCTTCTTTCTCAATGCACTGGGGGGAAGGTTGGTGTAGTGGTAGCATGCTGGACCGCCAATCGCTAAAGAATTCGAATCCAGCTCTTGGGCCTATGTTGGACGGCTGTTTCAATCATCCTTCACTTCATTGCTGTATCCTCCTCCTGTCCTAACTAGGACGTAAAGCCCCACTCATCCATCCATCTCAATACACCTTTTTACTTCAATATCTTAAGACGGATCAAAGGGAACATGTATACTAGGTCTGAAGTAAGATATGACAGACATGCAGATAGGATACAATGTTAGACAGACAGGCAGATGAGTAGATAAACTGCCAGAGCCCTTGAATGCATGTGCTATAAATGATGTGTGAGGTACTGAAAATTCATCATGCTTCTAATTCTGTAAGGTACTCAGCTTGGTTGTCAATTTAATGGAGGAAGCCCTAGAGAAGAAACAGGAAACAAATGGCAAAGGCATGAAAGAAAATGCAATAAAACAAAGGTCTTTAAATCATGTGAATGCTAGCAGCTGTTCAATTAATTTACATGTTTTTGTATTTATAATGCTTCTCCTGTCGATTTCATGCAACCAAAAGCTGTGAAAATTCGAAGTGGTTGACAAACTCAATTTCTATATGGCAAGTGAAAAAGCTTGTTATAATGAATTATAAATTAAAACCATTGACAGAAGTTCTAGCCTGTCAATAATATCTTATAAAATCATTGTTCATTTGACATTGTACATACCATCGTTATGGATCCCACAACCAAGAAGCACCATTCACGTGTTTGTCAGAATTGATTAATCATTTTTGAACAAGTGAAATACTCAGACTTTCCCAAACTGAACACCTTATGATCTATCAAGCAAATTACCTTGTGGAATTGTTTTCCCTTATCCTGAATCTAGAAAGGAGGTGTCTTGTGTGGCCCAGTATCATTCCCTTAAGATGCTAAACTGGCAGCCCCAAAAACCTTTTGCAAGACCTTCCCAAACCGGACACATAATCATCTATCAACCCCATAACCCCATAACATTTTCTTTGCTGCACCCTGAGTCTAAAAGCTAGGAGGTGACTTGTCTGAGCCGGTGCTATCATTCCCCTGAGATGCCAAACTCCCAGCCCCAGTGACATTATCTTTCATCTTATCACAGAGGTTATCTAGAGAAGTCCCTCTTGTGTTGTCTGTGGCTGTTTCCAAAGGATGAAATATAACAAATAAAAAGAACAGCAAAGAAAGCCTGTGATAATGCTGATGGAGTTAAACATCAAGAGGTGAATGTGAGACTAACAATTTTTAGCACAAAAGAATGTTGTACTACAGAATCAATATCATTATATTGGGTTTAACATCAAGAATGAATGGACAAATGGTGTGAGTTGACATACTAAAATAACATCCACACAAATATCAAAGAGAAATCATTTACCAGGTGCAAGACCCGGTAAAACCAGAAGACATTATCATTTATCAACCAATAAACTCATGACATTTTCTTCTCTACATCCTAAGTCTAAGGAAAGACATTGTGTGAACTCATCGACCCAACTCAGTGCAAAGTCATACAAGCACATATATATCTTTGTTAGACTGGTTTTAGTATGCCTAGCATTTTAGGAGAATACCGGTTGCTGTAGATCCAAGCCTCCTTCTTTCCCACGTTGCCGTCTGCAGGAATTTGAACTCTTTGATATAATCCTGGACTGTCATGCAATTTGCAGATTGGCAATTACCAGGTGTCAGGATTGATTAGAGACAACTTCAAGAGGAAAGATCAACCTGTCTGTAATGAACAGTATCGGGCAGTTAGAGGCACTGTAAAGTGGGATTAGTCTTACAGTTTGGCTTTCAGATAGTGATCTCATGATATTTTGGAAAATGTTAAGGTGGTTTGCAGATAGATCTGTACATGTATTCAAAAGGATAGGCTGTGACATTTCATCTATAATAACGTTGAATTGACCCATTTTTAGAATAGCAAAGGGTTGTGGTTGCAAAACTTATGATATCGGTACAATACCCCACTGTCCCCCAGTTACAAGAATTGATCGTACAGATGCATTCCCTTCACAATGCATGTTCACATGTCGTGGAGCAGAAAACAGAGATTGCCCTTGATCGAATGAGATTGAAAGTGATTTTGCAAATAAATTGATAGGCAGCTCAGTTTCAGCAATTGATTTATCATTGATTTCTGCTTCTCTGGCATTCCACTGAGTTATCTGCAGCTGTTATTAGAGGCTGTTGTAAGTGTTGGTGCATGCTTGATCTACAGGCATTTTATAAACAAGGCCATTACATGGCACATGGGTAAACTGTAAAATTGAAAATTCAAATATTTAGTTTGCCGGTGCTCTTTAATTTTTTTTTGACAAATGAATTTCATTTGCTCAGAGAAGAGACAGTTAAAGCAGTTAAAACAATTTGGGATGTGTGTTACTGTTAGCTCATGACAATGATTGTACCAATGTCCAATTTGAAAATGAAGGCAATAAACCCGCTGGAAATATATGTATTACAGGGACGTGTGAGTTCTAGGATTTGGATATTTCAATTGTGCTCAAAGCAGAAGCTAATACCCAGACTGAAAACATGTAACAAAATGTGTAATAAAGTAATAGAAAAGTTAGCATAGAATACAAAAGAATTGACTGATTTTGTAGAAAATAAGGAATTTGTGTTCCCAACTTGATGATTTGGATTGATGAGTCACTTGGCCAAAACTGGCTACCTAATATAATCATTTTATCTACAAGTGGCAGATAGGAGTAGTATAAGCCAAAATAAAGCAAATATCTGCAATGTACTGAAATATCTGAAAACACATGCAAAAATCAAATACATTCTGAGCTGTATTTCTTATTCTCCTCATATTTTAGATGAGAAAATAATCTCCTTCCTCGTAGACAAAAAGGACGACTTGAATCTGAAAGAAAATCTGAAAGCCTCTCAAGGCAATGCATACGTGAATACTGGCTAACAATGGACACGACTTAAGTTCCCTTTCTGCTTAGTCTTATGTTATTTTTGTGAAACTTAGATTGTCTGTATTGGAGTCTTAATCATCTGTTGGATCCATCTTAGGAATCAAAGCATTGCATGGTGCGAATGAATGTTGGGAATACATTGGCTGTCTTTGTGCAACAGCTGTTGAAAATAATCATTTTCCCCCTTTTTGTCAACCTTCGTGAATCACAGTCTTTATGTTCGCTATGCATTAAGGGACAAAAACCTTTTTTACAGAGACGCTACTTGGCTGTCATTCTTTTCAGTTCTTACATTTTGAAATTAGTGCTTTGATATTACATACTGTTTTGTCTCTGATTTCCTTTTTCATTTTGATCAGTTGATGTAAAAATAGTTTTTCTTCTATTGTTTCTGTAATGCAGGGGTTTTCAACCAGAAAAAGCCATGCCTTTTGTCTGTTGAAAGGGCAAAAAGTCATGTCATTTTAAGTCGAAGTTTGTTCAATGATGCTGAAAGTCATTGTGAGGGAGGGGGCTGAATATCTATTGTTTCCTTAGACTCTCAAACTGATGCTGTTATTCTGTATCCACAGTATTATGAATTGATAGTCAATGCAAATAAATGTGAATGAGAAATCTGAAATCTTTCGAACATTTGGTACTATTATATATACATAGGTTGTCATGATGCAACTTGTGCTTGTCACATGTAATTTGGATGAGCTCCTGTTTGAACGGGGATTCAATTTAGCAGAAACCATCTAAGCAGCAGTACTTTTGGACCACTATGGCTCCACCTAAGTGCAGTCAATTACCAGAGATGACATATAATTAACCACAAAATATCAGTACGATTAAGTGGTCACATAGTGTCTGGAAAATATGCATTGTCAATAGGCACATTGATAAAAATATAGACTGGGAGACAGACTGAAAAATAGAGATAGTCAGACACATATCTAGACACACAGCTAGGGAGATCAATAGATATAGATAGACAGACAGACTGCTGGATAGATAGATAGATGGATAGGGAGATAGATAGATAGACACACAGATGGTTTAGCAAATCAGCATTGAGTCCATGGATCCTTTGCAACATCAAGCTGATAATAAAAAGTAGTCATTGCAGCTTTTTCCGCAGGCGAGCATAATGAATTTCCCTAATCCCACAACATCATTACCAGTTTGCCTGTTGAGAAGATGTTAGATGAATGTAATTAGTTAGGTGTCAAACCAAGGTAATCCAGAATTAAATCAGGGGCTTAGCAGAAGTGTAAGGGGTAATGACTTGGAAGACAAATTGTGCTGAAAGGAAAGGATAAAAGATTACTGCGAAGTTGATAAGTTGCGAGACTGGCCTATGGCAGATGCTGGGCAGATAAGCCGAAGGATAAATGTAAAGAAGAGTGATTAAGTAGATCGAATACTCAGATGTGATAATTGTATAATTGATTGTATTATTTATTACTTCAAAGTCACGAATGTCTATAAAGACACAAATGCCTATCTTGCATGCTTGAATATTTAATCAGAGAGTGAAAGATCCTAAAAATCAGAGTTCACTCCTTTAAACCAGATCCCTTGTGGAATTCCATTCTGGCCAAGTGGTTAAGGTTCCCGCCTGCTCTGCTGAAGGTCTTTGCCTGCATGGGTTCGAACCCGGATGGGGAACTCAAAATTTTCAGTGCACCTTCATGAGCAAAATCCTAGCTGGATGTCGTTGATGAGACGTTAAATTGGCGGCCCCTTGTATCAGTGTCTGTGCTGGGCAAGTAAAAGATCCCTCACATGGGGTAAATGTGTGGCATGTTGAGGACTCCTGCTCTCTCTCCCATCTCATCAATCAACCCTCGTGAGCGCCCAGAACTGGGCTTAGAGGGCTGCACTTACCATATCTATCTATCTATCCATTCAGGTTTGGTAGAACCGCTACAAAGGCTTCCAATATTTCACGTTTTCCTGACCACTACCAAAGAGAGGCTGAACTGACCTCCAGGAAGTGAATCAAAAGAAGTCCTGAACATTGATCCAAAATGACCCGTGCATCAAAGGGTGTTTGACGCCTTTGGTGTGATGTGACATGAAATTCTAACATCGTGCAACATTAGATCTGAAAGAGTTAGAGTTTGGTCGCCTTGCTATTTTGGAAATGGTAGAATTCTGATTAGGTCTGTTCATTGAATCAATATATCAATATATCATATATCTATGTTTGGAAAATAAATTGTGAATATCTTGACAACTTAGGATGTAATGCAGAGAGAGGTTTTGCAAAGGGTTTGGTTCAGTGAATCTCTAGCCATTTTTGGAAATTTGGAACAGCTAGAGACAACACAGGAGTAACTCTAAATAACATGTCTGATAAGGTGAAAGACATTGTCACTGAGGCTGACAGGTCAACATCTTGGGGGAATGATACTGGTTCAGAGTTTATACAGGTTTCTTGCTGTGACAAATTATGCTACTTTCTTGCAGGTGTGTTCTGTGATGGGAATCATCTGCTTGACCAGCTCTGGAATATTTTCTTCCTAATGTTCCTGGTGTCTTGATGTATATGCAGGTTTTTTGATGTCACAAATTAAGGCGTCTTTGTTTCAGGTGTGTTGTGTGATGGAGGTCAACTGCTACACCAGCTCCAGGATATTTCCTTTTTAATTGCCCTGTTACATTGATGTATATACAGATTTATTGATATCACAAATTATTCCTCTTTGTTGCAGGTGTGTTCTGTGATAGGGGTCATCTGCTTGACCAGCTCCGGAGTGTCGGACGGTGAATATCTTCTCCTTCCCTTGGCCTGGCATCTCCGTGTCTTCATCTTCGTTTCCGTTTCTGGTCTCCTTGTCAGCTTTCTTCTCATCATGCTTCATGTCACTGGCCTTCTGTCCATGCTGCCAATCAACTGGGCTTTATTTGTAAGTCAAGTTTTATGTATAATGATGTCCAAATGTCCTTTATAAGTGTGTAGCATGATGTAAATTGTGTTCCTACTGCACGGATTGGATGTGGAGATATAGGTATTTCATTGAATGGGCCAATAGCAAGTTCAGATAATTAATGCATATTTATATTTGAACATAATGCAGGCCATCAATAGAAATTCAAATATTAATTTGTAGAAAATGTCTATGTCATTAAATGATGTCTTCTATTTCTTTTTCAGGATTTCATAGTGTACAGCAGCCTTTCTTTCATGTATCTGTTGGGGGCATCTTTAGTTGCTGGAGCAGTAGATTATTATGAAAAGTTAGATCGGAGGGTTTCCCAGTGGACAGACGAACAACTAATAGTATCTGTGGTAAGTTTTGTTGTTATCTGGTTCCTTCCACTTCTGTTTATACTATAATGATACCTGTGATTCCCTAATGAAAGTACACTTTCTCCTCAGATATCGTCTTCTGTTGAGTTTAATTCAGATAACCAAAAAACTCCTTCATAAGGCACGCTCACAAAGGCTCTTCTAAAAGACATCCTTGAAGAAGAAAATGTTAAACACGAAGTTTGACAGTGTTGACAGTTTACCATTTCCCAATAGATTAAAACCAAAACATGACTTCCTTTTATGGAGCTTTCATAGTGAAATTTGAAAAGCATCAGTCATTTCAATCGGCAGCAATGAAGTTTTATTGAATCAACAATCTCATTCTAATGACTTCACATTTTGTGTTGGGAATTCTAAGCCTAGAAGCTCTTCATTTTTCCTTGCATGACTGTTTTCATGACCTCACTGAATAATAAATGCAACAACTTGAATTAGACCCTCCAAAAGAATAATAAATCAGGCAGACTTTATTTAATCATGCATTGACCCAATCACACCTCATCAAAAAACCATTTGAACCCTTTTTTTTACTTGAGAGAAAATAAGGCATTTGCCCAATCTTCCTGTCCAGTATGCTTGATTTGGAGCAACATGTATTTCATTTACAATAGTTGATTATGTTATTCTGGGTTTGCTAGCTGCTTGAAGCCATTCCCATGAAACCAAATCAGTTATCAGTTAAATCAGTTATCTATCTATTAAGCTAATCTGTGGCTAGAAAATAAGTTTGACCTCATGTTTTCATCAAATAATTTATTATCTATACTTAATTGCAGGTTCTTGGGTACATGTGCCTTTTTCTCTATGGTGCCACAGCCGTCTTAGGATACCGTCGGTGGAAAGGCACTGGCCAATTCCGACGTTATCGTCTCCAGACGCAGAACAATGAGAGAGGCTCGCGACAAAGCATCATTGTTTGACAAAGGCCCTTGGTCCTCCACAATGAGGCCAAATAGACAATGCGGTCATCTGACTAGACAATCAACAAATGTTATATCAAACATTGACTGGATAAACCTGAAGATATTTATATTTTTAAAACATTTTCATCATCAGCATTTGAACAAAACTTGACAACTTTTCCAAAGAACTGTGACATTTTACATGAAGTTGTAAACCAATTATTATTATACAAATGATATATTATGTATTAACGTTAAAGGATGATTTGTATTTCGAATTTGTTGTATTCAAAGCAGTCCGAATTGCCATTTTCCAAAATCACTAATTCAACGAACATTTCATGTTAGCCCTTTCATAATTACTAATTACTGAGTTCCATAATTATGATCATAATTGAACAAATTTACGTGATTGAAGTATTATGTTTAATTAATTTGCAAGACAGTATTATCATGTGCTCAGAGTAGAAGTTACAAGCATAGATTCAGAAGTAGTTGACTAAGTCATGCTTCATGGTATGCAAAATAGCCCGAAAAGCATTTATAACATAGTCAGCCACCTCTGACTCTTGAGTCTGTGCTCTGGATTTCTGCTGTAATGTATGTTATGTACATCATTGAGAGTCGGTTAAATTGTGTATTTTATTTCAGTTCGATGAATCAGGTATTTCCAACTAATTTAAAATTGATGAAATTTTGTGACAAGTTTTACATTTAACTTGTTATCTTTTTGTTTCATTCTGTTCTGTATAATGTACATTATAATTACACAGGAACATTGTGTAAAACAATAATAAAAAAAAAGTTATATAACAATGGCCGTGTTGCTGCTTTTATGGATTTTATCAAGTTGTATAATAATTCCATTATTTAAGAAATGAAACTCGAAAATTCACCAGCACTGAAAATGAAAAAACCTTGAGGATCTAAAGATTGAAGGTGTATAATCCAGCATATATTGAGAGAGAAGAAGAATTGAAATTATATCAAGAGAAAAATTTGAGAGATGTGAAGAAGGATAAAAGAAGAAAAGAAAGAGGGACTATAGTTTGTGTATTGGATTTTTTCTTTCACACAGAAATACAATCGTTTTGTTCAAAATTTTGAGATAATCATTGATCGGGAAAACTTGTATAGAACTGAAGTTAGATATACAGACAGATATGCAGAGAAATATATGCTATATACTCTGAGAAATGTAGACAGACAGGCGGATAGATAAACTTAAAGAGCCCTTGAATGCAAGTGCTCTAAGTGACGTGTGGGGTATTGCAAATTCATCATGTTTCAGATTTTATAACTTAAACTTTCTCAGCTTGCTTTTCAACTTAATGGAGGAGGCCTTAGAAAAGGAACAAGTAACAAGAAACAAAAATGCAAAATCATAAAAGTATACACAATGAAACACAAGTCTCTAAATTGTGTGAATAACAGCAGCTGTTCAATTGTTTGAAGTTTTTGTTTTTTTAGCGCTTCTCTGGATTGCATGCAATCAAAGGCTTTGAAAATTCTGAATGGTTTACAAAGCTCTGATCAATTTATATATGATAATATATGATAAGTGAATAAAACAGAGTATATCACAATTAAATATTAATTAAAAGCATTGACAGAAGTTCTAGAGATTTTTCATCATCCAGAGTGCACGTCAATAACAATATATTACGGAATTCTTTGTTCATTTGGAATTTTAGATAATACATCATCTGTATTGATCACACAACCAAGTAGCACCATTAATGTATTTGTCAGAATTGACTTACAAGTGTTATATACAAGGTAAATCCTTGTTTCAGCCAAGTACCGTAGAAAGGGGTAAAGTTGGCAATCTGGGAGAAAATTGGCTAATAGTTGCCACAAAACCAATATTTCCATTGGTGCGTTTTGTGTTGAAGTGCAGTTTGTGACTTGCATTTTTGACAGTATCCACAACAATTTAATTTAACACAGAACTACTGCACTTAGAGATTTGTAAATGTTCATGAATATACCTGATGGCAACTACTAGAAGTGTGCAAACTTTCATTGTGATACTTTAGCCTTTTTGGAATGGTGCGTTTTTAATGTTGCTGAGTTTATATAAGGATTTACTAATAAAAATGCTCCCAATAAATTCACATCATCTCTTCACTCTGTGACTTTTTTCAATACACTAGATCAATTTATCCTTGACTAGGACTGGTCAGATTGTTCAACCAGGCAGCCTATATATATTTACATATGAATTATGAGATTCTGCCAATGTCCTTCACACAGGATCATCCAATGTCTAGTCACTGACCTTCTCTGGGTTAGAAATGTCCCTGATAGTACATTATTTGGTCAGACCTGTTCTAATAGCACATGAAAGTTATTGATCTTGTAATGAAACGGGGTAGATATTAGGGTGCATCAAACGCCCTTTTTCTCTCAAAATATAATCAAACATGAATGAAGTTGTGCCTTTTGATTGGAAAGACACTTCTGAGAAGTTTAAGTGAAATCGGACAATGGCTAGGGGTACCACATGGGCCATCTTTCCAAGTACTTAAATTGGGTACCGCCGATCCGCGATATCCCATAACTTTTTCAAATTTCTGTGTAGAAAAAAAGTATTGTTATTTTTGAAATATGCATAAAAAGAGCTTTAAAATCAATGGCAACATAAATGGGTTATCTTATAAATTCATCTTCCTGGTCAACTATGTTACATTTTATTATCAATATTTGGCAGAAACGTTGCCATGAAGGTTTATTTTCAATGACAAACTTCATTTCTTGGCTCAGTCATGTCTATAGAAAATATCTGATATTACAATGTATCAAGAACATTGAAATTAATACTGATAGTATTAGATACATTCAAAAAATGCTAGATTTAAAATTGCATACTGTTAAAATTCACCTATGTTTGAATCTGCGATATTACACAATTTTGTTAAACATGATCTCCAAAGAAAGACTTTTGAGGTAAATGAATTCTTAATTAAATTATTTATAGAAACATTGCTCAATTCTGGCTTGTAAAATGTCACTGCATGTAAACAACAGTACATCTTGCTTAGAGCTACACCCTGGCACGCAACAAACATGAAATCATTTTTAGACAAAGTTGTAGACTTTACATGATACCTAGCATATACACGTAGGCAATAAATTCCCAGAGGAGTGACATTATAGCGACTATTCAATTAGATTAATCAAAGTTATCCAAATACAATTTGCTTATTTCTTGTAGATATAGGCCTGATAGTCTGATAATGAAAATAAATCTAGACGAATGATAGATTTTTAGTAATTGAAACTATTTCTCAATATTGGACATTTTTGAGGTTTAATGATCTTGATTTATATATGCTCTCCTGTGCCATCCAATACTTTTGACTTTCAATCTTGCACTATAAGTGAAAAGTCCAGGTTCAAATTTTTAATAATTCATAGAGACTCGAGAGATGATATAACATTCAGCTTAACAACAGCATATTTTTTCGCAATTTTAGTGAGCACTGCTATAAAAGAGGCAAGAGAAGAGGTACTGTCCACCTAAAATTTTGCAGCATTTGAAAAATTGACAGCCCTGTTTCTGGAAGAAGAAGTAGGCTAAGGTCTGAAAAAATTTGGGCAGAAAGCACTTTCATGCAAAAATAATTCAACGGCCCCTCAAAATAAATCATGTCCCATACTCTTGTGGGTTCTTGTTCACTTTAAATAACACAATATATGCAATGCGGGTACTCATTTGAAAGCCCTCACGGAGAGGAATTCAAATATGACAAAAATATTTTGATACAGTTATTATTGAAAACATTATGCAATACCGCGAATCGGCGATATCTCATTTTGTTGGTTTATTTCAGCCGCTGTGTGTTACCCCTAGGCCTATTTCAAACTTTCTGAAAATTTGCATGAATTTTCTAATAGTCAAAAGGAACATTTTTTACCATGTTTGGTTGTGATAGGAAAGTATGAGGGGCATCTGATGCACCCTAGTAGATATGGCACTCAGTGGAATACAGTACAACCCAAAATAAAGTGAGAACATTTTCTGTCAAAAGTCCTCTGTTTACCTATTTTGCCCTCCTTTCTCCTCTACACCCCAAATCTCCTTACAACTACCTTTGACTCCTTACAACAACCTTAGCTAATATTAAAAACTCTATTAAGACAGCTACCAATGCAATTGCAGTTATCAAATTGGCACAATATCAAAGGAATTGAACACAAAGGGGATGACGGAGTTTGAATTGATGTTGTTTAAATGTGATTTTAATGTAATTTTAATAGGTAGTTTCAAGTAGGTAAAGGTAGAAAGTGATTCAGAGGTAGCCAAAAGGTGTGAAAGGGTAAAGTAGTGGCTGATTCTTCCTTCCTGCAGGGGTAGTCGTACTTTATATTGGGTTGTACTGTATTGGGGTGGCACTTCAAATATGATTTAATTATTTATATTTTGTAACTTAATGCCCCAGCCAGATAAGCCTCGGCTTTTTTTGGGGCCTCCACTGAGAATTAATTAACAAACACACAAACAAACAATATAACATTGTCATGAATAAAGACATCACCGTGAGTACTGTCATTTAAAGTAGTCAATCATTTTATAACACATTGGTGTGTACTCCTCCTAAATGCATAAATACTGGATGTAAAGTCCTGGTCATCCATGTATCATTGTAGCAGTGTAACATCCTGGTACTGTATATCTTTCAAGTGTATTGCCAGACATTGACAAATATGACTTTTATTGGGTTTTGTCATACAAAGTATTGGCCATTGGAGGACAAATGAGGCAGCACACAGAACCTTGACTTTTTTTGCTTTCCTGAGTGGCTATAATGTTCAATCCATAGTCACATTATTGGCGGCCAACTTCTGGGGCTGTGTCTCTTCACCGCCTATATTGATGAAGGCTGTTACCAAATAGACGTCTGCTTCTTCAGCGAGACAGGGCCAAGTACTTTGACCAGACAAGGAGACAAGGCAGCTGATTGATAGCTGCAAGATGTTATTGAGAAAGCAATTGCACTGTGACCTTGACCTTTGTCCTTTCCTTCAAGCAAGTTAATACCGTACTTGCCAATTTTTTGCCTTTCAATCGAAATCTGTTGTTGCAGGAAATCATTCACTTAGAAGGCTATTTATTTATTAGCAGTGAGACCGCTACCTTTCTTTCAAGACCAATTCAGCCTTTATGTTGGTCTTGGCACTTGGCTCATGGCTAAGCAGTAAATCTAATCTAGGACATTGCAATAAAGGCTTATTGGCTTGATTTTGCTGTTGTTGAATGGCAGTTATTGTCACTTTCTTCTTAATCAGATGTCTCATACAACCTGTAAACTCTTCCCAACATTCTCCTCACTGTGCATTTTTAAGGTAAATTATATAAATTAATTATTCCAGAATCTGTAGATAAAAGATCAAGCTCTGTTCAACTGCTTCGTCCAGAGCTCTAGATTAGTATATGCCTGTCTAGCCTGTGATTAAAACTGTATGAGAACATACATAATTTACATGATAAGTCTTAAGATAAAACCTGAAAGTATCAGATTAAGTGCAAAAAGAAACAGAAAAAAATGAGCACTGCTATTCTTTCTTTCAATGGGAAAAATTAGTGCACATTTATAGGAATTTGATACAATTAAAATAAAATCCATTTAAACAACCTTTCATGATCTTGAATAAATCACATACACACAGAGGTCAAAAACATATTTAGATATTTTGTGATATGATAATGAAATTTAGATATTGCACATATATTGCACAATGAATCAAAAGCCAAATGTTTCCATATATTGTGCACACAGATACTACGTAGACATGCTATAGTGCCTTATCATTTAATTGAGGGAGACTTTCGGATCAGTCATGATGTCATTTTCTGGCAAATCACATTTGTATTGAATTGCTCCAGAGGAAATAAAATGAACTCACTGCAGACACTTGTAAATTTTACGTAGATTGCCAAAGACAAGGGAGGTATATTGCACTACATTCAACATTATATTTCCATGGCTGTAGGGAAAACTTCCAAGTGAGATTTGTCAGAATTCGCTTCATAGAGCAATAATTACAATCTGCAGTGTTATCAACAGAAACATAATTTCATTTGACAATGGTGATAATATGGTTTCCTTTACATTGATTAGAGCTAAAAAGTCCTCAAATTTCATGAGAGTGACTATAATGCCTTCTTTCTGTCTTGATTTAGGCTATTAATTGAGTTTTAAGACAAGCAACTTGATTTTAAAGCCTTTTGTTGTCTGGTTGCCATGACAACACCACGCTGCTTTTTCCTGAGCTGGTGTGTTTGTTTCCAACTGACTCAAGAGACTTTTGTCATTGTAACTAATACCCCATCAGAATACATAAGAGTAAAATGGAAGTTGGTTCTTGAAGCACTTCTAGTCTTGGGCATGGTAAGAGCTGAAATATTTCTGCAAGGTAGACATACGTCTGCAAGGGATACAACTTACAGACATTGGTGCAGGTCCCGGGTCTGTTCAGTAGTATCCATCTGCCCAAAATATGTATTGTATAGAAAGTAAACAACATAGTACACACTGTAGACTAAAGAGTGGGCTGTCTGATATTGACATGTGTGCAGTCTCTTGCGTCCAATGTTAGACGGTTAGTATGTATGTCTCACTATCTGGCAGAACCAACTTTGGGATAATCTACTAATCACCAGGCCGCTCATATAGTCACATGACAGACAGCAATGACGTCACTTCCTGCTCATACCCATCGATCAGACAAATATCCCATAATTCCTTTCTGCACGGCAACGACACCTTGACTGATATCACAATTTGGCCCATGATAAAAAGATAATCATGAAAAATATTTGGATCAGGAAATCAGCAGATCTGAGATCTCTGAGGCACTTGTCATGCAGCTGGGTGCACAGGGACAGGATTTTGCATGCAATGAGGAAGAAAGTTGGGAGAAGAAAGAAAGAGGAATACCTTATGTTTAGAATGACAGAAATTACATAGAAAGAACAAAACGCAGGACGGAGGAAATGGGAGGACAAGGAGCAGGGGAGGAGAACAGAAGGATCAGGGAGGGAAGATGTAAGAGTGAAAAAAATGACTAAAGAGAAAAAAAACATCAGTGTGAAGTCAATTTGGGGGGGTATAGAGCAGGAGGAGGAAAGAGAAGGAAGGGTCAGGGGGAAAGACAAGTAAATTCAAAAGAATGGCTCTTTTATTGGAACAGGGACAAAGAAAAAAAAAAAAGAGCAATGGCTTGGGGACATTGATAATGGATAGATGATTACGGCTTTACCATCTGTATTTATGCACATTAACACCGATAATGACTTAAGGGCACAGCAATACAAAGAAGGATGATCCAGGTGATCCAGCCTGTGCTGAAACTGAATCTGAGACAGGAATTGGAAACCAGAGCACTCATCCATTTGCCCTCCCATAGCTTTGTTAATGAAAGATGTAGCAGAAACAAGACAGGATATAAGGACATTTCCTAAATAATCACTTGAAGAAACAAAGGTTGCTGAGGAAAACGAAGAAAAACAAATACACAGAGGAGAGAGACTGTTTGTTACAGATGCTGTGACCTTTGTGTTGTGTCTCCAGAGCCTTAACCTTTTCTTGTTGTGCAGTTATAAGTCACCTCTGAGGCTCATTTTGCTCGGTCTGCAATTACATTTTGGTATATATAGTATATCTCCTCACTCAGTTTCGTTTCTGTGGGTATTTATGTAAGTTGTGGCCAGTTTGGCAAAGGCAGGGAAAGATATGTGAATAAGATCTAACATCAATGTGATTCTCTCTCAAAGCAGTGCTTTAAATAAAGGTATTACAGTTGTAAAATAGACTGAAAATACATTAACAGCACAGATGAATAACAGAGGCGGCTATCAGTTGGCTGATGTCATGTGTAGCTTTTTACTGCTTTCCAGTCTGGGAAACTTCCGGTAAACACCCTCCTCCATCTGGGAAACAGGATTTGTCCTTCCTTGTAAAGCGAAATAAAAAAGAAGCACAGGAAAAATTCTATGTAATATAAAGTAGAGAGCAAAAGGTTGTACACAAAGGAGTAATAAAGTGTCAGCAAAAGACAGAAAATAAAAAACTACTGATCTTAATAATTTTGTGACATTCTCGTCCATCAGGAACGGAAAAGGATTAGTTTGAGAAATCCATTGAAAATTGAGACTTACAATTTAATGACATTTTATCACATACATCAGCTACTATATGTCTTTCCTTTTATCTATTTGTTACAATATCTCAAATATTGGGACAATGTTCAACTGTTATTTACCAATTCATCATTTCATCTATCACTATCATCCAATATCGCCATGATTTTTCTAAAAACTCATGTAATTTTATCCAATATCTTCTGCCAATATTTTACTGCATGAAGAAGTGCTTGGCATATTTTACCAGGAAAGGTTCAACGACAAAGGTGGTGTTGCTAGGTCTCCCGTTGAGTTATTGATGAATTGAGAACTTAGGGGAGGGGTATCATTCTTGTGGGGTGGTACAAAGTGTAAATGTGACTGCTTATGGGATATAGCTCATGGCCTTGACAGGAAGGGGTCCGTGAGGGGGTCAGTAAGGGGCCAGAAGGGGTCAGGGTCGTAGACCTATAGGCAGGCAGCTATGGACACAGACTGAACAGATAGATAGAAAAAATGATAGATTGACATATTGGCAGAAACTATACAAACTGTTCTCTGGAAACTTCACACCTCCACAAGGGTGAAGTGTAGGGGTACTTTCAGTTAACAACTTGGTAATGTCACTACAGTTCCTATCTTTTACTTGGTACATAATTTTTCATTTGAACAAAATTCCATGATTTTCAACAAATCACGTACACATTTTACAGAGGTTAAAGACATGTTTTTCGATTTTGATATTCTGTTAAATGATATTGGAATTTAGACATGATGTTGTCAGAGAAATGAATAGCCATTTGGTTTCATAAATTGTGCACACAGATACCATATATCCAACGCTAGCCATGCTGTGGTGCCTTAATTGAGGGATACTTTCGGATCAGCCATGATGTCATTTCCTTGGGAAACACATTCGTATAAAATTGGTCCAGAGGAAATAAAATGCACTCACTGCAGATACTCTTAATTAGATAGATTGCCAGAGATAGGGGAGGTATATTGCAATACATTCGACATTACTTTTCCATAGCTGTAGGGAAGACTTACAAGTGAAATTTGTTAGAATTCAATTCATAGAGCAACAATTACCATCTGCAGTATTATCAACAGAAGCATCATTTCATTTCACAAAGGGTGATAATATGGTTCCTTTACATCGACTAGAGCTAAAAGAGTCCCCTAATTCATGAGAAAGACTATAATGCCTTCTTTCTGCCTTGATTTAGGCTATAAATTGAGTTTCAAGACAAGAAACTGGATTTTAAAGCCTTTTGTGGTCTAGTTACCATGGCAACCCCACTCTGCTTTTTGAGCTGCTGTGTTTGTTTCAAACTTGCTCAAGAGACTTTTGTCATTGTAACTAATCCCCCGTCAGAATACATAAGTGTGAAGTTGTAGTTGGTTCTTGAAGCCCTTCTGGTCTTGGGGATAGTAAGGGCAGACATATTTCTGCTACGGACACATTTTCGTATCAACACATTGGTGTAGGTTTGCGGCCAAGCTCAATGGTATCCCAAATGACTGTCTGCTATTGGTTGAGAGAGTCTATCTAAATGCATGACATTGAAATCTTCACAGCCGATGCGAAGATCTGTTCGACTGTTATAATCCAATCAAATGCCCTGAAACAAGTAAAGTGAATATATGACCACCTCAGCTACTCAAAGTTGGCTTGAATCAATGCTTTTGACTTTTTAGTAGTTACCACAGAATCTAAGGTTGTCTCATACACAAATACATGAATTACGTAATATAAAGGCCTACCATGAAACTAATGTTAAAACACCAATTATGCAGAATAAGGAAATGTTACCTTCCAAGACATAGTAATATTTTTTGCAACACCATATTGGAATGAGCGTAAATTAATGCCATTTAGCTACTCCTGATATATTGGCTGCTGTAACATTAACATTATGCATAGTATTCAGAGCTGACTATGTACTGTAGACTGCAGAGTGGGCTGTCTGATATTGACATGTGTGGTTGTGTGGAGTACCTTGTGTCCAACGGTTAGTATACATGTGTCTCACCATCTGGTAGAACTATCTTTGGGATAATCAACAAATCACCAGGCTGCTCATATAGTCACATGACAGCCAGCAATGACGTCACTTCCGGCTTATCCCCATCTATCAGACAAATCTCCCATAATTCCTTTCTACATGGCAATGACACTTTGAATGATATCACAATTTGCCCCCTGATCGAAAGATAATCATGAAAAATGTTCGGATCAGGATAACGGCAGATCTAAGATTACTGAGACACTTGTCATGTAGCTGGGTGAGCTGGGTCAAAAGTTTCCATGCAATGAGGAGTAAAGAGGGGACAATAAAGAAAGAAAAATACCTTATAAAGAAAGAGGAGTATCTTATGTGAAGATTGTAGAATGATGGAAATAACATGGAAAGAAGAAAAATAACATGGAGGAAGTTGGAACACTTGGAAGACATTTATAAAGCAGGGACAGGAAATTAAAATTGGTGATGTAAGAGTGGACAAAATGAAGGAAGAGAAAAATACATCAATGTGAAGAGTTGGGATGAAGCGATTGGAAACAGGAGCACTGCTGACCCCACCTGGGCCATCCCCCCCTCCGTTGACTGGGTTAATGAACAACAGAGAGATAACCAGAGCCGAAATAAAATACAATACAATAACCACTCGAGAGACCACTCGAAGAAACAAATGCTGCAGAGGAAAATGAACAAGGACAGATGCACAGAAGGGACAGAGCATTTGTTACAGATACTGTGCGTGACCATTGTGTTTCATCTCCAAAGCCTTAACCTTTTCTTACTGTGCAGTTATAGATAACCTCTGAAGCTCATCTGTCTCATTCTGCAATAACATTTGTTATATTGTGGTCTGATATAGAGATATTATCTCTTTGCTCCCATTTGTTCTTTTGGGTTTTTATGTAAGTTTTGACCAAAGATATAAGTATGTATAAGTTTTACAGTGATAAATGTATTCTGTCTCTATCTCTATAGCAGTGTATCTAATGTAACTGATACATGGATGTTAGTAAAATAGACTCAAAACACATTTACACCACTGCAGAAAGGGATAGCAGAGGTGGCTATCAATTGGATGACGTCTAGGAAACTTCCGGTAAGCACCCTCTTCCATCAGGGAAATAAGATTTGTCCTTTCTCATAAAGCTAAATTATAAAAAAGAAGCTGGGAAAAGAAGTTGATGAAAAATTCAATGTTATATAAAATAGAGAGAAAAAGGTTGTACAAAACAGAGTACCTTAAATGAGGTGACTTCGATTACTTTTCTGAAAAAGATTAATCCTCTGTAAATTACTTAGAAGGAATGAAAATTGTTCAAAGTCTCCTCGCTTTAGGGTAATGAAATGTCAGCAAAAGACAGAAAATGTCAAACGCCTGAACTTAACAATTTTTTGACATTCTCATCCATCAGGACCAGAAAAGTATTAGTTGGAGAAATCCATCTAAAATTGAAACTTACGATTTGGTGATATTGTATCATGTAAAGATACCTCCAATATTGAAAATTAGATTCTTTGATATCTGCTTTTCATACTGGGGTGTTAAGGACTTAGGAGAACATCAGTTAATACACTTTTCATCCTATCTATATATCTCAAACACTGGGACAATGTTCAACTGTTATATTCAAATTGATCATTTCATCTGTCACTTTCATCCAATATCACCACGGCTTTTCTGAAAATCTCATGTAATTTTATCCAATATCTTTTTCCAATATTCTCCTGCATGAAGAAGTGGTTGGCATATTTTCCCAAGAAAGAAGGTCCAAGGACCAAGGTGCTGGAGCTACGTCTGCTGAGGAGTTATTGATGTATTTAGAACTGAGGGGAGGGGTATCATTCTTGTGGGGTGGGAAAAGGTGTCAGTGTGACTGCTTAGGGGACATAGCTCATGTTCTGAAGGGGAAGGGGTCAGTGAGAGGGTCAGTACGGGGCCAGAAGGGGTCAGGGTCAGCGGAAAGGTCAAACAAAGAATTGATGACCCAATTTGCCTTCCAGGGGAAAGCACACAAGATATATGAACTAAATCCGGAATTTTCAATAGAGCTAATACTATGCAATGTGTCTGTAGGTAGCTTCAGAAGAAGATAAATAGATAGCACAATAGACGTACAGGCAGGCAGCTATGGACAATAACAGAACAGCAGGCATCTGGGCAGATAGGTATAACCAGAGTTATAGATATGGTTGGACTGATGGACGGAAAGAATAGATTGGCAGAAACTTGTCACACTATACACAGTTCTCTGGAAACGTCACACCTCCTAGAGAGTCAAGTATACTGGATTCAATTATTGACTTCTAATATGGCAGTTATATATTGTGTAGGGATAAGCCATCACCCACAGCCCACAATATTGATGGATCAATTATCATTCCATGCATCAATGCTGAAATCAAGTAGCTTTTCTTTTATAAAAATAACCTTTTACAATGATAACCTGCATCTCATACTTGTGTGCCATCTAACCTTTACCTACATGAATAATACAAATTCACAGAAAGAACAAATTTGCAAAACTGTTCCACTGATGTTTCATTTCTTTTCACGGAAACATTGTGTGAGGCTCTCATTACCTCTAAATGGACATTCAAGGTTATTGTGAAATTCTGCAGACAGCCTGTTTCATAATGGCCTAAGGCAGCTTTAGCTTCATGGAGTTCTAAGTTAAACTGCTAATAACTTTCAAAATGATTTTCTTGCTAATAAAAGAAGGCGAGAAGAAAAGAAAGAGGGACAGAGATATACTGTCATTGTTTTAGAAAAAGCATCCTTATCTATATCTTTAAAAACTGTGTATAGTTTTTGTATTGGATGTTTTCTTTCTCCCTTCTTTCTCAATACAAATTTTTACTTCAATTTTTAAAGACGGATCAAAAAGGAACATGTATACTAGGTCTGAAGTAAGATATGAAAGACATGCAGATAGGATACAACGTTAGACAGACAGGCAGATGAATAGATAAACTTAAAGAGCCCTTGAATGCATGTGCTATAAATGATGTGTGAGGTACTGAAAATTTGTCATGCTTCTGATTCTGTAAGGTACTCAGCTTGGTTGCCAATTTAATGGAGAAAGCCTCAGAGAAGAAAAAGGAAACAAATGGCATAGGCATGAAAGAAAATGCGATAAAACAAAGGTCTTTAAATCGTGTGAATGCTACCAGCTGTTCAATTAATTTACAAGGTTTTGTATTTATAATGCTTCTCCTGTTGATTTCATGCACCCAAAAGCTGTGAGAATTCGAAATGGTTTACAAAGCTGTGCTCAATTTCTATCTGACAAGTGAAAAAAGGCTTGTTATAATGAATTATAAATTAAAACCATTGACAGAAGTTGCAGTGATTAGTTTATCTTCTAGCCTGTCAATAATATCTTATGAAATCATTGTTCATTTGACATTTTACATACCAACGTTATTGATCCCGCAACCAAGAAGCACCATTCACGTGTTTGTCAGAATTGATTAATGATTTTTGAACAAGTTAAATACTCGGACTTTTCCAAACTGAACACCTTATTAACTATCAACCAAATTACCTCTTGGAATTGTTTTCCCTTATCCTGAATCTAGAAACGAGGTGTCTTGTGTGGCTCAGTATCATTCCCTTAAGATGCTAAACTGGCAGCCCCAAAAACCTTTTGCAAGACCTTCCCAAACCGGACACATAATCATCTATCAACCACATAACCCCATAACATTTTCTTTGCTGCACCCTGAGTCTAAAAGCAAGGAGGTGACTTGTCTGAGCCGGTGCTATCATTCCACTGGGATGCTAAACTGCCAGCCCCAGTGACATTATCTTTCATCTTATCAAAGAAGTTATCTATAGAAGTCCCTTCTGTGTTGTCTGTGGCTGTTGCCAAAGGATGAAATAAAGCAAATAGAAATAAAAGCAAAGAAAGCAAGGTGGATGCCTGTGATAATGCAGCTTTTATTAATGCTGATGGAGTTAAACATCAAGAGGTGAATGCGAGACTACCAATCTTTAATACAAAATAATTTTGTTCTACAGAATCAATATCATTATATTGTGTTTAACATCAAGAATGAATGGACAAATGGTGTGAATGGACATGTGAATTACATCCGCTAAATATATCAAAGAGAACTACATGTATATGTAATTTACCAGGAACACCGCCTGGTCAAACCAGAAGACATATTAATAATTTATCCACCAAATAAACTCAAGACATTTTCTTTTCTACATCCTGAGTCTCAGGAAAGACATTATGTGAACTCATCGACCCAACTCAGTGCAAAGTCGCACACACACATATGTATCTCTGAGACTAGTTTCAGTATGCCAAAAATTTTAGTCTTGAGATAAAGGTTGCTGTAGCTCCAAGCCTCCTTCTCTCCCACGTTGTCGTCTGCAGGAATTTGAACTTTTTGATATAACTCCAGACTGTCATGCAATTTGCAGATTGGCAATTTACCAGGTGTCAGGATTGATTAGAGACAACTTCAAGAGGAAAGATCAACCTGTCTGTAATGAACAGTATCAGGCAGTTAGAGGCACTGTAAAGTGGGATTAGTCTTACAGTTTGGCTTTCAGATAGTGATCTCATGATATTTTGGAAAATGTTAAGGTAGTTTGCATATAGATCTGTACATGCATTCAAAAGGATTGGCTGTGACATTTCATCTATAATAACGTTGAATTGACCCATTTTTAAAATAGCAAAGGGTTGTGAAAAACTGCAACTGGTTGCAAAACCTATGATATCGGTACAATACTCCACTGTCCCCAAGTTACAAGAATTGATCAGACAGATGCATTCCCTTCACAATGCATGTTCACATGTCATGGAGCAGAAAACAGAGATTGCCCTTGATCGAAGGAGATTGAAAATGATATTGCAAATATCCTAACAGCTAAATTGATAGGCAGCTCAGTTTCAGCAATTGATTTATCATTGATTTCTGCCTCTCTGGCATTCCGCTGAGTTTTCTGCAGCTGTTATTAGAGGCTGTTGTAAGTGTTGGTGCATGCTTGATCTACAGGCATTTTATAAACAAGGCCATTACATGGCACATGGGTAAACTGCAAAACTTAAAATTCAAATATTTAATTTGTGGTGCTCTACAATTGTTTTTTGACAAAGGTTTAAATGAATTTCATTTGCTCAGAGAAGAGACAGTTAAAGCAGTTAAAACAATTAGGGATGTGTGTTACTGTTAGTTCATGACAATGATTGTACCAATGTCCGATTTGAAAATGAAGGCAATATACCCGATGGTAAAAATATGTATTACACGGACGTGTGAGTTCTAGGATTTGGATATTTCAATTGTGCTCAAAGCAGAAGCTAATACCCAGACTGAAAACATGAAAACAAAATTTGCAATAAAATAATAGAAAATTTAGAATAGAATACAAAATAATTGACTGATTTTATAGAAAACAAGGAATTTGTGTTCCCAACTTGATGATTTGGCAGATAGGAGTAGTATAAGCCAAAATAAAACTGCAATGTACTGAAATATCTGAAAACACCTGCAAAAAGCGAATACATTCTGAGCTGTATTTCTTATTCTCCTCATATTTAAGATGAGAAGATAATCTCCTTCCTGGTAGACAAAAAGGACGACTTGAATCTGAAAGAAAATCTGAAAGCTTCTCAAGGCTATGCATACATGAATACCAAATAATAATGGACACGACTTTAGTTCCCTTTCTGCTTAGTCTTATGTTATTTTTGTGAAACTTAGATTGTCTGTATTGGAGTCTTAATCATCTGTTGCATCCATCTTAGGAATCTGATGCTGTTATTCTGTATCCACAGTATTATGAATTGATAGTCAAAGCAAATAAATTTGAATGAGAAATCTGTCACATATAATTTGGATGAGCTTCTGTTTGAAGGGTGATTCAATGCAGCAGAAACCATCTAAGCAGCAGTACTTGTGGACCACTACGGCTCCACCTAAGTGCAGTCAATTACCAGAGATGACATATAATTAACCACACAATATCAGTACAATTAAGTGGACACAGTGTCTGCCATATGCATTGTCAATAGGCACATTGAAAATAAACAGGGAGACAGACAGAAAAATAGAGAAAGGCAGACACATATCTAGACACACAGCTAGAGAGATCAATAGATATAGATAGACAGACAGACTGCTGGATAGATAGATAGATGAATAGGGAGATAGATAGATGGATGGATAGATGCATGGTTTAGCATTGAGTCCATGGATTCTTTGCAACATCAAGCTGATAATCAAAAGCAGTCATTGCATCTTTTTCCGCAGGCGAGCATAATGAGTTTCCCTAATCCCAAAACATCATTACCAGTTTGCCTGTTGAGAAGATGTTAGATGAATATAATTAGTTAGGTGTCAAACCAAGGTAATCCAGAATTAAATCAGGGGCTCAGTAGAAGTGTAAGGGGTAATGACTTGGAAGACAAATTGTGCTGAAAGGAAAGGATAAAAGATTACTGCGAAGTTGATAAGTTGCGAGACTGGCCTATGGCAGATGCTGGGCAGATAAGCTGAAAGGAAAATGTGAAGAAGTGTAATTAATGAGATTGAACACTCAAATGTGATACTTGTTAAATTGATTGTATTATCTATTACTTTAAAAACACAAATGACTATCTTACTTGCATGAATATTTCATCAGAGAGTGAAAATTACCAAAAAAGCAGAGTTCACTCCTTTAAACCAGATCCCTTATGTGGCTGTGATTAGAGTTTTATCTATCTATCTGTCTATCTATCTATCTATTCATCCATCGATATATCTATTTATTCTGAAGTTCATTGTTAACAATTTGTATAAAGGAAGAATTCACGATGGCTGTGAAATAAAGGGCTATGCAATGATTGTCCTAACAAGCCTTAGGCCAGACCTACTGCTACATTATTTATACCAAACAAACTCACAGTTCAGTTTTCTTGTTCTCCCTGGTACCTTGATGTATATACAGGTTTCTTGAAGTCACAAATTATGCTCCTTTGTTGCAGGTGTGTCCCGTGATAGGAATCATCGGATGCCGGTTTACCAGCTCAAGATTGTTTCCATCTTAATCTGCCTGGTACCTTGAATCCTTGATATAAACCCTGGTTTACTGTTTTCATAATTTGCTCTGCTTTGTTGTAGGTGTGTTCTGCGATGGGTGTCATCTGCTTGACCAGCTCCAGAATATTTCCTTCTTAATCGTCCTGTTACCTTCATGTATAATGGTTTATTGATGTCACAAAGTATGCTACTTTGTTGCCTGTGTTTTCTGTGATGGGAGTCATCTGCTTGTCCAGCTTGAGATTATCTTCTTCTTAATCTCCCTGGTACCTTGATGTATACTGGTTTATTGAAGTCACAAATGATGCTACTTGTTGCAGGTGTGTTCTGTGATAGGGGTCATCTGCTTGACCAGCTCTGGAGTGTCGGACGGTGAATATCTTCTCCTTCCCTTGGCCTGGCATCTCCGTGTGTTCATCTTTGTTTCCGTTTCTGGTCTCCTCATCAGCTTTCTTCTCATCATGCTTCATGTCACTGGCCGTCTGTCCATGCTGCCAATCAACTGAGCTTTATTTGTAAGTCAGGTTTAATGTGTAATAATGTCCGAATGTCGAGGTATATATTTTTTCAATATTTGGCATGTTGACGAATTTGTGAACCTATCATTACGAACAGATACACGAATTTGGCATTTGTGTACATGTCAAATATTGCATTTCACGAATTTGTGTATGTGTAATTACGAACATTACAAGCACAAACTTGACAAAAACTAACTCTAACCCTAATTCTAACCATAAACCCTAATTATCCAGCACTTCTACGAATGTGAATAAAGGCAGTAACACAAATGACAAATGACGCACATACACGAGTCTTAGATCTCACACATAGACGAGTGTTATGCTCGTTTTTGCAGGCCCACAAACTCGTGAATGCTCGTTTTTACATCTACACAAATTCATTCACATGCCAAATATTGAAAAATATATACATGGAATGTCCTCTTAAAAAGTGTCTAGAATGACATAACTACATGTAGTGTTCCTTCTACACAGATTGGATGTACAGATATAAGTATTTTGTTTGATAGGGCCAATAATAAGTTTACATAGAAAAAACTGAGTATATCTAATTTCTACACTTGGAGATAATGCAAGCTGTTAATAGAAATTCAAATATTAATTCGTGGAAAATGTCTGTGTATGAGCCCATTGGAAATTGAGTTTCCCGTCAATTCTATTCACGAAGAGATATTAAATTCATTGAAATTTAATGATGTCTTGTATTTTCTTTCAGGATTTCGTAGTATACAGCAGCCTTTCTTTCATGTATCTGTTGGGGGCATCTTTAGTCGCAGGTGCGGTAGATTATAATGAAAAATTAGATCGCAGGGTCTCCCAGTGGACAGACGAACAGCTAATAGTTTCTGTGGTAAGTGTTGTTGTTTCGTTCCTTCTGCTTCTAGTTTGTCTAGTAATGAATCCACAATTATTTCATCAATTGGGCTTTCTCCTTAGATAATCATCTTTTGTAGAGTTTAAGAAAGAAAACAGAAAAACTCCTTCATAAGGTAGGCTCATAATGCTCTTCTAAGACATCTGTTAAGTCAAAGATATCAAACATGAAGCTAAACAATATTGCCAGTTTATCATTTTCTAATAGCTTGAAACTTAAGTGTTTCTATGAAGCATTCTAAGTGAAATTTGAAAAAGCATCAACCTTGAAGTTTTGAAGATTCAACAACCTCATTCTAATGACTTCAAATTCTTAATTTGAAGTTCTAAGCCTCGAAGCTCTTTCATCTTTCCTTGCATGACTGTGTTCATGACCTTGTTGAATAATAAATACGAGCTTGTGAGTTAGACCCTCCAAAGGAATAATAAATCAGGCAGACTTTATTCCATCATTGCTTCAATCACACCTCATTAAAAGTACATTGAAAAACACTTTGAACAGATTTTTAAGGACTTTTTTGAACTACCTTATGAAGCAAAATCTTCCTGTCTTAGCTATTAGGTACACAGCTGTTTGAGTTACAACAATTGAGTATGCGATTCTGTGGATTCTAGCCTTGTGGAAATTTTGCTTCCTCTGATTGATTAATGAAAGTTCTTGTGATATCAGAATCACGCATTAACACTATCTTTAAACTACTGTACTCTAAAAATCAGTAATTTATAAAAGCTAGTCTGTGGCTAGAAAATAAATTATACCTCATCTTTTTATGTTATCAAATCCTTTATTATCCTTTACTGCAGGTTCTTGGGTACATGTGCCTTTTCCTCTATGGTGCCACTGCCGTCTTAGGATACCGTCGGTGGAAAGGCACTGGCCAATTCAGACGTTATCGTCTCCAGACGCAGAACAACGAGAGAGGCTCGCGACAAAGCATCATTGTTTGACAAAGGCCCTTGGTCCTCCACTATGAGGCCAAATAGACAATGCAGTCATGTCACTAGACAATCAACAAATGTTATATCAAACATGGACTGGATAAACCTGAAGATATTTATATTTTTAAAGCATTTTCATCATCAGCATTTGAACAAAACTTGACAACTTTCCAAAGAACTGTGACATTTTACATGTAGTTCTAAATCGAATATTATGATACAGATGATGTTTTATGTATTAACGTTAACGGAAGATTTGTATTTAGAATTTGTTGCATTCAAAGCTGTCCTAATCAAACTTCCATTTTCCAAAATCACTAATTTAACATTTCATGTTAGCCCTGAGTTTTCATAATTACTGAGTTCCATAATTACGATCATAATTGAACAAATTGAATTGATTGAAGTTTTGTGTTTAATTTATTTGCAAGACAGTATTATGATTTATTCAAAGTAGAAGTTACAAGCATAGATTCAGAAGCTGTTGGCTAATTCATGCTTCATGGTATGCAAATAGCCTGAAAAGCATTTATAACATATTCAGCCACCTCTGACTCTTGAGTCTGTGCTCTGGACTTCTGCTGTGATGTATGTTATGTATGTTATGTATGTTGTGTAATGTATGTTATGTATGTTATTGAGAGTCTGTTAAATTGTGCATTTTATTTCTGTTCGGCAAATCAGCTATTTCCAACAAATTTGAAATTGATGAAATTTTATGACAAGTTTGATATTTAACATATTATCTTTTTGTTGCATTTTGTTCTGTACATTATGTGTATAATGTACATGATAATTACACAAGAACATGTGTAAACCATTATAATAAAAAAAAGGTTATATAACAATGGACGCGTGCTGCTTTTATGTATTTTATCAAGTTCTATAATAAATCCATTATTTAGGAAAGTAAACTCCAAAATTCACCAGCACTGAAAATAAAGAAACCTTGAGGATCTAAAGATTGAAAGTTCAGATGCCTCTGAAAATTTAAAACAACAACATGAATGTAAAATTGTTCACTATGTATAGTACCAAGTGTCTCAGACGATGACACTTGGGGTAAGTGTATACTCCAGAACAAATTGAGAGAGAAGAAAGAATTGAAACTATATCTATAGAAAAATCGGAAAGATATGAAGAAGGACAGAAGAGGAAAAGAAAGAGGGTCTGAGATTAGCTGTCATTTTTTTTTAGAAAATGCTTCCCCATCTATATCTGTAAACCTTGTCTGCAGCTTGTTTATTGGATGATTTTCTTTTTTCACACAGAAATACAACTGTTGAGTTCAAAATTTTAGGATTAATCGGAGAAAACATGTACAGGCCTGAAGTTAGATATGCAGATAGATATACTGAGAGATATGCAGACAGACAGGTAGATAGATCAACCTAAAGAGCCCTTGAATGCAAGTGCTCTAAATGATGTGTGGGGTATTGCAAATTCATCAAGTTTCTGATTTTATAACTTAAACTTTCTCAGCTTGGTTTTAAACTGGTGAAGGCCTTAGAAAAGGAACAAGAAACAAAAGTGCAAAAGCATAAAAGAAAACACAATAAAACAAATTACGTGAATACGAGCAGCTGTTAAATTAATTTACAAGTTTTTGTATTTTAAATGCTTCTCCACTCAGTGGCGCACAACAAAAGGCTGTGAAATTTCTGAGTGGTTTACAAAACTAATAAATTTACATTGGATAAGATAAGAAAACGAGGCTGGTCAAAATGAATTATTAATTGCAGCTGATAGATGTTCTAGTGATTCTTACATTGTTCAGAGTGCACATCAATAATATATCATGGCATGCTATGTTCATATGGCATTTTACATATATAATATTTATTGATCACACAACCATGTAGCACCATTTTTGGTTTCAGAATTGATTTACAAGTGTTTAAACATATTAAATCCTCAATTCATTGTACCCATTTCATCCATTTATTAACCGATAGAAATATCAATGGTGAATTAGGTCATCTTAAAAAAGTAAAAGAAAACCATCACAGACTATGTTTGTCAAGTTTTAAAGAAAATGTTTTATTCGGTCATGCTTTTATAAACCTATACTCATTACAATCTTCTGATTGATGGACTGAGTGGACTCACAATCAAATAATCTTTTTTTTATTTCATTGACATTTGATACTTTTCCAGTTCTCATGCCTCTGCTTGGACTCCTGGACTTGTAATTGAAATTCAATTTGGCCAAAGATTCCTTTACTTCCAATAACCTTGTATAACAGACTAAGTTAGTGGGAAAAGTTTTCAGTGTTGTTTAGAAATGTTGGCGAAGTGATCTCTCATTGAGAAATCTTCAAAACTTATGGCAGTACACAGACAACATTATATAACAAAAATCCTTTGTAAGACCTTTCCAACCTGAAAGAACAATCATCTATCAACCAAGTAACCTCATAACATTTTTTCGCTATATCCTGAGTCTTAAAGCTACAAGGAGCACGAGGTGCTTGTCTCGACCAGTATCATTCCCCTAAGATGCTAAACTGTCAGCCTCAGTGACATTATCTTTCATCTTATCAAATAGGTTATTTAGAGAAGTCCCTCATGTGTTGTCTGTGGCTGTTGCCAAAGGATGAAATAAAAAGAAAAATAAAGAATTAAAGTAAGCTGGTTGGTGTGATATTCCGGATGGAGTTGAACATCAAGAGGTTTATGTGAGACTAGGAATCTTGAACTTAAACAAATTTTATCTTATAAAATTAATTTCATAATATAGTTTAACATCCAGAATGGATACACATCATATGGATGGACATCGAAATAGCACACATAAAAATATTCAAGAAAAATAATTTTCTCGAAAGGCCTTGGTGGTCTGACCTGGACTCATAATCTTTAATCACCCAAATAACCCCATAACATTTTGCTTCACTGTGTCCTGAGTCTAAAAGCAAGGAGGTGGTATGCCTGAACCAGTATCTCTCCAAGATGCTAAACTGTCAGCCTCAATGACATTATCTTTCATCTTATCAAAGAGGTCATCTAGAGAAGTCCCTCCTGTGTTGTCGGTAGGTGCATTTGCCAAAAGATGAAATAAAAGATGAACAAGGAATTTCTAGATAAGTTACTGTTGTCTGTGATGTGGTCCGATTAAAATCACCAAATAATTAATAGACTTGTAAAATTGGTGTCAACAGATAGATATTATAGAACATGGAATGAGCTATAGAACTTGATGTCCTATATTGTTGTGGTGCTAAGATTAGTGTCAGGCAGATACCACAGAAGGCATAATGATGAACTTATGAGGTCAAGCAAACAATGAAAACACGTGCAACATAATGGGAGACCATAAGCATTTTAAACTTTGTTTTAGAACGCTTTGAAAAGGCATTGCAAATACTGGAAAGAACAGGTGTTTCCACAGTGGTGACTGACTGCAACCTATTTTTTCTTTGCAAACTCACGGATCCCACAAATATCTTAATTCTCTCCATCACAAGTGTGAGTATATATACCATACATTTTAGGGGAATAAAATTTGCCATAGCTTCCTTCTCTCCCAGCTTGCTGTCTGTCTGAATTTGAACCCTTTGATATAATTCCAGACTATCATGCAATTTGCAGATTGGCAATTACCAGGTGTCAGGATTGATTCGAGACAACTTCTACAGGAAAGATCAGCCTGTCTGTAATGAACAGTGTCAGGCAGTTAGAGGCACTGTAAAGAGGAATTAGTCTTACAATTTTGATATGGATTGCTATTGGTTTATAAGGATAAAAGCATATATCACTCAGAGATTGGCATGCAGACTTGATCTACATGTATCTCCAATATAAATCATTATCTGTGCCTGAGTGTTATGTCGAGTGGTGCAGGGTATGTCCTGTGAGTTGAAGAAAAACTGATTGACAGATACAAATTCCCATTGTAGAAAATGGTTCGTTTAATCTTCATCTTCACATTAGGATCATTTTCTTGTGAGATATAGAGTAATTTCAGAATCAAAATATCTTCATCATATGAAATGGTTAGTATATATTCGCGAATGAAATATCAGTTTCAGTTTACAGTTTTCAATTTATTGACCATTTTGAGAATGAAATATCAGAAACAAACAGTAGCATACGCTGTAAACATAAGCTTGTGAAACATAAGACCTTCTCTTGGAAGGCAATTTCCGTTCATAGTACTTCTCATCAGCAATATGCAGCCTCAGCATGGAATTCTGCAAATGGCTTTTATCTTTTGCTGCATGAGGCCAATTAGTTCTCTCTGACTTTAAATGAGGTACAATGCAACAACATGCCAAGGTGCAGATAGACAGATAGATAGATACGAGGATATAGATATATAGATAGACAGAATACAGACAGTTAGACAGATAAACCATCAGATATAATTATGGATAGACACTATAAAAGTCCATCGGTGTCATGAATAAAATGGATGCGGCTCACACAGAAGGTAAATAAAGTGAATTACACATGATTCAATTATATTTGCAATGAAATAACACTAATTATACAGGGATAGGGTTCTTGTACAGAACAGACACTAAGAGACTCAGACTCTGGAGAATATTGTGTGATGGGCCAAAAATGACAACATTTAGTAGACAACTTTGAAAAGAGCTGGGCTCTTATGTGGTCAATGAGCACTGTGTGGCCTGGAGTATCTGCAGTCATGTAGTGAATACAGATGAAAGTAGAAACTCCAATGAATGCTTTTTCTTTACCTGTCATTCCACTTACGCCAAACGTTTGACCAAATAAGAAAACAGGCAATTTAAGCATTTATGATAGAACACAAAGGAATCATTTTGGAAAAATAATAGGTATCAAGGTCTTATTGAAAATCCCTTGGCCAAGCTTGATTGCTAATTTAGAGGAGAACAGAGGATGGAGATTTATCACAGTACACTGTTAGTAAAGGAAATTCACAACATTCGATGTGTTTGTAAAAGAAATGTTTTGAACAATCTTGGCCTGGTTAGGCCTGACTCATGGGCATTGAGGCAAAACATGTTGTAGTTTCCAAGGCCAGATTGCTTGAGCAAGATTGGCAACTCTGCTCCAGAGTCAATAGTAAAAATGGTTGCTAGTATTGTGCCAATTTTTGGTGCACCTGCAGGTCTCTGTGATGAATCACAAATCTACAACAGATCTACAAGAAGACCACACACTCTCTACAATGAATTAATCAACAACAGCCAACATTTCAATCATGGTTTTTCTATTTCTTAGTCTGTCTGCCTTTGCCACTTGCGATGGAGTCCATGTAAATCTCAAACACAGCAATAATCTATCATGTGCCTGGGATGTTGTGAATGGGGTCAGTAGGGGAGAGGCAGGTTAGTTGATACGCAAGGTTAGTTGATACGCCCAACCTCCTGGTCATAGAAATGAACATTTGAGAAAGTGTTGGCATTTGTAAGAAGCAGAATAAAAAAACACATCTTCTCATCTTGGTCAATGTAGAATCAGAATCAAGATTAAGGAGAAAAGTCAAAAAATTAAAAAATCTCTGTTCCTAGTAAATTTGTGCTGAAATCTTGCTTCTTTTTTTTTCTCTCGCTATAGTGGAGGATGATTCAGAGTAACTTAGTCTATGGATAAGGTGTGTGAAAAGGGTTATTTATCAGCCATCAAAGATGACCAAGGTTAACCTGTGGTCTAGAGACCTGCTGTTTTCTGACATAATCGAGTGGATGGGTTTGTTGATACAGCAAATTGGTTAGGTTTTGTTGGCTGGCCTGGTCAAAATAACAACCCTGACCTATTAGTACAATCATAATGCTAGGTGTTACTCAGTAGTTTACATGAAAAAGCTCTATAGATGAATCTTAGATTGAACTAATCATGAGATCTCCCCCTCCCAACAAGTTGACCATCAGATCCGACTCACAATGGTAGCAGATATGCATCCATAGGAACAGAAAGTAGATCGGTGAAGGCATATGGTTTTATAGTATCCTACCAAGACGGAATTATGCAACTTTTTCTTTGCATTGTCGATCAGGGTTTGGTGTATCAACTAACCTGCCTGGGTGTATCAACTAACCTTACCAGGTGGGTTAGTTGATACCTTTGACATGACCTACTTTGACGCTATCTGGGGTAAAAACCATCCAACAGAGAAAGTCAAGTTTCCCCATATATTTGAACAATGTATTTCCCCATGCACATGACTATTCGTCATTCCAATATCAGCGTCTATTTAGCTTGGAGGCAAGCTTTTCTGAAAAACGTCTCAACTAACCTGCCTCTCCCCTATATAGTCAGACTAATAATTTTGGTTTGTCCAAGTGGTTGTACCACCCTTAGTTGCATGAACTGGTCAGACTGATGCATTCCCTTCACAATGTTCACATGTAGTAGAGTGGAGAACAGAGATTGCAGTTGATCGAATGAGATTGAAAGTGATATTGCAGATATCCCAACAGCCAAATTGATAGGCATCTCAGTTTCAGCAATTGATTTATCATTGATTTCTGCCTCTCTGGCATTCCACTGAGTTATTCGCGGCTGTTATTAGACGCTGCTGTTGCATGCTTGATCTGCAGGCACTTTATAGACAAGGCCATGGCTCATGAGTAAACTGCAAAATGCAAATTCAAATATTTAATGTGCTTGTGCTCTTCAGAATTTTTTTTTTCACAAAGACATTGAGGAAATGAGCAGACATTGCATAAGATGGGAGACAGTTAAAAACAGCTTGGGATGATTGAATATTATAGTTTATGGTGATGATTTTGTAAATGTCCACCTGGAAAGTAATGTCAAATATCCTCTTGAAATATAGCAGGTACATAAAACGTATCAATTCTAGGATTTGTTTATATTGATTACAATGCTATATGCCTGAAATTGAAATTTTTTTTATCCTAAAAAAGTGAAAACAACAACTTTTTTTTAAGTTTGTGAGGGAATAAACAGTAGAAAAGATTAAAAGACAATTTATTGACTTTATAGAAAACATGGAGTTTGTGTTCCCAACTTGACATTTTGGATTGATGAGTCACTTGGCAAGGAAATCCCTTAGCCCAAACTGACTGCCTAAAGCCCTTCTCATTTTTACAAAATACAAATAGCGAAGAAATGACGTAAGGCGTTTTGTGACATATGGCAAAAAACTTCATTATAATTTTATCATTTACAGACTGATTTTGATGTTTTGAATGACCCGTGGACGGCCATTATGCAAAGCAGAACAAAACAGTATTCCATATATGTACTAACTTGTTTGAAATCACGTGCAAAAAAAACAAATCTAAGCTTGTTTAAAAATTTTTCTCACATTTTAACACAAAAAATTCCTGTTTCATATTAAAAAAGGATGACTTAGTTTTTAGATAAAATCTGAAAGCTTCTCAAGACTATGCATACATGAATACCAACTAACGAGGGATAAGACTTAAGTTACTTTTTTGCTTAGTCTGATGTTATTTTTGTGAATCTTAGATTGTCTGTGCTTGGAGCCGAAATTCATCTGTTGCAGCCATCTTGGCAGTGAGAGCATAGAGTGGTGCCAGTGAATGTCACAAAAACATTAATTGTCTTTGTGCAACGGTTTTTATATTTCCAGTATAGAAACAAGTTGACCAGTTTGAGCCATTCTGTTTTTCATCACAATCTTCTCTTTCAGCCAAATGTTTTATAAAACTCTTATTCTTTGGCTGAATCATTCTTGGCAATGAACGCTGGACGTGGTGCCAAGGTTAGAAAATGAGGCACTTCAGTGGATGTCAGTTGTCACTGTGCAACCTTTTTAAAAAAATCTCCCCAAGTTTTATAAAAAATTAAAAACCAGTATGAGTGGCTTTAGTGACTCACGCAACAGTTCTCATGAAATGCAATTAGTCTGCTGCATCCAATGCCAACTTTTGTTTGCGCCTTTCTTTTCTTAAATTTTCATTCTCTTTGTTGTTGTACGTACCAATTGATTTTTGTTGTGTTTACCTTTTTGCCAACCTTTGTGTCTGCACTTAAGTCTTGTAATGTGTTGAGGAGAAGCCAAGCTGGTAATTGAACCCATGTCCCAGGCACGGAAGACAAGTGTATTAACCATTAGACAAAAGAATCAGCCATTGGTCCTCGGGCCAATGTCACTACACACTAACAGACCAAATGTTTTTACAGTGACATATCTTGGCTGTTATCAATAAAGCACATCGATATTCATTTAATTGTATTTTTTGCGCTTTATAAAAATAAATCATAACATGTATTATTATTATTCTTTTCGGTCCTCTCATTTAGACATTTGCTATGAGAAAGGGAAGGCAACTGGAAAAAGTGGATGTTTAAAGTTCCTGAGTCCTATGCTGATGAATTTGAATGAGAAATCTGAAAGTGCTTATTCGTAACATTAGGAGCAATATGTAGGTTTCATGATGCAACTGGTTCTTGTCATACACTATTTGATGGGCTCCTGATTCAAGGAGGAGTCTAGCGATACTTGTCAACCACTATAACTCGAAATAAGTGCAGTCAATTACCCTAGAAGACCTATTATTAGCCGCACAATATCAGAACGATTAAGTAGATACACAGTGTCTAACATATGCCATTGATAAATAGGCAGAAAGATAAATAAATAGATAAAGTGAAAAACAGATTAATAGAGATAGACGGACAGACAGCCAGACTGCTAGATTAACAGATAGATAGATAGATATATACAAAGATAGATAAATTTAAAGGAGAAGCATAATTTCTAGATTGAATAACTACGATAATTGTTAAATTTTGAAATTGATATCATTACTCACTACTCTAAAGAAAATGCCTGTCTTACATGCTTGAATATTTGATCAGAGAATGAACCATCTCAAACATCAGAGTTCTCTCCTTCAATAAACCAGACATCTATGGAGTTCCATTCTAGCTCAGTTGCACCTCTACAAAGGCTTTGAATTTTTCACATTCTCCTGACCTCTACCAAAGAGAGGCTGGACTGACCTCCAGGAAGTGAATCAAAAGATGTCCTGAACTTCCACCCGAAATGACCCTTGCATCAAAGGGTGTTTGATGCGATGTGAAATTCTAACATCTTGCAACATTAGATCTAAAGGAGCCTGGTTCCCTAGCTATTTTTAGAAACAGCAGAAACTGGATTGAGTCTGGACATTGAATCACTATCTAATTTTGATCAATATGACATTGTCTTAAATATCCTAGGAACATGTACAGATCTATGCTTATGGAAATGGTTTAATATCTGGATTCTCTGGTCATTTTTGGAAATTTGGAAACTGAAAAGCTTGTTTAACTCTGAAAACATTAAAGAAATGATGAAATGGAGTAGATATATATTTTTTGAATGAATTTTTGATAACTCATTGAGAAGATGCAAGATATTCTCACTGGGGCTGACAGTTAAGCATCTTAGGAGAATTATAAAATGGTAGAATAGTGAAAATCAAATGTGTGACGTTGCGTTGTTTCTAAACCAATCAGATTAACTAAAAATGTCATGTATTTGGTGGGTCTATAACCTAAGAATGGCGTACTAATTACATCACCTTTAACGATTTTGAATGTAATTGGTCATACAGCAGTGCAGACTCCTGATATAAGTCTGCAGAATCAAGAGTGACCACTGACCAATGACTGCACAATAAGAAAAGACTTGGGAGACAAAGTACAAATTGCTTGGTGGTTCTTCTGTTCCTTATTTTTTTTATTCTTTGCAACTTTCTTTCTTTTATGTTTTCACACAAAAGATTTGAAGATCATTCACCCAAAATTGTGCATTCCATCCATACAGCTTCAAAGGGGCATAAATGCTAAGACAATTCATTTGGTTCCCACCTCATTACCGAAATTATGCATTCGGCCCTGTCCTTCCATCTGCCTCTCTTCCTTCTTCTTTGCTTGCTTCCTTCCTGCTTTATTTCTCCCACTTTTCTCCCTATTGCATGCAAACTTTTGTCCCAGCTGCCTGAGAAGTGCCTCAGTGGTCCTAAATCTGCCATTTTCCTGATCCAAACATTTTTCACGATTATCTTTATATCGCGGGGCAAATTGAAATATCAGTGAAGCTGTCTTTGTAATGCAGAAAGGAATTACGTCAGATTTGTCTGATTCAGGGATTCAGGAGGACCAGTTGGAAGTGACTTCACTGTTGTCGCTCATGTGACTGTACAATCAGACTGGTGACCGGTGGATTACCAATGCTTTACCAGTAAGTGATACATACTAAATCTCTAAACCTGCACAGCATGACAAATTGACAATATGTAGACTATATTGTACATGTTCAATATGCAGCGTTCCTTCTTATTTCTTGTCAATAGTAGTTGATTTGCTGGAATTGAAAGTGATTAGCTTTACATATTTTAGATTCCAAGTTTTAATGTGGCATGAGACAAATAATCTGTTGTCACTGTGTAAAGATCAAGTTACAAAATACATTGTCATGCATGGTGGCCAATACTTCCTTTAAAGTATTTCACTGCATAGTGCATATGACAATTAGAAAAAAAAATCAAGCAGTTCATGTCTGCTATTCCAGTAACATATGGACCACGATTGCATTTTATGAATTGATCCCTGTTCAGTAGTTGGAAAAGCATCATCTGTAAGTGCATATGTAAAGGAATACAGGCAGCAAGACAAATACTTTATTGACCTGAGCGAACAAAAGAAAATATACAAAGCAGGACCCCCAACAGAAGTATGTCTGCTATACAATTCTTGAGATTAGAAGTGCTGTTCAGTCCTCCACTTTCCTCTATGTATTCTGAAGGGGTATTAGTTACAATGACAAACGTCTCTTGACTCAGTCTTGAGTCAGTTGGAAACAAACACACCAGCTCAGGAAAAAGCAACGTGGTGTTGCCAAGGCAACCAGACCACAAAGGGTTTAAAATCAAGTTTCTTGCCAAAAAATTCGATTTATAGCCTAAATCAAGGCAGAGGGAAGACATTAATCTGCTTCTCCTGAGAGTTGGGGACTTTCATTTTATCTCGAATCATTGCAAAAGGAAGCCACATTATATCCCAATTGTAAATTGAGACAATAGTTCTATTGATAATGAACGCTACCTTTATATAGTTTAGTTTAGTTTAATAGTTTATTAAAGTCTCACTCTGTAAGCATAAAAAGTACATAATAAAACATTTTTTTAAAAACAGACCATTCATATAAATTTACTTTAGGAAAAATCTTTCCGGGAAGCTTTCCTTAGATTTAACATACATTTCTCAATTCTATGTCTGCTTCACATAAATGGATAGAGGTCGGCGCCGCGACCTATACACCACAGGACAAATTGTGGAACCTAATTTTTTGACCCAGGACCAATTCAGAAATGGGTTGAAATGACGAAGATGATGGTGGAAATAAATTCCAAAAGTCATTTTGTGCCTTACCTGGGAAGGGTCGCGGTGCCAACTTAGTTGCATAAATGAGTACATCAGAGGTTCTTGAATATACACTGCCCACAACACACTCTAAAAAATGTCGGGACAAAATCGGTTTTTTAATTCAAAATGGTTTTTTGAAAAACCAAATTTCAATGCAAAACCAACATGGATTTTTGCATTGAAATTTGGTTTTTCAAAAAACCATTTTGAATCTAAAAAAACAATTTTGTCTGAAATTTTTTAGAGTGCATCTTGAATCTGAGAGAAAATGTAAAAGCTGCTCAAGGCTATGCATATATGAATACCAAGCAACAATGGATAAGACTTGAGTTCTGGTTTTGGTCGAGTTTGATGTTACTTTTCCGAATCTTAGATTGCCTTTGCTTGGAGCCAAATTCATCTGTTGCACAGACATTGGCAATGAACTGAGCGGTGCTGATGAATTGTTTTGAAACACAAAAGTTGTCCTTGTAGCAGTGTAAAATTGTGCACATTTTACTGTTTCGAAGCAAGAAGGCAATTTTGGATCATTCTGTTTTCTTCCCACTATTTTCTATGTCAGGTAAATGCATTTTTATAAATCAACTGCAACTGGTTCCAATATTAGAAAATAGACACTCAGGTTAATGTCAGTGTATGCAACTGTTCTGATTTCTCTTCAGTTTCACAAAAATCTGGAACATGAGGTTCCTTAACTTCTACAATAGTCCTTGTTTTGTACTAGCACAGCAATATTGATGGTCTACAACTTGCTTTCATTGCAACCATTTTCAATGAAGACATCGAGTTGTGCTAAAGATAGAAACAAGGACCCATTGAATGTTTTTAGATGTGTTGTATTTTTTGAGAGACGACCTATAATAAGCTGCACAACATCGGTATGATGAAAGGGATACATTGTGTCAGCAACTTGGAACAGATAGACAGATAGATCAATAGAAGAAGGGATTAATAGATGTTAGGTGGTCAGATTAGAAAAGATTGGACTATTTAAAACATCAAGCTAATTACATTTGTATATAAAAATATGTCAGTGCAGGCTATTTTCCTTCGATAATACTTTTACCTGATCCCAAAATATCATCACCAGTTTGCCTGTTGAGAAGATGTTAGATGAATGTAATTAGTTAGGTGTCAAACCAAGGTAATCCAGAATTAAATCAGGGGCTTAGTAGAAGTGTAAGGGGTAATGACTTGGAAGACAAATTGTGTTGAAAGGAAAGGATAAAAGATTACGAAAAAGTTAATGAGTTGCGGTTTGGCTCTTCGTTACACTTGGCAGATGAGCAGCAAGCTAAAACCTATGTTCACAGATTATGTTTTTAAAATATCACAATTTCAGAGGCATAAAATTGTTACTGTTATCTGCAAAATGTATTAATCACTATTCATCAACTGCACTGTTTTGGGAAGCTCTGGAAGTCAAAGTAAGCTTTTAAAAATTCTACCGACTTTATCATTTTGAAGGAAAAATCTAGTACTGAATTTTAGAATCTGTGTCTTAAAAAAAGGTTGAAGAAGCTATAATATTGGTTAAAGACAAAAAAACCCTAACATCAGAGTTCTCTCCTTTGAACCAGATCTCAATGGAATTCCACCCATGCTAGGTTTCCATTTACAAAGCCTTGAAATATTCCACATTCGTCTGACCACTGCCAAAGAGAGGCTGGATTGACCTCCAGAAAGTGGATCAATAGAGGTCATGAACTTTGAACCAAAATGACCCTTGCATCAAAGGGGGTTTGATGTGGCGTGAAATTCTAACACCTTGCAACATTAGATCCAAAAGGGTTTGGTTGCAAAGCTATTTTTAGAAACTGGATTATGTCCATTCACTGCATCAATACAAATCTATATCGGGAAAATATGTATTGAATTTCTTGTGAACTAATTCTGAAACATATCATGGAATTGGTTTGGTTTCGTGAATCGCTAACTATTTTCAGTACTTTTGGAAGCTTGGAACTAGAAAAAGCCATTTTGCTAACTATAGATAGATAGATAGACATCACGAGGGTTTATTGAGAGAATGGGAGTCCTCAACATGTTACACAATGTCATATACCCCCAGTAAGAATCTTTACTTGCCCGGCACAGAAACAGATACAAGGGCCGCCAATTTAACGTCTCGTCCGAACGACATTCAACTCATGAAACTTCACCAACTTTCCTAAAATAACTACCAAAGTTGTATAACTTTCCATTATTCCTGCATGCTTTGTTTTTGAAGCAACCATGAATTTCTGAAGACATCCTGGAAGCCCCTTGATAGCCTATTCATTAAATCCAAATATTAGTAGATGGAAAATGTTGTGCCTGGGGCCATGAAACGTGAGACACAGACAGCAATGAAGAAATGGAGTAGACCTAACAAATTATCATAATAAGCTAACCCGGAAACGTCAAGAGTTGGTATGTGCTATGCAGGCTTGTCCAAATATGGTATATATTTATAAACTTATCTTTGCATTGATCTATGCACATTTTGTCTATATTTATCTCTCCATTCACATCATAATATTGGCTATTCATTCTTGATGTTTTAGTGCAATTGTGTGTGAAAACATTGTCAATGATAATTATTATGCAGATATCTATCTATCTATCTATCTATCTATCTATCTATCTAGATCTATCTTTCTATCTTTCTGTCTTTCTATCAACTTTCATTCTGTGGCAACAGCTGCAGACAACACAGGGGGAACTTCTCCAGATAACCTCTGTGATAAGATGAAAGATAATGTCACTGGGGTGACAGTTTAGCATGTCAGTGGAATGGTAGCACCGACTCATGTATACAAGCCATCTCCTGGCTTTTAGACTCCGGGATGCAGAAAAGAAAATGTTATGGGGTTATGTGGTTGATAGATGATTATGTGTCCAGGTTGAGAAGGTCTCGCAAAGGATTTTTGGACTGACAGTTTAGCATCTTAGAGGAATGATACTGGGTGCACTGTGCAGTGTTATGCGGTTACTTGGTTGATAAATGATTTTGGGTCCAGGTTGGGAGGGCTTGGTGGCAAATGATTTCTTTAAGATATTTGTATGTGTTTTGTTCGGATGAGATGTTGAATTGACAGCCCCTTGTATGAATATCTGTAGATCCATTACATGGGGTAAATGTGGAACATGTTGAGGACCCCTACTCAGTGGCGTAGCCAGGGGGGGGGCAAGGTGGGGCAATTGCCCCCCCTGTGGCTGCTCTTGCCCCCCTCTTGCCCCCCCCTCTGGCTTTGGAGTAAAATAAAATAAAATTAGCCTGAAATGTCCAGTGCATGACCTTGTTTTACTATTCTGCTTAGGATGGCCTCTACCAAATAGTGTTTCAAATGCTGACCTAATTATTTAGCAGGCCGAGCGACAGGTGGAGCCGAAAAATGCAGGGCCTCGAAACACCTACTGAACTCTCCCGAATTTCTCAAATTTATTCAACCATACAGTGAGGCTCTGTAAAATTGCAATGACAATCCCAGCGTCCAGTGCTTCTTGTGAGCGAAGCTTCTCTGTTATGAAGAAGTCAAAAACCTTTGTGAAAATTCAATGGCAGATGAGAGGCTCTCAAACCTAAGAGTCATCCATATTGAATGACAAAGGTCAAATTCATTTGATTTGGATGAGTTTGTAGAGATATTTTCAAACAGGATCATGTTTCTTAACTCATATCAGAGACTGATGTTGCTATATTGAAATTTAGTGTCTCTATTGCAGGCCTCCTAGAGCTCCCACTTTTCCTGCCTTTTTTTTAGAAATCATCCTACATTTTCTTTTTGGCCAGTCCTACTTTTTTAAAATTCAGAAATAGTAAATTTAGTGAAGTGGCAAATCTTGTCTCTTCACAGCACAAAGTTCAAGCTTTGAGTCAGAAATGTCAGATATTTGACTGAAAAAAATCTTAAGGCTAATTGTACATTCTTTCGATAAGGTTTGGGACTTATCTTGAAGGAAAAATTTGTGTACTTTCAATGAAGGCGTCAAAAATGAAGACAATATCTTGTCCCTTTGTCTTGTTTTTTGGCAAAATGTGATTAAAACAGGCTCCTACATGACCACAATTAATGATCCTATTTTTTTTGGCCAAACTCCAATTTTTTTTTTCTGGAGGGCTGCTAGGAGCACTGCTATTGTTATTACACTGCTCTTTTCTAATTAAGGATCAAGATAGTTTTTCATTATTCTATATGACACTCATTACATTCCTATAATATATTGATGAATAGTTTATAGGCTTATAGTCTGAAGAAAAATCATGCAATTTTTCTGTTATATAGTGTGATGACATTGCTGAGGTGATGATTGCTATGTGATGAGCATTATAACTTTTCTGTTTCTTGTTCAAGACTGAAAGAATATTTTCATTGATACCAGAATTCTTGTTTTGATAAAAGTGTCACTTTTCTGATGTTTTTCTATGATGTTTTCTTCATCTATGGATCCAATCATCTAGATTCAATATTTAGTGGCATTCAGTCAAGCAAATTTATACAAGATATAATAATAACTTAACATTTAGCAGCAAAATATCTAATGCCTAAAAAAATTATATGTAAATACGACATATAATTCAATTTCAAAAATGTCGATAAATGTCGATAAAGGTCTTGCCCCCCCTTAAGAAGTCCTGCCCCACCCACTGCCCCACTTGTGGCAGATGTCTGGCTACACCACTGCCCCTACTCTATCCCTTCTTGTAAACTAACTCATGCATGACTAGGTTAAGAGGGCAAATTTTACCATATCTATCTATCCATCAATCGATCCATCTATCCATCTGTCTATCTATCTATATACATTGCATATCCTGCTGTATGTCTTCCACTGCAACTAACACTATGAATACAAAAATTTTAATTTGATGGAAGAAACCTTTTTCATAGGAATTGTTTAAACACCATTACTGCTGTAAAAGTTACGGCAGCTTGTTTTACAGTGTATATATCTGTCTATCTGTTTCTCAAATTTACATTATGATTTGGCAATAGCGATGCATTTTCTAATAATCTGTGATTAAATTCCCTCTCATTTAAAAGGCTTAATTTTGGCCTTGGCGTGTAAATAATTTATCTTTAGCAGGCATTGAAATCATCATTCTTTAAATTGTTACAAATTGGTTGCATTGTGGTTGCAGAAATAAATTTAATTTAAGCACTTAAATTTGAATGCCAAATATATCATTTAAAGCTTTATGTGAGCAATTACTGTGCTTTGTATATATTTTGTAATGAATCATCGATTATAAGCATTTTAAACTAAATTTTTTGATTCACCACGATAGATGCCAAATAATGAAATAATTGTGTAGCATGTCATTGCTTGTCATCTATTATGGAAACGTCACAATCAATGAAATGAGGCTTCTTCAATTTCTTAAGTTTCAGAACTCCATGAAGCTTAAGCTGCCTTGGGCCATTATGAAACAGGCTGTCTGCAGAATTCCACAATAACCTTGAATGTCCATTTAGAGCTCAGATCCTCACACAATATTGCTGTGCAGGCACTGCAGGGGAATGGAACATTGAGTGGAACAATTTAGCAAATGCTTTCCTTCTGTCAACATGTAAGATGGTCATGTATGAATGTCAAGAAAATTTTAAAAGATGTTGTTATCATATCAGTCTAAAGTGTTGAACTAAGCACAGTAAAGATCTTAATTCATCTATCAATCTGTGTCCATGCTTCTATTTATCTAATAATCTAATTATATGTGTACTTGTATCTTAACTCTACAGTGTCTGTATCTATGTATCACATGTATCTGTGTACCTTGTATCATTCTTCCCTTCATTCTTATAGGCTATAATATTATGTATTTCCAGTTGATCAGCAGTCATTCTCTGCTTATCTATGTCCCTGGGCATCTCTGTCTGTCTGGCTGTCTGCTTGGCTTTCTATAGATAGCTTCTGTGCAGCCATGTTTTCACCCACCTATTTATCTTCTATCTGTGTGATGAACCACATATATATATTGTATAAGCTTCTCCGCTGCAGGGCAAAATATACCCAGGCTACAAGACAGTTGTATTGTATCAGCTCTATTGACAATTCCTGATTCAGTCCATACATCTTGTGTGTTTTCTCTTGGATGGCAAATTGGGTAATAAATTCTTTGTCCGACCTCTCTACTGACCCTGACCCCTTTTTGGCCCCTTACTCACCTTTTCTCTGACCCATTCCTGTCCAGTCCTTGAGCTATGTCCCTAAGCAGCCACACTGACACCTTGTCCCACCACACAAGAATGATGCCCCTCCCTCCAGTTCATAAAACATCAATAACCCCTCAACAGGCTACCAAAACCACTTCGGTCCTTGGGAAATATGCCCAACACAGAAAATTGCATAAAAATATTGGTTAAATCCTGATGATATTGAATCAAAATGATTGATGAAATGATGAATTTCGGTATTAAGGCTGAAGATTGTTTATAAATTATAATATATTCAAAATGTCAAGACATATGGACAGAAAAATATAATTATAGATATTGTATTATCAGAAGCAATCTGCAAAGATAACATGAACCTGGAATTTACATACATATGCTTAACAGAGCATTTTACAGATAGAAGTACAAACATGCATGTAGAATTGTAGATAGACTGATCGATGGATAGTCTGAATGCAGAGGTACACCGTTTCATTATATGAACAAGCACAAACAATTTGTCTCAACGAAATTACTGTACGAAGCAAGATCAAAGGATCTAATTTTCCATATTGGAGGTATCTTTATGTGATGGAATATGATTACAGTGTAAGTCTCAATTTCAGATGGATTTCTCAAACTAATACCTTTCCTCAGTGATTGATGAGAATTTCAAGAAAGTTTTCTTTTTTTCCCCTTCTTTTCTCTCCACGTGATGTTGCTTAAATTTTTCCTTAATTTATTTCTCATTCCCTTTTCTATTTTTCTTTGTGGCGGAGGGCAATTTTTGTTTCCAAAATGAGAGAGGATCCATGTTAACCGGAAGTTTCCCAGACAGGAAGCAGTACATTAGCCGTGTGTCATGATGATGTGACGTCATTCAATTGTCAGCAGTGTCTGCCTTTCTTCCAGGCTATAAAGGAATAGACAGATCGATAGACAAACAGACAGACAGTCACACAGATGTAGATATACAGACAGAAACGTTGATTGGAATCTGCTTCTTCAGTTGATGAAGAGGGTATTCATCATAATGTATTCATCATTCGTTAGGGAGAAAAATGAATGAACCTGGTGATTCCAATGCTTTAACAATTACAGTGTTCATGCATCTGCTGATTCTGCATATGTGTAACTGTTGCAGTTTTTAGAAGACAAAAGCTACAAGAGCGACCTGTAATTGAACAGCAAGAAAAGGTTAAGGCGACAGAGACAAAACACAAAGGTCACAGTATCTGTAACAAACAGACTGTCTCTGTCTCTCTTGTGTGTTTGTTCTTCAGTTTTCTACTGTTTTCTTGACCTCTTTCTTTCTTTGGGGAAGTTTCGTATTTCATTCTCTAAATTCTCGAATCTGATGTTGTCAGGTTTCACTTTCATGTGGGGATGGGGATCTCTTCTGCAGTCAGCATACTATGAGGTTTTAATACTGAATTTCTAATTTGATTCTCCAGATCTGTATTAACATGAATGCATCTGGTAAAATTTTTCAATTTTCTCTGTACTTATTTTCTTTCCAGTATTTGTGATTGTTAGTCCCAGGGCCAGTATTCCTTTAGGGAGAGATAGACATACAGACGTGAATAAATTATTATGAAACCCTGAGAGAACTTCTTCTTGGTTCCTCTACTCAATTTAACCATTTCTAGATTTTCTCCTATCGCGCCTGCCTACCGGCCTTCTTGCCTTCCAGTTTCCTACCTTGCTTTGTTTACATCCCATTTGGTGGTCCTTTCTTCTCCCTTCAAATTGTAATCTTATAATCTTCACATGTTACAGATGTTAAAATGTATTCCTCTTTCTTTATGTTCCCAACTTCCCTCATTGCATGCAAACTCCATTCCCAGCTGCATGGCAAGTGACTCGGTGATCTCAGATCTGCCTTTTTCATCCAAGCATTTGTTATGATTATCTTTCTATCATGAGGCAGATTTTGATATCCGTCAAGGTGTCGTTTCCATGCTGAAAGGAATTATGGGAGATTTGTCTGATTGATAGGGATCAGTCGGAAGTGACGTCATTTCTGTCTGTCATGTGACTGCCTGGTGATTGGTGGATTATCCCAAGATTGTTCTTCCAGATATAGGCTAATGGTACATACACAACAACATTGCATGGTTACTGTTTGGTGTACGCTGTTCGTGTTCAACATGCTGTGTTCTTGCATTCCAAGAAAAGATTCTGGATCGGTAGTTATAGCGCTGGCACTCATGGATATATGTTACACAGTAGAAAGTATTACACCCAACATAAGAAGTGTGTCTGCTATTCAAGTCTTAAGATTCGAGGAGCTTCTCAGTCCTCCTCTTACATTCTATGCATTCTTATAGCATATTAGTTACAACTAAAAATGTCTCTTGAGTCAGTTGGAAACAAGCACACCACCTCATGAAAGGGCTGTGCAGTGTTTCCATGGCAACCATACCCCAAAGGTTTTTAAATCTACATTTTTGCCCCAAAATTCGATCGATAGTCTAAATGAAAGGAGGAAGAAGGCATTCAACTCCTTCTTGTGAAATTTGGGGACACTATCACCGCTGATCATTGTACAGAAAGCCACCTTATCGTCAAATTACTGGAAGCTTTCTTCTGATATGGCTGAGCAATGATAAACATAGTGTGATACACTTCGCAAACTTTTGCAATCTGTTTCTAATTTTATGAGTGGATTTTAAGATATGCAATTGGTTACACCGTCAGATTCAGCATGAAATGACATTAGGGCCAAAACACATACCTGATCTGTAAAAATCTCTTAATCAAAGCAGATATCATGCATGGCATCATGGCTTTGCAGCTGTGCATGCACAGAACAAATGTTGAGAAGATTGCCATGAAATATCATATTCATAAAATTTTCCTTCAGGGCAATTCCATAAAGTCCGATTTACAGATCAGACACTTTTATAGCTTGTGAAGCCTGCCATTACAGCCTAGCTATTTCATTGTTCAATTGGCACGAGGCTAGGTAATAAGGGCATCAAACAAGCCTTGAACCAAAGCTCCAAGTACAACAGGAGCTGAGTTACAAGGCAAAATGTCAACACGTCAGACATACGCACACAGTATAAATGATTTTCTTCAACAACAGATTTCAACTGAAAGGCAGACCATTGACAAGTTGACTTTGCTTCAAGGAAAGGTCAAAGGTCAAGGAGGCAGTGCAATTGCATTCTCAATAACATCTTTCAGCTACCAATCAGCTGTTGATTTCGTTCTCTGGTCCTAGCCCTGGACCCCTGTGGGACAGGGGTCATGAATCGTCCCATTGGAAAATCATGAGATTTGGGAGAATGGAATTTTAACCTTTTATCCCTCAGTTTTCTATTAAGTTGTTGGTTTACTCGAAAAGTTAACAATCTTTGCTGCTGACTGCACCTAATTTGATCTTCTTTAGTCAATGGAATAATTGTAAAATATCCTATTGAAACTGAAGAAGTGGTTTTTTTCCTTATACATTGGGAAAATGGCCACTTCTTATTGGTCAAAAGATCGTGATGTCACAACAAACAACTATGACATCATAAATAGTCTTGGTGATGTCACAATGATGACATCACACTCCAAAGTGAGGCTGATGGCTGACTCTAACAATTTTGTGACATACAACTCTTTTAAAAGTGATATTTTCAATATCCATCTTTATGTAATAACTTTCGAAAGTAGTGCCGTCAGCAGGGAAATATGTGGGCTACCCAAAGCCAAACTTTCATCAAATTTGCATTAAAATTGACTGATTCAGAGCAAATCTCCTGATACCATTTCAAAATCTCAAGATTTTCAATGGAACAGGGCAATTCCATAAAGTCCGGGCTACTCTGGTCCATGCCTTGGTCCTATCTCGTTAAAGAAGCAGATAGTGACAGTATTCCTCAATATAGGCAGTAGAGTGGCACTCCCCTAGAACTGGGCTGCAAATGTTTGACTATGGATTGAACAATAAGGCCACTCTGGAAAATCAAGAAAGTCAAGGTTCTGCTCCATTCCTCATTGGCTCCCCAACAGCCAATACTTCACACCACTAAAACCCAATACAAGTCCTATTTGTCAATGTCTGGCAACACATTCAAAAGATATACAGTACTGGGGGCTCTGCACACAAGGCGTTGACAATTGATTGTGATTTATTGAGGCAGCACAAACTCAATGATAGTTTGTCAGATAGAGCTTGTTCACAACTGTTGACAAAGATCTACATGCACACAATTTAGTGTAATCTACTGTGTCAATAATTTAAATCTTAACAGAGTTTTGAGACACCCAGCAAAATGTTTTGGTATAACAATGAAATGAAATGAAAGTATAACACAACAGCAGATTAAATACTAGTGATTTAAGGGGAAGGCTTTGTTCTTGAAGACATTCAATAATTAAACCCTTCTTTTGTTCAAAACATATAATTGTATAATACAAGATAACATGTAAAAAATAATATCCAAAATTCTTATATGAATAAGAGCACTTGGTGTTTCTGGTAAGGCTTTGATATATTTTGTCACAGAAAATAATACTTCATGTTTTTTTTTTAATGTGTTAAAACTCAAAGTCTGGAACATTCTCTTCCATGTCGGTTTTTTGCATTGAAATTTGGTTTTTCAAAAAAACCATTTTGAATCTAAAAAAACAATTTTGTCTGAAATTTTGTAGAGTGTACTTCAGGATGACGCATTCCCTTCACATGTTTGGAGGAAATAACAGCGATTGCATTTGATCAAATAAGATTGAAAGTGATATTGCAAATATCCTAACAGCCAATTTGATGGGCAGCTCAGTTTCAGCAATTGATTTATCATTGATTTCTGCCTCTCTGGTATTCCGCAGAGTTATTCGCAGCTGTTATTAGATGCTGCTGTTGCATGCTTCAGCTGCAGGCATTTTATAAACAAGGCCATGGCTCATGAGTAAACTGCAGAATTGAAAGTTCAAATATTCATTATGCTAGCACTTTTGCATTCTTATTCTAGAGGCCAATAAGGAAATCAGTACATACTACATGAGAGGTGAGGCAATGGTAGAGAGTTTGAGAGAAACGCATGTTCAGATACAGATACCACCAATGATTGTGCAAATGTCCGGCTTGCAAAAAAGGCATAATATTTAACTGAAACATTGCATGGACATTTTCATTTTTAGATTTGGAAATTTCAATCAACCGTCCTTGAAATGAACAGCAAAACCACTCCATCCTGGAGCTATAATCAATAGAGCTTAAAATTATGAAATCAAGAAAATCTGGACCTCTCTTTGTCAGCTTACAAGGCAACTAAACAAATAACAATGAGGGCTGATGAGGCTCCTTGGCCTAGACTTACCACTGCTTAGTCTGGTAATTGTAATATAATGCAAATCAATCGAAGTAAACAAATTTGCACCCTATTAAAATAAAATCTCCTTTCTGGTAAAATAAACAACGGCTCAGCAGCTTCTCAAGGCTATGCTGACATGAATGCCACCTAACCATTGTAAGATTAAAGTTACCCCTTTGCTTAGTCTGATGTTATTTTTGTGAATCTTAGATTGCGTGTGCTTGGAGCCAAGTTCATCTGTTGTGTTGGCAATGAAAGCATTGTGTGGTGCCAATGAATGCCACAAACACGTCATCTGTCTCTGTGAAAAAGTTTGCAATTCCTGTTCCAACAAGGTCATTATTTTAGATCATTGTGTTTTCTTAATACAGATGTGTTTCTATCACAGTTCTTTTTGTTTTTATTCATATCAATCATCCGTATCTATCTTTTCAAAAAAAATACAGTCAGTGGTACCATACACATCATTCAATCATCATAGTGTCACACACATCTATATGTCATTACCAAAGATCAGTAAAAATTATTAATACCATTTACTAATTTATATGAAATTGATGTATTTCATATTCAAGAATTCAAATTACTGGGGAAGAGTGAGCATGATGCCAAATTGACTATAGATAGAATATTAAATAATTTGTCATCGTAAAAATACAACAAGACCATGTCTGTGCAATATACACCAGTATTATTATTAATGACAATAACAATAATAACGAAATAAGCATAATAAAAAGAAAAGAAAAAAGAATGACTAAATAATTATTAATAATAAAAAGTAAAATGTATTGAAAATGAACCATGTCAGTTGTGTCAATGTAATATGTTTTTATCTCTCATTACTAATAAATGTAAAATTGGGAACAGATCATTTTGTAACACCTGTAAGTGTCTGCACCCAATCTCTGACAGACACAGCAGTTTTAACTGTAGTCCATCTGCATGTCACATCCATTGAACCAATTTTGGCAAGCTATGAGAGCATTGAGTTGTGCCAGCCTTAGAAACTGAGACACTTGATGCCCAGAGGTGTTGTTTTTCTGATTCAGTTTCCAGCTTTTATTTACACCTTTGTCTTTTTCTGGTGCTCTCATTTTTTCTTGTTGAATGAACTGATTCCTTGTGCTTTTACCTAGTTTGTCTGCCTTTGGCTTAATTGCAGACTTCTGTCTTCTATGCATTTTACCAAAACACCTTTTAGTCGTAACTATACATAGCTGTTTTGCTTGAGCGCTTTTGCTGTGTTCTTGCATTCCAAGAAAAGATTCTGGATCGGTAGTTATAGCGCTGGCACTCATGGATATATGTATATATATGTTACACAGTAGAAAGTAGTACACCAAACATAAGAAGCGTGTCTGCTATTCAAGTCTTAAGATTAGAAGAGCTTCTCAGTCCTCCTCTTACATTCTATGCATTCTTATGGCATATTAGTTACAACTAAAATGTCTCTTGAGTCAGTTGGAAACAAGCACACCACCTCATGAAAGGGCTGTGCAGTGTTTCCATGGCAACCATACCCCAAAGGTTTTTAAATCTACATTTTTGCCCCAAAATTCGATCGATAGTCTAAATGAAAGGAAGAAGAAGGCATTCAACTCCTTCTTGTGAAATTTGGGGACACTATCACCGCTGATCACTGTACAGAAAGCCACCTTATCGTCAAATTACTGGAAGCTTTCTTCTGATATGGCTGAGCAATGATAAACATAGTGTGATACACTTCGCAAACTTTTGCAATCTGTTTCTAATTTCATGAGTGGATTTTAACATATCCAATGCAATTGGTTACACCGTCAGATTCAGCATCAAATGACATTAGGGCCAAAACGCATACCTGATCTGTAAAAATCTCTTAATCAAAGCAGATATCATGCGTGGCATCATGGCTATGCAGCTGTGCATGCACAGAACAAATGTTGAGAAGATTGCCATGAAATATCATATTCATTAAATTTTCCTTCAGGGCAATTCCATAAAGTCCGATTTACAGATCAGACACTTTTATAGCTTGTGAAGCCTACCATTACACCCTAGCTATTTCATTGTTCAATTGCCACGAGGCCAGGTAATAAGGGCATCAAACAAGCCTTGAACCAAAGCTCCAAGTGCAACAGGAGCTGAGTTACAAGGCAAAATGTCAACACGTCAGACATACTCACACAGTATAAATGATTTTCTTCAACAACAGATTTCAACTGAAAGGCAGACCATTGGCAAGTTGACTTTGCTTCAAGGAAAAGTCAAAGGTCAAGGAAGCAGTGCAATTGCTTTCTCAATAACATCTTGCAGCTACCAATCAGCTGTTGGTTTCGTTCTCTGGTCCATGTCTTTGTCCTATCTCGCTAAAGAAGCAGATAGTGACAGTATTCCTCAATATAGGCAGTAGAGTGGCACTCCCCCAGAACTGGGCAGCAAATATTTGACTATGGATTGAACAATAAGGCCACTCTGGAAAATCAAGGTTCTGCTCCATTCCTCATTGGCTCCCCAACAGCCAATACTTCACTAAAACCCAATACAAGTCCTATTTGTCAATGTCTGGCAACACATTCAAAAGATATACAGTACTGTGGGCTCTGCGTACAAAGCGTTGATAATTGATTGTGATTTATTGAGGCAGCACAAAGTCAATGATACTTTGTCAGATAGAGCTTGTTCACAACTGTTGACAAAGATCTACATGCACACAATTTAGTGTAATCTATTGTGTCAATAATTTAAAAATATTAACAGAGTTTTTGAGACACCCAGCAAAATGTTTTGGTATTACGATGAAATGAAATGAAAGTGTAACACAACAGCAGATTAAATACTAGTGGTTTAAGGGGAAGGCTTTATTCGTGAAAACATTCAATAATTAAACCCTTCTTTTGTTCAAAACATATAATTATATAATACAAGATAACATGTAAAAAATAATATCAAAAAATTCTTATATAAGAGCACATGGTGTTTTTGGAAAGGCTTTGATATATTTTGTCACAGAAAATAATACTTTACTTTTTTTTAAAAATGTGTTAAAACTCAAAGTCTGGAACATTCTCTTCCATCGTCAACTGAAAAACTTGTGAATTCACCATCCCAAGAAAAATGACTCCCAAATTCAGTACCATCCTAAATGAAACAATTTAAGATTTACTACCCTGAGTGTAGGACTGTAGGCCTACCATTAATTTATCTAAATGAAACATTATGTAGGTCATTTCAGTTATAAATACAACAACTCCAAAGTTCATTTGACTCGAAATGAATCTCAAAATAAATATGTGAATTCAAATAGATATGTGAATTCAAATAAATTTGTGAATTCACTGCCGTTCAGAATTGAGCAGCTTGGGAATTCACTTATATTTCAAATGAAACAACTTCCATTTCATGAGTACTTCAGGATGATGCATTCCCTTCACATGTTTGGCGGAAAGAACAGCGATTGCATTTGATCAAATGAGATTGAAAGTGATATTGCAAATATCCTAACAGCCAAATTGATAGGCAGCTCAGTTTCAGCAATTGATTTATCATTGATTTCTGCCTCTCTTGCATTCCACTCAGTTGTTCGCAGCTGTTATTAGAGGCTGTTGTTGCATGCTTCATCTACAGGCATTTTGTAAAACAGCCCATGGCTCATGAGTAAACTGCAGAATTGCAAGTTCAAATATTCATTATGCTAGCACTTTTACGTTTTTTTCTGGATGGCAATTGAAGACAGTTTGAGAGAAATGCATATTCAGATTCAGGTACCAGCAATGACTTTAAAACAAAATATTGTTCTTAACAATGATTGTGCAAATGTCCAGCTTGCAAATAATGCCAAATATTTACCTGAAGCATTACACGGACATTTTTCGGTTTTAGATTTGGATATTTCAATCAAGGAGTCCTTGAAATGAATGGCAAAACCAATCCTTCGTTAAGCTATAATCAATAGAGATTAAAATTGTGAAATGAAGAAAATCTGGACCTCTCTTTGTCAGCTTACGAGGCAACTAAACAAATAACAATGAGGGCTGATGAGGCTCCTTGGCCTAGACTTACCACTGCTTAGTCTAGTAATTGTAATATAATGCAAATCAATCAAAGTAAACAAATTTGCACCCTATTAAAATAAAATCTCCTTTCTGGTAAAAGAAACAACAGCTCAGCAGCTTCTCAAGGCCATGCAGACATGAATGCCACCTAAGCATTGTAAGACTAAAGTTACCCCTTTGCTTAGTCTGATGTTATTTTTGTGAATCTAAGATTGCATGTGCTTGGGAGTCAATCTGTTGGCAATGAAAGCGTTGTGTGGTGCCAATGAATGCGACAAAAACATTGGGTGTCTGTGTGCAAAAGGTTTGTAATTCCTGTACCAACCAAGGGAACAAATTAGATAATTCTGTTTTCTTAATACAGATGTTTTTCTATAACAGTTCCTTTTGTTTTTTTTTCTTATTAATCATCTGTATCTATATTGTCAAAAAAATGGTGCTAATGTTTAAGTTTAAGCTTAGTTTAAGTTTATTTGACCATGATATTTACACAGTTCACATTTATATCATTCATTCATCATAGTGTCACTTACATCTTTATGTCATTACCCAAGTTCAGTAAGAAATTATTAATACTATTAAAGTATTTATATGAAATAGATGTATTTAATATTCAAGAATTCAAATAAAGCAGAAGTACACATGATGTGAAATTGACTTTAGAATATGTTCAAAGTCTCTCAATGGTCCAGATCATTAATTAGCTATCATAAGATAAAAACAAGACCATGCCTGAGCAACATACGCCAATATTATTGTGTTAATGATAATAACAATTAATGTCAATTATAATGAAATAAGTATAATAAAAAAGAAACGAGAAAAAGAATGAATAAATAATTATTAATAATAAAAAATAAAATGTAATATGAAAATGAACCATGTCGACACCCGTAAGTGTCTGTTCCCAATCTGTGACTGAGACAGCAGTTTTAACTGTAATCCATCTGCATGTCACATCCGTTGAACCAATTTTGGCAAGCTATGAGAGCATTGAGTTGTGCCTGTCTTAGAAACTGGGACACTGAATGCCCAGCCGTGTTGTTTTTCGGTCTCAATTTGCAGCTTTTATTTAGACCTTTGACTATTTCTGATGCTCTCACTTTTTCTTGTTGAATATACTCGTTTTTTTAATGTTTTTACCTTTTTAAAATTTAAATCTTCCTTTGGTTTAATTGCAGACTTCTGTCTGCTATGCATCAAGTGACCAAAACACATTTTTACAGTTACTATACTAGCGGGTTGTACAATCCTTGAAACTCTCATACCGACATGCTCAGTGACTTTTCATGTAATCTCCAATTCATGAACTGATTGACGCTGAAAGGTGTGTACAATATATATATATAGATAGACTTATTTAAGCCGATTGAAAGCAGGTAGATTTTTATTAATAAGATTATGGTAATCAAAATATAACAATTGAGATATGAATTATATCAATCGATCCAAAGATGACTTTGAAAATGTAATATTTCATTTATTTCATTTATTAGTTTATGGCAAATGTCTATTTTGCTTGGACTCGTATCTCCAACTTCTTTTGGCCAATATGTACATATTAATATGAAATAGCTCAGTATTCATTCATGACATAACTGTCACCCATTTCGAATTTTAGTTGCTACTCTGACACCAGCCATTGTCTTAAATTGCTATTCAAACACAGGCCCCTATTGTATTATTGTGAGCAATGATGCATTGCATATAATAGGGGTACTATAATTGTCTGAGCATTAATTAGACACATAGCATCTATATAAAGTTAATATTATTTTACCTTTATAAAGTTTACATCATTATTTAATTACCATATTTTACAACTAGCAAATACTTAAATGATAATCTGAATTTAGAGATAAACCTTTGTCAGTCCAAACAATCAAAATTGTTTTAACACTGAAATTGTCTCTTACTAGTTAATAGCAAGTCTAAACTCAAAATGAGTGATTTTGTAGGTCATTTCAATTATTTACATTATAGTCATTCCACTAATTTAGTAATCTCTCTAATGTAGTCTTTTCACTTATATAGTCAACTGTTTCACTTATTTAGTTGACTAGTTAGTCATTTGATAAATCAGCTTCAATAAATTGCAAAGTACAAATGTGAATAGACAACATTACAAAGCCAATTTGTCAAAATGAGTAACAGTGTTATGTTCAGAATATAATTTTAATCAATTAAGACACCATTATACCGTACGGGACTGAAACGGGACGGAGATTTCTCCGGGATGGAAACGGGAGTCCCATGTCAAATTTGTGATGGGAGCGGGACGGGAGCGGGATTAAACTTGACGGGATGGGACGGGAGTGGGATTGAAATTGATAAATTTGACGGGAGCGGGATGGGACCGGGAGCAGACAGGCCTGGAGCGGGCGGGACCGGGACTGACCACCTGGTCCCGTGCAGGGCCCTAATCTGTACCAAACAGACTGTCTCGCTTGTGTGTTTGTTCTTCAGTTCTCTACTGTTAACTTGGTATCTTTCTTTATTTGTGAAAGTTTTAAGGTTTGTTCACTGTAAATTGTTCTCTTGTCCTATGTAGTTCTGCTGGTCTTTCATTTGGTGATCTGTTCTGCAAAGAATGAGTTCTTAATACTTGATTTTTAAATTGGTTCTCCTATAAACTTGCATCTGGCATAATCTGTTGGTTCCTTCATTCTCCCTTTATGACATATTCATCTCATTTTGACATTTCCTCCATGTTGCATTTCTTCTTTCCGTGTTATTTTCATCATTTCTGCCATTAGCTTTTCCTCTTTTTTTATTTTTCTCCAATTTCCTCCTTATTGCATGCATGCTCCGATCCCAGCTGCATGAGAACTGCCTTTTTCCTGATACAAACATTTGTTATGATTATCTTTCTATCGTGGGGCAAATTGTGATATCCGTCAAGGTGTCGTTGCCATGCATGCAGAAAGAAATTATGAGAGATTTGTCTGATCGATGGGGATCCAACGGAAGTGACGTCATTTCTGTCTGTCATTTGACTGCCTGGTGATTTGCGGATTATCCCAAGATGGTTCTTCCAGATAGAGGCTAATGATACACAATAACATTGCACTGTATGTTCAGTGTACGTTGTTCAATAATGCTGTGTTCTTGCTTATATGTTGTGTTCTTTCGTTCCATGAAAAGGTTCTAGATCAGTTATAGTGCTAGCATTTTATCTGATATGGCCGAGCAATGATAAACATATTGTGATACACTTGTCAGTGTTTTGCCATCTGTTTCGAATTTCATGAGTGACTTTTAACATATCTAGGGCAATCGGTTACACCGTCAGATTCAGCATGAAATGACAGAAGGGCTAATACACATAACTGATCTGTAAAAATCTCTTAATCAAAGCAGATATCATGCATGGTGTCATGGCTATACAGCTGCATATACATACAAAAAATGCGGAGAATTTTTCTTGCCATAAAAATCATAATTCACAACATTTTACTTCAGGGAAATTCCATAAAGTCCAATTTACAGATCAGACACTTTGGCAGCTTGTGAAGCCTTCCGTTCCACCTAAGCTATTTTGTTATTAAATATTCGTGAGGCAAGGTAAAAGGGGTATCAAACAAGCCATCAACCAAAGCTCCAAGTGCAACAGGAGCTGAGCTGCAAGTACTCACACGGTATAAATGATTTCCAGCAAGTACAGATTTCAATTGAAAGGCAGGCAATTGGCAAGTTGACTCTGCTTCAGGGAAAGGTTAAAAGTCAATTTTGTAGTGTACTTGTTTGTTGCTTCCTCAATAACATCTTGCAGCTGCCAATGAGCTGTCCTTTATTTGTCTGGTCCGTGCCTTGGTCCTATTTCACTGAAGAAGCAGACATTATTCAGTAACAGTATTTATCAATATAGGCAGTGGAGTGGCACTCCCCAAGAACTTGGCTGCCAATATGTGACTATGGATTGAACAATAAGGCCACTCTGGAAAATCAAGAAAGTCAAGGTTCTGCTCCATTCCTCATTGGCTCCCCAACAGCCAATACTTCACGCCACTAAAACCCAATACAAGTCCTATTTGTCAATGTCTGGCAACACATTCAAAAGATATACAGTACTGGGGGCTCTGCGTACAAGGCGTTGACAATTGATTGTGATTTATTGAGGCAGCACAAAGTCAATGATACTTTGTCAGATAGAGCTTGTTCACAACTGTTGACAAAGATCTACATGCACACAATTTAGTGTAATCTACTGTGTCAATAATTTAAATCTTAACAGAGTTTTTGAGACACCCAGCAAAATGTTTTGGTATTACAATGAAAATGAAATGAAAGTGCAACACAACAGCAGATTAAATACTAGTGATTTAAGGGGAAGGCTTTATTCGTGAAGACATTCAATAATTAAACCCTTCTTTTGTTCAAAGCATATAATTATATAATACAAGATAACATGTAAAAAATAATATCAAAAAATTCTGATATGAATAAGAGCACTTGGTGTTTTTGGTAAGGCTTTGATATATTTTGTCACAGAAAATAATACTTTACTTTTTTTTTTAAATGTGTTAAAACTCAAAGTCTGGAACATTCTCTTCCATCATCAACTGAAACACTTGTGAATTTACCATCCCAACAAAAAATAACTCCCAAATTCAGTACAATCCTGAATGCAAAATAATTTAAGAGACACTAAACTGAGAGTGCAATTAATTTTATCTAAATGAAACAATATGTAGGTCACTTCCATCATAAATAAAACAACTCCAAAATTCACTGGACTCTGAAATGAAACAACTCTCGAAATAAACTTGTGAATTCACTGCCGTTCAGAACTGAGCAGCTTGGGAATTCACTTATATTTCAAATGAAACAACTTCCATTTTCATGAGTACACTCTAAAAAATGTCGTGACAAAATTGGTTTTTTTAAAATCCATGTTGGTTTTTTGCATTGAAATTTGGTTTTTCAAAAAACCATTTTGAATCTAAAAAACCAATTTTGTCTGAAATTTTGTAGAGTGTACTTCAGGATGATGCATTCCCTTCACATGTTTGGAAGAAAGAACAGCGATTGCATTTGATCAAATAAGATTGAAAGTGATTTTGCAAATATCCTAACAGCCAATTTGATAGGCAGCTCAGTTTCAGCAATTGATTTATCATTGATTTCTGCCTCTCTGGCATTCCACTGAGTTATTCGCAGCTGTTATTAGAGGCTGTTGTTGCATGCTTGATCTACAGGCATTTTATAAACAAGGCCATGGCTCATGAGTAAACTGCAGAATTACAAGTTCAAATGTTCATTATGCTAGCACGTTTGCATTCTTATTCTAGAGGCCAATAAAGAAATCAGTACATACTACATGAGAGGTGAGGCAATGGTAGAGAGTTTGAGAGAAATGCGTGTTCAGATACAGATACCAGCAATGACTGTGGAAATTACCGGCTTGCGAGAAAATGCATAATATTTAACTGAAACATTGCATGGACCTTTTCGTTTTTAGATTTGGATATTTCAATCCTTGAAATGTATTGTACAACCACTCCATCCTGAAGCTATAATCAATAGAGATTAAAATTGTGAAATCAAGAAAATCTGAACCCTCTTTGTCAGCTTACGAGGCAACTATACAAATAACATTGAGGGCTGATGAGGCTCCTTGCACTCTAAAAAAATTCAGACAAAATTGGTTTTTTAGATTCAAAATGGTTTTTAAAAATACCAAATTTTTATGCAAAAAACCAACATGGAGTTTTTTAAAAATCCATGTTGGTTTTGCATTGAAATTTGGTTTTAAAAAAAACCATTTTGAATCCAAATAACCAATTTTGTCGCGACATTTTTTAGAGTGTGGCCTAGACTTACAACTGCCTAGTCTGGTAACCCTAATAATATGCAAACGAGTCCAAATAAATAAATTAGCCCTATTAAAATAAAATCTCCCTTCTGGTGAAAGAAACAATGACTCAGCTTCAGAGAAATAAGAAAGCTTCTCTAGGCTATGCCAACATGAATGCCACCTAACCATTGTAGGATTAAAGTTACCCCTTTGCTTAGTCTGATGTTATTTTTGTGAATCTTAGATTGCATGTGCTTTGAGCCAAATTCATCTGTTGGCAATGAAAGCATTGTGTGGTGCCAATGAATGTCACAACACATTGGCTGTCTCTGTGTGAAAGGTTTGCAATTCATGCTCCAAACAATGTCACTATTCCAGATATTTCCGTTTTCTTAAATACAGATGGTTTTCTGTCAGAGTTCTTTTTGTTTTGTTTTCCTTGTTAATCATGTGGTTCTATCTTGTCAAAAAAATAAGCAAGCGGTGACAAATGTATATCTTATGGGGGATTTTAATATTAATTTATTAAATCATGAGACTCATCAACAAACATCAAATTTTCTTGATGTCTTGTATTCCTTCTCTCTATTCCCATTGATCAATAAACCTACAAGAATTACCCACTCTTCCGCAACATTAATAGATAATATATTTTCTAATGATATATTTGACAAAAAATTATTAAATGGCATATTGTTTTCTGATATATCAGATCACTTGCCTATTTTTAGCATAAATACAGCAGGCTCAGTAAATGATCATGAAACAATATATAAATTTCGATATTTCTCAAAGGCTAACAAAAAGTTGTTTGCTGCAAAGATAGAGGAGATTAACTGGGATGAAGTTTTGGCTTTGGCAGACTGCAATGCATCGTTCTCCTTGTTTCATAGAAAAATCCTCAAATTATTTAATGCCACCTTTCCCTTTAAAAGTACCACTAACAATTATTATAATAGAAAGGTTTGGTTAACTGAAGGCCTCAAGAACTCAATTAAGACAAAAAATAAGTTGTACTTGAAATCATTGAAGATTCCTAACGATCGTAACATTACAAATTATAAAAATTTTAAGACAATGCTATCCAGGTTAATGAGGAGAAGAGAGAAGGAGTACTACCAAGAGAGATTATCGTCATGTACAAGTAACATAAAAAAATCGTGGAAAAATCATAAAGGAATTTTTGCACAAAAATCAGAGTAGAAAATCGGGTAATAAATTTGAAATTGATAACAATATTACCGATGACAGCACAATCATTGCAAATAAATTTAATGATTATTTTGTAAACATAGGTTCCACTCTCGCAAACAAGATACCCACATCCAGCCTAAGACCAACTGATTTTATACTTTCAGCCAGTGACCAATCCATGTTTGTGTCAGATGCTACTTTAACTGAAGTGAAAAGAATAATAGCTGCTCTTAAACACACAAGTCCTTGGTGGGATGGAATTACTTCATGGTGTATTCAATGTAATTCTAATTCATTAGCTATCCCTCTGACTCACATTATCAATTTGTCACTCAATCAAGGAATATTTCCAAACAATTTGAAAATTGCCAAGGTAGTACCTTTGTTTAAAAGCGATGATTACTCTAAGGTCAACAATTACAGACCAGTATCTGTACTCCCAATTTTATCTAAAGTTTTTGAAAAGATCATGTACCAACGAATACTTGATTTCATTAATAAAAAAAATATTCTTTACAAATTTCTATTTGGATTCCGGGAGAAATATAACACCACTAATGCACTTTTAACGTTAGTAGATAAAATTTCTTCAGCTATTAATGCAGGTGAATATGTAATTGGTCTATTCTTAGATTTAAGTAAGGCTTTTGACACGATAAACCATGAAATTCTATTTGATAAGTTGTACAAATATGGAGTCAGAGGGACTGCTTTGAATTGGATCAGGGATTACCTTAGTAATCGTAAACAGTTTGTGTTTTTCAATGACGTTTCATCTGAATATAAAGAGGTTACTTGTGGAGTGCCTCAGGGATCTATTTTGGGCCCTCTCCTTTTCTTACTATATGTAAATGACTTGGCAAATGTATCAAATACACTTTTTCCACTACTCTTTGCAGATGATACTAATTTATTCCTTTCTGGAAATGATATAAATATTATGATGAATACTTTGAATAATGAAATCATTAAAGTACTATCTTGGCTAAATTGTAATAAACTCTCACTCAATGTAAAAAAAACACATTTCATTATTTTCACTTCTCAGCGAAAGACTTGTAATTATAATGTAGATTTGCTTGTCAATGGTGAAAAAATACAATGTGTTAATGAAACAAAATTTCTTGGAGTAATCTTAGACTCTAAATTATCATGGGTCCCACATTTTGAGAAAATGAAATGTAAGATATCTAAAAATATTGGTATCATCTGTAAAGCAAGGAAAGTACTTCTACAATCATCTCTCCGCATTCTTTATCATAGTTTCATTCATCCATTTTTATATTTTGGTATAGAAGTATGGGGCAACTCAAATAGTACGGCTTTACTTAGCTTGTTTAGACTACAGAAAAAAGCTGTTAGGATTATTACAGGATCACCATACCTGGCTCACACTGAACCCCTCTTTTTAAAACTTAATATCTTGAATATATACAAACTTTATGAATACACGGTAGCTATATTTATGTATAAATTTCACAACGACATGCTGCCTGGTCACTTTTCTTCCTTTTTTACTCATAACCTTGATTATCATGGATATCATACCAGACAGAGACACCAGCTCCGTAGTGGCTTATGTCAGTCAGCCGTGTTTCAGAAAACCATACGCTTTCAAGGAGTGTCTATTTGGAATAATGTGTTACGAAATGAGATAACATGTAGATGTTCACTTTTTTCTTTTAAGAAACTTCTTAAATGTCATCTATTAACTAATTCTTTGAGATAGGTAACATATTGTGCCCTACATTTCACACTAAACAATTAATACTATGCTCACATTGCTCAGTATCAGATCAGTGATACTGTACCCCAGACTGAGGGATATTTTACTGATGTACATTTCATATAAATACATCGTAAATTCATACAGTGTCATACTTAATAATTTGGTGGAATTTAATAGGACTGACTCTCTTCTTTTTTTGTGAATATATATATGCAAAATAGTGTAACATTTTATTTGTAAATACAGATTAAATATACCTGTAGTGGTATCAATCTGTATATATTCGTCATAAATTATGTGATGTCTCTGATAATATTTTTTAATAAACTCAAACTCAAACTCAAATGTTTAAGTTTAAGTTTAGTTTAAGTTTATTTGACCATAATATTTACCCTGTGATTTACCCTGTGTACATTATACTACATGCCATTAAATCATCATAGTGTCACACACATCTATATGTCATTACCAAATACAGTATGAAGTTGATGTTTTTAATATTCAAGAATTCAAATAATAAGGGAGGAGTGAACATGATGTGAAATTCACTATAGAATATGTACATTGTCCCTCAATGGTCGAGATCATTAATTTTCTATCATAAAATAACAAGACCAATTATATACGCCAAAATTATCATTAATGATAATAACAATAATGATGAAATAAGTATAATGAAAATGAAAAGAATAAAATAATAAATAAATAATTATTAATAATAAAAGATAAAATGTATTTAAAATGAACCACGTTGGTGGTGTCAATGTAATATGTTTTTATCTCTCATTACTAATAAATGTAAAATTGGGAACAGATCATTTTGCAACCACCGTAAGTGTCTGCGCCCAATCTCTGACAGACACAGCAGTTTTAAATGTAATCCATCTGCATGTCGCATCCATTGAACCAATTTTGTTTGGCAAGCTATGAGAGCATTGAGTTGTGCCAGCCTTAGAAACTGAGACACTTGATGCCCAGAGGTGTTGTTTTTCTGATTCAATTTCCAGCTTTTATTTACACCTTTGTCTTTTTCTGGTGCTCTCATTTTTTCTTGTTGAATGAACTGATTCCTTTTGCTTTTACCTAGTTTGTCTGCCTTTGGCTTAATTGCAGACTTCTGTCTGCTATGCATTTTACCAAAACACCTTTTAGTCGTAACTATACATAGCTGTTTTGCTTTAGCGCTTTTGCTGTGCATTTGCAGCCATACTTTGTTTTGACACAGTCTTTTTCTTTTGTTGCTTTGGGTACTGTACAGTCCTTGAAATACCCATACTGTCTCGTCCAGCAAGTGATTTTCAGCGTAAATTCAATTAGTGACAGGAAAAATGAACTGATAGTAAACTGAAAGGTGTGTACCAGGCACATGAACTTTGGATCACACCTACAAGTTCTACTTTGTAAACTAAAGTTAGGCTCCATCATGGGCCCGATTTCATCAACAAAGTTAAGCCAGGTTTAAGCCTTAGACCTGGACTTAGAAGTTCCAAATTAAAACTGTAGGATACATTTCAATGATAAAATGGCAGCACCTCCTAGTAAGCAAAATACTTAGTACCAGGTTTAACTTTAAGCCTGGTCTTAGCTATTTTGGTGAAATTGGCCCCATGAGGCTACTCTTCCCTGTCATGGGAAATGTATGCAATTTGGTGTGCTCCTATTTCAAAGAGGACACAATGCAGCAGAAACAGACTAAGTGACAGTACTTATGAACCGCTATGCTCCACCTCTGTAAGTGCAGTCTTTTACCAGAGATGACATGTTATAAGCTGTACAATATCCACCCAATATCAGTAAGAGTAAAATGTAAAACATGCAGAAAGAAAACAATACACACATATATACTAACATGTACTCTACATAAACACAGTCACAGACCAAATGAATCTGATCGATCGATAGATAGATAGATAGATAGATAGATAGATAGATAGATAGATAGATAGATAGATAGATAGATAGATAGATAGATAGATAGATACATAGATAGATTTTATTAAGCCCATTAAAAGAAGGTGCAGACATGACATTGTATTCATAGCTTCAAATAACATTGTTGTTATTTTGGCTGCAATAAACATCTTTCAACGTCAAACTGATAATCAAAATCGGTCATTGCAGACTTTTCGAATAATGAATTTCCCTAGGCCCAAAACACCATAACCAGTTAGCCTGATGAGAGGATTCAGATGGAGTAATTAGTGGGATGTCAAACTAAGGTAATCCAGAATTAAATCAGGGGCTTAGCAGAAGTGTTAGGGGTAATGACTTGGAAGACAAATTATGTTGGAGGGAAAGGAGAGACATACAGACAGACAGACAGACAATGAGGTTTATAAACATAATGAATATTACGAAATTACAAATACCTATTATCAAAATGTTATTAAAAATACATTTAATCAATATGAGGGAGACCAATCTAAGGCCTAAATTGACCGAGCGCTGTCAATTGCGTCTGAGTTGATTGAGTGTCTAGGTAGCTCTAGGTTGGCACTGGACTGATAATATTAAAATTTTGATTAATTAGATTAAGCTAATCAAAATATAACAATTGAGAAATTCATTTTTTTCAATCTTGCCACAGGCAACTTGAAAAAGTGATATATCACTTTATGGTTTTTGGTAAAAATATATCTTTTGTCTTGTATTGGTCTTGTATATCTAACTTCTCTTGGCCAATTACAGCGGTGTAACTTGCAGGTTTCACAATGCTGAAGTTCTTAAAATTGCAGAAATCATATCATTACAATTCTAACCAACTTTTATCTTGTTATGAAGTATTGCTTAAAGTTGCGAAATGATGTTTAGAGAAATTTTTGAAGAAAAGCCAAAAGAAATCAAATATATTAGGTCAGAGAGATGAAAATTCCAAAACACCAGAGTTCCTCCTTTAAACAGGATCATGGAGGAATTCTATATACAAGCTTAACTGCACCTCTTCAAAGGCTTGTAATATTTCATGTCTCCTGACCAGTGCCAAAGAGAGGCTGGATTGACCTCCAGGAATTGAAGTCAAAGTCATGACCCTTGCATCAAAGAGTGTTTGATGTGTTGTGAAATTCTAAAATCGTGCAACATTTAGATCTAAGGGGTTTGGTTGCCATGCTATTTTTAGAAATAGTAGACACTGGCTGAAAGCTGTCCTTCGCATCAATACCTATGCTAGGAAAATATATTTGAAGAACATGCAGATAAACAATTGAACTAATATATACAGATTATTAAAAATGTTGGTTATGGCAATTATTTTAGAATTAAACAAAAAATTTATATTTAATTTCAGTGGGAAACCTTGAAGATCCTCAACACTGTCTACAGCCTATTCATAAAATCTAAATATTGATATCACAGGCATCCACCTTGCTTTCTTTGCTTTTCTTTGCTTTATTTCATCCTTTGGCAATAGCCACATACAACACAGGAGGGACTTCTCTAGATAACCTCTTTGATAAGATGAAAGATTATGTCACTGGGGTTGACAGGTTAGCATCTTAGGGGAATGATACTGGTCCAGACAAGCCACCTCCTAGCTTCTCGACTCAGGATGTATACAGAAGAAAATGTTATGAGGTTATTTGGTTGATAGATGATCATGTCTTCAGGTCGCAGCAGGGAGGTCGTCCTGGCATAGGATTTCTGTTAGATATTTCTCCATATGCATGTTGATAGACAAAATTTTGAAAAGCTGTGAAAAGGAAGGTAATACTACACCAACTTGAAACACTATTTTGTGGTATTTCATATTCGGCACACTAACAGTGAGTGATCTGTTTGAGGAATGGTAAGATGGTGCATATGTATGAAATTAGGAGAAAATTCGAAGGGATTCCAATTACAGGTTTCGTTCAGGCAATGTAATGAAAAAATTTAAATTGTGTCTTCCAGAGAAAGTGTTGATATCTGCCTGTCTATCTGGTTTTCCAACAATTTTTCTGTCAGTCTGTCTAATATATCTGTAAATTTACCCATCTTTCTGCATGTCTTTCTGTATATTTTTGAATAAGCTGTCAAACTTGTCAAGTTGTCTGTCTGTATCTCTTGAAAAATGTCTACCTTTCTAGCTGTCTGAAGCTTTTATACATGTCTGATGTGCTGTCTATACATGTAGCTGTCTGCTGGTCTGGTCTATCAATCTGTGGACACATTGTATTGTATTAGCTCCATTAACAATTATGGATGTGTGTGTTCCCCTGGAAGCCAAATTGGGTCATCAATTCTTTGTGTGACCTTTCTGCCGACCCTGACCCCTTCTGCCCCTTACTGACCCTCCCTCTGAACCCTTCATGACCAGGCCATGAGCTATATCCCCTAAGCAGTCACACTGACACCTTGTCCCACCCCACAAGAATGATACCCCTCCCCTCAGTTCTTAATACATCAATAACTCCCCAGCAGACCTGGCTCCACCTCTTTTGTCCTTGGACCTTCGTTCTTGGGAAAATATGCCAAGCACTTCTTCATGCAGGAGAATATTGAAAAAAGATATTGGATAAAATTACATGAGATTTTCAGAAAAGCCATGGTGATATTGGATGAAAGTGATGGATGAAATGATAAATTGGAATATAACAGTTGAACATTGTCCCAGTATTTGAGATATTGTGACAAATATATGGGATGAAAGGCATAGTAACTGATGTATTTGAAAGAAATGGCTTATAGGCCTGTATAGATAGATAATGTGGTTTAACCGTTCTCCTCAAGCATATAACATCCCAGTTCCAGCACTGAAATAGATATATACCCGTAGCTCAGCTGCAGGAAAAATATATTAGTCTCAATCAGTGGCATAGCTATGGGGGGGCCTGGGGCGACCAAGGCCCCCCCAAATGGATGAGTGGCCCCCCCACTGGCCCCCCCATTTCAGATTTGAAAAATTATTTGAGCAGAGCATGTCCGTCCTTGCGACCTGAGTCGGCGCTAACCTATACCTGATTCTCACCAGAATGACAGTTGCACTTTAAAAAGTTCTGAGGTATTTGACAACTTGTCAATTTCTTTGAAAATATCTGGCATTAAGCATACCTGAATCCAAATTTTTAAAGGCGGCTTGCGACATTTGCCCTAATTTTCAAGATCCAGATTTTTAGAATACTATTTCAAAAGAAATCTTGCGGAAACCATTGGTTTTTAATTATGGTTATTTACCTGCCTTTTTTTACCCCCCCCCCCACTTCTGGTATGCCTATGTGTCTAGAGCAGTTCCAACGTTCCATGTAACATTAAAAATCTTGTGATTTTAGAAAATCTCTCCCTTGCCGTTGTCGAGCTGAAGAAATGTTGCGCCTTTGAAATATCTCTGGACAAGACTGATTAACCACAGGGTTTTGTTTAAATTGCTCAATATTTCATGTGTTGCATGGAATTTCCCTGTATTTTTGGAATTTTTATAATTTTTGCTATTAGCTTTTACAGCCTTCCTCTTTGTTAAAGAAAAAGAGTGGACTGTTGCACTGTGAAAATGGCACTTTGTGTGTCATCATGTTGATGACTTGTCATGATCATGCCCAATACTTTCAATGTTAATTTGATTTAAGGAGACTGCTTATTGGTGACAGCCAAACGAAAGGATTATGTATCTGATTTTCACTCTGAAATCAGTTTTGACTAGTCAAATGGCCTTCTATTGATCATGACTAATCAAACAGCCTATACATGTATGTCTCCAATGTTGAAGTAGAGAAGATGACACTTCATCAGCTATCATTAGTCAAGAAAATGCATTTTTCACAATGAACTGATCCTCATTGTGTCTATATCAAAGTGAAAGGCTGTAATCCCATATGATATGACCAGATAAAGAATTACTAATTTCATGACACAATTTAAGTCTGTGTTAAACTTGTATCTTGGCAAATATTGTCAAATCACATTATTGCATGCAACTTGAGGTTTTCTTCTTTATGTACACATGGTCATTGATTTTGTATCAGGGAATTTTTGTTCAGATGTGGCTCGTGCTCTTTCAAAAGTAAGTACAACCTAACCCCAAGAAGATCATGAGGGTCATCATCAGCATTATAAATTAGTAAATACTATTTTTCCAATGAACTGTCCTGTCATTCCGTGTGCTAAACAAAGTGAACGGCTGAAATCAACATTCTGCACTTTGTCCAACTGATTTTATGGAAAGTCATTGCTCTCTAAAAAGTAATTATGAAAGAATATTTAGTGGTTTTTTGTACCATATTTAAATTATCTCAATTAAACAGTAAATGCAGTAAGTGTTCTCTATAAGAAATGAGCGTCAATGTTCCTATGACGTTTGTAAAGAGGGCTTTTGTCGCGGCATACATTTTTGCCATTGTATTGCCCCAAAAATGCCGCAAAAAGTTGGCCCCCCTGACTGAGACCCTGGCACCCCCTTGGCCCCCCACTCTTGGATTTCTAGCTACGCCACTGGTCTCAATTCTAGATGGATTTCTCAAACAAATACTTTTCCGTTTGATGGATGAGAATGTCAAGAAATTTTTAAGATCTGTCTTTTGCTGACATTTTATTACTCTTAGTCGTGCAACCTTTTTCTCTCTACTTTGTATTACACTGAATTTTTCCATCAATTTCTTTTCCCATGCCTTTTTTTTATTTCCCTTTATGAGGAAGGACAAATCCTGTTTACCAGACAGAAGAGGGTGCTCACCGAAAGTTTCCCAGACAGGAAGCAGTAAATACCTACACTGATGCCACGCAATTGATAGCCACCTCTGTTATCCCTTTCTACAGTGGTGTAAATGTGTTTTGAGTCTATTTCACAAAATTCCAGATGTTAATTAATATGTTACATGCATGGCTATAGATAAAGATAGAAACACACTAATGTGAAAGTTTATTCACATATCTTTCCCTGCCTTTGCAAAACTGGCCAAAACTTTCATAAATACCAACAGATACAACGCAGAGTTAAGGATAAATAAATTGTATCATGATACCATAAAATGTTATTGTAGTCCAAGCAAAATGAGCCTTACTACGCAACAAGAAAAGGTTAAGGCTCTAGTGACATAACACAAAGGTCACACTATCTGTAACAAACAGACGGTCTCTTCTGTGTATTTTTCCTCCTTCATTTTCCTCTGCGACCTTTCTTTCTTCAAGTGGTCTCTAAATTTTTTAACAAATATCCTTGTCTACCATTTTGTTTTTGCTTGGTAATTCTCTACATCTTTCATTTACAAAGTCATGGGAGGGGGAGTTGGAAGTTCTCCGATTTCCAATCGCTCTGTCCCAGGTTCAATTTCAGCACTGGCTGGATCACCTGGGTCATCCTTCTTTGTATTGCTGTGTCCTTAAATCATTATCAGTTTTACTGTTCATAAATACAGTTCATGTAAAGCCCCAATCACCTATTCATTATCAAGTTCCCCTGGCCATTACCCTTTATCTATTTCCCTTGTCCCCTGTTCCAATACAAGAGCTTTTACCTGTTTTTCCACATGATTGTTCCTTCTCTTTCCTCCTCCTGCTCTCTACTCCCCCCAAATGGACTTCATGCTTGAAGTATTTTTCTCTTTATTCATTTTGTTCACTCTTACATGGTCCCCCCTCCTTCCTTCTTTTCTCCTTCCTTGCTCCTTGTCTTCCCATTTCTTCCATCCTGTTTTTGTCTATTTCAGATTATTTCCGTCATTCTCAACATTAGGTATTCCCTTTCCTTTACTGTCTCCACTTCCTTCCTCATTTCATGCAAACTCCTGTCCCAGCTCACTCAGCTGCATGAGAAGTGCCTCAGTAATCTCAGATCTGCAGTTTTCCTGATCCCGATATTTTTCATGATTATCTTTTTATCGTGGGGCAAGTTGTGATATCAGTCAAGGTGTCGTTGCCTTGCAGAAAGGAATTATGGGAGATTTGTCTGATCGATGGGGATGAGTCGGAAGTGATGTCATTGCTGTCTGTCACGTGACGATATGAGCAGCCTAGTGATAGTTAGATGATTCTACCAGATATAATACATGCACATGTAGTGAAATATATACTAACCATCTAACATAGTATGCAAGAGACTCCACACATGTCTATATCAGACAGCCTACAATGCAGCTTACGGTATGTAGTCTACTTCCAGTACTTGAATATTTTTGTATTATAATTGCAGCCCCTATCACGAGTACTTAAATGGCTTTCATCTACACCTCACAAAATTACTCAAGTAGGTTACTTCACAGCAGTACAAAAACTTTTGGGCTCAGCAGTATTTCCTTTCCGCTTAATCATTGGATTGGGCTGAGAAATATTCCATGTGACTTTCATCAAGTTTCATTCAGGCAAAGTTGACTTATGCCATATATTCAAATATTTTGGTGGCTGACGAAATTATGCCAAAGCAACATGGTATAAGTGGAATAACAGTACGAAAGTTCAATTTTCCAATAACTGTGCTCAAAACATTAGCTTTACATCATTTGGCAACTTTCATATCGAAAAATTGTTGTTACTTGCTGTCACTGTCATGCAATACGCATAAATTGCCTCCATTGGAATGACATTGATTTTGCATAATTTTTTTTTCAAATTCATGCTCTCCAAAATCTCAAAAAGTTTCTGATCCTTTTAAAAATGCCTTCAAAAGTTACCAACTGATATCAATTATGTTCAGTTAAACTAAGAGATAAGTTATGCATTGGAAATTGACAAATAAGGAACTGCACACCGTAAACACAATGCAATTCCAAAAGCTGATTGTGGAAATAATTTTCATTGCTAGCCATTTCAAAGTAAGAGATGTTACTTCGGTTTCCTTTTCATGCAGCTGAATAGACAGAGTTATTTGACTGCTAGAAGCATTTTTCAAATGCTTGGAACCATTTTGAGGTTTTTGGGAGCATAAATTTGAGAAAAAATATGTAAAATCAATGTTATTCTTCTACAGACAATTTATGCATATTACTTGGCAGTGACAGCAAGGAAGTAAAGATTTTTGATGTGAATAGTATAGCCAAATGATGCAAAGCTAATTTTTTTAACACAATTATTTCTAGCATGTATAGCCAAGCTGAAAATTAGATCTGGATGCCACAGGTTAGCACCTCAATGTCAAACTTCCGAGAAAGGCCTCTGGCAACATTACGAAGTGTATCTTCAGCCAAGTATGTGTGCTCTTACAATCCCCAAGATAAGATGTGCTTCCAGAGCCAACTTCCACTTTTCTTGTATTCTGATTGTGTGTTAGTTACAATGACAATTAAACATCTGTTGAGTCAGTTGGAAAGAAACACACCAACTCAGAAAAAAGCAGAGAAGGGTTGCCATGTCAACCGCAAAAAGTTTTAAAATCTAGTTTCTTGTCTTAAAACTCGATTTATAGCCAAATCAAGGCAGAAAGAAGACATTATAGTCCTTCTCATGAAATCTGGAGATATTTTATCTCTAATAAATGCAAAGGAAACCTTATTATCTCCCATTGCCAAATGAAAGGATGTTTCTGTTGATGCGCAGATGGTAATTATTGCTCTTTGCATTGAATTATAACAAATCTCACTTGGTTGTACATGTATTCCCTGCAGCTATGTCTCTGGCAATCTACGTAATTACAAGTGTCTGCAGTGAGTTCATTTTACTTCCTCTGGAGCAATTTGACACGAATGTGATTCTCCAAGAGATGACATCATTTCTGATCAGAAAGTCTCCCTCAATTAAATGATAAGGCACTATAGCATGGCTCTGTGATATCAGTGTATAAAATACATGTATGTATATGGAACCAAATGGCTATGGATTTCTCTGAACAACATAATATGTAAATTTCAATGTAATTTCACTGAATATATATTTTGGACCTCTGTGAGATCTCTATGTGTATGTGATGTAATAGAAATCATGGTAGTTTATTCTTGTAAATATCATTATGATTAATAGTCATGTTTCTGTACAGTTCTTAACACAGGCCAGTTGGGCAGATAGGCATACTGGAGGTGGTGGTGGGATCGGCAGAACCCAAAAGTTTACAAAACTTTGGAAATGCGGGCAAGAAGGCTTAAAAATTGTGCAAATGATCAAACATATAAATATACTGAAATCAATGGTTTCCAAGTTTTTTCACGTGAAATAACATCAAATCTAGAATGTGAAATATGGGCAAATCCCTCTCGCCCACCCAGAAAATGTAGGTACTACTCAAGTAGGCTAGAAGAAGCAATTGAACAGAGCTTGATCTTCAATATACTGATTCTGGAATAATTTATTAATGTAATTTAACTTAAAAATGCACTGAAAGGAGAATATTGGGAACAGTTTACAGGTTGTATGTCACATCAAATTAAGAAGCATGTGGCATTAACATCCATTCAATGACAACAACATTGAACCATTTAACCTTTATTGTTAGGTCCCAGATTGGATTTACTGCCTAGCCATGAGCCCAGTGCCAAGACCAACATAAAGGCTGAATGGGTTAACTTTATCCCTGCTTCAAGGTAAGGTCAAAAGTTAAGGTCACGGTGCAATTGCTTACTCAATAGCATCTTGCAGCTGACAATCGCTGCCTTGTCTTCTTGTCTGGTCTCCTGCCTGGGCCATGTCTCGCTGAAGAAGCAGATGTCTACATGTAATGTATGTGGTAACAGTGGTAACAGTTACTGTACTCATCAAGATATATGTTGTAGAGGGACACACCCCGGAAGTGGGCTACCTATCTGGAACTATGAATTGAACAATTTTGCCACTCAGGAAAGAAGTCAAGGTTCTGTTTGCTGTATCATCTGTCCCCCAATGACCATTTAAATAATTTACTTCAGATGACTAAAACATAATAACCGTCCTATTTGTCAATATTGAATACATTTGGAAGTTGCACAGTACCAGGTTGCCACAATGCTGCATACAAGTTGAGGGTTGATTATAATATAGGCCTATTGACAGACGGCGCAAATTCAATGTCACTTTGTCAGAAATAATAGGGTTTGTTTTACTGCAGCCTATAGGACAAAAACACAACTTCATTTATTTGGAAATATCAATCTTTTTAAAAAATCTTGGCATAGTTATGTGGATACGCAGGAGTGTTTATGGCATTAAATTGTCAACAATGTGATATGACAATGGATGGTTGGATGACTGGGGCTTTACATCCTGTATTTACACTTGGTAGGTTACTGCACAGGAGGAGGACACAGCATAGTGTAATAAAATGACTGACTATTAAATAATAGTGACAAAGGGCAATGTCTTTAAAAAGGGTGATGTCTTTAAAGCCCTGGGTTAATATATCACATATTCCCTCCCCGGTGGTAAATAACCTATACTTATTACCGGCTCAATGATGTGTGGTGATACGGCAAGTCTACACAAATGATGTACTATCAGGGACACTTTTAACCCTCACAAGGTCAATGTCTAGGCTTTGGCTAATCCTACGTGAAGGATATTGGCAGAATATCATAGTTAACATGTAAATATATAGGTTGCATAATCTCACCAGTCCTGATCAATGTTAAGTTGATAGTTTACTTATACTATTGAAGAAACTCATATATTGGAGAAATCATGCAAATTAATTGGGAACAATTTTACTGGTAAATCTGCAGATAGATTGGTAAATAGATTAATAGATCGATTAGATAGATAGATAACAATCTGAACCTGTTGTCGTGCTTCTCATATTTGATTTTAGAGACATCTCTTGTTTCCCAGTGTCCGCATCATGAGATATCACCTTCATTGCAACCCCACCATTATAAAGCCCCCCTGTCTACTGGGGCAATCAGAGCTCTGGCATCAAATTTTCCTCATCGAAGAGCACTTCAGTTGACCGTAATTGCTCCAAAACGTGTCCTCATTTCCAGACTATTACATTGCAGCTCACACTATGCCAATAACATGCTGACAGACATGTTGTTATTGTAGCACTGGAATGGCTTATACTCAGCAATTGCAATGTAGCATGGCTTTTAATAAATTTTAAGACATGGGCCGTGTGGGCCATGGCAATTTCCAACAATTACTATTTGTTTCATATTGAACATAAAAACATTAGCTATGGTATCTTGTTATTGTAAGTTCTCTTCTCTGAGAAAGGAAACAAATTTCCATTGTAAGAAGTAAACAACCCCAAGGGTGTGACAAACAGGGGAAAAGATAGGAGAAGGTCAAGCACCACAGAGGATGCACAGATATATTACGTACTGTGAAAATGGGCAAGGGAGTTGAATAATAAATGCTGTATTTGGATATATATATATAAAGGCCACTTGACTGCATTTATTGAGATTGAAGCATGTTTGTGTTTAACTCCGGGACAATTTAAGTGCAATTAGTTTAAAGATAAAACAGACAGATCTTAGGTAATGAAATAACCATGTAGCATGTCACTGCTTGTCATCTATTATGGAAACTTCACATTTGAAGTTCACAATCAATAAAATTGGCCTTCTTAAATTTCTTAAGTTTCAGAATACCATGAAGCTTAAGCAGCCTCTGGCAATTATGAAACAAGCTGTCTGCAGAATTCCAAAATAACCTTGAATGTCCATTTAGAGCTCAGAGCCTTGCACAATATTGCCATGAAATGAAATGGAACATGAGTGGAACAGCTTAGCTGATGTGAATGTGTGTTATTCATCTGGGTAGTGGTAAGATGGTACCCGAAAGGTTTTGGTTAAAAAAGAAATTTAAATTTGATTTTGGCATTTAAAAGCAATGTTTATCTAATGCCAAGAAAAGATCATTGATTACTTCAATGTACAAGTCAAATGAATATTTCCCTATTTAATAAAGCAAAATGATTACAATTCGACAAAACAGATAAATTTATCTAACCCATTTGTTTTTGCAAGATGATCGATGGATATTCTTTCTGTAGCATGCATAAAGGCTACAGGTGATGGCATATCCCCACACGATTAACTTGCCATGTTTGGAGTCATGAATGATTCATATCACAAACATGTGATGTCATAAGTATTACATGCCTTCGTGTGACCAGCTGACGACCATTTACAAAGTAAAAATAGGAGCTGTGTATGATACCACTACACTTGACCCACATGGAGTTATGAAGTTTCCAGAGAACTGTGTATATACTATATAGTGGGACACATGTCTGCCAGTCTGTCAATCTATCATTCTTTCTATCTTTCTGTCTAACTTTATCTGCAACCTGGGCATATCTGTCTGCCCAGATGTCTACAGTTCTGTTGGTGTCCATAGTTGCCTGCCTGTGGGTCTATTGTGCCATCTATTTATCTTCTTCCTGGGCAAAATACAAACACATTGCATTGCATTAGCTCTATTGACAATCATGGATTCAGTTAATGTATCTTCTATCTTTTCCCCTGGAAGGCATATTCGGTCATCAATTCTGTATTTGACCTTTTATGCTGACCCAGACCCCTTCTGGCCCCTTACTGACCCTCTCTTCGACCCCTTCCTGTTCAGGCTGTGAGCGATGTCCGCTAAGCAGCCACAATGACAACTTGTCCCACCCCACAAGAATGATACCCCTCCTCTCACTTCTTAGTACATCAATAACCACTCAGCAGACCTTCTTCTGCCACCTTGGATAATGGCCAGGGCTTTAAAAAATATGCCAAATACTTTTAAATACGGGATAAACATATATGTCAAATCCAAAAAGATTGAATCAGAGTGATTGATGATTGATGAATAGGAATATTAAAATGCTGAAGATGGTTTACATATTCAGATACATTTAGATGGATTCAACTGTATTGGCCTTGAGCACAGTAGATAGGTGTCTTTTCAGCAGAAACTGAAAAAAAAATGCATTATCCGTTAAGGGATGCATTATCCACATAGAAGGATAAGTGCAGATACATAGATTGGTTGAGTACTGCACTGTATACCGAATGAAATGACATATCAAGGGATCAAACTGTCAATATTTGAGATAAATTATGTGATACAATGTGATTACAGTGTAAGTCTCGGTTTCAGATGGAATTTTAAACTAATACCTTACTCTGCTGATGGATGAGAATGTCAGGAAAGTTTCAGAGAATTTTCTTTTTCTCTTTTTTTGGTTGCTCTTTTTTTCTCTCCACTTTTGTATCAGTTTGACCTTTTTCCTTCTAAAATTCCTTTCTGAATTTTTTCTATTTTGCTTGTAATGAAGGTCAAGTACTGTTTTTCAAATGGAAGAGGGCGATTGCCAGTAGATCATTCTAATGATGTCCTCTTTAGTTCTTTTCAGTTATCCTTTCTTCCTTCCTTTTTTCCTTCTTTCTTCCATTCTTCCTTTCTTTCTTCCTCATACTCCGCTATTTTTTACATTCTCCCATTTTTTCTTTCTTCCTTCCATTCTTCCTTCAAAACTTTCTATCCTGCTCCCTTACCTCCACCCTTCCTCCTTCAAATCATTCTTTTTTCATCCATTCATTTCTGTTGTTATATTCCTGTTCTTGCTTCTTCTCAAGCTTTGTTTTACATGTGCATTCTTCTCCATCATCTATTCCTCTTTCTTTAATGTCCCCATATTTTCCTCCTCATTGCATGTAAAGTCTGGTCTCAGCTGCACTACAAGTGCCTCCGTGATCTGAGGTCTGCCATTTTCTTCATCCCAACATTTTTCACGATTATCTTTCTATCATTGGGCAAATACTGAAATCTGTTATGGCAATGCTGAAATGAATTATGGGAGATTTGTTTGCTTGATCGGAATGAGTCAGAAGTGATGTCATTGAAGTCCGTAACATAACTTTATGAGCAGACAGGTTAGTGGATTCTTCCAAAGATGGTTCTACCAGAAAGTAACTCGTACCTATGAGTCTTACAGTGCATTCCGCGAGAACGTGTTCAGTTTCAATATGTAATGTTCTTGTTTCGTACCGGCATCAGTGGTAGCTGAAATACAGGAATCATTAAACTACCAAACCCTAGATTCTTTCCAATATCAGTTTTGCAGTGGCAGCATTATAAGAAAATAATTTAGTGCAACCACAGAGAAAGTCTGACTAATTTTTTATACACATTGGTTCATGACCAACACTTTCCGAATCGAAAGACTTGGCAATGTGTTTCACTGCATACCATCAATTAGAAATAATTATAACAGTTGAAATCAGTGATGGTTGTAAGGTAGACCCACATCAGCCTCACACTAGCCTCGCTGCTAATCAATAAGTAGCTTCTTAATTATTTCCTGCAACAACAGATTTCCAACGAAAGCAGAAAATTGGCAAGTTAACTTTATCCCTGCTTCAAGGTAAGGTCAAAGGTCAAGGTCAGAGTGCAATTGCTTTCTCAATAACATCTTGCAGCCACCAATCAGCTGTCTTGTCTCCTTGTCTGGTCCATGCCTTGGTCCTGTTTCGCTGAAAAGCAGATGTCTATTTGGTAGCAGTATTCATCAATACACACTCTGTGGAGGAGCACACCCCCAGTAGTGGGCTGCCAATATGTGACTATGGATTGAACAATATGGCCACTCTGGAAAGTAAAAAGGTCAACGTTCTGACTATTGCCTTATTTGTCCCTCAACAGCGAATACTTCTGTTGACTTCTGTTGACTGAAACCCAATATAGGTTCTATTTGTAAATGTCAGGCAGCCCATTCAAAAGATATACAATAGCAGGGTGCTTCAATGCCACATACAAGGTGTTGAGAATTGTGATTTATAGAGGCAGCTCAAAAGTCAATACTCTCTGTCATGCTATACATGGAGCTTGTTCATGACAATAGCGTATAGACACAGATGTAACACAATTTAGTTAGTTTGAAATATGATATTCTTAAATGTCTTATAGCAATTCAAAAGATATAAAACAACTTTTAAGTTAAAAAATAAATCAACAATGTAATAAAATGATGGATAGATGATTGAAGCTATACATTTACACTAATTAGGCTTGTTAGGACATCAGGAGGGCACTATACTGTTGTATAAGGGGTAAATGCGGGACATGAAGATGTGTAGGGGAGACCGGGGTTAGTTGAATCGCGGGGTTAGTTGAAACTTGGACTAAAATCATCTTTATTTTAAATTTTTGGCCAAACAGGTACTTTTGGTAGATACCCTGTTTATTGGCACATGTTATCATACCTCTATTCATTCAAAATTTCAAAATGCTAATTCTGTAGGCAAGAAAGTTTTTTTTTGGGTGCTCTAGTAATTTGTTTGCTCAGTCTTCGAGGGGGGTTATTGTATGGCTATGATTTTAATCCAGGTGAACTAACCTAATTTCTAAATAAGCAAATCCATGACTAATCCACACCCAGAAGCTTTTTGTTGTGTGACTTTGATAAGACTGAAAAATAAGACAGTATTGTGTTCCAGATGTGATTGGGTTAGTTGAATCATGCATGGTGGAGTTGGCTGTAACATAGATTTCAAGTGTTCAAATTGCCTTGCAAGTCATTGTTAGTTGGAGTTACTGCAGTTTAGAACTACAACAGTGCATGTTTGCATTCCTGAAAGGGAAATACAGAAAAAACAGCTTTTTGCCAAAAATAGACAAAAAATTTAGTAAATTACAGTGTACAATTTATTTTCAAATGAGTGTTATACTGAAGCTGGTGGTCAACATAGGGATATCAGTTATGCAAAGGAAACCCCTTTTATAAGAAGTTGTCTCCAAATTTTTATGGTGTTTCAACTAACCCCGGGGTCGGGGTTAGTTGAATCAAAATTTTTTCTGGAAGTTTGTGTCTGTGACACAAATTTCAATAATCATTTACGAGATCTCTTGGGCTGATCATTGAATTAAACACGCTCACTATCACATGCTAAAATTTGGTGTGAATATCTTGTACCGTTTGCTCTCCAGAGCAAAAATAAAAATGAGTGTGCCAACTAACCCCGGTCTCCCCTACACTGTAAAACCGAGAATGTCAATGTACGATAAGGCCTGTCCTAAAAATTTACCCAATATGATTTTTTATTACCATGAAACCCTCTATATTATCACAAGAAAATTATGTTATTATCAGCCAAATTGCGTAAGAAAAGTTTTAGTTAGGAAACAGTTTCTTATTTCAAAGGCTTCAACAAAATTAATATTAATTTGAGATTATCTACAACAAGTATTGTGTCAGTTATCGACTTATCACCATTTGCTCCTCCCTCTTTTGCAGCACCAAACCATTGGACATGAACCTGATGAATATTTTTACAGTTATACGTAATTCTGAGTAGTATAAAACAATGCGTAATACTGACTACATTTTTAAAAATAACAGTGACTTAACAAAAACATAACCAAAATCATCTTTTATTTTTGTTCCAGATAATGTTTGCATGAAGTAAGCTTATATTCGAAGTGCCACTGTAATATTCCACATAGCGTTACAAATACCTGAAATTATTACCAGATCAATGATGTGACATGTGGTGATAGAGCAAGTCTGCACAAATGATGTACTATCAGGGACATTTAACCCCCACAAGGCCAGTGTCTAGACATTGGCTAATCCTGTGTGAAGGACAGTGGCAGAACATCACATGAAAATATATAGGTTGGACCATCTGACCCAGTCAAGGTTAAGTTGATTGTGAACTGTAGAAAGTTACAGTGTGACGTCCTAAGGAATGATGTGGACAATATAAATATAATGTAGTCATAGTGAGTATCATCTGCGCTGGTGTCATTTGGGAGAGAAGATGAACGCTGGCCCTTTCATCAGTGTCTATGATGGCCATGAAAGACCCAAGAGGGCCAAGACATATAACATAAATGTGCAAAATCCAAGACATACAAGGTAATATGCAACATTGTGTGGAACTCTTTTCCATCTCATCTCACCAACCCTCATTGGTGGCATTGTGGCATATAGGCGTACTCAGCTCATAGAGTGACATAGTCCATATCTTAAGCGTAGATATATTGTACCTACTATTATCCCTTGTCTAGGCACATTTTCTCCCTGATACTGTGTTTTTTACTGGGCCAATACAGCAGGGAAAAAGTCAGTATCGGGGAGAAAAACCAGTATATGGTCAGCTGACCAGTATTTGCCAGGGAGTATACTGACTTAAGATTCATTAACCAATCACAGTGCAGCAATGTGACACACCCACTTTCAGCTCAGCCAGACAAGCCAGAGTTCATGCATGACTGCACAGAAGAAAAAAAATCAATAATCCACCACTTCACCACTCCACCCCTATGCACAGAGTTTTCCTGTGTTTTTCATTGTTGAGATTAGACTTCTTGGAGTGTGGTAACTTTGTGTAATTTAATTAAAGCAACTAGAGTCACCAATTTGAATAAAAAATGAGTTAATTTAAAAATGAAAGTTATAAAATCAATTTCGACTCACTTAATTCTGAAAACACACAGTTCTGTTGTTTGGAAGTGTATAATATACTTTAATTTATCAATTTCTGATATTCTATTGAAAGTTTAATTTTACATAGAATCGGTAATAAATATTAGGATGATTTTTAAAATACAATTTTAATGTCATGGTAAAAATAGTGGGCAGTTCAGCAGCACTTTACTTTTCATAATACTCAATCATAAGACTATTACATGCTTTACATAATTCAATCAGCAATCAACTTCTCAACCTGTCAAACAGCCAATCCTATTTTTGAATATTAATGCTAACAGTATACCTGTACAGCTAGATAGATAGATAAATTATAAGACAGAAAGATAGATAGATAGATTAGATAGATAGATTATAAGATAGATAGATAGATAGATAGGTAGATAGATAGATAGATAGATAGATGGATGGATAGATAGAGAGAAAGATAGATAGATAGATAGATAGATAGATAGATAGATAGATAGATAGATAGATAGATAGATAGATAGATAGATGATTGGTTGATTTATCAACGTATATAGGCTATGGAGTTGCTATATATATAACAAGTGTAAGTCACAGGCTGGTTCAAGGCATTTTGAAAGACAGATGGATGACTGTTTATCTCGCAATGGTACTATTACTAATTTCAATTAAATAGAAAAATGTGCCTAGACATGGGATAAAAAGGTCATACCATGGGTAGGTGCAGTACATCCCAGTATACTCCCCTCAACCCCAGTATAATCCCTCGACCCTTCGGGTCTCGGGAATATACTGGGGTCTCGGGGAGTATACTAGGGATGTACTGCACCTACCCATGATATAACCTCATATTATATATACAGTACAACTCATAATAGTGTATGACTACCCCAGAATGAAGGAAGATTCAGCCACTACTTTACCCTTTCACACCTTTCGGCTTCCCCGAATCAATTTCTAATTTTACCTACTTATAACTACTCTTTAAGATTACTTTACATTTACATAAAGCCAATACATATAAATAGGCAGTACGTAACGTCAGGACATATCTATCTATCTGTGCAAAATTGAGTTTTTCACTAAGCCTGTCAGGGACAAAAATGCATTTAAATTTTGATGATGTCATCCATTTTCTATCAGGATTTCATAGTATAAAGCAGCCTTTCCTTCATGTATCTGTTGGGGGCATCTTTAGTTGCATGTGCGATAGATTATTATGAAAAGTTAGATCTCAGGGCCTCCAAGTGGACAGACAAACTACTAGTTGTTTCCTTGGTAAATATTTTCTGGAAGCCTTTTAATTTCTTCTCCCATTATTGGGTTTTTGCCCAGCATCACATCAAACTTAACAAGTCGATGACAATAAATGAACCCATCAGTTTTCCAAGCTTGACTGCAATATCAAACTTTACTGCAACTGGTTCTGTTTTCCGAAATATTATATTGTAAACTCTGAAATGGATTTAAATCAATACTTTTTTGCTTAATAAAGAAAACAAACAATTTCAATCAATAGGCAATTACGCTTGGAACAGCTTCAAAATTCTTTAAAGCAATGATGTCAAACATGGAGCTGAACAATGATCACCACTGAACAATGGTTTGAAACACAAAGGCAGCTTGTCTGGTTTCCAAAGAACCTAATGTTCAATGAAATTTGAAAAGCATCAGTCATTTCAATTGACAACCTTGACGTTTTGTAGAAATGGGTTTTGTCAATGTTGAAATCAATTCGTAGAAATAAAATAATCAACAACCTTGCTCTAAAGACATTCTGATGTGAACATTTTAAACCAGGAAGTTCCTTCATCATTCCTTGCATGACTGTTTCCTTGACCTTGTTGAATAATAAACATAAGCTGCTGAGTCTCCAAAAGAATAATTCATCATGCAAACTTTGTTTCATCTTTCAGTCCCTCACACCTCGTTAAAAGTGTATTGAAAAATCATTTGAACTTGGAGAAAAGTACCATTTGGCAAAACCTTCCGGTGTGAAGGTTCTTGGTATGGGTTTGTCAAAGCAATAAGTAAAACATTATTTTAGGAGAGCATTACACTTTTAATAGTTTGTATTCTTATTTTGATAAATTACTCTTGAAAATCTACTATCCTGAATTAAATTTTCTAAGGCATCCATCCTAACTGGAAAATAAGCCACTACCATCCTCAATGAAACAACTCCAGAATTCACCACCGCAAAAAAATTCAATAAATTCATTATCATCCCTACATGACAGACACCCGAAGTAGAGCAAGTTGGTGGAAAACCAGACAAAAAGAGAACAGTGGAAGCAAAAACAACAGTATTAAAGCATTTGATTGACAAAGAAAAATGACAAATGAGAAATAAAACATTAGTGTGTCATGCTTGATCTGAACGCTAAAAAGAAAGACTGAAAGAAGATAAAACATTATTGTAAAAATAGTTTTGGCCCCTCATCATGTACAAAGCAAAAGTATCCCATCAAAAGAAGTGAGCAAATAAAAGCAAGGAAAAGAGAAAGAAAAACCAAACATGACGAGTCTCATTGTCTAGCATTGGCACCATTTTGATGCTTTCATTGCCAAGGCAGATGCTATAGCTGAATGAGCCAAAAGACAATCTGACAAATTGCGAGTGAATGAAAAGGGATCTGAAGTCTCGTCCACTGTTATCATGCAGCCTGGAAAGATTCAGTTTTCTTCAAAACCTAAATGGCAGAATGAGCTAGGACAGAAGTCATCTTTAATTTCATGTAAGTGTTTACAAAAAGATGTTTTTGTATTCTTAAAAGATGTTTGCAGCTATTTTGAGTTATTGACAATCATGGTGATATATTTCAGTTTCTACGTCTAATTATGCCTGCTCAATACCCCTTTAAAATGATTTTGCCAGATATTAAAACTGCAAGACTTATGGACATTATTAAGAGTTTTCATCCCCCAGCATTAACTGGGTACATTCATGAAGTCAGCTGGCAGCTTCTCATTTCGGCATAAATCTGAGTTGCCTGACTGGACAGTGGTCAACCAAAGCCAAGGGAATTTCCCTGCCAAGTGTTTTATCAATCGGGCTGGTTATTTGTTGCCTCGAATTTGACAAAAATGTTACAAGGTTTTTTGCGTTTTCTATGCCTCAAGAGACATTAGAAAATCTTGTAGATTCAATTCCATTTTTTGTTCAAATTAAGTTTTGAGAAGTCCTGTGAATTTTTTCTTGAAATAGTTCTTTTTCACACTTCCATAGAGATGAATACTCCACCCAAGTTATTTCCGACTATTTTATAGCATTAAAAGGGTTACCAGAAAAATATTCCTAGTATTTCCAAATCTTCCATGAAATTGCCAGATCGCGCTGCAAGTACTTCCACAAAACTATTATACTTGTTCCTGATATCTTGCCTCAGCAGTCAGGTGCGCACTGCTCAAATTCAAGAATATTGAGACCTAGGAGAAAGTTTTGTCTGCTCACCATGACAACACTAACTTTACCAGATAGAATGTTCCATGTTGTTCTACTTGTTACCATATAGATACATTTTCTACCAAACAGGATATACCTTGCAGAAACCGTAAGAAACATTTTGGCTATATCTATAGTCTGTTGTGAGGAGTACACACTCCGACTAAATCATAGATAAAGCACTCTTTGTAAGTCAATAAGTCATCCAGGACACACTCTGCAGCACTCGACATGCCACTTATGAACACTGCTTTGCATGTAGTATTTCTGCGATTAAGCTCTCACATGCAGAGGAGATAAATAATTGCATCTCAGAGACAACTCTCAGACATATCGGTGAGAATCAGCTCTGTTTATCATAATTATGTTGTGTAAAGCATGCAAACACCTTTCAGACAATTTGGCATTTCCACCTTACTTATGCATAAATACAGTTCAGTGTAATACAATGTATACTTTACAACTTCACACTGCCAATCTGGAAACATGTTATTTACTGTCAGTTAAAGTAATCCAGCCAGTGGCATCATCACTGAAAAAAAAAGAAATTTTCTTTGTATGGGCCCGGGCAAATACTGATTTGGTACCCAAGTCAGGGAAAAAAATGTCAATTGAATTGTGGTGCACTACGTGTGGCCATTTTTACAGTTTATCTACAGGCCTATAATCATATAATGTACATTCACAGATCGGCAGACATCTAAAGCATTTGTCGACTGACGCTTCTGCCCTTCGGCCTCAGACAGCGATTCTGAACTTTGAGGCCCTGGCCCCCCAAAAATGTGATCTCTAATGTTCTCTGCTCTGCTGTAGGTCTTTCCTGATGATTCCACTTCAGCATGTTTCACAAACATGCCCTTGAGTGCATTACCTGAAAGGATCACTTCACCACATGACTCGGGAGCCAAGCTCTTTGAACTCCATGAATTAATAATCGATACTCATGTGGGCTTGCAAGGCTGTGATGCTAATATATGATGCTTTAAAGTAAGTTGATATTTGGTCTCTAGAGAAATGAAGTGATATAAATAATCTTTAAACATTAACAGTATATCTAATCACAGAGTTTTTAAAGTATTATTTACAAAGATATGCTGTAGAGATAAAGAATTCTTCAACCTTTTCTCCTGTGATTGTTTTCCTAGTCAATAGTATATACAATACATTGTATCAAATATCCTGCATGCCGTGTTTCATGGTTGCAGAAAGGTTTAAAAGAATTAAGATACATGACATTGAAAATAGACAAAAGTTAAAAATTAAAAAAAAAAATCTGCAAATTTGGTCCATGTGAAGGAGCCAGCTGTTAAGTAACTTGTTTCATTAATTTTGTAGCACCTAAAACTACTTGACAATATTCATAACAAAAAGCTGATCTTTCCTTTTGAACTTGCCCTGGATTAACCCTGACACTTCATTATTGCCAATCTGCAAATGGCATGATGATCCAGGATTACATCAAAGAGTTCCAATTCTGACAGATGGAAGAGAACGAGCCTTGGCACTACTGCGACTTTATACCACTGTTTCCTTTTTCTGGCCAATCAGAAGGCAGGATTTCGCTCTGATATAATGCATATCACAGCTCATACACCTGACCATGATATTGCATGCTTGGCTGACTGCAAGTTGACAAAATTGAAGGAAACACTGAAACAAAACTGACCAACAAAGGATTAAAACTGAACAACACAGAAAGTAAACAAAGAGGAAGATTGTATCAAGTGAAACTGGTCTAAAAAAAGGCTGTATTCACTCTTTTTTATACCAATATCTGAAATAATGGACAAATTTAAGGTCACTTGATAAAATAGTTCATTTGGGATAGGCAAACTGCAAAAAAAAATAAATTGCGGAGCAGCAGACCAACAATTTTGCCCCCATTTGGCAAGCTCAAAGAATTATTTTTTCTTCTTAATTATGTGCCGCCCCCGAACCCTCCTGCTTTCTGTTATTTTTCAAATGTTTTACATAACTTCAAAATAACATTTGCTAAGCGACTGTAATAATCAACCTCCCCAAAGACACCTTGGCTGAGAGGGCTACACTATCGACCTACCTATCTATTTATCTATCCATCTCTCAAATTATCTATCTATATCTATCTATAAAATTAATCTATGAAATTAATGTATTGTGTTATTCATATTTATGTATCTATCGATCTTTCTATCTATCTTTCCATCTATCTTTCTATCTACAAAATTAATGTATTGTATTATTTCCTGAGAAGAAAGAATTCTGACCTGTTGCCTTCAGAGCTGCCAACCTTCAAATGAACTGAGGAACATGAATGTGCAACAAATACAATGAAATGTTGTCAAACAAGAAGGATTGAAGGCAAACAAAGGGATTTAAATTAATTTGTTTTGTACTTAGTGGTATAAGTTAGATAACACCCTTGTTTGTGACAATATGCAATAATCCTCGGGCTAAAGCCCTCGGATATATTGCATATTGTCACAAACGAGGGCGTTATCTATTACTTATTCTCCTAAAAGTAACTCTATAAAAGGGAGGTGTGGACACTGGACAAGTAAACGTATTCGCCAAGCTTGTGAATCTTTCTTCAATGTTTGTTGGCAAATGCTTTAGAAATCGCAACAATGACAAGATCTATCTTAAACTCAGCAACATTAAAAATGCACACTTTTAAAAAGGCTAAAAATAGTACTTACTCTAAATATATCAAGATGAAAATTTGCACACTTCTAGAAGTTGCCATCAGGTATATTGACGAAAAATTTCAAACCTCTATGTGCAGTATGTTTGTGTCAAATTAAATTACCGTGGCTACTGTCGAAAATGCAAGTCACAAAATTTCAATTTCCTCTGATCATTAATTTCACCAACTTAGCTATTCTTTCCACAAACTTTTTTGATAAGCCAGGAAAGTTTACAATTTTATTTGTTTGATGGGTTGGGGAAAAGGGATATTTGACCCAACCACAATTAAAGAGGATGAATTTAATAAAAATTAAGTGTCAATGCTGACACGCCCCCTACTGGAGCCTTTTGTCAAAACCTTAAAAAATGATGTTTTATTCAGATTTTTTAGACAATTGATATGGAATGATTGTCTGTGTGTTTGTTTCTACCCTGGGAATGCATAAAACCCCCATTATTTAACAGTTCTGGTTCACATGCTTCATTTGAAGATGTGAAGTCGTAAAATTTGAGTTTTTAATTCAAAATCTGCTTTATCATTGATTTTTTTTTTCAAAAACTTCCGTGGGTCCTCTTTTGGAAGTCTTGTGCCTGTTATGTGAAAATTTCATAAGATTAATCCCGTCCAGTATGCCACAAAACCAATATTTCCAATTGTGCGTTTTGTGTTGAAGTGCAGTTTGTGACTTCCATTTTCGACAGTGCCCAAGACGATTTAATTTGACACAAAAGTATTGCACTTAGAGATTTGAAATTTTTCGTGATTATACCTGATGGCAACTACTAGAAGTGTGGAAACTTTCATCTTGATACATCTAGAGGAAGTACTAATTTTAGCATTTTTGAAAGTGTGCGTTTTTAATGTTGCTGAGTTTAGATGGACATGATTGGTATTTGGCTTTCAAATTTGTTATCATATAAATTGATGTTAAGTGGTTTTAGTAAGGGAGCTCTGTGATTATGCAGATTTAATACATCAACACAAATGAGGCATCTTTATGAACAAGTTTCAATAAAAAGAACTATGTATACAATAAGACCAAATGGATATGGTGGTATTTTGAGATGTACTCCACGAGTTGAAGATATCCTGAGTCCTCTGTAGTCAAGAGTGCGTCTTGTGTATCTTCAAATTTTAAACCAAGAAGCTCTTTCATCGTTCCTTGCATGACTGTTTTCATGACCTTGTTGAATAATGAATATGAACCTCTCTGTCAGACGTCTCCAAAAGAATAATAAATCATGTAGACTCTTATTTCATCATCAATTAAGTCAATCCGTTCTTCAATTAATTTTCTATGGTATTAATCCTGAACATAAAAAAAACCACAACCATTCCCAATGAAATAACTCCAAAATTCACCACTGCCCTAAATGCAATAATCCAAATTTCGATACCATTATAATGAAACATGTGTTACTACATGTAGATTCACTATCATCTTTTCATTTAACTTCCTTTTATGAAACAGTTCTGAATTCATTGTCATCCTAAATTAACAATTTGTGGATTCCCTACCATTCAAACTGAAATAACAAATTCACCACCATCTTAGCTATATGACAACACTACCACCCTAAATGATATAACTTTAAATTCACTACCATCCTAAGTGAAATAAATTTAAATTCATTATCATCCTAAATTCACCCAGGAAACTGAAGTGCCTAAATTAAGCAACTATTAAATTCACAATCACCAAAAATGAAACAATCAATTCACAACCATCATTGATGAAACAATGAATTCACTATAATCCTAAATAACAATATATGAGTTCACCACCATCCTCACTTTTAGAGAGACTCAAGGTAGAGCAATTCTGTGTGAAATCATTTGGAAAGAGAAAGGCAGAATAAAACAACCATGTCAAAGCAACGAGTGGACAAAGAAAGGTAAATGAGAAACATAACAATAGTATGCTTTAACAGCAGACTGGTTCCTCAGCCAGATGTCATGCTCAATCTGAAGACTAAACAGAAAGACTGAAAAAGTTAAGTATATAGTATTGTAAAAAGTGTTTTGGCTCAACACCATATACAAAGCAAACCTATTCAATCACATCCTCCCCACGCAAGCCCTGCTAAAATGGACAGGGCTTTCTGCTATTTCCAATCTCTTCTGTGATTGGTTGCTTATTTAGGTCATAAGCATTTGGCATTCAGATTTAGTCAGATTATTGACACTTAGAGGATTACTGGCAACTAAGAAAAACAGTGTAAAACAAGCAAACTTTCAAACAGTTTCATTTCAGAACTGTGAAAATACATAATTCAATGGAATTTTCGGAACTGTGATAGCACCTTTCAACAATAAACAATTTCTCCATTTGTAACTGTGTGAAACAGAAGCAACAATTTCAAACTGTGATTAAGTTAATTAAGTATTCATGAATTAGCAAAGGTTATGGGCCATTTTGTCATGGTATGACTTGGGATGATGATTCAATCAAAGGAAGGGAGCAAAGAAAGCAAGGAAAAGAGAAAGAAAAACCAAACATGACGAGTCTCTTTGTCTAGCATTGGCACCATTTTGATGCCTTCATTGCCAAAGCAGATGCTACAGCTGAATGAGCCAAAAGACAATCTGGCAAACTGTGAGTGAATGAAAAGGAACCGAAGTCTCGTCCACTGTTATCATGCAGCCTGGAAAGACTCAGTTTTCCTCAAAAACCAAAATGACAGAATGAGCTAAGACAGAAGTCATCCTTGATTTTATCTAACTGATATTGTATTCTTAAAAGTTGTTTGGAGCTATTTTGAGATATTGACAATTATGGTGATATATTCCTACAGCATTTTTCTTCAAAATACAATTATACCTGCTCAATATCCCTTTAAAATGATTATGCCAGATATTCAAACTGCAAGACTTGTGGACATATTATTTTAAATAAAAGAGTCCACAGCCCTCAGCATCAACTAAGCACATTCATGATGTAAGTCGGCAGCTTCTCATTTCGACATAAATCTGAGTTGCCTGACTGGACAGTGGTCAACCAGAGCCAAGGGGATTTCCCTGCCAAGTGCTTCATCAATCCAGCTCGTTTTTTTGTGGCCTCACAATTCAACAAAAGGTTTTTTCTGTTTTCAATGTTTCCTGGTAAATACAGAGTCATCCATATTCAAATGCAATTTTTTTAGACTGAGTTTATTATCTTTTCTGAACACTTGTAGGTCAAACATGCAACAATGGCCTCTCATAACAACAGCAAATATCTCAGTGAAAAACCAGAGTGGCAGAGATCAATGTTAAATCAATTCCTGAAACTGAGCTGCCTATCAATTTGGTTGTTGGGATTTTCGCAATATCACTTAAAATCAATCTCATTCGATAAAGGGCAATCTTTGTTCTCTGCTCCAAACATGTGAAGGGAATGCATTAGCTTTTAATACCATACAATTAATTAGGTGTAAATAGAAGCTTTCAAGGTACAAGATTGAGATGTAGACATTTAGCAGGTGCAGTGAGTTCTTGTACTCTGAGTTGTCATAATTCATGTTAATCAGATCCTTCTATTACTATTTAAATATCCCGAATTGTATGAAATCCTGCATCCATGCAGCATTCTGGTTTTTCATGTCTTCTCAGAGATGACCAACATTTAATGGCACCTGTATATCCATTTAGTTTAAAGGTTTTTGCGTCAGCAGTCAGTTGCTCATGTGTCACTTGCACCCTAAAAAATTTCAGACAAAATTGGTTTTTTAGATTCAAAATGGTTTTTTGAAAAACCAAATTTCAATGCAAAAAACCAACATGGATTTTTTTTAAAAATCCATGTTGGTTTTGCATTGAAATTTGGTTTTTCAAAAAACCATTTTGAATCTAAAAAACCAATTTTGTCCCGACATTTTTTAGAGTGTGCTCAGTTTCCTGCTGGCTATCAATACTAGTCTTGGGGAATCCCCTCTGCATTCTAGATTTTTTCTGCACATTACACAATCAGTGGAAATAAATAAATAATCAATCAGTCAATCAGTGCTCAAAGTGAAGAATATTGAGTCCTTGGGTTAAAGTTGTGTCTGGTCACCATGACAATGTTTACCAGTAACAATACGATAGAACTTTAATGTTGTTCTGCTTGTTACAAAAAAAGATCCATTTTCTACTGACAAGGATTCTGTTGTAAGGAGGAGTACACGCAGAACAGCAATCATATATAAAACATTCTTTGCCAGTCACTAGGCCATACAGGACACACTCTGTGCCACTCAACATGCCACTTATGAACACTGTGCTTGGCATGCTGTGTTTCTGCGATTAAGCTGTCACAGGCCGAGGAGATACATAATTGCATTTCAGACAACGCTCAGGCACCTCAGTGCGAATCATTTCTGTTTATCATGCGTTGTGTGTACAGCATTGCAAAAGCCCTACAGAACCTTAGCAATATGACATTTCCTTCTGACTCGTATATCTTCCTTAGAACCATAACATCATACAACAAATCTGTAAACAACTTATTATACCGTCAGTAAAAGCAATCCAGTAGTATCCGGAAATAATTCTTCTTGGGATCAAAGTAACAAAACTGCGTGTTAGCACTACTAAAATATTGGTGAATTTGGTGTATTTACAATAATGTTCTCAACTTTGCTGCAGGTCTTCCCTTATGATAACACTTCAAAATGTTTCACAAACATTCCTCTGAGTGCATAACCTGAAAGGATCACTCAACCACGTGACTCGGGAGCCAGGCTCTTTGAACTCCATGAATTAATAATCAATACTCATGTGGGCTTGCAAGGCAGTGAAGCTAATATTATGGTGCTTTAAAGTATGTTGATATTGGGCTTCTGGAAAAATGATTTTATGCATTAATGATATATCCAGTGAGCATCACATAGTTTTGACTACATGACGTGGCATACAGATTATAGAAGCAGAACTCATCAATTTTTTCTCTGTGATTTTTTTCAAGTCACTATCGATTTCAAAACAACAAAGTGCCTAATTGGTGAACCTCTGTGATATTTGTATGCACTGTCATGCAGTGCTGCTGATGGCTATTCTTTTTAATTACTCTCACAATTTAAAAAAAATCCAAAAACAAATTCACCTGCCATCAATTCTTATTTTTTCAAAACAATCCACGACTTTTGTCAGGTCGAACTCAATGAATTGGCAGGTAAAGAAGACAAAACATTCATTTCGTATTCACCACATGACTGTAAACACTCCAGGCCACACAGTACTCACTGACCAAAGAAGTCGAAAGGACTCTATGTAAATGTTGTCTGTGCAAATGCTTTTACTTTTACCCGAGGGGCAATGTGTACCCTCAAGAGCCTCTTACTGTCCATTCATAATAGAAGTGACTTAGATCCTTTCACCACTACTTCACCACCCCAAATCGTATAAAATCCTGCATCCAGCATTCAGTTTTTCATGTCTTCTCAGAGATGATCAACATTTTATGGCACCTGTATAACCATTAAGGCTTTCATATTTTTGTATCGATGTCTTAACCTATAAAAAACTTACATGTAAGTATTCTTAACAGTACATCGATTCATCAAGGTAAGGAAGATCTACAGGCGATATTTTTTCCGTGTGAAACGTCATCAAAGATTGTGTACAATTTGAAGAGGGGGCAGGGGGGTCAATGCAAAACTTGACCTAAAATCCTTAATAAACGTCCGATTTTCAAAATTTAAAAACCTGCATATATCAAGTAAACTCCACTGAATTCAATGCACTTGTTCATTTTGCCCTATTTGCAATATTAACTTCGCAAAAAGCTTATCGGCGCATTACGCAATGATGCAAAGTTGCAGTAACCAGAGCAAACCAGTGGCAGATTCATGATTTTTTTTTTCTGGAAGGGGGGGGGGGTATTTTTAATGCCTGATATCACACACTATTAAATAGTACTGAAAAACATGTACACTGTGCAGTGTGCATGTAGCAATCAACAAACTAATAGGCAAACAGGTGGTTTTACAAAACAGAAGTTTTTTTTCACACATCCTTGGCTATGTAATAATTTCATGAAACAAGGGGAGGGGCTTTGGAATTTTTCTAAGGGTATTTATTTCATAGAAATGCCTACATTAAGATATTAAAACCTTTTATTACATGCCACATACCCTCAGGTTCATGGTAAGATCGATACAGTACCCTTTTTAAGGGTACTTTTCTTGTTTAATACAACTTGCAGCCATAAACTCTTCAACAGTCACTTGTTCAGTTCCCCACTAGCGATCGATTATGAATAATTAATCAGTGCTCAAACTGAAGAATATTGAGACCTTGGCGAAATTTTTATCTGGTCACCATGACAACTCTATTTTTACAATAACAATACAAGAGAATGTTCTATGTTGTTCTGCTTGTTGCAAAAA